>OY728165.1:1797273358-1798523358 GCA_963277665.1 Viscum album
CTATATGTCCTACGAGGGTAGGAATCAAGCCTTATTTAGTTCTATGAAATCTGTGTAGTTTAACGTCATGCGGTAAGGACAAAAAATACACCCTGTGCAGGTCTGGTCCATACATAGGGGGAAAGATAATTTTTATTTTTCCTTCTTTTTTTTCTTATCCGTGCAGTTTATCATCATGTAGTAAGGACTAGGGTTACATCCTGTGCAGGTCTGGTCCGTACACAGGGGAGAGATGACATTTTTAACATCAATCTGGGGGAGTCTGGGCCAATATGGTGAACCCTGGAGTCAATACGTATCCTCCAAGGTCAGGAACCAAGCCGTACATAGTTCTCTGAAATCCCTGCAGTTTAACATCATGCGGTAAGGACGAAGGATACACCCCATGCAGGTCTTGTCCGTACACGAGGGAAAATGGAATTTTTAAACCATCATGGGGATGGTTGGGCCAGGATTGGGGACACTGGCGTCGCTATGTATCCTACGAGGGAAAGAATCAAGCCGTACATAGTTCTCTGAAATCCATGTAGTTTAACATCATGCGGTAAGGATGACTCCCGTGCAGTTTAACATCATGCGGTAAGGACATAATATACACCCCGTGCAGGCCTAGTCTGTACATGAGGGAAAGGTCATTTTCATGAGCTTCTTGTCTATCCAATTTAACATCGTGCGGTGAGGATGATGTACTGTCGGTTTATGGTCATAGATTTTGGACCGTTGGGTGCTTGGCAGTTTAACGTCATGCAGCTTAGATGATCCCCCCCTTTCTTTCTTATCCGTGCAGTTTATCGTCATGTGGTTTGGACGAGGGGTAATATAAGATTCAAGCAGTTTAACATCATGTGGTAAGGAAGAGGGGTATTATTAGATTCTTTGAAGTTTAATGTCGTGTGGTAAGGATGACTCTCGTGAAGAATAACGTAATGAGGTAAGGAAGTGGGGTATGATTAGATTCCCTGCTATTTAACATCGTGCGGTAAGGACGACTCCCGTTCAGTTTATCATCATGCAGTAAGAAAGTGGGGTATTATTAGATTCCATGTAGTTTAATATTGTGTGGTAAGGATGACTCTTGTGTAGTTTAACGTCATGCGGTAAGGAAGTGGTGTGTTATTACATTCCGTGCATTTTAACTTCATCCGGTAAGGACGACTCCCGTGCAGTTTAACGGTGTGTGGTAAGGATGAATCCTATGTAGTTTAACATCATGTGGTAAGAACATAGGGTACTTTAGGTTTATATGAGAAATACTTCTTTAGGAATCTTGCATTGGTAGAAGCTGTAGTGAATTTCCCGCCCATGGAGATTAGGGCATATGCACCGTTGGATTAGACCTTGTGTATAATGTATGGTCCCTCCCACTTGGGCTCTAGGTTTAAAGGATTCCTTCCAGGTATCATTGGAGTCATGAGGACCAACACCAATTCTCCTTCCAAAAATGATCGATGACGAACGTTTTTATTGAAGGCTCGTGAAATCCAGTTTTGGTATACTACCATATGGTGAAAAGTGTGCAGCTTATTTTTGTCTAGATGTTCCAATTCACCTAGCAGCTTTTCATTTTTCTCATGGTCAGATAACTGATCATAGATGGCAACAAGGAGTGAGGGTAATTAGAGGTCAATGGGATGGACTGCTTCTGTTCCATATACTAATGAATACAGGGTAGCTCGAGTAACAGTGAAGGTTGTGGTACGATAATCCCACAATGCATTGAGGAGTTTGTCTGGCCATGACTTCATGTCTTTGTACACCATTTTTTGGAGAATGTTGTACATGGTCTTGTTGAAAGCCTCTATCTGTTTGTTGGCCGCCACATGGTATTGGGATGAGTGGTTGGACTTAATATCATATTCTCGGTATAGTTTCTCCAATTCAGCAGAGAAGAATTTGGTGCCGTTATCCGTCAGTATGGTATGATGGACACCAAATCTGGTGATGATATTGGTTTTCACAAATCTAAAAATATTATTCTCCCCGAAATCCTTGAGGGGTACAGCTTCTGCCCATTTGGAAAATAAGTCGATTACTATGAGGATATACTTCAGTTGGTTGGATGTGGCGGGGGGATATGGTCCCACGACGTCCATTCCCCAGACGACAAATGTCCAGGAGTACTTGGCCTGATGAATTAACTCCAGAGGTTGGTGTATGAAGTTGGAATGAATTTGGCATGAGTGAAATTTTGTAGTAAAGTGCTCTCAATCTCATCCCACTGTGGTCCAATTGTACCCAAGCCTCTGAACCTGTTGGGAAAGCATGGTCCCTGGTTGATGTGCTCCACATTCATCAACATGTACTTCAGTCCTGACGGCAGTGGTTTCCTCTCCATCAATGCATTTGAGGAGGACTTTATCAAGGCCTCGTTTATAGAGGACCTTTTGTTGACCCGTGTCGCCATATAGGACAATGTTCATTTCCCTTATCCATAGTTTCTCTCGTTCATTACGGTCTAATAGAAGTCCTCCCCTTTGAATATAATTTACAATGGGGCTCATCTATCCAGTGGCGGGAGCATATGGCTCAGAGACAGGACTGACTTCATTGTTTTCTTCCATCTCAGTCTGGACAAACAACAAGACCATTCGACGGTGAGTGATATTGATGATAGTTTCATCCTGGTCTTGGTCGGTTATGGCTGTGGCCGCGTTGCCTAATGCATCGGCCTGGGCATTCTGAGACCGGGGAATATAGGTCAATGTGGGTTCTATATAGAATTCAAAAAATAGCTCTCAGACATGGTCAAACAGGGGAATACACTCCTCCTTTTTGAGAGCATAGTCATTGTTGACTTGCTTGATGAACAGATCCGAATCACTATTGACCTTATGGTGTTGTACTTGTTCATGGTGTGTGAGCTCTAGGTCTACAATGAGGGCATGATACTCTAATTCATTGTCCGTACATCCTTCTTCAGGATAAAGAAATATGGGAAGACTGCCGTTTCCGGGGACATGAGTATTATCCCCAAACACTCCTTGTTAAATTTTGGATCTTCCATCCTTTTCCCAGTTGGGCTTCGGGAGGCGCCATTGAAGTACATTTCCCATATTGGGAGCTCCTCTTGAACCACGAAGATGTCTTCATCGGGTAGCTCGACGTTCGGTACGACGGTCCCTATTGAAGGTTGATCTACTAGAAAATATGCTAATGTATGGCCTTTGATAGCCTTCTAAGGCACAAACTGGATGTCAAACTGTTGCAGGATGACTGCCTATAGGGATAGGCGCCCAGTCAGCACTGGGCAGCTGAGGATGTACTTTAGCGGGTTATTACGCGAGACCATGTGGACTTTATGATGCTGCAGATAATGTCACCGCTTTTGAACAACGAATACCAAGTCCAAACAACTCTTCTCGATGTTTGAATATCAAGTCTCAACATTGATCATAGTTTGGTTGAGGTAATAAAGACTGTTTTCACAGCCAGCGTCATTTTTCTGCACGAGGAAGGCTCATAGTGACTGCTCTAGGGCTGTCACATATAGAATGATAGGTATTCCTTCAACCGGGGGAATGAGTACCAGTGGGATTAAGAGGTACCTCTTTAGGCTATCAAACGCCTCTTGGGTGTCATCTGTCCATTGGTACGTGACTCCTTTATTCATTAACCTGGTAAAGGGAAAACATTTTCCTACCAGGTTGGCTATGAACTGCCTGATATAGGACAAGTGCCCTTGGAATGCTCTCAACTCAATGAGGTTGTGGGGATGTGGCAGTCTGAGAATAGATGTTGTCTTTTCAGGGTCAACATCGATGTTGCGATGGAATACAACAAAGCCAAGGAATTTCCCTGAGGTAACCCCAAAGGCACACTTCAAGGGGTTTATCTTTATACTATGCTATCGAAGTTTGTTGAAGACGATCTCTAGGTCTAATAGGTGATCTGAGCACTGTATTTATTTGACTACCACTTCATCTACGTAACATTCGGCAAATTTCCCCAAGAATGGCTTGAAAATACGATGCATGGCGCGCTAATATGTGGCGCCAACATTCTTAAGACCAAAGGGCTTGACCTGTAATAGAATATTCCTTGAGGGGACCTGAAGGTAGTGGCTTCTTCATCATCTTGGGCCATCCTGATTTGATTATAGCAAGAATATCCATCCATGAAGGACATAGCCTCATACCCAGCCGTTGCATCAATTAATAACTAAGTGATTGGGACCAGGAATTCATCTTTTGGGTAGTTCCAATTGAGATCTATGAAGTCAATGCAGACACATATTTTCCCATTCATTTTCTTGAAAACCATATGAGGTATTGGACATCTCGAATGAAGCCTGCTTTAAAAATCTTGTCGACTTCAGCAACTATTTTGGTAGCATGAAAGGGGTGTGTCCTTCTGGTGGCTTGTTTATAGCCCCGGTGGTCTTCTGGATGACCCAGGTGGTGCGTCGCCACTTCGGGATCGAGTCCCAGCATTTCTGTGTAATTATAGGCAAAGACATCCCAATGTTTCTTTATGAAATAATTATATACCACCTGCTCCTCAGGGGACATGGCTGCACTAATGAGAGTAGGCATTGGTTCTTCCTCGGTACCCATGTTTATTTCCCAGAGCTCATCCACAGTGGTGGAGATACCCTCCTCAAATGCGGGAGGTGCATCTCTGAGATCTTCCTCCCCTTCTTCTCCCAAATCCTCATCTTCTTATTTTAATGGGTGGAGAGTTTCCGGACCAGGCTCTCGAGGGTTTGAGGGTGAGGCTTTTTGGGCATCTACGCTCAAGTATTCGTCCCCATAATGTGGGTTGGCAGACTTTCCCACATTGTCATGCTCGACTGTTATGGCTGAAGTCATGAAGATATTTGAGTGTGTGTCCGAACATGAATCCCTGCTCTCAATATGGTTGATGGGCAGTACGTAGTCTCTGCCAAGCTGCCTGAGGAGGTCATCAGGAACCACTTCCAGACCATTTGGAGTGGGGATCTAGTCAACACCATATGCCAAAGGCTTCTTCCACTTTTTCTCATAAAACCTGGCATCAATGTAGTGTGACTCAGAGAGCTCGAAAGGGGCCTTATCAGCATGAAATGTCCCACTTTACCCACTCACGCAGAATTTAATACATTGGTGGTAGGATGAAAGAACGTCTATGTGCTTATGGAGCCACGAACATCCCAACATGGCATTGAATGTTGTGTTCTGTCGAACCACCAGGAATTCCATGTGGGCCACGAGGTCCACAAATGGGTCTTTAGATTAATTTGTCCCATTAGCTTCTTCATTCTCTTTTCATAACCTATCAGAGTCGTGGTGGAGGGTATTAAATCACCCTCACTATAGCCCAACTTATGGAGTGTTCATAAGAGAAGGAGGTTAACTCCAGAGCCGTTGTCAATAAAGTCTTTGCAGATCTCAACATCATGTAGTGTTCCAGAAACAAATAGTGGTTTGATGTGTCCCTGCATGATGGCATCCTCATTTAGATCGGTGAAGGAAATCACTGCATTACATTCAGCTGAGCTAGTCTCCGTCCGGTAAATCTCGGTGGAAACTACATCGGCTTGAAACTCCTAGGGGATGAGCAAGGATTCTATCAGTGCCTCCCTGAGGTCGGCTTACAAACCCAAGCCATCCAGGAATGAGAACATGGCTGGTACTGACGACATCTGCTTAATACAAACCCAAGCCATCCAGTTGGCGGGAGAGTTCTAATAGGTGGCTTGGTAGCTGGAGTACATGATGAGGAGGGACCAGTCACAGGGTCAGATGTCAACGATGCTCCCACGTTCTGGGGACTCAGCCCGACCATTCTGTTTGTGCTCACTAGGTTTCTAGATGCTTATTCTTCCTCTGATGGGTATCACAGAATAGCGGGGCCAGGGTGGCTGCTTGTGGAGGCGGGGCGATATTATTTCTCTTGTTGAGTCTATTGAAGATCCCTCTAATTGGTTTCCGCAATATTGACGTTTTGGTACGAGGTCCATCTGTAGGGTTGGTTTCGGCTGTGACTGCGCCTCCCCTAGTATCACCTGTCTTTGTGATTTCTCATCCTGGCTCTTCATGTCGGGAACTCGGGCTCATAACCGTACCCTTTTTAGGGGATTATTCCATGAGATGGATGATGTTGATGGAACCAAATATTGTCTCCTCATCCTCTAACAGGTCAACCTGGTCAGTTTTCCCTGATGGTGGCATTTGGTGGGTCGGTGCCTGTGGAGCCAAATTCGAGGGAATGAAATATGACAGTGTTGGGGATAACTTTAGCCTCGTCATGGATAGTTCCTCTTGCACTTGTCTCCTACCTTTTCTATTAAGCCTGGATGACCGGCTCGTGGAGTGTTGTGAGGCTGATACTATCAGATATTCGACATCAGGGGTTGTTGGTGGTAACACCGGATGCTGTAGTTGAGCTCGGAGTATGCCCTGGGCTTGATTGATAGTCTTCCATGTCATCCAGTTATCAAATTTCTTCCCCTTCTTTCTGGTGACTTCCCACCACGCCTCCCCTTCCTTAGAGCCGGTGGTAGAAATATACATCACATGTGCTGGGGGTGGTCCTAGCTCGACCTGCCCGGAGTCTACCATCCTGTGCAGGAGGTCCGTGAATATGATGCATTCCTGAATATTGTTCCCCAACATTTGATGGAAGGTACAATAATCTGTACAGTCATCGTGTCTGAATTCTTCAGATTTCCTCGGCTCCAGGAGGTGGAGCAAGTTGCAATTCATGGCGGCGATGAAGTAGTCGTAGACTTGGTCCTCTCAGAATGAGTATTCTTTAAGTATTTTTTTCCTCAAACTAGTTATGCTTCGCCCCTTTCTCATCATCCCACCTGGGCGGAGGCGGCCGCTGATATACCGAGGGCCCTTGACAATTTTGTGGATGCCTGAGTGGTGGAGCAGGAACAGGGGCTGGCATGAGCATGACAGAGGACGCTTCAGCTCTGGCTTCTCTCTTTGTGGGAGCCTGCGAGGCAATTCAGGACGTCAAATTGGTCCATTGTAGGGAGTCCTAAATTCTATTGAAAATGGTCGAGAGATGGTGAAATCAAGTGTTGCACTCCACTAGTATGAGCAGTGTTCGCAGCTCATCTTGATGATTATCAATGCATATGGAGAGCAACTCATCTTGAGGAATTGGCCTATTTAGAGAGTAGATCAAACCTTTCCATCTAGAGATGAAATCAGAGACCCTCTCGTTCTCGCTCTTCTTATAGTTCATGAGGTCACTGACCGTTGTCTTAGGAAATGTTGAGATGAAGTGGAACATGAACTGCTGTTGAAGGTCTTCCCAGCTTTTTATTGACTGGGCTGGTAGACTTATATATGAGAGAAAGGCAGATCCTTGTAATGTCCGTACGAAGCATCTGAGTTTCACTACTTCTTGTTGTTCTGAAGTACCCATCATAGGGTCGCAATAAGACACGTAGTGCATCAAATGTTGTTCCTGATCACCTGATCCATTGAATATAGGGAATACATGGCTCCCAAAATTAGGTTGAGATGGTGTGTTGCTCAGCCAATCTAGGTAAGGTATCTGCTCTGGCTGTACTGGAGCGCGTCAGCCATCCATCGCTTTCAATCGAGCTGTCAGTGCCTCGATGGTGTTGGTGAGACCCTAGTTTACATCCTATTGGGCCCTGCCTTGGAAAGGTGCATCATGAGGCATTGATCGAGGATCTGGATCAGTTGGCACCAAGGGTTCATATGCTATTTGGGACACCCTCAGAGGGTTCGGGAGTGCCTGCTCTGATTGCTTCATGAGTGGAGGGAAGTCTTGGTATTCATCCAGGTCCACATTAATGTATTTGGACAGACTAGGCACCTCAATGGGCGGGATAAAACTGGGTCCTTGAGTTTCTCTTACTGGGAGTGCATGATGTGGCGCTTCATGGGATGTTCTTTCAATAACACTGTTCCTCTAGAGTAGTTCGGCGTTAAGCCACCTCAATTATTTCATTTCTTCTTCCTGTCGAGCGAATCTCTCTTCGAGCGTAAGTGGATCATTTTTATTGAGAGAAGGAGGTGGGTTGAGTGTAACCGGTCCCTTATTCTTATATTTATTGGAAGCTAACAGGGGGAGCAGAAGATGGTTAGCTGAAGGGGCAACCATATTTAGAGCGGCCCTCTGGTTCTAGGTGCGCACACCAAGTGGTTCATTGTGAGTCACAGCCTGACCGGAACCATCGACTCCCGATCCATCTGGATTTGAATCATCTTCGGTGATACCTATTGGGTTATCCTCTATGGGGTTGATTGATGTGTATCGTGGTGTGGAGAAGATATCATCTTCCAAATTAGAAGAGGATATCCCGCATCATTTTCTGGCCTTCCCCTTCATGTGCCGGGGTTGCCTTCGGACTTCTTGACAAAGGGTGACGCGGAGTGTTCTTTGATGCAACCTTACGGTGCACCTTCCTCTTAGAGGGGATGATGATTGAAATGTTGGGATAGGATGGGAACCTCCTCTTGTGGATTTCCTCCCTAGATGAGAGAATACTGACTCTCGTGGGGTAGGTTATTATTGAGGGGGTAATAAGTCCCCCAGCCCTAAGGGCGGGGTTGGTTCCATTCCTTAGATATTGAGTCAATTCCTATTTTTATTGGTCTTATGGGGGAAATTGTTGTTATAAATTCCCCCCGCCCTACAGGCTGGGGTTGACCCTGGATTACGGCGGTGGATGATGCTATTTCTAACTACCTGATCTGCGTGTCCCCATTCGAGGGTGAACAAGGTCTGGTGTCAAGATCTTCAGTGAATCAATCCCTTCTGGTGGCAGGCAAAGATTGCTGATTTTCTTGTCTTAGGCAAGAGGCTTGTTGTATGATTTCGGTGGCCTAATTCAAGAGTTCTTGAATGGCCCATTCTCTTAGGGCCTGACTCTTCTGGGACTTACTCAAGGCCCGACTCTGTTGGATATGTTGCCTTTAGCGAATAGGGAGACCACTCGATTGATGTCTTGATGTGATGACTTTGCAAGACAGTATGCCGAACGGGTTCTTCTGGGCGGGGAGCGGAGTGAAATGCAGAGCTCCATGTTCTCCCCATCTCATGATATGGACTGCTGTCAGGGCGTCACTGATGAGGCGATGCAACTGGTGCAGCGCACAGAGTCAGGCTATCTCAATGTTTCCTTTATGCCTCTTAGGTCGTTGTTGTCGTGCCAACGGAATAGATTCCAAGTCGATGTGACGCAGGAGGTATCCTATTGTCCTGACATGGTCTACATAACCATCAAAGGGAAGGATGATTGATTTTAGCTGGCGAAGGGTTGTCCATATATTATAGTGGATATCATGCATGCATTATTTCGAGAACTCTCTGGGTTTGTCGAAATGAGAGGTGGCAGTGGGCCAAAACATAACTGGTATATCATCCCTGGCCAGTAGTTTCCTCAAGTACAACATGTCGACATACTCCTCCATTAGTGATTCCTCTACCTGGTCAGCCCAAATGAGATTCTCACTGTCAGTGTGGTTGGAGGCAGTGGGACTGGTAGGTTTTTAATTATCATATGGGTGATTCTGGGGTGGTTCAGAAGATGAACGTGGCCCCGAAACATCTCCTGATTAAAGAAATGTGTCATTGGCGACTAGCTGGGAATCTGATATGCTCGATCACATCCTTTTGAGTGCCTCGACATATGAGGGCTTTTATGTGCATGATTTAGCAGGGGGACCTTCCTGTCGATATGATATGTCATTGCGGGGAGGACCTTCACAATGGCGGCTATAATGGCGAGGACGACCATTACTTATTGACGCCTCAATGAATAAAGGACCTTTGCAGTTCATACCCTGGGTAGGACCTTCAAGGCATGTTGCAGCAAGGGGAGTACCTTCTGGTTGCATAGTGTTGTTACGGGGAGGGACTTCACAACAACTTCCATCATGGTGTGGATGACCATCATGGTTTGATGTTCGATGTGTATCATAGGGAGGACCTTCAAGACACACTGCAACATGGGGAGGACCTTCTTGTTTCTTGGGTCCACTGCGAGGAGGACCTTCAAAATGGCGGCCATGGTGGTGAGGAATACCATCACAACTACTGTAATAGAGAGGAATACCATTACAGCTGCCGCATGGAGAATATCTGTAGGGTACATCCTGGGTAGGGCCTTCAGAATGTACCGCAACGAGGGCAGGACCTTCTTGTTTCTTGACATCTCTATGGGTAGGACCTCTGTTATCAGGGTGGTGAGGACTACCACTGTGATATGATGCCTGGCTACACAGAGTGTCGTTGCAGCGTAACCCTAGGGAGGACCTTCAGGACAGGCCACGACAAAGGGAGGACCTTCTTGTCATGACGAGAAGTCACTACGGGGAGGGCCTCCGCAGTTATAACTATGATAGTGAGGAATACTATCATAATCTGTGGTCAAACTTCCTGGAGAGGGTTTGCAGTGTATACCTCGGGAAGGACCTTTAGGGTGGACCTCAGCTAGTGGATGGCCTTCTTGCTTCTTGATCTTCTGGTCACATGGAGGGTTTCCGTGACTCGCATCAAAAGAGGATCTCTCGTGATCGATTGCTATATGCCCGCGGGTGCGGCCCCCATGGGTGCTCTGGGGAGGACTTTCAGAGCTGCTGGTAGTGAAATTGCAGGGAGGACCTTCGAAACTGCTACTGCCACTCCCATAATATGGTAATGGGTGGGCAGGGTTTGGTGCCTTCGATATGCACTTAGAGGCACCGGGAATGCCAGCTTCCAGTAGAGTGGAGTCATGAACCCACTCTTTATTTTCCAGATGCCTTCGGTGCGTTCATGGAACTTTCTAGCGGGCAACGAGGACCGTCTGCTGTTGACAACGACCTTCACCATTGGTCCCTGTCTAATTGGGTCCCATGATGCTATCAGGATATGACGATGAACATCTTTACTTTTAGTAGGGATATATGCCTGCTCTAGAGAATCCACCATGTTGGACGTGTCTCCCCCAGTTGGAACGAGTGAAGCTACTAGATCCAGCTACCCTTGCATTGAGGAATATAGATGAAGACCCTCCTGGGCGGAAGGAGGGATTTAGATCCTCTCTGAGGCAGCTATCTCGTCTCATAGATTAGTCTCCTCAATTGGGTGGATGGGCTCACAGGCCTGAGTCCTTGCTCTTTCCGCTGATGCAATTACAGTCTGGAAAGTCTGCAAGATATGATCTGGGATCGATACCTGCTCCTCCATCATTGCCAAGATATGCAGAGAGACATATTCGGTTGGAATGAGTATGAAGGACCATTCTGGTGTCAAAGTAGGAATATCCTGCTCTAGTCCTCCGGTGGTCAGTGGGTACTGACAATTCTCATGTGTCGGGTTCGGTGAACGAATCTTCCCATGGGCTGGGATATGCAGGTTTATCTCTCTGTTTTCCACCACATATGGATGGTGGACTTTACTTGAATCCATAGGGAGCTGGCCCAATATATAAATGTTTCCCACCGTATCAAGTCGGTGTCATTTATTGGCATGGAGACGTGCCGACCTATTAATTGACTCCACATCGGGATGGCGGGCTTTGTTGATCACCACCACATCGGGATGGTAGTCGTCAGAAGCATCTGCTAGGATCTGGTCTTATAGGTGTTGGGTTGCCACCACATCAGGTTGGTGGGCTTGATGACCCTGTTAAGGGAGAGGTGCCTTCCGGGTAAGTGGTTTCCTATGTGAGCGAAGTGCTTGACGGAGCCCAGTGGGGATGTGAGCCTGCACTTATGAGGCCGCCATTTCTGGATGGGGGGCCTTGGAGGAACGAACATGTGTATGTGCCTGTTCGTAAGGCATCTCCGTGACAAGGAATCAGAGCTCCTCCTCAGGGACAAGGGTGACAACTGGTCCCTAGTTGTATGTTTGCTTCCCTCGTTGGGCAGTCTGAGGGGCCGAACACGGGGAGCGTGGGCCTGAATCCTCAGGGAAACATCCTCCTTAGCGTGAGCATGTTGAGTCGCAGCGTGACTGCGACGACGTCTTCTGGCCGGGGCCTTGGAGCGGAACCCCGGTTCTGTGGGGATGAAGTCCTCAACATCGACCTCATCCGCCTCCCAAAGGTAAGGGAGGTACACGTTGTCTCATTCCGGGGATAGACTTCCGAAATGGTTGGAGACATCAATAGGGGCCATCTAGATCCACCTCTGTGGCCACCACTGGGTAGGCGACCGATGAGTTCTAGCGGATTGGAGGGCGTGCATGGCCACCTCCACTGTCGGGAGAGTACTGTTCATGTGGTACTCTCAGATTAACGCATCTGAGAACCATCGTTGAAGACTCTGGATAGGTGACGAGGTCCTCCATTAGTGGGGATGTCCGGTCATTGCATTGTTGGATGTGTGTTCCTGTGAGTTTCTTCATGATGCCATTAGATCGAAGGGTGTTCTGTGTGGTACCAGTAAAAAAATTAAACAAAAACAAACAGCAAACCCGTCAAAGCAGCATCTCATGATCCCATGCGTAATTAATGACTTTACTTGGCCCTCCTTATGAGTATAAAGGGTCACAGGGTGGGATTAGGTTAAATCCGTCAATTTTTGGTTAAATATTCATGTCGGGTTAACCATTTTTGTTTCAGGTCGGTATAAAAATGCCCAACGGATCCGTATCCGATGATACATGGACATGCATTCCAATGGCTGGCGTTCACCGGGTGGTCTGACCAGCGATGCTTAAAAACTCGAATTGGTCGAGTGGATGGGAAGTCGGGTTCATACCATCCTTTTGGGGGGGAATTATTTCCTGTTCTGGGACTCTATTATAGATTTATGATGTATTCATAAGTTCGTTAATCTTCAGTTTATACCCAAGCATAGTATCCATGGACTTCTCCTGGTGGGAAATGGTCAGCTGGACGCAGGGGTTCAGAATCATTTATGCCCGAGTTTTACCATCCCTCATTGGATTAATGACCCCGAGGAGTCGGGACTCATTGTGGCGGTGCTAGGAGTGGCATAGTGAACCAATGTGAAGATAGTCGGATCGACCGGTCGTTGGGCTTGAACCTCAATGAGGCTTCCTACGTACCATACCTAAGAGACAGAGATCAAAGTCCACCTAGTTTGAATTAGGGTGTCGAAGAACCGACGTGAAGGTGGACCTGAGGGTCCGGTGGTGATCGGGCTTGAACCACTTAAAGAATTCCTAAGTATCCCAATGGTGGGGAATCAAAGTCCTCGTAGTTTTAGATGGATTGGGGCTAACACTCTGAGGAGGCCCAGGGTGATGGATTGGGCCTCCTCAGAGTGTAAGCCCCAATCCATCACACTGTGCCTCCTTAGAGTGTATGCCCCAATCCATCACTCTGGGCCTCCTCAGAGTGTAAGCCCTAATCCATCACCTTGGGCCTCCTTAGAGTTTAAGTCCCAATCCATTTCGAACTACGAGGACTTTGATTCCCCACCATAGGGCTATGTAGGGAGCCTCTAAGAGTTTCAAGCCCGATTACAATCGGACCCCCGGGTCCGCCTTCATGTCAGTTCTCCGACACCCCAATTAGAACTACATGGACTTTGATCCCTGTCTCTAAGGCAGGGTACGTAGGAAGCCTACTTGAGGTTCAAGCCCAACGACAGGTCGATCTGACTATCTTCACATCGGTTCACCGCTCCACTAATAGAACCGCCTCAATGAGTCCCGACTCCTCGGGGTCGTTAATCCAACGAGGGATGGTAAACCTCGGGTGTAAATGATTCCAAACTCTTGCATCCAGATGACCATTGACAACTAGGAGAAGTCTGTGGATACTATGCCTGGGTAGAAACCAATGATTCGTGAACATATGAATATGTCTTAAATCGATAAGAGAGTCCCATAACAGGAAATAATTCCCCCCCAAAAGGGTGTGATGAGTCTGACTTCCCATCCTCTCGACCAATGCGATTTCTTAAGCATCGTTGGTCAGACCACACTGCGAATGCCTTCCTTTGGAAAGTAGGTCCACGTTTCATCGGATACAGAGCCGTTGGGTGTTTCAATACCGACTCGAAACAGTATGTAATATATGAAATAATGATGTTATAGGTGATATATATATATGTATGTAGGTATGTATGTATGTATGTATGTATGCATGCATTTATTCACGTATATATGTATGTATGTATGTATGTATGTATGTATGTACATACATATATCTTATTCACTTATTTCCGTTCAATACGACGTGAAAACGGAAATAGTGTTTACACGTACGTACGACCTACAGTCTCCATAAACGGTTCCTTCCATTTCATATACACATCTATTATAAATATTTATATTCCAAATATATATGATATTTAAATCAATTTTTATATTCTAGAATCATTTAAATCATGATCTAAATGATACGATCAAGAATGAAAAGATGAAACACATACGATAAAGAAAGCGATTATTACCCAAAATGTTAATTTAACATGGAAATCATTATTAAATGGATAGTATAAAGTCATAAATGAATCATGTATGATATAATAAATATGAATATGGTTCTGGAATAATTTAATAACATACTATGGTCATTATATAGGAGGTTAAATGTACCCTCGACCAAAGGAAAGTGAAGGTAAGTGTAACGCCCCGACCCCAGCTACCCAGAGTCGGTGCATTACTTCGTAACATTGGCATTATCACAAAAGATCAAGTCTCGAAAGACCGATTAGTTTAGTAGCCTTGGAAACACTAGATACGTTCATAAATGTTACATTACGTCATAAATTGAAAAACTACAATAAAAAAGTCTCCATAGACCACACTCATATCCTCTTCTGACAATCCCTGCAGGTCATTCATAAAATACTTCTTCACATCCTAGAAAATATTAAAACATTGAAAGTGGTGAGCTCAGATGCTCAGTAAGGATATAAATATTGCGGAAGCTTTCATAAATAAACATCAACATTTAAGGAAATGTATAACTAAAACAAAAGCATTTTAAACATGAACTTCAACATAATATGGAAAAAGTAAAATGAGATAATGCCATTTACTTATTCACATGGATATTCTACTGGTCAAAAAATCACATGCAATATCAATAACCACTTTCATAATGATTGAATGCATAATTCCAGACATTCTAAAACATTTTGTCAAGGCCTCGGCCAAGACGCCTAAAATGATTAAGGCCTCGGCCAAAACCATAAATCAAATTGGGAAAGGGCCTCAGAAAATTCCACATCTAGTTGTCTCATGAGACCTACCGATGCATCGAGGAGCTATAGCGGGCTCCACCCGTCACTTATTAAGTCTAATGCATTCCTCATATGAATAGGTTTAAACATATCATAAACAATAACATAATCGGGTCACATATAACATGCATAAAAGAAACATAACATTTCCACATTTCAATAAGATATTAATACAACACATTGATATAATAAAAACGCTTTCAAAACCATTTTCAATACCAAAATAAAAGAAAACTATAACTTTGTATTTATTTTTCATTTTAAAAAGAGGTATGTCTTGTAGAGGAAGCCGAAACTCAAATAATAGTCACGATGGCGGAGAAGTCATTGTCTCCGCATAAGTACGGAAAGAAAAACATTCCCTTTTTGTCATTTAGTAAAACGCTGCGTATAAAAAATTTTCCTTTTGAATAAACGTAAAATTCAAAGGGGTTTATACACCGTATAAAAGAAAGTTGTGTATAAAACCAAATATGCCTCAATAAAAGGGGATTGAGACGAAGTCCTTAAAAAGATCATTTTTAAAATAAAATATATCTATTATGTGTATTCACTATAGGTACACATAAAGATAGTAAAAATACAAAATAGAACATAATAATATCATGACATAATTTGAAAGTAGGAGATTAACCCAAAGAATGGAATTTGGGTTAAGAAATTCCCTTACCTCGTGTCCGACTTGACTCAACCATTCTTTAACCCCCTGAATAATAAACTAGAGTTAATATCTACATTATTAAGAACAATTTTCAATTTAATTATCCTTTTTATATCACTTATTACCATGTTATGAACATTATGTAATTATTTAAGTTAATAACGGTCGTTTTGTCGATCTTTGGTACTTGAGTCAATAATAAACTTCTTATAATTACAAGTTGTTCATGTGGTGAAATATCCATTATATCCAAAATTATATTCATGATGTAGTTATCCTATATATCATATATATCCAGTATATATATTCATTCATAATATTACGTAACATTTAGAGGTAAGAAATGAAATGCACCGTTCATGGAGACGGTAAGCCGTACGTACGCATGAACGCTACTTTCATTTCTATTTCATATTTAATGGAATGATATCATAATGATATAAATGTATAATATAATTCCAGTATAATATATCATATAATACCATTTACTCCATCCTTTATACATCCCACATATGGTATTAACGATTCAAATCATTTTGAGGGGGCGGTAGTCCGCACTTCCTAAAATGAAATTATCCCGTTTACCCATAATGGAAATCATAAAGGTATGCCATAAATGAAAAATACAGAAGCTTAAGTAAAACATAAACATATTATATATCATATATAAATATAGTGACATCTTAATTTCCACCTTTGAAGGTGTTATATGAGTGTTGAACAATCATCGTTTCGTGAGGTAGAAATTCGTCATCCACAGAAATAGTATGTTCTTTAACAATTAGATGTAAGTGTGTGTAAGTGTAGCTCGAATACATCTTATAACAACATCCTAGTATATTTAGGATACTTGTGTTGTTACAAAATTAATGAATAGAAAGTGTTTAGGGGGTTGGAGAAGAAAAATAAAACAAAACAACATTAGAGAAGACATTGCCTTAAAATCGGGTAACTATTTTTGATTTGAGCCCAAGGCCTCCTTGGGAAGAGTTCGGCCCAAAGTGAGGCTTCTAGGAGTAATAGGGGGAAGTTGGGAGATTATTTGTTCAGAGTTTGGCTGAGCCAAATGGCTTGAAAGTCTGAATGATGTGGTAGAGGTGGGGGCCTTTTATAAGTGGAGAGGAGGGGCACTCTTGGAAAGTAATGAAAAGTCACTATATCATAAAATGAGTTTCGGATTTTAGAGGTCCCAAACTTATATAATTCAAGTCTAAGGTGATAAGGGTTCGAAATCAACCCATACAATAGGATTTGGACATGTTTAAGCCCTATATATTACATTATCGTTTCATTTTATTTAAATCGTTAATTAATGAGGTAATCGCTACATCATCATTGTGTCATTAAAAATTTAAATTATTTAATGTCTAAAAATTATAAAAAAATAACCATAATGTAGGAAATATTTTTCTCTTTCTAATGAATATTTATGGTCAAAATGGTAACTTATATAACCCCATGTAATAATTGTTTTAGTAAAACAACTCATGTTTGTGACATTTTTATTTTAACATTAAATAAAATGTTTTTAATGTCATTTTCCAACCAATGTGGCTTCATGGGGTCCCCAAGTTGACCCATGGATTTTCTTGGTCGGCCATGGCTCATACAATGAGGGTAGGACATGTTTCAAGCTCATCTCATATTATTAAAACATTATTTTTACCTTAAACTACAGTAATTACCTCTAATCGCGATTAAGAACTTAAAAGTTACTATTCACCAAAAAATTATTTTAATCTCATTGAACCACATTTTACATCTTAATGAAAACAATGTATGTCGGATTTTTGAAAATCAAACCACAGAAGTGGTAATATTTCATTTAAACGAAAAATCAGTTTTTTAAATACCACTTAGTGGTTTCACTATTCATCAAAAATTGAAGTTTTTCAGAACAAGGCCAAAATTTCACCCTAAGCTATAACTGATATTCCGAATTCAAAAATGATTTCTATTTTACAAAATTAAAAACATATAAGTTCCATTAATTAATTTTATAATTAATTCCTTCTGTCAAAACAAATAGCGTGTTTTTAAGAAACAATTTGTATCAAAAGATTGGCTATTGTTTATGTCCAATTTCAAAGTGAAATTAATTCTAATGAACACCATTGGATAAAATGGTAAAAATATATTCTAATTATACTTTAAAACCACTCAATAGTATAACTTATCACTATAAATTATTTTGATTAAAAATTTTGTTTTAAGTATTTTTCACTATTCATAAAAATTTTGAAGTTCTCAGAAAATTACAAAAAACTCAACATAGGCTAATTTCAATATTAGGAATACAAAAATGAATTCCATTTTGAAATATAAATTTTCTATAATTTCAAAAAGTGGTTATTACTATTCATAACGGCTACTTTGATTAGTCGCGGTGTTTTAGAACTCGAACATGTGTACAATGCAAGCTATTGCATTATTGAAAGAGAGGCGTATCGTGGAAGCTCGGGGTGTTACATTCTCCCCTCCTTCAATAAATTGCGTCCTCGCAATTTGATATTTTTCTTTGAAAATAAAAGGTTGAAAATAGAAAATACCTTTGTCGAAAACCCACATCGGAAATAAGGTTAATAAAAGTTAGCCTTAATAAGAGGGAAATGGAAATAAAAAAGTCACCACCAAATTATGATCTCAATAAGGAGAACATTGGTGGCAATTAGAGACATATAATTGGAGGAAAAACGTAAATATTTGTAGGGAGTGATTGAGGTCATCAATCACAATCAATTGTCAAATTGAGGGCCTCAAAGCCTTCAATCTATGTTGATTTAAAATATCATCAGTTCAACAAGACATAAGGTATTAGGATAACAAATTTTTTTGTTTTAATATCCCTTTACTAAAGTTTAAGAATTAATTTATTCATTGAATAAGAGATAGGTATATATATATTTATGCTTGACAATTAGAGTTTCAACCTTCAACTCATCTTTCACTCAAAAAGATAATAGAACTCAAAAATATTATACTTATCCTAATTGTATAAGGTTACAAATGTTAACACATACCATTAAGATTAGTAAAATTTTATTGTAATAACCAGGGACTTCCTGTAGGCTAGTGGTAGGGAATAAAGGCCTGTTGCACTATGGTTGTGGGTTCGATTCCTGCAGCTTTGTTCGACGCGACGGTTTATGCCCCACCATGAAGGTTGTCCTTTTCCTAAAACTATAGTATTATAATATTCCAAAAATAATCTTCAGAAATGTTTTAACCTTAAACAATACTATCCAAAGTTCAACTTAATCCATTCAAACCTTTATAGTTATCCAAAATACCTCCGTCCAGACTTTCTCTAAAGGGTCCTTAAATTCCAAAATCAATTGTAACATTAGATTCCCTAAACAAAGTAAAGTTTATCTTATTGTCACATATGAAAAATATGATTTCCTTCATCATATTAAAACCTTAATGATAACCAACAAGTACTGCAATACAATCCTTATATATATATATATATATCACATTATTCTAATAACCAGAATATAATACATGAGTCCAAAAGCACCAATACATTAATTATTCTACTTCAACTGCAGTAACAACATAAGATTGTCCTTGATCCCTTGGCCTTTTCTGAGGTAAGGTTCCCTGATGCTTAGGACATTCATTTGCATAATGCCCCATTTCCCTACAATTGTAGCATTCAACATTGATAGCCTCTTTCTTTCCCTTGCAATCACGAGCCTGGTGACCTTTTTCTCCACATTTATAACAAACTCCCATTCCTTTTAGGCAAGCACCGGGGTGATTCTTCCCACAATTATCACATAATGGAAAATACTTCTTTCCCTTTTTCCCTTTATTCGTCTCTTGTTCCACTGTTCTCTTCTTCTCTTGCTTTACATTGTTTTCATAAGACTTAGAGAATTCCTTTTCTATCTTGATAGAACATGAGACAATATCTTCGTATGATGAAAAGGATTGTGAGACTAATGCTCGATGGAGAAATGGTTTTAACCCATCAAAGAAACGATCAATCTTACTCCTTGGGTTACGTATATAATCTGCAGCATGCCTCGCTAACCTTGTAAAGTTGTCCTCATACTTTGCAACATTCTCATCCTCCTTTTGTCTCAGACTCAAAAATTGTCTTTCCATATCTGCTCGATGGTCACGAGGATAGTATTTTTCTAGGAAAATCTAATTGAACTCCCTCCATTCCATATTTGATACGTCATCATCTTCCTTTGTGTTTTGAATCAGTGACCACCACTGATCGGCATCTCCAGTGAGGCGGTAAACTGCCATGACAACTTTCTCCCTTTCACTACTCCCCAAGGCAAGGAATATTTTCTCTATGGAGTTTATCCATTTCTCAGCTACTAATGGATTTATACCCCCATTAAATGTTGGCGGTTGTTACCTCATGAAGCGGACTAACATTGATCCTCCACGTTGTGGATCAGGGTGATCCATACGAGTAAGGTTATTATTCATAACTTGAGTGAGTTGCCCCAGTATGGTAATAAGTTGATCAGCACCAGTTGTATCTCCAGATCCACAATAATTATCTTGAGCAGGAGGGCAATCCCTACACGGAGTGCGTGCATTGATACGGTTTCCATTCCTTCCACTAGGCGCCATTTCTATACAATGGCATAAACTAGATTAGTTTATGAATCAAAATACATAATTCCATACTTATAAAATACTTAACATAAATTGAACTATTTATGGATATAATCCATAATCATAAAAAAGTTTTATTTGAGGAAGTATATACTCATAACCGTTCATAGTGGTTTGTAAAGAAAATGAGAATTATCCTAAGAATATCCCCCGGGAGTGTCGTAACCAAGAGTGCAGCAAGGCCCGTTGTCGTGCACCAGTTCCCGTTCGAGTCTATCTCAAAGTGGTGTTTTTGGGTTTTACCCCTAGGTACATCTGTGCCAAAGCCGCCTCTACCTGCTCGTATCCAGACAGGGATGTATTTCTCGGAAAACTCACAAAATCTCTACAATAACAAAATTCTAGGAAGTTCTTCTATACTAATCCTCAAAGTTCATCTTAGGTCTACGTGCTCTAATCAGAGTTTTTCTAAATCTAGCTTCCAAGGTTTGTACTAAACTTCCTCTGATACCAACTGTAACGCCCCGACCCCAGCTACCCAGAGTCGGTGCATTACTTCGTAACATTGGCATGATCACAAAAGATCAAGTCTCGAAAGACCGATTAGTTTAGTATCCTTGGAAACACTAGATACGTTCATAAATGTTACATTATGTCATAAAGTGAAAAACTACAATAACAAAGTCTCCATAGACCACACTCATATCCTCTTCTGAAAATCCCTGCAGGTCATTCATAAAATACTTCTTCACATCCTGGAAAATATTAAAACATTGAAAGGGGTGAGCTCAGATGCTCAGTAAGGATAACAATATTGCGAAAGCTTTCATAAATAAACATCAACATTTAAGGCAATGTATAACTAAAACAAAGCCTTTTAAACATGAACTTGAACATAATATGGAAAAAGTAAAATTAGATAATTCCATTTACTTAATCACATGGATATTCTACTGGTCGAATAATCACATGAAATATCAATAACCACTTTCATAATGATGGAATGCATAATGCCAAACATTCTGAAACATTTTGTCAAGGCCTCGGCCAAGACGTCTAAAATGATTAAGGCCTCGGCCAAAACCATAAATCAAATTGTGAAAGGGTCTCGGCCAATTCCATTTCTAGTTGTCTCATGAGACCTACCGATGCATCGAGGAGCTATAGCGGGCTCCACCCGTCACTTATTAAGTCCAATGCATTCCTCATATGAATAGGTTTAAACATATCATAAACCATAACAGAATCGTATCACATAAAACATGCATAAAGAAAACATAACATTTCCACATTTCAATAAGATATTAATACAACACATTGATATTATAAAAATGTTTTCAAAACCATTTTCAAAACCAAAATAAATGAAAATTATAACTTTGTATTTATTTTTCATTTTAAAAAGAGGTTAGTCTTGTAGAGGAAGCCGAAACTCAAATAATAGTCACGGGGGCGGAGAAGTCATTATCGCCGCATAAGTATGGAAAGAAAAACATTCCCTTTTTGTCGTTTAGTAAAATGCTTCATATAAAAATGATTCCTTTTGAATAAACGTAAAAGTCAAAGGGGTTTATACACCGTATAAAAGAAAGTTGTGTATAAAACCAAATATGCATCAATGAAATGGGATTGAGACGAAGTCCTTAAAAGATCATTTTTAAAATAAAATAGATATATAATGTGTATTCACTATAGGTACAAATAAAGAAAGTAAAAATACAAAATAGGACATAATAATATCATGACATAATTTGAAAGTAGGAGATTAACCTAAAGAATGGAAGTTGGGTTAAGAAATTCCCTTACCTCGTGTCTGACTTGACTCAATCGTTCTTTAACCTCCTGAATAATAAACTAGAGTTAATATCTACCTTATTAAAAACCATTTTCAATTTCATTATCCTTTTTATATCACTTATTACCATGGTATGAACATTATGTAATTATTTAAGTTAATAACGGTCGTTTTGTCGATCTTTGGACTTGAGTCAATAATAAACTTCTTATAATTACAAGTTGTTCATGTGGTGAAATATCCATTATATCCAGAATTATATTCATGATTTAGTTATCATATATATCATATATATCCAGTATATACATTCATTCATAATATTACATAACATTTAGAGGTAAGAAATGAAATGCACCGTTCATGGAGACGGTAACCCGTACGTACGCATGAACACTACTTTCATTTCTATTTCGTATTTAATGGAATGAAATCATAATTATATAAATGTATAATATAATTCCAGTATAATATAGAATATAATACCATTTACTCAACCCTTTATACATCCCACATATGGTATTAACGATTCAAATCATTTTGAGGGGGCGGTAGTCCGCACATCCTAAAATGAAATTATTGTGTTTTACCCATAATGGAACTTATAAAGGTATTCCATAAATGAAAAATACAGAAGCTTAAGTAAAACATAAACATATTATATATCATATATAAATATAGTGACATCTTAATGGCCACCTTTGAAGGTGTTATATGAGTGTTGAGCAATCATCGTTTCGTGAGGCATAAATTCGCCATCCACAGAAACAGTATGTTCTTTAACCATTAGATGTAGGTGTGTGTAAGTGTAGCTCGAATCCTTTTTATAAAAACATCCTAGTATATTGACGATACTGGTGTTGTTACAAAAGAAATTAATAGAAAGTTTTTAGGGGGTTGGAGAAGAAAAATAAAACAAAACAACATTAGAGAAGACATTACCTTAAAATCGGGTAACTCTTTTTGATTTGAGACAAAGGCTTCCTTGGGAAGAGTTCTGATCAAAGTGAGGCTTCTAGAAGTAAGAGGGGGAAGTTGGGAGTGTATTTGGGAAGAGGTTGGCCAAGCCAAATGGCTTGATAGTGTGAAAGATGTGGTAGAGGTGGGGGCCTTTTATAAGTGGAGAGGAGGGGCACTCTTGGAATGTAAAGAAAAGTCAGTTTATCATAAAATGAGTTTCGGATTTTAGAGGTCCCACACTTATATAATTCTAGTATAAGGTGATAAGGGTTCGAAATATACCCATACAATAGGCTTTGGACAAGTGTAAGCCTTGGATATTACATTATCTTTTCATTTTATTTAAATCGTTAATTAATGAGGTAATCGCCGCATCATCATTGTTTCATTAAAAATTTAAATTATTTAAAGTCTAAAAATTCTAAAAAAATAACCATAATGTAGGAAATATTTTTGTCTTTCTAATTAATATTTATGGTCAAAACTTTAACTTATATAACCCCATGTAATAATTGTTTTAGTAAAACAACTCGTGTTTGTGACATTTTTATTTTAACATTAAATAAAATGTTTTTATTGTCATTTTCCCACCAAAGTGGCTCCATGGGGTCCCCAAGTTGACCCATGGATTTTCTTGGTCGTCCATGGCTCATCCAATGAGATTAGGACATGTGTCAAGCTCATCTAATATTATTAAAACATTATTTTTACATTAAACTACAGTAATTACCTCTAATCGCGATTAAGAACATAAAAGTTACTATTCACCAAAAAATTATTTTAATCTCATTGAACAAAATTTTACTTCTTAATGAAAACCATTTATGTCAGATTTTTTAAAATCAAACCACAGAAGTGGTAATATTTCATTTAAACGAAAAATCAGTTTTTTAACTACCACTTAGTGGTTTCACTATTCATCAAAAATTGAAGTTTTTCAGAACAATGCCAAAATTTCATCCTAAGCTATAATTGATATTCAGAATTCAAAAATGATGTATATTTTACAAAATTCAAAACATATAAGTTGCATTAATTAATTTTATAATTAATTCCTGCTGTCACAACAAATAGCGTGTTTTTAAGAAACAATTTGTATCAAAAGATTGGCAATTGTTTATGTCCAATTTCAAAGTGGAATTAATTTTAATGAACACCATTGGATAAAATGGTAAAAATAAATTCTAATTATACTTTAAAACCACTCAATATTATAACATATCACTATAAATTATTTTGATTAAAAAAGTTGTTTTAAGTATTTTTCACTATTCATATAATTTTTGAAGTTCTCAGAAAATTACAAAAAATTCAACATAGGCTAATTTCAATATTAGGAATACAAAAATGAATTCCATTTTGAAATATAAATTTTCTATAATTTCAAAAAGTGGTTATTACTATTCATAACGGCTACTTTGATTAGTCGCGGTGTTTTAGAACTCGAACTTGTGTACAATGCAAGCTGTTGCATTATTGAAATAGAGGCGTATCGCGGAAGCTCGGGGTGTTACAGTAAGGGGTTTTCATCTCTATAACGACCCATAATTTACATACATTGTTAATACTTCAAAATTGAAGCACACTTATTACAATATATGACAAAACCATAAAGGACCGTATAGGTATAGTGTCTTTAGAAACTGGGAAACATAAACAACAGGTTCATAAATCTTCTTCAGTGTCTCTGATTTATTTCATCATATCTAGGGTCCCTTTTAGCATATTATACTTAATATCCATCTTCCTGACATGGGGAAAAGAAAACATAAAAGGGTGAGCTCAAATGCTCAGCAAGGGAAAATAAAGGAAATAAAAATCATATCATATCTTTTTGAAAATCAAAACCTGCAAAAGAGATCATAATATCTTAACATGGAATAAATCATAGAAGTGAAAATGAGATCCCCATAATCATAACATAAAACTTGAAACTTTGTGGCATGCACACATAATCATGGAAAATCATAACTTGTTAGTCATGACTCATTGCCAAGACTATCTTACTTGAAAAAGTCCCTTTCTGAACCGAGTCACCCTCGTTCCAGTCCTGTTTTACTGAACCGGTATAACCTACCGTTCCAGCCATGTCTATCTCATGAGATATAAAATCTTTACCCAATGCATTGGAGGGAGATATAGGTCCCACACATCTTATAATGAATCCTTTCTTATGTGTGCCACATAATCATAAATCATACATCATCGCATAACCCATGTAATAAAAATAGGATTCTTAAACAACATGACATCATAAAACAATTCATATAAGATAAAGGAATTCATAAAAATGTTTCCATCACAACATAATCAAATCCATGTAATAATAGGGGTAAAAACAGAACCCTTTTATTATCTTAGATGGAAAATAAGTTTGATAAAATACTTGAACTTCATTCTTGAGGAAAATATCCTTTCTACTTCAAAAACACTTTTCCTTTCATAACATGTCATACAAATTTAAAATAAAAGAAGTTGATTAAAAATAAACTTGAAAACTTGTAAAGGAAGCTTCTTGGAAATAATGTTTTAAAAATCCATTCATGCCGTATAAGTTAAAAAAAACATTCTTCGTACTTTTGTCGGAAAAGTCAAAAAGTACCTCGTATGACAAAAGATTCCTTTCATAGATATTACTAAAAACTCACCGAAGGGTAAAAAAATGGATTTAAACAATTTTAGGTGGATGGAAATAATATTACATATTGATGAAACATGGATGTGGATGATAAAATACACCCCAGTAAATACTTACGAATAAACAATCTCAGATAAAAATGAGATTGTGATATTTCCCTTACCTTAGGTCCGATTTTCATTGTACATGTCCGAATCTCCTGTATAATGGTTTAAATAATGTTATTGACTTATTCCAGAATCATACATATTGATATGATATCATATATGGTCATATTCTTAGCTTCTTGTTAGTAATATTTCATTGTTACTTGTTACTCGGATCTTTATTGCCTTTTGTTCTTATGCGTGTTTTGCCGAATACATTCTTATTCTTCTTTTAAGGTTATAGATAAATTATATCCAGAATGGTATTAGTGTAACATATATAATATTTATTCATTCAATTCATTTATATAATTACTATGTAATGATGATCATGTAGAACGAGTCGCATCACATCGTGGAGACGGTATTCCGTACGTACGCACGAGTGATGATATCGTTCCTATGATCGTGGAACTATATTGGAGTATATATATATTTTTTCAGTATCAATATTACTTTATAATAATCATAAATAGTTACTCATTACCCCATTATACCCATCCTTGTAAAGTGATGCTGGAAAATAGATTACACCACGGCGTGGAGACGGTATTCCGTACGTACGCACGCGCGGTGATTTCATTTTTCCGTAGGATGGATAGAAGGTGAATTAGGGTTGTTTCATATTTATAATAACATATCAGTATGTAAGTAATACTGATGTTATTACTTTATCATGAAACAACTAAAGAAGAAGAAGTTGAAGAAGAAAGAAATTGAAAAGATCGGTAATGGATATTACCTCTTCTTTGGAACGCCTCTTTGAATCCTCCACTTAGGGAACTAAGATTGGTCTTTGAAGAAGACCAGGATCTCTAGGATTATTCTAGGGAAGTGGAGAGGAGAAAATGTCAGGGTTTGGCCGAGCTTGAGTGCTCAAATTGGTGTGAGGAGGAGGGGGAGGAGGTGCCCCTTTATAAGGGAGGAGAAAGGTACCTTAGGAATATCTCAAAATATTATTTTATATTAAAGTCAAAATCGGTTTATAATGGCTCCAAAGGGTCTTATTTAGAAGATAAGGTGGGGATGGGTCGAAATCCTATCAACCAATAGGATTTATACAAGTTTAGGGTAATATTTTAACCTTATCAATTAGATTTAACTCTAAGTTAAATAATTTAACTTCTACCATGTCTTTTTGTTTTCTTTCACTATACGGTTAATACATTTACTATAACATGCCAAACGGACCCCAAATTGTTTATTATTAATATATATATCCTTATCTAAGTCATTTGGCCGAACCTTAGATTTTGAGGAATAAAATAACAATTAATAATATAATATTTTATTTAAAAACTATTTTGTGTCAATTTTGACACTATTTGATATATGATTTTTGTGAAAGTCATAACAGAATTATATGTTCAAACCAAGTTGATTAAATCAACACTAATATATCATAGTAACCTAGAAAATTAGTGGAATTCATAAAAAGTCTTAAATTACATTTATTTTGGTATTTATATTATCAATTATTTCAATATTTCATTAATAAGATAATTACTGCATCATCTTTGTGTCATAAATAAATTAAATTATTTGATGTCTAAAAATTAAAAATAAAATACCATCATGTAGGAAAGCTTTTTATCTTTCTAATGAATATTTAAAATAGAATTTATCTTATGTATAACCCCATATTTAAAATGGTTTACTTATTAAACTTTGATTTTAACTATTTTAACCCTTCTTTAAATAAATTAATAATAAATGTCCTAATCTAATCCAAGTGGGCCTAAATGGTCATATTTTATTCCTAAGTTTGTTTTTGGTCGAATTACACTTGTCCAATAGAATTAGGACATGTGTCAGGGTAATATTAATATCATATTTACCCTTAGTTACCCTATTTACTATTAACCGTGGTAAAAAAAAGTAAAAAGTTACTATTCACCAAAAAATTATTTTTATCTCATTGAACCACATTTTACTTACTGATATCAACCGTGTCTGTCGGATTTTCGAAATTCCATTCACAGAAGTGGTAAAATTTAGTTTTATGCAAAATTCAGTTTTTAACCTACCACTTGGTGGTTTCACTATTCATCAAAAATTGAAAGTTTTCAGAAAAATACCAAAATTTCACCCTAGGCTAATTTCGATATTCTGAGTCCAAAAATGAAGTCCATTTTGAAAAATAAAATTTATAAAATTTCAAAAAGTGGTTATTACTATTCATAACGGCTAGTTTTAATAGCATATTGTTGTTTAGTGAAACTCGGTATTGCGTACGACGCAAGCTATCGAGGAAGGTCGCGATTGCGTGTAAAGCAAGCCAAGAATGTGTTGTGTAGAAAAATATTCCTTTAATGATTCATATAACATAAAAGTCTCGGGTGTTACTTTCTACCCCCCTTAAAAAGAATTTCGCCCTCGAAATTCGTCACTTTGTAACAAACAGATGAGGATACTTCTCCATCATCATATCCTCAAGCTCCCATGTAGCTTCTTCAAGTTGGTGGTTCCTCCATAAAACTTTCACCAATCGAGTGGTCTTGTTTCGTAGGACTTTTTCGCTACGATCCAGAATCTCTATCGGCTGTTCTTCATAAGAAAGATCTTGCTCCAGCGGTACAACTTCTAAGCTGAGTACATGTAAAGGATCTGGTATGTACTTTCTTAGGAGAGATACATGGAACACATCGTGAACTTGAGAGAGATTCGGTGGAAGTGCCAATCGGTAAGCTACCTTCCCAACACGATCCAGTATTTCGAAAGGACCGATATATCTCGGGCTCAACTTCCCCTTCTTTCCAAATCTCATAACCCTCTTCCAGGGAGATATTCGTAAGAACACTTTATCACCCACTTCAAACTCTAGGTCTTTTCTTCGGTTGTCGGCATAACTTTTCTGTCGACTCTGAGCTGCGCTTATGTGTTGTTGAATAGATCTGACCATTTCTGCCATTTCATCAACGAGATCAGGTCCTAATAGCTTTCTTTCCCCAACTTCATCCCAGTAAGTTGGAGTCCTGCATTTCTTTCCATAGAGAGCTTCATAAGGAGCCATCTGAATACTGGAGTGAAAGCTATTATTATAAGAAAATTCCACCAAAGGTAGGTGTTGATCCCAACCTCCTTTGAAATCCATAGAGCAAGCTCTCAACATATCTTCTAGGGTTTGAATTGTTCTCTCAGATTGACCGTCTGTCTGGGGATGATAAGCAGTGCTGAAACTCAACTCTGTATCCAGAGTATGCTGAAGACTTCGCCAGAACTTCAAGGTAAATCTCGGATCCCGATCAGATATAATAGAAAGTGGTACTCCATGCAATCTTACCACTTCCTTTACATATATCCTGGCAAGCTGATCTAGAGATAAATCCTCTCTAATAGGAATGAAGTGTGCAGACTTTGTAAGACGATCAACTATGACCTAGATAGCATTATAGCCTTTGGATGTTTTAGGAAGTCCTGTGACAAAGTCCATAGTGATGTTTTCCCATTTCCATTCGGGTATGGGTAATGGTTGTAACATCCCCTTAGACTTCTGTCTCTCAGCTTTAACTTGATGACAAACCAACCATCGAGAGACATATTCAGCAACATCTCTTTTCATGCCATCCCACCAGAAGTACTCTTTCAGGTCCCTATACATCTTCATGCTTCCAGGATGAATAGAGAATGAAGAACTATGAGCCTCATCCAGCAGCTCCTTCTTTAATTCGGGGATGGGAGGAACACAAACCCGATTTCTGAACTTTATTATCCCATCACAATCAAGGTTGAATTCAGGAACATTTCTCACCTTCTTTGGTAACTCATCATCTACTTTCTGTGCCTCTTTAATCATCACATGTATAGATGGTTGAACATTCATTTGAGAAAGATAAGATTTTTCCCCTTCCATTATAATTCCAAGATCCATCCATTGTAAATCCATAAATATTGGATCTTTTGTGATCCTCATCATGGATAAACTAGCATGGTCTTGCCGACTTAATGCATCTTCCACCTTGTTTGCTTTCCCAGGGTGGTAATGGATTGAGCAGTCATAATCCTTAATCAGCTCCAACCATCTTCTTTGGCGCATATTCAGCTCCTTTTGTGTGAAAATATACTTTAAACTTTTATGATCAGTATAAATATCACACCTTTCACCATAAAGGTAATGCCTCCAAATCTTTAATGCAAAGATTACCGCAGCCAACTCCAAATCATGTGTTGGGTAATTTTGCTCATGGATTTTCAACTGTCGTGTGGCATAATCTATCACCATATCATTTTGCATAAGAACACACCCCAATCCCTTCTTGGATGCATCACTGTAGATCACAAACCTTTCTCCACTACAAGGCAGTGTGAGCACAGGTGCACTGGATAACCTTCTTTTCAACTCCTTTAAATTCTCTTCACATTCCTCTATCCAGACAAACTTAACTCCTTTCCGAGTCAACTTTGTGAGTGGATTAGATAATCGTGAAAAATCTTTTACAAAACGTCGATAATATCCAGCCAAACCAAGAAAACTTCGAATCTCAGTTACTGTTGTTGGTCTCGACCATCTTTCGATAACCTCTGTTTTTGCTGGATCCACAGATAACCCCTCTTTTGAGATTATGTGACCCAAAAAATGAAACTTTTTGAATCCAAAATTCACACTTGGTAAATTTGGCATAAAGCTTCTCCTTTCTCAGGGTCTTCAATATAATTCTCAAGTGATCTTCATGCTCTTCCTTTCTCTTTGAATAGACAAGAATATCGTCTATAAAGACTACCACAAATTGATCAAGATAGCCTCTAAAGACTCTATTCATTAGATCCATGAAGATAGCAGGGGCATTAGTAAGACCAAATGGCATCACTATAAATTCATAGTGTCCATACCTTGTACAGAAAGCCGTCTTTGGTATATCCTCCCTTTTTACCCTTAATTGATGATACCCTGAACGAAGATCAATCTTGGAAAAGTATTGAGCTCCGCGTAGTTGGTCAAATAAGTCATCAATGCGTGGGAGAGGATATTTGTTCTTTATAGTGATCTTGTTAAGTTCTCGATAATCAATGCAGAGTCTCATTGATCCATCTTTCTTCTTAACAAATAGAACAGGTGCTCCCCAAGGTGACGCACTAGGGCGTATGAATCCCTTATCAAGATTCTCTTGGAGTTGCTTCTTCAATTCCTGCAACTCAATTGGGGCCATTCTATAAGGTGTCTTTGAAATAGGCAAAGCACCCGGTACGAGTTCTATTGAAAACTCAACTTCACGATTTGGTGGAAGACCCGGTAATTCCTCCGGAAAGACATCATCAAACTCTCGTACAATGGGCATATTCTTAATCGTGAGTTTCTCACCAACCATTTGAGATAAATAACCTTCATTTAGTGGAATCAATACCCATAATATGGAAGAAATTTCCACTGGAAGGTTATGTTCATCCTTGCATTGATATACGATCGTAGATTGATCTGGAATATGAAATGTGACTTCCCTTCTTTGGCAATTGATATGAGCTCCATGTAGAGAAAGCCAATCCATGCCAAGAATCACATCAAATTCCACTAAAGGAAGGATCACAAGATTTGCAGGAAGCACTTTCCCACAAACTTCGATCGGAGAAGAATTATAATCTTTTGATGCGACTGTTGTGCCATTAGGTGTTGTCACAGCTAACTCAACATCTAATTGTTGAGGTAATACGGTGATACCCTTAGAAAATTCTTTAGAAATAAAAGAGTGGGTGGATCCAGAATCAAATAAAACATTTTCTACTTTAGAGTGGATGGTAAGTGTACCTTTCACCACTTCGTTATCGTACTCCACCTCGCTGATAGAAATTGCATGTGACTTTCCTTTGTCTTTAGCCTTAAGATTTTATTGACGTCGACCATCATCATCAACCCTTGGATTTGGGAATTGATTGGCATAATGCCCCATCTCCTTGTACTTGAAACATTGAAGTGTAGTAGGTTCATTCTGTGTATCCCTTCCTTTGTTTGCGTCATTAGACATCTTCTTCCCATTATCACGGCATTCAAATGCCCGATGACCTTCTTTTCCACATTTAAAACATTTACATGTCCCTTTAAGACAACTCCCTCCATGTTTCTTTCCACACTTTGAGCATAAGGAAAATCTCATCTTCTTTTCCGTGTGCTCTTTAGATTTTTCTTTGAATTCCATCTTCCTCTTCTTATCAAACCCATGTGACTGATGGGTTACTCCAATCTCCATCTCGACTATGAGAGCACATCGAACGATTTCCTCGTAGCTATTGAAGTCCCTTATGGCTAACGCCCTTCGAAGACTTGGTTTTAAGCCACTAAAGAATCGATCGATCTTACTCTCAGGTTGGATAATAATACCAGAAGCGTACCTTGCAAGTCTTGTAAAATTTGCTTCATAGGTACCAACATATTCATCATCCCTTTGCTTCAGTTCAAGAAACTCTTTCTCCATCTTTGTTCGGAGAATACGAGGGAAGTACTTATTGAAAAATAAGTTCTTGACCTCGTCCCATTCCATAGACTCAATTTCATCCCTTTGCCTCGTATTCTTAATAAGATTCCACCATTGATCAGCATCTCCTTCCAAACGATACACTGCTAGGATGACTTTATCATGTTCAGAACATTGAAGAACTGAAAATATCTTTTCAGTAGTACTAATCCATTGTTCAGCAACTAATGGATCAGTAGACCCGCTGAATGAAGGTGGACGCTGCCTCATGAAGGATTCAACAGAATGTTTCTCCTTCCTTTGCTCGTTTGGAAGTCCTGCATGATTCATAGCTTGAGAAAGTTGTGTGAGCATGGCTACAAGATTTTGCATTCCGGCTCCCATATCGTTTGGTTGCTCAGGGGGACAGTCATTGCATTGCCCATCACATTCCTCATTAACACGGTTCCTTCGGGTTCCAGCCATTCACTAAAACCAAGAAGAATAGTGCGAGCAACACTAATTATAATAGGAAAACCACATAATTCAAGAATAATATTTTCATGCTTAAGGTCTTATCCTAGGTTATTCAAGTCCATTTCTAAAACACTAAGATTGTGTTCTATGCTTAGACTTATCCTTAGGGTTCTTACTAAGGCTTTCACATCCTAGTTTCCAAAGGTTGACTATACCTTTCCTCTGATACCAACTCTAACGACCCATACTTTACATACATTGTTAATACTTAAAAATTGAAGCACACTTATTACAACATATGACAAAACCACAAAGGACCGTATAGGTATAGTGTCTTTAGAAATTGGAAAAAATAAACAACTGGTTCATAAATCTTCTACAGTGTCTCCGATTTATTTCATCATATCTAGGGTCCCTTTTAGCATATTCTACTTAATATCCATCTTCCTGACCTGGGGAAAAGAAAACATAAAAGGGTGAGCTCAAATGCTCAGCAAGGGTAAATAAAGGAAATAAAAATCATATCATATCTTTTTGAAAATCAAAACCTGCAAAAGAGATCATAATATCTTAACATGGAATAAATCATAGAAGTGAAAATGAGATCCCCATAATCATAACATAAAACATGAAACTTTTTGGCATGCACACATAATAATGGAAAATCATTTCTTGTTAGTCATGACTCATTGCCAAGACTATCTTAGTGGACAAAGTCCCTTTCTGAACCGAGTCAACCTCGTTCCAGTCCTATTTTACTGAACCGGTATAACCTACCGTTCCAGCCATGTCTATCTCATGAGATATAAAATCTTTACCCAATGCATTGGAGGGAGATATAGGTCCCACCCATCTTATAATGAATCCTTTCTTATGTGTGCCACATAATCATAAATCATACATCATCGCATAACCCATGTAATAAAAATGGGATTCTTAAACAACATGACATCATAAAACAATTCATATAAGATAATGGAATTCATAAAAATGTTTCCATCACAACATAATCAAATCCATGTAATAATAGGGGTAAAAACAGAACCCTTTTATTATCTTAGATGGAAAATAATTTTGATAAAATACTTGAACTTCATTCTTGAGGAAAATATCCTTTCTACTTCAAAAACACTTTTCCTTTCATAACATGTCATAAAAATTTAAAATAAAAGATGTTGATTAAAAATAAACTTGAAAACTTGTAAAGGAAGCTTCTTGGAAATAATGTTTTAAAAATCCATTCATGCCGTATAAGTTAAAAAAAACATTCTTCGTACTTTTGTCGGAAAAGTCAAAAAGTACCTCGTATGACAAAAGATTCCTTTCATAGATATTACTAAAAACTCACCGAAGGGTAAAAAAATGGATTTAAACAATTGTAGGTGGATGGAAATAATATTACATATTGATGAAACATGGATGTGGATGATAAAATACACCCCAGTAAATACTTACGAATAAACAATCTCAGATAAAAATGAGATTGGGATATTTCCCTTACCTTAGGTCCGATTTGCTTTGTACGTGTCTGAAGCTCCTGTATAATGGTTTAAATAATGTTATTGACTTATTCCAGAATCATACATATTGATATGATATCATATATGGTCATATTCTTAGCTTCTTTTTAGTAATATTTCATTGTTACTTGTTACTAGGGTCTTTATTGCCTTTTGTTCTTATGCGTGTTTTGCCGAATACATTCTTATTCTTCTTTTAAGGTTATAGATAACTTATATCCAGAATGGTATTAGTGTAACATATATCATATTTATTCATTCAATTCATTTATATAATTACTATTTAATGATGATCATGTAGAACGAGTCACATCACATCGTGGAGACGGTATTCCGTACGTACGCACGAGTGATGATATCATTCCTATGATTGTGGAACTGTATTGGAGTATTTATATATTATTTCAGTATCAATATTACTTTATAATAATCATAAATAGTTACTCATTACACCATTATACCCGTCCTTGTAAAGTGATGGTGGAAAATAGATTACCCCACGACGTGGAGACGGTATTCCGTACGTACGCACGTGCGGTGATTTCATTTTTCCGTAGGATGGATAGAAGGTGAATTAGGGTTGTTTCATATTTATAATAACATATCAGTATGTAATTAATACTGATGTTATTACATTATCATGAAACAACTAAATAAGAAGAAGTTGAAGAAGAAAGAAATTGAAAAGATCGGTAAAGGATATTACCTCTTCTTTGGAAAGCCTCTTTGAATCCTCCACTTAGGGAACTAAGATTGGTTTTTGAAGAATACCAGGACCTCTAGGATTATTCTAGGTAAGTGGAGAGGAGAAAATGGCAGGGGTTGGCCGAGCTTGAGTGCTCAAATTGGTGTGAGGAGGAGGGGGAGGAGGTGCCCTTTTATAAGGGAGGAGAGGGGCACATTAGGAATATCTCAAAATATTATTTTATATTAAAGTCAAAATCGGTTTATAATGGCTCTAAAGGGTCTTATTTAGAAGATAAGGTGGGGATGGGTAGAAATCCTATCAACCAATAGGATTTAGACAAGTTTAGGGTATTATTTTAACCTTATCAATTAGATTTAACTCTAAGTTAAATAATTTAACTTTTACCATGTCTTTTTGTTTTCTTTCACTATATGGTTAATACACTTACTATAACATGCCAAACGAACCCCAAATTGTTTATTATTAATATATATATCCTTATCTAAGTAATTTGGCCGAACCTTAGATTTTTAGGAATAAAATAACAATTAATAATATAATATTTGATTTAAAAACTATTTTGTGTCAATTTTGACACTATTTGATATATGATTTTTGTGAAAGTAATAACAGAATTATATGTTCGAACCAAGTTGATTAAATAAACACTAATATATCATAGTAACCTATAAAATTAGTGGAATTCATAAAAAGTCTTAAATTACATTTATTTTGGTATTTATATTATCAATTATGTCAATATTTCATTAATAAGATAATTATTGCATCATCATTGTGTCATAAATAAATTAAATTATTTGATATCTAAAAATTAAAAATAAAATACCATCATGTAGGAAATCTTTTTAGATTTTTAATGAATATTTACAATCTAATTTATCTTATGTATAACCCCATATTTAAAATGATTTACTTATTAAACATTGATTTTAACTATTTTAACCCTTCTTTAAATAAATTAATAATAAATGTCCTAATCTAATCCAAGTGGGCCTAAATGGTCATATTTTATTCCTAAGTTTGTTTTTGGTCGAATTACACTTGTCCAATAGAATTAGGACATGTGTTAGGGTAATATTAATATCATATTTACCCTTAGTTACCCTATTTACTATTAACCGTGGTAAAAAAAAGTAAAAAGTTACTATTCAATAAAAAAATTATTTTTATCTCATTGAACCACATTTTACTTACTGATATCAACCATGTCTGTCGGATTTTCGAAATTCCATTAACAGAAGCGGTAAAATTATGTTTTATGCAAAATTCAGTTTTTAACCTACCACTTAGTGGTTTCACTATTCATCAAAAATTGAAAGTTTTCAGAAAAATACCAAAATTTCACCCTAAGCTAATTTCGATATTCTGAGTCCAAAAATGAAGTCTATTTTGAAAAATAAAATTTATAAAATTTCAAAAAGTGGTTATTACTATTCATAACGGCTAGTTTTAATAGCATATTGTTGTTTAGTGAAACTCGGTATTGCGTACGACGCAAGCTATCGAGGAAGGTCGCGACTACGTGTAAAGCAAGCCAAGCAAGTGTTGTGTAGAAAAATATTCCTTTGATGATTCATATAACATAAAATTCTCGGGTGTTACAATCTCACACCTTATTCCGGTGAGATTCATGCTATATTGCCACTATTTCCTTTTGTGTGGTGTATGTACTGCCCATAATTGTATTCATTGTGTAATCCACTTTAATTTATGTGTATTTACATCATTATTTTATGATTCTTATTTCATGGGGTGTATGTTTCATATGTTACCAAATTAGTAAAGGTTAATTTCACAATCTCTTTATTATCTAATGATGTTTTAATGTAAGTATCTACTGGGACCTCTTTATCATCCACATCCATGTTTCATAAAAATTTATTTGAAAACATTTTTACTATTTACTAGACTTTGGGTTAAAGTCATTTATACCATTTTCTGAATTTTTAGAAAATGTTTTGAAAGGAATATTTCCGTCGTTTTCCAAACAAGGTACCTTATGATTTTATTGACAAAAAAAAGTTGAGAATGTTTTTTGAACTTATACGGAGGGTGCGCCTATTTTATGTCATTATAACATTGTCGAAGCATCCCTAACAATATTATAAGAATATTTTCAAAATAAGTGCTTTCATTATGATTATGTTACTCTTAAATGATTCAAATTAGAAAGAGATATTTCTCTCAAATAGTTTTGATTTCATCTATGTCAACATACTTTGATAAATTTTACACTTTTTTGAAGTTAATTAATTATGATAAAAATATTCCATATTGTTTTTAAGGTTTGGCGGTATGTTTGACTATGGATTAGTTATTTTTTATGACATTAATGGTTTATGGTTAAAGTATTGACATTTAATATGCTAGTTTTAATACGAATGTTTATGTTATATTTCATTCTATTCTTAAGATGAATGTTTTATACTAGTATGTTCCTGGTTGGGGACTGGTAAAAGTAAGCCCTATGTGTTTGGGTCTGTTTACAACAGACCCTCTGGGTTAGTCTCCGGTTATAGAGGCTCTCCTGGTTTGAGTCTAGTTATAGAGGCTCTTCGGGATGGAGTCTGGTTACACAGGCGCTCTGGGTTGGAGTCCGGTTACAGAGGCTCTCCGAGTTGGGGTCTGTTTACTATTAGCCCCTAGGTCCTGGCATGGGGCCATGACACAGAATTTAATTTTATGTACAATACATTCCCTCATTATGAAATTAGTTTTTACATGTGATTATTCGACAAGTATAATATCCATGAGAAAAGGTAAATGGAATTATTTGATTTATTTTTGTCATATTATGTTCAAGTTTATGTTAAAAGGATATTGTTTTTATTACACATCATGCCTTAAGAGTTTATTGGTTCTGTTAAATTATTTACCCTTATTAAGAATCATATATCACACCTTTCTTATGTTTTATCTTCCAAGGATTCCATGAAGGGTTTTATGTTTGAGATGCAGGGTTAAGCTAAGGGACTAATGGAGTCCTCAAAGAACTATCTAAGATGTATTTTATGTTTAAAATTGTAGTGTGAAGTTCATATATATAATCTCTTATCCATGAATGCAAAATTGATATTTCCTTTGAGACTAGATTCCTTGTAATCATGCCAATGTATTAAAATAATGCACCGACTCTTAAAATCTAGGGACTGGGTGTTACAGTTGGTATCATAGAACATTTACCAACTACCTTAGAAATATATTTAGATAAACATTTGTTAGATAACATTACCCTAAGATAGAATTTGAGAATTAGTACAGAAGAACTTCCTATAATTTTGGTAAGGAATAGATTTTTTGAGTTTTCCAAGAAATACATCCCTGTTTGGATACGAGCAGGTAGAGGAGGCTCTGTCACAGATGTAACTAGGGGTAAAACCCAAAACACCACTTTGAGCTAGACTCGAACGAGAGTTAGTGAAAGACAATGGGCCTTGCTTCACTCTTGGTTACGACACTGTTGGGGATATTTCTAGGATAATTCTCATTTTCATTACAAACCATTATGAAAGGTTTATGAGTATATACTTTCTAAAAGAAAACATTTTTATGATTATGGATTATATCCATAAATTTTTCAATTTATGTTAAGTTTTTCACAAGGTTCGAATTATGTATTTCGATTCCTTAACTAATCTAGTTTATTAACACTAATGGAAATGGGGTCTATCCCCACGCACCTATTCCCACGGTTCTTTAAACCGTGGGGATAATATGATTTTTTTGATGTTTATACCCACGGTTTTAATAAAACCGTGGGTATTAATTTTTTTTCCGAGCCCTTCTATCGGGCTCCTCCTCATTCTCTCCTCAAATCCGCGACGCATCGCTCTACCCTACCTCCCCAAGCCGCGACGCCGCTCCCCGACCACTGACTCCCGACCCTCCCCTCTCCTCTCCGACTCCCCTCCCCGGCCTCCGACTCCCCTCCCCGGCCTCCAACCCCGGGCTCCGACTCCCGGCTCCGCCTCCCGGCTCCCGACTCGCGGCTCCCGACTCGCGGCTCCCGACTCGCGGCTCCCGACTCGCGGCTCCCGACTCGCAGCTCCCGATTCGCGGCTCCCGGCTCCCGACTCCCGGCTCCCGACTCCCGGCTCGGCCTCCCGGCTCACGACCTGGACCTCCCGGCCTTCTCAGTAGTGATTTTTTTTATGCTGGAGTCCCAGATTTCCTGGTAATTTCTTATTCTTGGTTGATTTCCCATAATTTCATCATATTACCTCTTGATAATCAATTAGTGTTGTAGTCAAAGGTAGCAGTTGATGCATTCATAGGTTAATGGAGTGGTTTGATTCTAAATTTTTTTAAGCAATTTCATTTCTTTATGATGGAATACTAAAAGATGAATGATATAAATATCCTGATTATCAAACCCAGTGAGAATATTTCCCCAAATTAATTTCGCATTGATAATCCTAAGATGCACTATTTTGGCCTTAAAATAGTATATATGAAGGTATGTACATACACATGTTGAGCAGTTCCGGGTGGTTGTTTATAAATCTATCAAGTTTCAGGTGTTGGCTTGGTTCCTCTTTGAGGAAGGGTACCCTTCCAATTCCTCAAATTTATTAATGCATTAATTAGTTTCTTACTACACGTTTTCTTTGTTTTTAGTTAATGCAGTGAATACATTAGATTAAATTCCTCTTAATCTTGAATTTAGTATGTTTCATGATTTAAGAGTTAAAGGTAATAAATGATTGTTTCATAAGAAATATCATGTTTATATATTAAAACCCCTCCAACGGAGGTGCGCTGTCTTCAAGTTAAAAAACAATTATTAGACTTTTAGGATTTATTGTCTTGTTGTACTGATATTTCTTTATGAATTGATGTTATGTTTGAATTATGTCATATATGACCCCTAATGGAATTAAAAAAACTAAGTTTTCCTTTTTAAATGATTAAATAACCAAGGAACCGTTTAAGTTCTTTGACCGGTTTTTATATTGGAATTACCCATGTAGAATTGTTTCCCATAATTTTCATTTTAGTATGTTGACATGTTTGAGCCACCATTCGGTGAGCCTTAGATTTAAATTTCTAAGGGTATGATTTTCTATATTAAATGGCTTGAATTATCTTTTGAATTTCAGAATGGAAATTACCCTGTATGCACAACATTTAACCCGCCTAATGTAAGTGATTCAATGTAATAATAAACTGTGAAATAGAAATTGTAAAGTATACTAAGTACATGAATTAGCCGTATTAGATGTAATTGAAAAATATGTTGCGTATTCATAGAACCCCTTACCATGTTAATGGAAGGTACCAGAGTGAACCTTGATTATTGAAAATGCCTTAAATGGATTAAATGAGTGGTTTCAAGCTACATGGCCTTGTCACACTAATGAAAGGCTAGGGTTGAACAAAATTGACTTATTGATTAATTATTACTTGATTAAAGGGTTTCATGCTACTTGGACTTGTCACACTAATCAAAGGAAAGGCTTGAACCAAATGGAATATTATATGAATTCAATATCAAAGTAGGTGTGGCATGACTCAAGCTCACCTTGGATACTTGAGAGAATGCCTTGAGCACTCAAGGACCCTATTCCGAATTCAAGGATACAACTTTCTTAGGTTGAGACCTACATAGAACCTGATCCTTGTCTAACTTTAGATTCCTGGTATGACACCATATAATCCCTCATGTATTACAACAAGATTCCTTAGATACACTCCTTGGTTCCAGAATTGACAAGTAGGTGCCATGGTTAAATCCTAGCCCAATCTTTTCTTAGACCTATTTTACCTTGGATGAACTTCTTAGACTAGATAGTCCTCTTATTGTGGAATTAGTTGGACTGTTATCCTTGGATTACACTCTTACCCCATGTGAGGCTATAGTTATTACTAAGTTGTTGACACTTGAGGTCTATGTTTCCTTGGTTATAACCTTGGAACTTCATTATTAAATATCATTACATGTTTTCTTCTCACATCTTAGAACCTCAATATCTTTCTCATATAAATTATATTTAAACTGGATAAAATTGATTAATGAAATGGTTACACATTCTGACACCAGTCAAAGGCTAAAGAAGGTATAACTGCTATGTGTCCCATAGGAACCTGTACGGGTGATGTTTATTTATCTCTCTATTATTATTCTATATACCAGTGAACTATATATTTTATACTGCACTATCTAGATTGGGCTGGACATCAGTGGTTCCATCCTATTATTATTTATATCTCACACCCTACTCAGGCCGCTATTACATTGGGATACTCGAGTATACTTTCATTTTCTCAGGACCTTGGACCTTGCTTTTCAATGTATGCTTGTAACTAGAGTTAGGAGAAAAGGACTGAGTTGGATCTCGGGATGCTCAAGGAGATCGCCCATGGGGTTTTGATGTGACTTTATTATTTTTTTATTTTATTGAAAATAATGATGTAATGTTTACTACTTTTAGATATGTATCATTACCATGTCATGCATTCATCTGTTGTTTAAACTACCATTGACCACTTTAATTCAGTTATAATAATATTTATCTTATGCTGCTTTGTCATTTATTTACTACCTCTTTCATTGTTGATTATTATTTATTCAATTTTACCACTGTGTATATGTGATAAGAGGGTATAGTCCCCACTATCACCTCTCGAGACCCTCACTACAAGTCAAAAACCTCTAACGTATGGGGAGACTCACCAGCCCCCCTGCCCTACACAACCTCTCCCCTCCCTCTACTGCACCAGTCCCTCCCCCTCCCCCTTCCCTTGCAGCAGCCCCTCCCTTAACCCCCTGCTGCAACATCCCCTCCCCCTGCACCAGCCCATCCCCCTCCCCCCTCTTGCACCAGCCCCTCCCCCTACCATGCACCAGCCCATCCCCCCACCAGCCCCTACCCCCCCCCACTACACCAGCCAGCCCCTCCCCCTCCCCCGTTCCCTTACATCAGCCCCTCCCCCCCCACACTGCACCCCCACCAGCCCCTTACCCCATGCTTCCCCAGCCCCACCACCAGCCCCTCCCCCTCCCACTTTCCCTGCTGCACTGGCCCCTCCCCCTTTCCCTGCTGCACCAACCAACCCTCTCCCTCCCCCCTGCACTACTTTCCATGTGGAGTGTCTTTTTTAACTTTTTTCTTTAGTTTACATCTCAAGGAAGACCTTTTTCTCTTTTTCCCTACTTATTCAATCATGAACTCCTCTTGTCATTAAATACTTGTCATTAAATATGTTTTTCTAGCTACTAATATGCTCTGATTGATTTAATAATAAAATTGATTGTAATGATTTTTTTAAATATGATTTACATTGTTGATTGAATGATAATTTTTTTTCTTGTTATAGAATGGATAGAAGCTGGATGTATCGTACCGATCGGATTTCAACCGAGTTTCAAAATAATTTGGAGAATTTTTTAGATTTTTCATTTAGCAATGCGTCAGATGGAGGTTGTATACAGTGTCCCTGCTATAATTGTGTTGGAAGACCATGGTTAAGACGAGAAGAAGTTAGTTACCATTTAACGAAATTTGGATTTCAAGCAAACTATAATGTTTGGTTTCACCATGGAGAGACGAGTTAATCTTCGACTGTTAATAAACGAAATGAATGAAGTGACATGGAGAATTTGATATTTGATCGGTTTCCATATGTGCATCATTCCGAGAGAGATAGCATGCCGGTGCAAGAAGACAATGATATCAGTACACATGAGGAAAATGCTGAAAATGATGATGTTGACATAGTGAAAAATTTATTGGATGATGCCAGAACTCCAGTATATCAAGAATGTACTAGAATGACCAAGTTGGAATTTTTAATGCGGTTATATCATGGGAAAACTATGTATGGGATTTCTAATACTGCCATTGATTATATTCTTACATTTTTGAAGGACTTGCTTCCTGATGGTGCAGATATTCCCTCAAATCATTACATGGCATGGAAGTTAATTAAGCAGCTTGGATTTGCTACTAATAAAGTCCATGCTTGTCCGAAAGATTGCAGTTTATTTTTGGAGGAAACAGCTGACCGTAATGACTGTAAAGACTGTGGTACATCTCGATGGAAGACAAATGCAGATGGAACACCGTCTCGTATGCCACAGAAATTCATGTGGCACTTTCCATTGATTCCCAGACTTCAAAATCTATTCATGTCTCCAGAAATCTCAGCCAATATGCGATGGCACGATGTTGAGAGAATTAAAGGAAATGATGAGCTGGTCCATCCAGCAGATGGATTAGCATGGCGGACATTTGACGCACAACATCCTGATTTTGCAGCTGAGGTGCGTAATGTCAGATTGGGCCTATCATGTGATGGTTTTAATCCGTTTGGTCAGATGCTTACTGCTCATAGCACGTGGCCGGTTTTTATTCATGTTTATAATCTTCCTCCGTGGATGTGTATGAAAAAACCTTTCACTTTCTTGAGTATACTGATATCTGGACCTTCGGATCCTGGTAATGACATAGATGTATACTTGCAGCCTTTAATAAAAGAGTTGAAACAACTTTGGGATTTAGGTGTGCAGACATTTGATGCTTCTTCAAAGAATACGTTTCAGATGCGTGCTGCCCTTCTATGGACCATAAATGATTTCCCTGCCTATGCAATGATGTCTGGGTGGAGCACGAAGGGAAAACTTTCATGTCCCGTTTGTATGAAGAATACACGATCGAGAAGGCTTAAATATCGTCGTAGTTTCAGTTTCATGGGGCATCGCCGATTCTTGCCAATGGATCATCAATACAGGAAGAATAGTCGGAGGTTTGATAATAATGTTGACACTGAAGAACCACCTCAACGTATGTCAGGAAGTGATGTGCTTGATGAATTGAAAGATTTCAGCTTTTCATTAGGAAAAGGTCATTTGACATCTCGAAAGAGGAAGAATGCTGATACTGAAGTCATTTACAATTGGAAAAAGAGAAGTATTTTTTTTTGTTGCCATATTGGTCTACTAATTTGTTACGTCATTGTTTAGACGTAATGCATATTGAGAAAAATATATGTGAAATGTTGCTTGCAATTATTTTGAATATTAAGGGGAAGACCAAAGACGACTTCCGATCTCGTCGGGGTTTATTGGATTGGGGTATTCGACCAGAACTACATCCTGTTTGTATCGGTGAAAACAAATGGAAAGTTCCCTGTGCTTCTTATGTGATGACACAGGCAGAGAAAGATCAATTTCTGGCAGTATTGGAGAATATTAAGGTTCCAGACGGCTATTCCAGCAACATATCTAAACGAGTCAACAGAAGACATTTGAAATTGAAATCCCTAAAAACTCATGATTACCACATCCTTCTTCATGAATTGATTCCAATAGCAATTCGACATTTGCTATCCAATAATGTAAGGGTGGCAGTGATTCGGTTGTGTCATTTTTTTAGAGACCTTTGTGCTAAAAGGTTATCCAAATCATTGTTGATAAAAATGCAGCAAGAGGCACCATTAATTCTGTGTGAGTTGGAAAAAATTTTTCCTCCATCCTTTTTCACTTGCATGCTGCATTTAACAGTTCATCTTCCAACTGAGACACTTCTTGGGGGACCAGTTGCTTTTCGGTGGATGTATCCCACTGAAAGAAATATGTGCACAATGAAATCATATGTCCGAAATAAGAATTATCCTGAAGGTTCCATTGTGAGGAGTTATCTGGCCCAAGAATGTATGGATTTTTGTTCAATGTATTTGTCTGATGTGAGCACAAGACATAATCGACCAATGAGAAATGAAGATGAGCAGTATGAGGAAATTCGACCCTCGTTTCCATCTCTTCCCCAAACAGGTGGAATTGTCGGGTCATATACATTGGTTACATTGAGCTCTGAAGAGCGGAATATGGCACATCGTACAGTCTTGTTTAATTGTGGTTTGTTCGATGCCTATATCAAGTAAGTAATTTGAATATATATATGTTATCTCATATGATATCATATCACATATACCTTATACATTTATTGTCATTTTATGTAGAGAACATAAACAAATTATAAGTAGAGTTCATCGGTCTTTGCCGTTGAGAAGGAGAGAGGCTATGCATAGCCAAGAGTTCCCAGCTTGGTTGAAATCAAAGGTATGACCATTACATTAAATACCTTAAAATATAGATATATATTTAATTATATTACTCATGTATTCCAGGTATTGAGTTTACCTTCTGACTTCATTTCTCAAGAATTAAGAGCGTTGGCTTTTGGTCCCAATTCTTTGGTTCTTGACTGCAAATCTTTAATAATCAATGGATACAAATTTTTTACAACTGATAAAGCGGTGAAAATGAGAACACAGCATGATGGCGTTATGTTAATTGCTAGAACGGATTGTTATGCCAGTGCATCTGATAGTCGACCTCGATATGAAGATGTGTATTATTATGGACTGGTTGAGAAAATATTGTTATTGGATTACTACTCTCGAGGTCGAGTCACTATGATGAAATGTAAATGGTTTGATTCAATGACGCGCCATGGTACATTTATTGATGATTGCGGATTTAGAGTTATTGACATGAGTCGATTCCTGCATACCGATGAACCATACATTTTGGCATCAATGGCAAAACAAGTGTTTTATGTGAAAGATCATCTGAAACCTGATTACGGTGTCATTAATGAAGAAATCCCAAGACATATTTTTCATGATGCTGGGGATGAAATTGTCACCATTGACGCCCCCATCGGTGATAGCCAAAATATTGCATTTGATGACACAAATTGTCCCATTGTGAGGGATGATGTTGAACCTGAGGTAGTGGAGGGTAATATATAAAAGAAACCATATATATTCAGAGTTCATTCAGTTTACCTTGACGTGAGTTTCTCAGGTTGGTACTAATTTAATTACTTTAATTTACTTTTAGTTTGAAATGATATGTCTGTTTTAGTAATGTTCGGTTTTGTTTCATTTAATTCTATTTCTTTCAATTCAGAAAAGTGGTTTTAAAATGTGGTTTTAAAAATTGTATAACTTGGTTGTAAATTATCATTACTGAAAGTTGTTATGACATTTTTTAAGTAGTATCTATGATTTGTAAAAATTGTTGCTAAAAAATATTTATTTCATTCTTATGCAGATTATGAAGAAAACTACAGAAGCTCGCAGGAAGAGATTATTTGATGCTGATCCTGTTAGACGTGAGCGCGAGTTGTCTTCAGTGAGTATATTAATTTAAATATTTATCTTCTGCATTACAAATAATATCAAGTTCATATTTTTTATCCAATTATTTAGGGACATGTAACTCCAGAGAATCCTCTTCCCAGTATGGGACCGAGTAGGGATCCTCCTAGACCTAGGCGGAGCTCCCGTCTTACCACTCCCCACACTGACCCATTAGTGGACATCCCATCTACCACACATGTCCGCCCTCCGCTTGAGACCCCTGGGATGTTCCCATACATGCCGCCATCATCATCCCGTTTACCCTCTTTTTCCCATTCCATGTCCACGCCGACTCGACCGATGTTCTCACCTGCACAGTTTTCATATCCATTCATGTATCCCCAGACCTACTATGCATATTCTGACATGTCTACGCCACATCCTTTTCCTACCATCCATCCTACACATATTGAGTCTGTTCCTTCAGTTTCCACTCCTGTTCATGAAGATCAGCCGGAGCATGCTGTGGAACAGATACTTCCTTCGGAGGATGCTGATCCAGCACAGTCTACGGATGCCTCACAGCCTATTCAGGAGCCTGCATCAGGTTTTTTTATTATAAATGTTTCAAATTATAGCATTTCACTTTTTTTCTATTGTATTGTCACCTAACTCTTCTCTTGTCACCTCTTATCTTATTTAGTGGGATCTTCTAGTAGGCGACGTGGGCGCACTCGAATGAGGGATGCTTGGAATCGTGAAACTCAGATTATGGTGGATTACAATTCTCAAAATCAAATGGTAGGTAAAAATGCTAAGGAGTGTAGAAGTTTCATGGCTACTTTAGCCAAATATCATGATATCGTTCCGGTGGAACCGGTCTCATGGAGACATATCAGTGCCGACATCAAGGATAGGGCATGGGCGCAGATATGGGTACGAAAATTTTATAAATTTATATTGATATTAGTAATGTATTTATATGACTTAACATGTTTGTTGCAGAGTCGATTTAACTTTCCTAACGGTGAAGCTGCCAAAGCTGCTAGGTTGAGTGATCTTGGAGAGTATTGGCGGTCATACAAGTATGAGTTACATATTGGTTGGAGGAGCAGAGTGGGTACTGAGTTAGAGGGTGTACCCACAAACCCTGACTGTCCAAAAAGTCAATATCAAAAAATGACCGCACATTGGAATACTGAACAGTATAAGGTACTACCCATCTTTACTGTTTTTTATATAAAATTTAATTTTTATTACTTGTATTGTTTTTTTGTTTCTTAGGAAGTGTCAGCGAAAAACCAAAAAAACAAAGATGAAATGACATATCTACACACATTGGGGCGCACTACAATGCCCGATAAAGAGAAGCGGATGGTACGTTCATCTGAATTAAAATAATGTCCTTATTTATAACATGTCATCATAACTTATTCATGCTTTCCCTTGGTTAGTCCATGTCTTTACCTCAATGTTTGTGGGTCTTTGTTGAAACTCACTTCAATCCAATATTTTGCATTTATCATATATGGTTGTAATTCAAATTTGTGCACTTCTTATATGCAGCAAGCTGATTTGGGCATTGAAGGTCCTGTACCTCGTGCCAAATTATTCTGCTTTAGTAGGAAAAAAAAGATGGAACTGCAGTTAATTCACAAACACAAGATAAAATTGTAAGTTTGTTTATTTATATTTCAAACATTTATACGAAATTCATAATTTAATATGTTTATAATTTCAACAGTCTGCCTTGGAGGCCATGGATGAGAAGGAAGCTGACAACTTAGGGCCAAATGATCATTTCAGTCAGGTGTTAGGTGTGGAGCATCCAGGAAGAGTCCGTTGTAGACCAGGAAAAAACATTGTCCCCTCTAGGTATTGGTCATCATCAGACTCCTCTAAGGCCTCTGAGTTGGAAAGTGCGCGTGCTGAATTAGCTGCGACAAAGAAAATAGTATTAGAGGAGCGTGAAAAAAGTAAGCTGATGAATGATCATTTCATGAAAGCTCTGTCAGTTTTGAGTCAGTCACTACCATCAGAGGTTGCTGCCACTTTTCATTCATGTATGACATCAATGCGCTCTTTAAATAATGCCTCGGGTGATTCCCATGAGGGTCCTAGTGGCGATAACGGTGGTGGCGATAGAGCTGACGAGGATGTTGCTGATGATGTTGTTGGTGATGAGATTGCTGATGATGATGCTGACGGTGCGGTTGGTGATGATGTTGTTGTCGATGTTGCTGCTGATGATGATGATGCTGGACATGAGGATGACAGTGATGGCGATGGGGGGGATATTAATCCCCTCCATTTTTGACTTAGAAGAGAGACGTGTGTTGGAGTTTAATGTTTTTTTTTTGTATTGGTGGACTGCTTGTATGTGAATTTCTTTATGCAATGAAATGAATTTTGGATTAAGTTTTCATCAGGGGTGTTATTTGTCAGTTATTTAGGTAATTTTCACATGCCATTCTGTTTACTCCTTGTTTTTTCATGAACTTTCTGCAGGGGGAGGTGGGGGGGGGTGGGCAGGGGGGGGAGGGGGAGGGGGGCTGGGCAGTGGGAGGGCTGGGCAGGGGGGGAGGGGAGGGGGAGGGGGAGGGGAGGGGGAGGGGGAGGGCTGGGCAAGGTGAAATATTTTTTCCATATTCCAGAGCAAATGAAGCGTTTTTTGCTGCGACAAGCGAATCGGATCATTGATGACAGCAGCTCAGTGCCCTGTGAAAATGGTACTGAAGTAAGCGGTGGACAGACTTCAATCCCCGAGGATCTGTTAGAGAGCGCACATTCTGAGTGGGAGAATGATACCAGTGATCAAAAGAGTATTCTTGAAACTCAGAAAGAATCTTCTTCCACTGCAACTGACATGGAAACTAGCGAGGTGCGTACGATCCATTTTTTCATGTAAGAAATTTGATATTGCATCTCATATGTATGGGCTGGGTGTTTTCAGGTTCTTATGTCTCTTCCCTGTGTACTCATAACACCTAAAATAAAGGTAGCTGGACAACTGGCAATCATGAGGAATGTATTGCACTTCTTTGGTGAGTTTGTCGTAGAAGGTTCTGCTGGGTCGTCTGTTTTTAAACATTTCAGTCCTTCACTCCATTCAGAGTTGACCAAGGCTGAGCAATTAGCAATTCAAAAGGAAAAGTTTCTAAAATTGCCCCGAAGTTTTGCTGCTGATTCTGATAAAAGCGCTGCTAATGATAATTTGGGCAATCCTCACTTTAATGCTCTTAAGCAGCATAAGAATATCAAGCAACATCGGAGATGGATTATCTGCAAGGTGAAAGTGCTCAAATATTTCACCTTGCCCAGTGGGAGGGCTGGGCAGTGTGGGGCTGGGCAGTGGGGGGGGAGGGCTGGGCAGGAGGGGGAGGGGGAGGGGGAGGGGGAGGGGGGAGGGGGTGGCTGGGCAGGGGGGGAGGGGGGGGGGGTGCTGGGCAGTGGGGAGGGGAGGGGGGTGGCTGGGCAAGGGGGGAGGGGGGGCTGGGCAGTGGGGGGGGGGGGGTGGGCAGTGGGGGGGGGGGGCTGGGCAGTGGGGGGGGGGGCTGGGCAGTGGGGGGGCTGGGCAGTGGGGGGGAGGGCTGGGCAGGAGGGGGAGGGGAGGGGGAGGGGGGAGGGGGTGGCTGGGTAGGGGGGGTGCTGGGCAGTGGGGAGGGGAGGGGGGGTGGCTGGGCAAGGGGGGAGGGGGGGGGGCTGGGCAGTGGGGGGGGGGGGGGGGTGGCTCGGCAGTGGGGGGGGGGGGGGGGCTGGGCAGTGGGGGGGGGGTGGGCAGTGGGGGGGGGGGCTGGGCAGTGGGGGGGGCTGGGCAGTGGGGGGGGCAGTAGGGAGGGGGGGGAGGGGCTGGGCAGTGGGAATCCTGCACTAATAAGTGCGAGATCTCTACAACAGGTATGTTTTCCTAAAATTGTGGAATAAACCTCCCTACCATGCATCATTTTTCATTTGCATTTACACACTATATGAATGCAGGTTATTGGTCGTAAAATCATGGAGTTGACCCCCTTTTCATCCAACATATGAATGCAGGTGATATGTTTTAACTATTGACTCCACTGTATATTGATTTTTGTGGGTCATGTCTAAGAGTTGCTAGACATACTTTGATTGTTCTCATCCCAGCATAGCGATGAACCAAAATATTGGTGAATGTGCATGGGTTGATGGAATGAATGCCTTCAATTTACAAGCATGGAGAAGAAACTGACTGGTATTTCTTATCATCATATTCAGGCTTTTTTATTCTGCATTTTAATCTGCACTTTAGTATTTTATTGTCATGTAGTAATAACAAAATTTCTATATGACATTTCATTGCTTATGAGTCTTATATATTCATTAATAATAATTCATGGTTTTATTTGTTGCATGTACAGACTGTAGCAAATTAAAGTATGATTACCAATCAGTGGTTTGCCATTCGATCTTTATCAAGGTGAGCTGACAAATCTATATGCCAATCTAACACGTCATTTGAGCTTATTCATGCATGACTCATCTATGTGAATTCTTCTTTGAGTTAAGAGTCTAGCTGAAACACACTTTAGATATTGGAATCATTGAACACACATGCATTCTGAATGTCCAATTTTTTTTTCCTGCTCGTTGGTTATTGGTTTTAATCTAGCTTCTTTCATTTGGTTGGCATTTCCGATCACTTTTGTGCTGAATATGTTTTCCATCTGTTGCTGGCAGGGGGACAAGCAGGACGACACCTTGCGGCGGTTACTCCTCCTTAGAGAAACATTGAATGGTTAGCTCTATAATTTTTCGTATTTCCTCATTCCTAAACTATATCTCCTCTCAGCACGGCCCTCTCATCCATCTTTCCACAAAACGTGCATAGCAGGTGGTACAAAAGCTCAATTCAACTGAAAATATTGGTTTGGAATTGTCTGGCATATTTTATTCCTCTAGGTATTCCTACACAATTCTAGATCTCCAAACCTCACCGAATTAGGTATATCAGGGGTCATCCAATCCTCTATTCATCACAGATTAGCATTCATTTCTTTAAATCTTCTGAGAAAACATCCTCTCATGCCATCCATATCATCCTATTTGAAACTAACTGGAAGATGTTGCCCCGCGGATGTCGCTGGACCGGGACAACACGCTGCGGTCACGCCGCGGTCACGCCGCGGTCACGCCGCGGTCACGCCGTGATTTGGCCCTGCTCCAGGATGAAACCCTGCGGCGGTTACTCCTCCTTAGAGAAACATTGAATGGTTAGCTCTATAATTTTTCGTATTTCCTCATTCCTAAACTATATCTCCTCTCAACGCTGCCTCTCATCCATCTTTCCACAAAACGTGCATAGCAGGTGGTACAAAAGCTCAATTCTACTGAAAACATTGGTTTGGAATTGTCTGGCATATTTTATTCCTCTAGGTATTCCTACACATTTCTAGATCTCCAAACCTCACCGAATTAGGTATATCAGGGGTCATCCAATCCTCTATTCATCACAGATTAGCATTCATTTCTTTAAATCTTCTGAGAAAACATCCTCCCATGCCATCCATATCATCCTATTTGAAACTAACTGGAAGATGTTGCCCCGCGGATGTCGCTGGACCGGGCCAACACGCTGCGGTCACGCCGCGGTCACGCCGCGGTCACGCCGCGGTCACGCCGCGGTCACGCCGCGGTCACGCCGCGGTCACGCCGCGGTCACGCCGCGGTCACGCCGCGGTCACGCCGTGATTTGGCCCTGCTCCAGGACGACACCCTGCGGCGGTTACTCCTCCTTAGAGAAACATTGAATGGTTAGCTCTATAATTTTCGTATTTCCTCATTCCTAAACTATATCTCCTCTCAGCGCTGCCTCTCATCCATCTTTCCACAAAACGTGCATAGCAGGTGGTACAAAAGCTCAATTCAACTGAAAACATTGGTTTGGAATTGTCTGGCATATTTTATTCCTCTAGGTATTCCTACACATTTCTAGATCTCCAAACCTCACCGAATTAGGTATATCAGGGGTCATCCAATCCTCTATTCATCACAGATTAGCATTCATTTCTTTAAATCTTCTGAGAAAACATCCTCTCATGCCATCCATATCATCCTATTTGAAACTAACTGGAAGATGTTGCCCCGCGGATGTCGCTGGACCGGGCCAACACGCTGCGGTCACGCCGCGGTCACGTCGCGGTCACGCCGCGGTCACGCTGCGGTCAGGACGCGGTCACGCCGCGGTCATGCCGCGGTCACGCCGCGGTCACGCCGCGGTCACGCCGCGGTCACGCCGCGGTCACGCCGCGGTCACGCCGTGATTTGGCCCCGCTCCAGGACGACACCCTGCGGCGGTTACTCCTCCTTAGAGAAACATTGAATGGTTAGCTCTATAATTTTTCGTATTTCCTCCTTCCTAAACTATATCTCCTCTCAGCGCTGCCTCTCATCCATCTTTCCACAAAACGTGCATAGCAGGTGGTACAAAAGCTCAATTCAACTGAAAACATTGGTTTGGAATTGTCTGGCATATTTTATTCCTCTAGGTATTCCTACACATTTCTAGATCTCCAAACCTCACCGAATTAGGTATATCAGGGGTCATCCAATCCTCTATTCATCACAGATTAGCATTCATTTCTTTAAATCTTCTGAGAAAACATCCTCTCATGCCATCCATATCATCCTATTTGAAACTAACTGGAAGATGTTGCCCCGCGGATGTCGCTGGACCGGGCCAACACGCTGCGGTCACGCCGCGGTCACGCCGCGGTCACGCCGCGGTCACGCCGCGGTCACGCCGTGATTTGGCCCTGCTCCAGGACGACACCCTACGGCGGTTACTCCTCCTTAGAGAAACATTGAATGGTTAGCTCTATAATTTTTCGTATTTCCTCCTTCCTAAACTATATCTCCTCTCAGCGCTGCCTCTCATCCATCTTTCCACAAAACGTGCATAGCAGGTGGTACAAAAGCTCAATTCAACTTAAAACATTGGTTTGGAATTGTGTGGCATATTTTATTCCTCTAGGTATTCCTACACATTTCTAGATCTCCAAACCTCACCGAATTAGGTATATCAGGGGTCATCCAATCCTCTATTCATCACAGATTAGCATTCATTTCTTTAAATCTTTTGAGAAAACATCCTTTCATGTTGTCCGAACCAGATCATCCTCATCCTCTGCACATGTCATCTGAACCGGATCAGCCTGTTGTGATAGAAATTCAATGTCTGCTTTTGACTTAATTTCACACCAAACCAAGAGATAATAAATGAGTCAAACAATCAGACAAATGGTTTAGGTTCTTTTTCCTCTGCTCACTACACCTATGACTCTAAAAATCTGGATGCCACTGGCACTGCTATAAAAACCAGAAAACTCTCCACTAATCTAAACGTCATTCATACCACTGGTTGTCCTATAAAAAATAGGAATCCTCATATTAGTCTAAAGTCTCTTTAGGCTAAGGCACAAACAAAACACACTAACATTGATAAACAAGGTACCTTGACACTGGAACCTATAAAACATACAAAAGGAAGCACAACCTCTGTACAAGACCCCACGCTAATGCAGGCACATTTTGAACCCATCGGGCAGAGGCCCCTTCCATTAGATCTGGACGCTATCAAGATGCAGAATATAGATGATTCAAAGGACCCAGGTACACCTACTCTTCATTCTATTAATTTAACTTTTGTTGGTGCTAAATCTGTAGATAATATGAACTATTATGAACAGCCTGTATCCCTGTTATCTAACCAAAATACCATTTCGTTGATGCTATATAACATGAACATTACAAACTCAATTAAGAATGCTTCAAGAAATGAACCAATAAAGAAGAACTCTGGCAGGGGGACAAGCAGGGGGCAGGGTGGGGGGGGGGGGGCTGGCAGGGGGCAGGGGGGGGCTGGCAGGGGGACAAGCAGGGGGCAGGGGGGCAGGCAGGGGGACAAGCAGGGGGCAGGGGGGCTGGCAGGGGGACAAGCAGGGGGCATTGGGGGGGGGGGGGGGCTGGCAGGGGGACAAGCAGGGGGCATGGGGGGGGGGGCTGGCAGGGGGGCAAGCAGGGGGCCAGGGGGTGGGGGCAAGCAGGGGGCAGGGGGGGGGGGGCTGGCAGGGGCAGGGGGGGCTGGCAGGGGGACAAGCAGGGGGCAGTGGGGCAGGCAGGGGGACAAGCAGGGGCAGGGGGGGCTGGCAGGGGACAAGAAGGGGGCATGGGGGGGCTGGAAGGGGGACAAGCAGGGGGCATGGGGGGGGGGGGGCTGGCAGGGGGGCAAGCAGGGGGCCAGGGGGTGGGGGCAAGCAGGGGGCAGGGGGGGGCTGGCAGGGGCAGGGGGGGAGGCTGGCAGGGGGACAAGCAGGGGGTGGCAGGGGGGGGGGGGGGTGGCAGGGAGACATGCAGGGGGTGGCAGGGGGGGGGGGGACTAGCAGGGGGCAGGGGGGGACCAGCAGGGGGCAGGGGGGACTAGCAGGGTGGTGGCAAGGGGGGACAAGCAGGGGGGAGGGGTGTCCAGGCAGGGGGGAGGGGTGTCCCGGCAGGGGGGACTGGTAGGGGGCTGGGGGGGGGGGGCTGGCGGGGGGACTAGCAGGGGGCGGGGGGGGGGGGGGGGGCTGGCAGGGGGACAAGCAGGGGGCAGGGGGGGCTGGCATGGGGACAGGGGGGGGGGGTGCTGGCTGGGGGACAGGGGGGGGGGGGCTGGCAGGGGGGGCTAGCAGGGGGCAGGGGGGGGGGGGTGTCCAGACAGGGGGGACTGGTAGGGGGCAGGGGGGGGGGGCTGGCGGGGGGGGGGGGGGGCTGGGCTAGCAGGGGGCAGGGGGGGAGGTAGTTGTTCATACTCAATTTTCAAAAACAAGTCATCTTCATTTGTGGATAACACAACCCGATCAATGAGGGTGGAATTAAGGTCCACTTCTAGAAGAACTCTAGCAAAATGCACATTATTCTAGCAAAATACCCATAATGTGCCTCCTCAGTTGCTCTATCCATTTTGATGGGAATGCCAATTGTAGATGTAATGTCAAATAATATCCTGGGGGGGGGGGGGGCTGGGTGCAGGTGGTACTGGGGGTGCAGGGGGGTGTCAAGGGTGGGGAGTGGGTTTGGGTTTGGCGGGGGGGTCTGTCCATGGGGTGTCTAGGGGGTCCAGTGAGGGGGGGGGGGGGCGTTTGTACTGGGGTGTCCAGGGTCTGGGGGGGGGTCTGGGTTTGGGGGGGGTCTGTCCTGGGGTGTCCACTTTTAGCATGAATTGATACCATTGCTGCATGCAACTTCCAGCTCTAAACCAGATCTGTTTTTAGCTCTAAAATATATGCTTTGTGAGCACACTTACCCCATGGATTGTGTCTCCACTTCTTTAGGTTTGTTGTCTTCTTCACAACCCAAAACACAACCTGTTTTTCCTTGGACAGCTTTACCACCAAGGATTTTTCTTTTCACTATAGGTTGATTTTTCTTTCTCCAAATCACCTTGCTGCTTGGACTGTCCCTGCAAGCATTTCCAGTACATACCTTGCCTTGGGGCACCCCTTTCACATGAATCCTTCTAGTTTTAGGATCATGTGAGTTTTTCTCATGCTTCCATTAATGTTGATTTCTTCCATTAATCCCTACTGAATGCTTGTAGCCTGCAACTGTCGCGGATGAGGATTTTGTTGGATTGGTGTTGCCCGATCCGGTTGGGCTGAATGGTTGTGGCCCGCAACTATCGCGATGTTGACTACTGTAGCAATGCTGACCGACAGGGGGGGTGTCCAGCAGGGGGGGTTGTCCAGCAGAGGGAGGGGGTGTTCAGCAGGGGGAAGGGGTGATAAACATGGTCTGTAAATCTGATGTGGTTCAGTCTGTTCCTGTCTTATCTCATGCTGCTAAACATGTCAGAATTGGTGAATTGGTACCTGATAAACCTGAATCTGGCAGTGCTGAAGATGTTGTGGTTATCAGATCAGATAAACTTGGTTATCAGATCAGGGGGCAGGGGGACTAGCAGGGGACTGACAGGGGGCCTAGCAGGGGGCAGGGGGGGGGGCTGGCAGGGGGACAAGCAGGGGGGGCTGGCAGGGGGACAAGCAGGGGGCAGGGTGGGGGGGGGGACAAGCAGGGGGGCTGGCAGGGGGACAAGCAGGGGGCAGGGTGGGGGGGGGGACAAGCAGGGGGCAGGGTGGGGGGGGGGGCTGGCAGGGGGCAGGGGGGGCTGGGTGGGGGCACAAACAGGGGCGGGGGGGGGGGGGCTGGCAGGGGGACAAGCAGGGGGGGCTGGCAGGGGGACAAGCAGGTGGCAGGGGGGGCTGGCAGGGGGAAAAGCAGGGGGGGCTGGCAGGGGGACAAGCAGGGGGAAGGGGGGGGGCTGGCAGGGGGACAAGCAGGGGGAAGGGGGCGGGGGGCTGGCAGGGGCAGGGGGGGGGGCTGGCAGGGGGACAAGAAGGGGGAAGGGGGGGGCTGGCAGGGGGACAAGCAGGGGGAGGGGGGGGGCTGGCAGGGGGACAAGCAGGGGGGAGGGGGGGGGGCTGGCAGGGGCAGGGGGGGCGGGGGCTGGCAGGGGGACAAGCAGAGGGGGGCTGGCAGGGGGACAAGCAGTGGGCAGGGGGGGCTGGCGGGGGACAAGCAAGGGGCAGGGGGGGGGGCTGGCAGGGGCAGGGGGGGCTGGCAGGGGCAGGGGGGGCTGGCAGGGGGACAAGCAGTGGGAAGGGGGGGGGGGGCTGGCAGGGGGACAAGCAGGGGGAGGGGGGGGGCTGGCAGGGGGACAAGCAGGGGGGAGGGGGGGGGCTGGCAGGGGCAGGGGGGGCGGGGGCTGGCAGGGGGACAAGCAGTGGGCAGGGGGGGAGCTGGCGGGGGGGGGGGGGGGGCTGGCACAACTTTTTGCTAGATGTTTTCATTTCCATGGCTTTTATTGATGTTTTAATGCGTTTTAATTTATGCTGTGCAGCTTGCAAGTTTCTTTTATTATGAAATTCCTGTCTCCAAATCACTATTCTTGTTGAACATCTTTAATGCAATATCCATTATTCCCATTGTGCTGGTAGTATCTGTATTGCTTCATTTTTTCCCTGCGGTTTCAAGCTATAGCCATGTAATGTTTTCAATGCCTATAATTAGACTTATTTTTAACTTGCACATTGTTCCATGTAGGATGATCAGAAATTTGTTAAGCGGATAACAGAACTTGGCGGAACTTTCTCAATTGCAAGCTGCATACTTTTTGTTCTTATATTTTGTTCTTATATTTTGTCTTCAGGTAGAATTTCAGAGCCTTCTGGCCTGCGTTGATGCGGGGGACATTGCAAATACCCACGGTTCATTTGAACCGTGGAAATATTCTGGCGCTGGAAACATATATACCCACGGTTCAAGTGAACCGTGGGTATATTCTGGAGCTGCAAAAAACTGTACCCACGGTTCTATAACCGTGGGAATACATATATACCCACGGTTCAAGTGAACCGTGGGTATATTCTGGAGCTGCAAAAACCTGTACCCACGGTTATAAAACCGTGGGTATACATATATACCGGAGCTGCAAACTATACCCACGGTTATAAAACCGTGGGTATACATATATACCTACGGTTCAATGAACCGTGGGTAATATAAAAATTTCTGGGTCTATACCCACGGTTTTTTAAAAACCGTGGGTATAGGGCTATTGCGACGGCATTCCAGCCCGCGGTTGGCGAAACCGTGGGTATACCCTATACCCACAGTTTCAAGGGCTATACCCACGGTTTCAAACCGTGGGTATAGGTGCAATTTCCAGTAGTGTAAATTATTTAAAAATTGAGCCTAGTAGAAGGAATGAAAACCATATCAATATACGTAATCCATGTAAGGATTTCCCTCCTACTTAAGAAAATTATAGTGGAGCTGGTGAAGTAACTGGTACTGATCAGCTTATCACCATACTGGGACAACTAAATCGGGTTATGAATAATAACCGTACCCGTATGGAGCACTATAATCCACAATTCGGAGGATCAATGTTAGACCGCTTCATGAGGAAACAACCACTAACATTAAATGTGAGTACAAATCCATTACTGGTTGAGAAATGTATAAATTACTTAGATAAAAATATTTCATTCTTTGGGGAGTGGTGAAATGGAAAAAGTTGTCATGGTAGTTTATCGCCTCACTAGAGATGCTGATCAATGGTGGTCATTGATTCAAAACAGAAAGGAATATGAAGAAGTGTCCAATATATAATTGTGGGAGTTTAATGAACTTTTCTTAGAAAAATATTTTTCTCGTGACCATCGAGCATATATGGAAAGTCAATTTCTGAGTCTGAGACGAAAGGAGTATGAGAATGTTGTAATGTATGAGGCTATCTTTACAAGATTAGAAAGGCATGTTGTACATTATATATGTAACCCAAGGAGTAAGATTTATCTATTCTTTGATGGGTTGAAACCATTTGTGTGTTGATCATTAGTCCCACAATCCTTCTCATCGTATCAAGATATAGTTTCATGTGCAATCAAGACAGAAAAGGAATTATCTAAGTCATATGAATTTAAAGAAAATCAAGAGAAGAAGAGATCTACAGAACACTCTGAGAAGGGAAATAATGAAACAGGGAATAATGGAAGAGTTGAGTTTCCACCTTGTGATAATTGTGGAAGGAATCACCCTGGCGCCTATCTAAATGGAAAATATGTATGCTAGGAATGTGGACAGAAAGGCTATTTTGCTAGTGAATGTAAGGGAAAGAAACATTATTTCAATGTTTAATGATATAAATATAGATAAATGAGTCATTATGAAAAAGAATTTCCAAAGAACCAAGGAATCGTACATCAGAAAAGGGAAGGGGATCAAGGACACGATTATGTTGTTACTACAGTTGAAGTGGAATAATTAATGTTTTTGTGTTTTTGGATTGAAGAATTATTTTTTGGTTATAAGAAGAATGTTATATATATAAGGATTTTAATGCAGTATTTTTTTTTCATTTTAGGTTTTAATATGATGAAGGTAGTCATATTTATAGTATGTGACAATAAGATAAACATAATGTTGTTTGTGGAATCTGATGTTACAATAGATTTTTGGAATTTAGAGACCTTTTAGAGAGAGTTTGGACAGAACTATTTTGGATAGCTATAACGGTTGGAATGGATTAAGTAGAACATTGGATAGTATTTATTAATATTTTATTGGAATATTAATATTCTATAGTTATAGAAAAAGGACAACCTACAGGTCGATAGATAACCCGTCACGTAGGACAAAGCTGCAAGAATCAAACCCAAAACCAAAGTGCGACAAGGATTTATGACCTACCACTAGCCTATAGGATGTCCCTGGTTATTATAAATTAGATTTCATCATGTTATATGATTCGAACCTGATAAGATTAGGTTAAATATGAAATTTTTGAGTTCTATTATCTGTTGGTGTCAAAGATAAGTTTGTGGTAGAAATTAGTTAAAGGAAGTAACTCTACTTGTCAAATATATTTCTCCCTCTCTCTTATTCTATGATAAAATTATTTCTTAAAAATTAAGAAAGGGATTTTAAAACTACAAATGTGTTATCCTAATACATTATCTTTTATCGATGATATTTTAAATCATTATATATTGATGGATTTGGGGCCCTCAATTTTACACATGTTTGTGATTGATGACCTCAATCACTCACTATAAATATTTATATTTTTCACCAATTATTTGTCTCTAATTTCCTCCAATGTTCACTTAATCGAGATCATTATTTAGTGGTAACTTTTTCATTTCCATTTCCCTTTTGTTAATACTAAATATTTTTAACCCTATTTCTGATGTGGGTTTTCCACAAAGGTATTTTCTATTTTTAGCCTTGTATTTTCGAAGAAAAATTTCAAATTGCGGGGATGCAATTTATTGATGGATGGAAGAATGTAACACCCCATACTCCCACAACATGTATCTCTTTAAAAATACAATAGCATGCGATGAACGCAACACTGAGTTCAAGCGCACCATGAACTATCAAACAAGCCGTTTAAAAAAGAGGTTATGAATAGTAATAACCAAAATTTGAATTTTATATATATCAAATATAATTTAATCATTCATATTTTTTTTCTTAGACATAATATAAAGACAAAATATATTTTTTAGATAAAATAATTATTTTTCAAAAAATACAGTTTTACTGCCTTTTAATGGTGTACCCTTTTTATATCCAATATTTTACACTGTTATATATTTAATTTGGCAAAATAAACTTCTTAATTAGAATCAGGACATAAAAATTTAGTTTCGATAAATTTTTGGGGTTTTCTGATAACTTTCATATTTTGGTGAATAGTTAAAACTATAAATATTTATTGAAAACAACTATTTTAATCAAAATAATTTATAGTGTTCAATTATACATTTGAATGGTTTCAAAGTGTAATTAGATTATATTTTAACCATTTAATCCAATGTTGGTCATTGGAATTAATTTCACTTCGAAATTATACATAATCAAGTGTAAAACTTTTGATAGTTATTGTTTCCTAAAAACACGCTATTTGTTTTGACAACGGGAAATTATTTTAAATTAATTAATAAAAAATCTATGTTTTGAATTTGTTAAAATAGATATCAATTTTTAATGTAAAATATCATATATTGCTTCAGCTGAATTTTTTGTATTTTTCTGAAAACATTCAATTTTTGAAGAATAGTGAAAAACAGTGAGTTAAGGTTTAAAACCATCTTTTATTTAAATAATTATTTATATTATTTAAATTAATTTTATGTCAGAATAGATATATAATACCAATATTATTTAAATGTAATTCATTGGAGTCATTTTTATAATAAAATTAGATATATAAAATTTTATTAAACTTTTACCGTCTTTTACCCACCTCCTATGAGCTATTGAAAATTTGCATGAAAAATAATTTTACTACATCAGTGAGTTGAATTTCAAAAGTATGATAGACACAATTGATATCAGTAAGTAAAATTTGGTTCAATGAGACGAAAATAATTTTTGGTGAATTGTAACTTTTGACTTTTATTTACCACGGTTAAAAGTACATTAGGTAATTAATGGTAAAAATGATATTATTATTACCCTAAAACATGTCCTAATTATATTGGATAAGTTTAATTCGACCAAAAACAACCTTAGGAATAAAATATGATCCTTTTGGTCAACATGGATTAGATTAGGACATTTATTATTATTTAAATCAAAGAAGAGTTAAAAGTGTTAAATTGAATTTTTAATAACTAAACCATTTTTAATATAGGGTTAAACATAATAAAAATTTGATTATAAATATTCATTATAAAGATAAAAATATTTTATAGATAATTTTTTTTTTATAATTTTTAGACATTAAATAATTTAATTTATTTATGACACATTGATGATGTAGTAATTACCTTATTATTGAAATATTAAAATAATTGATATTATAAATATTAAAATAAATGTAATTTGAGACTTTTTATGAATTAAACTAATTTCCTAGGTTAATATGACATTTAGGGTTGATTAAATAAAATTAATTCGATGTAATAATGTATTTATGAATTTAACAAAAACAAAAGATCAAGTAGTGTCAAAATTAGTATAAAAGAGTTTTTATAGATAATATTATATTATTAATAGATATTTTATTCATAAAAATATATGGTTCACCCAGAAGACCTATATAATGATATATATATCATTAATAATCCAATTGGTGTTCTCTTGGAAGTTTATTGTAAATTTATTAACCATATTATATAAAAATAAAAAGAGACATGGTAAATGTCAAACAATTTTACTAAGAGTTAAATCTAAAGGATAAGGTTAATATAGTGGCCCAAGCCTATCTAAAACCTATTGGTTGAGAGGTTTTCACCCCATTCTCACCATATACTTTAAATTATTCACTTTAGATCCATTATAAACCAAATATGACTTTATTATAAAATAATATTTCAATCTTTTCCTAATGTGCCCTTCACCCCTCTTATAAAAGGGAACTCCCCCTTCTCTCAAATTCACACATTTAAAGCCATTTTTATTGGCCAAAACATACCTAAATATCCTCTAAACTATCCTAAATTCCTCCTAGAGGACTTCCTTTGGTCATAAAGACAACCTACAGAGCCCTTTTGATCAAGTCAAATGGAAGAACCCAAAGAAGTGTTAAATATTTCATAACCTCTTTCAAGTTCATTTCTTCTTCCACTTACTATTTCTTTTTTGTTTCCATTCTAAAATAATAACGTAGAGAACAAAAGCTTTATGTACATGGAAATTACATTAATTTTGTGTAATACTTAATACATATCAAAAACAATCACACAAGGACTGTAATAGTTTAGTGTCTTTGGAAACTCAGAACATAATCTTCTAATCATGGTGAAAGATCTTCAACATCTCCCATAAAGAAATTCTATTTTTTTTCTTACCTAAAACCTTTATTTATATCCAGGGGAAAATAAAACATATAAAGGGTGATCTCAAATTCTCAATAATGGTATGTATGGAGAGAATAAAACAAACCATATACATTTAAGCTTCAAAACATGAACATAAATTTTAAACATCAAAATCTTGAGTTGTGAAATAAATCTTCGCAGTACGTAAGGAATAGGTCATAAAGGAACATTAATCATGATAAAATTTCATGGGAATAAAACATTTAATTATGGATAACCAATAATCACATGATACGATTTCCACAGTATACAAGGCATTGCCGCCAAGAACATCGTAGTGGACAAAGACCCTTTCCTAATCGAGTTCACTCCTCGTTTCAGTCCTGTAACACTGAACCAATTTAACTTACCATTCCAGCCACGTCTATCTCATGAGATATAAATCTTTACCCAATGCATTTGAGGGAGATATAGTTCCCATAAATCTCATAATGAAATCATTCTTACATGTGCCACAACATAAACATAAATCATTCATCATAACCCAAAGAATAAAATGGGTTTCATAAACATCATCCCATCATAACATAATCCATATAAAACAAATGGGTATCATTTCATCATAAGAAACTTTAAACCATGTAATTCATAAATACATTATATATGAAACATACACATATGAAATAATGTCATATTTGATGGAAAATGGTTTTGATAAAACACATGAAATGAATTCTTGAGAAAAATATCCTTTCTTCTTCAAAATTTTTTTTTTTCACAAAATGCCATGAAAATTTAAAATAAAATGATTTTTTTAAAAATATTAATGAAATATTATAAAGTAATCTTCACAAAAATAAGGCGTTATAAAAATGTAAAATCTGTTCATTCCATATATGTTTAATAAAGCATTCTTCTCGTAATTTTGTCGAAAAAGTCAAAAAGTGCCTCATATGGAAAACAAAAGAAAGATTCCTTACATACCATGTAGTAAAAGTCAAAAATGGGTAAAAAGGAATTTAAACATACATGAAACCATTTTTAGAAAACATGGACATGAATGATAAATATAACCCCAGTAAATACTTACGAATAAACATTCTCGGATAAAAATGAGAGATGAAAGGTTATCCCTTACCTTATGTCCAATTTCAACCATATGTTTCTATGACTCCTATATAGTGGGTTTAAACATATTATTAACATGTAAGATAACCATAATAATATTTATGATATCATATATGATTCACTTATGACTTTATATTATCTGTTCATTTGTCAATTCCATGTTAAAGCAGCGTTTTGGGTAAAATCGTTTCATTTATCGTCAGTGTTTTGACTTGTAATTATTAATATGATTACTTAGATCATTATTAATTATTTCTAGAATATAAAACATTATTTATATATAATATATATTTAGAATATACATGTATATAATATATTGATAAATGGAATGAAATACACCGTTCATGGAGACGGTAGGTCGTACGTACGCATTAACGCTATTTTTTGTTTCCTTATTGAACTGAATTTAAGTAGAAGACATATATATATATCAATCCAGTAGCATTATTATGTCATATATTTCATGACTACTTATTATATATACTTTATAATAATTCTTGAATTGTTAACATGGAAAATGAATCTCGTAGCATCGTGGAGGCGATAATTCGTAAGTACGCACAAGCGATGATATTGTTCCTATATTTATTGTATGGAATTGGAGTGGATGATATAATATCTTAGAATCAGTATGATGATATAATAATCATATATAGTTATTATTTACACCATTATACCCATTCAAGTATGGTGGTGGTGAAAAAACTGATTACACCACGGCATGGAGACAGTATTCCGTACATACGCACGGGCGGTGATTTTGTTTTCCGTTGGATGGATAAAAGGTGAAATAGGGTTGTTTAAAATTTATAATAACATATCAGTATAAAATTAATACTTATTTTATTACTTTATAATGAAACAACTAATGAAGAATAAGTAGAAGAAGAAAGAAACTTGAAAGAGTTTGTAGAAGGGATTACCTCTTCCTCGACGCACCTCCTTTAATCTTCTTCTTAGGGCACTAGAGTTGGTATTTTGAGAAGACCAGAAGCACTATAATATAACTAGAGAGGTTGAGAAGAGTAATTTTCAGGGGTTTTATGAGCATCAAGGCTCAAAAGGGTGTTAATAGAAGAGGGAAGGGGTGCCCTTTTTATAAGGGAGGAGAGGGGCACCTTTGGATAAACATAAAATGTTATTTTATAATAAAGTAATATTCTGTTTATAATAGCTCAAAATTGATTTATTTCGAAGCTAAAGTGGGGATTGGTATAAATCCTCTCAACCAACAGGTTTTAGAGAAGTTTAGGTTACTATTTTAACCTTAGAATTTAGATTTAACTTTAAGTTAAATAATTTAACCTTTACCGTGTCTTCTTGTTTTCTTACACTATATGGATAATAAACATATTATAACAAGCCAAAAGAACCCCAAGTGGTTCATTATTTTTATATATAACCTTATCTAAGTCATTTGGCCGATATTTAGTTGTTTTGGAATAGAATAACAATTAATAATATAATATTTGTTTCAAAAACTATTTTATGTCAATTTTGACACTATTTGGTAATTGATTTTTGTGAAGATCATATAGCATGATTAGTTCGAAAAAAGTTAATTAAATCTATACTAACATGTAATATTAACCTGTAAAATTATATTAATTCATAAAAATTATCAAATTACATTTATTTGGGTATTTATAACATCAATTATGTTAATATTTCATTAATAAGGTAAATACTACATCATCATTGTGACACAAATAAATAAAATTACTTAATGTCTAAAAATTATAAATAAAATACCATTATGTAGGAAATATTTTCACCTTTATAATTAATATTTATAGTCGAATTTATCTTCTGTATAACCCTATATTAAAATTTTTTTAGTTATTAAACATTGATTTAAACTCTTTTAACTCTTCTTTGAATTAAATAATAATAAATTTCCTAATCTAATCGAAGTGGATCTAAATGCTCATATTTTATTCCTAAGGTTGTTTTTAGTTGAATTAAACTTATCCAATATAATTATGACATGTGTTAGGGTAATAATAATATAATTTTTACCCTTAATTTCCCTATTTACTTTTAACTGTGGTAAATAAAAGTAAAACGTTACTATTCAACAAAAATTATTTTTTTCTAATTGAAGCACATTTTACTCCTTGATATTAACTTTATCTCTTATATTTTTAAAATTCCACTCACATAAGTGGTAAAATTACGTTTTATATAAACTTTCAAATTCTCTTAGGAGGTGGGTAAAAGACGGTGAAAATTACAATAAAATTTCTATATATCTAAAATTATTCTAAAATGACTCCAATGAATTAAATTGAACTTATATAGGTATTATGTATCTACTTTTACCTAAAATAAATTAATATAAAATAAATTATATTTAAATAAAAAGTTGGTTTTACCAATAACTTAGTGTTTTCACTATTCATCAATAAAAATTGAATGTTTTCAGAAAAATACCAAAATTTCACCCTAGGATAATTTTGATATTCTGAATCAAAAAATGAAGTCCATTTTGAAAGATAAAATTTATAAAATTTCAAAAAGTGGGTATTACTATTCATAACGGCTAGTTCATAATAATATTATAATAATATCTCATTTAGTGAAACTCGGTATGGCATACTACACACGCTATCGAGGAAGGTATTGATTGCGTGTAATGCAAGCCATGTCAGGGATGCATGTAGTGATATCTCTGTTTGGTGTTGTGTATAACATAATCAAAACTTATTTCAATTATACATCAAACTAAATCTATACTTAATGTTGTATAGAATAATTTGCACAAAATGAACTTGAAATTGTGTGTAACACGAGCCAAGAATAATGTTGCAAATACTACAAGCTAACACGGTGTTGTGTATAGTATAAGCTAATCTTGGTGTAGTGTATAATAGAAGACATCAAGGAAATTAAAAATAATATATCTCAAAAAATCTCAGGGTGTTACATTCTACCCACCTTAAAATGAATTTCTCCCTCGAAATTCGTCGGGGTTATAAATCATTTACTACTTGAAAGTTTCATTCTTAAAAACCCACATCGTAAAAGGAATACTAAAACTTAATTTTAAAAAGTAATGTAATAAATTTAACTGTTACCCAGATTAACCCATCACTGGTTTGTATATAGGATAACATAGGTGGAAATATGGATATGGAAAAAATATATAACCATCATGTTATGATGGAGAGTGGTAGAGGACATGGCTATGAAAAAATCCAACAATCACAAAGCCATAAATTTGTGATGATCTAAGGTACCATCTGATTCATCAGATATAAGAACACCAGGAAAACATTTTTGTTTTTCAATATCCTTTCCCTAAAGTTGAAATATTTGAATTATAATAAATACTTACTTGATTTTGGTACAGTCTCACTGTTGTTTGTGCCTTGAAAAATTTCCAATTCATCTCTTAAAGAAATGATGTTGAATTTGTATTCCATGAAGTGTAAGCAGATCATGTGATAGAATGATGGGTCATTCCATCTGTCTCAAACAAAAGGTTAGAAAAATTTATCAAAAATACATAAGTCCATCTATAGTGAGATAAATCATATATAGTTCCAAAAATGATCTTATACTTTATATATGATAATTCTTAACAGAATATAACTAGTTTCTACTTACCAGGGACTTCCTGTAGGACAATGGTAGGCGATAAAGGCCTGTCGCACTTCAATTGTGGGATCGATTCCCACAGCCTTGTCCGACATGACGGTTTGTCGACCATCCTGCAGGTTGTCCTATTTATAAAACTAAATTTTTATAACATTCCATTAATAATATTGAAAAAAGTTCTATCCTTAAACAATACTATCTTATGTCCAACTTAATCTATTCCAATCTTTGGTCTTATCTAAAATACTTCTGTCCGAGCTCATATTATAAAGAAAACAATTACTAGAAATTTCATTTGTCGAGCATGTGAATACCATCATTTATCCCCCATATATCATACAATATATCTTGTTGATCAAATTAAAAACATGTGAATACCTTAATCATGTATTCTCTTGAAAAATGGAAACCCATTTAACCTTAGTAAAAACATGAATGCTATCAAAATTTAAGACTTTCCACAAACCAAAATCCCAACATTTCTATATACTCAAACCATGATATAACTTTGTCTCTATATCATTCAGGAGCTCATTTCATTTTTTCTTTATCCTTTCATTATGTACATATCATCTTCTTTCCAAAAATATTTCATTCACTTTTCATGGTTACCAGTACCATATAATTATTGAATACAAATAAATAGATATTTCAAAAATCCACGATACCATAAATGAGATTCCATGATACTATTTTGAAATCCCATTACATAAACACGTAATCATTACACAACATCCTTGTCATACTCAACATCAAAAATAGTGATCGCATGTGACTTCCCTTTATCATTTGCCTTAAGAGTTTTCTCAAGTTGATCATCATTAACCCTTGGATTAGGGAATTGATTAGCATAATGACACATTTCCTTGGACTTGGTGCATTGAAGTGTTGGTGGTGTGTTCTCTACGGTATTTTCTTTATTCACATCATTAGCAACACTTTTTCCCTTACTTCGACACTCAGGTACTCGATGACCTTTTTTTCCACACTTAAAACATTTTCTAGTCCATTTAGACAATTTCCACCATGTTTCTTTCCACATTTTGAGCATAAAGAAACAATCATATTCTTTTCACCATTATTCATAGATTTCTCCTTGAACTCCATCTTTTGTTTCTTGTCAAAACCATGAGATGGATATTTAACACCAATTTCCATTTCTACCTTGATAGCACAACACCCAATTACTTCATAGCTACTGAAGTCTCTTATAGCTAATTCCCATCGAAGACTTGGTTTTAATCCACTGAAGAATCGATCAACTTTACTTTCAGGTTGGATGATAAAGCCAGATTCATACCTTGCAAGCCTTGTAAAATTCGCTTTGTATATACCAACAGATTTATCATCCTTTTTTTTAAGCTCAAGGAAACCCTTTTCCATCTTTTTTTGAAGAATATGAGGGATGTACTTCTTGAAAAATAAGTTCTTGAACTCATAACATTCCATGGATTCAAATTCATCTCGAGGCTTCGTATTCTTAAATAGACTCCACCATTGAACTGCTTCTCCTTATAAATGGTAAATAGAAAGAATGATTTTTTCATGTTCCCAACAGTGAAGTATGTAAAATATTATTTCAATGGTATTAATCCATTGTTCAACAACAAGTGGATCAGAAGACCCACTGATAGAAGGTGGACGTTGCCTCATGAAAGACTCAATAGAATATTGTTCCCATATATGCTCATTTGGAAGTACAGAATGATTCATAGATTGTGTAAGTATAGAAAAATGTTTTTTCACTCATCTCACATAACATTGGTTTGTTCCGGAGGAAAATCATTGTATTGTACATTACACTGATCAACACGGATCCTTTGGGTTCCATCCATAATCTAAAACCCAAAAAGAATAGTGTGAGAGGCAAAAATCATGCTAGGGAAAACAACATAATAAAGGGGGTGTAACTTTAATATATAACATATTAAGGGTAATTATAATATTTTTACTGTAATTCTGGGACTATAACCTATACTTATACTTAACCATAGGGACATCCCTAAACATAGGATAGAAATATCTCTAGTGATCTCACTAATGTTTTGACATCCTAGTTTACAAAGGATAACTAAACCTTTCCTCTAATACCAACTATAGAGACCCAAATCTTGACATACATGGACATTACATTAATTTTTCAGAATACTTAATACATAAAAAAACAAATACACAATGACCATAATAGTTTAGTGTCTTTGGAAACTCGAAACATAATCTTCTAATTGTGGTGAACGATCTTCAACATCTCCCATAAATATCTTCCCCTTTTGTTTTCTTACCTAAAACCTTTCTTTATATCCTTGGGAAAAGAAAACATATTAAGGGTGAGCTCAAATTATTAGTAAGGGTAAGCATGGATAAAATAAAACAAACCATATAAATTTGAATTTCAAAACATGAACATAAATTTACACATCAAAATCATGAGTTGTGTAATAAATCTTGGTAGTACATAAGGCATAGGTCATAAAGAAACATTAATCATGATAAAATAGCATGGGAATAAAACATTTAATTGTGAAAAACCATTAAGCATATGATATGATTTCCATAGTACCCAAGGAATAGCTTCCAAGACCATCTTAGTGGACAAAGTCCCTTTTTGAATAGAGTTCACCTCTCATTTCAGTCCAGTAACACTAAACCGAATTAACTTACCATTCTAGACATATCTATATCATGATATATAAATCATTCCCCAATGCATTGGATGGAGATATAGGTCCCACCCATCTCATAATGAAATAATTCTTACATGGGCCCCAACATAAACCTAAATCATTCATCATACGCCAAAGAATAAAATGGGTTTCATAAACATCATCCCATCATAACATAATCCATATAAAACAAATGGATATCATTTCATCCTATGAAAAGTGAAACCATGTAAATCATAGCGACATTATACATGAAACATTCACATATGAAATAATGTCATCTTATATGGAAAATGGTTTTGATAATATATTTGAAATGAATTCTTGAGGAACATATCATTTCTTCTTTAAAAACATTTTCTTTTCACAAAATTCCATGAAATTTTAAAATAAAAGGCTTTTTTTGAAAATAGTAATGAAATATTGTAGAGTAATCTTCACGAAAATAAGGCATTATAAAACCGTAAAAATCATTCCATGCAGTATAAGTTAAAAATACATTCTTCTCGTACTTTTGCTGGAAAAGTCAAAAAGTACCTCATATGGAAAACAAAAGAAAGATTCCTTACATACCATGTAGTAAAAGTCCAAAATGGGTAAAAAGGACTTTAAACATTCATGAAACCATTTTTATAAAATAGGAACATTAATGATATATATAACCCCAGTAAATACTTATGAATAAACAATAACGGATAAAAATGAGATTGGAAAGGTTATCCCTTACCTTATGTCCAATTTCATCCATATGTGTCTAAAGCTCCTGTATAGTGGGTTTAAACATATTATTAACTTGTAACAGAACCATAATAATATTTATTATATCATATATGATTCACTTACGACTTTATATTTTATGTTCATTTGTCAATTCCATGTTATAGCAGCATTTTGGGTAAAATCATTTCATTTATCGTTTTTGTCTTGACTTGTAATTATTAATATGATTTCTTAGATCATGATTACATAATTCCAGAATATAAAACATGATTTATATATAATTCATATTCATAATATACACATATATAATAGATCAATAAATGGAATGAAATACATCGTTCATGGAGACCGTAGGTCATACGTACGCATGAACGTTGTTTTTCGTTTCCTTATTGAATTGAAATTAAGTAGATGACATACATATATATATACATAAATCCAGTAGAATTATTATGTCATATATTTCATAACTACTTATTATATATACTTTATAATCATTCTTGAATTGTTAACATGGAAAATGATTCTCATCACTTCGTGGAGACGACAATCCATACGTATGCACGAGCGATGATATCGTTCCCATATTTATTTAATGGAATTGGAGTAGATGATACAATATCTTAAAATTTTTATTATTTTATAATAATAATATATAGTTATTTTTAACACCATAATAACCATCCAAGTAAGGTGGTGGTGGAAAAACTGATTACACCACGGCGTGGAGACGGTATTCCGTACATACTCACACACAATGATTTCGTTTTCTGTAGGATGGATAGAAGGTGAAATAGGGTTGTTTCATATTTATAATAACATATCATTATATAATTAATAATGATGTTATTACTTTATAATGAAGAAACAAAAGAAGAGGAAGTAGACGAAGAAATAAACTTGAATGAGTCGGTAGAAGAGAGTACCTCTTCCTCGACACACCTCCTTTAAAATTCTTCTTAGGGTAGTAGAGTTGGTCTTTTGAGAAGACCATAACCTCTATGATAATACTATAGAGGTTGAATAGTGTAATTTTGAGGGTTTTTCCGAGATTCTAGGCTCAAAAGGGTGTGAAGAGAAGAGGGAAGGGGTACCCTTTTTATAAGGGAGGAGAGGGGCACCTTTGGAAAAACTTAAAATAATATTTTATAATAAAGTCATATTCATTTTATAATAGCTATAAATTGATTTATTTATAATCCAAAGTGGTAATGGGTTGAAATACTCTCAACCTATATGTTTTATGCAGGTTTAGGTTACTATTTTTAACTTATCTTTTAGATTTAACTCTAAGTTAATAAACAATTTAACTTTTACAGTTTCTTCTTGTTTCCTTACACTATATGGCTAATAACCCAACTATAACAATCCAAACGAACCCCAAGTGGTTCATTATTAGTATATATAACCTCATATTAGTCATTTGGCCGAACCTTAGATTTTAATTAATATAAAAACAATTAATAATATAATATTTGTTTTAAAAACTATTTTATGTCAATTTTGACACTATTTGGTAATTGATTGTTGTGAAAATCGTAACAACATGATTAGTTCGAAAGAAGTTAATTAAATAAATACTAACATATCATATTATCCAATAAAATTAGTGTAATTCATAAAAATTCACAAATTACATTTATTATTTTATTTATAACGTCAATTAAGTTAATATTTCATTAAAAAGGTATATACTACATCATCATTGTGACGCTAATAAATTAAATCATTTAATGTATAAAAATTATAAATTAAATACCATTATGTATAAAATATGTTTATATTTCTAATGAATTTTAATAGTTGAATTTATCTTATATATAACCCTATATTAATAAAAATTTAGTTATTAAACTTTGATTTTAACTCTATTAACTCTTCTTTTAATTAAATAATAATAAATATCCTAATCAAATCCTAGTTGACCTAAATGGTCATATTTTTTCCTAAGGATTTTTTTGGTCGAATTACACTTATCCAATACAATTAGTACATGTGTTAGGGTAATAATAATATCATTTTTACCCTTAATTACCCTATTTACTTTTAACCATGGTAAATGAAAGTAAAAGTTACTATTCACCAAAAATTATTTTTAACTTATTGAACCACATTTTACTCTTTGATATTAACCATGTCTCTTTGATTTTTGAAACTCCACTCACAGAAGCGGTAAAATTTAGTTTTATGTAAAATTTCAAATTCTCCTATGAGGTGGTTAAAAGATGGTGAAAAATTCAATAAAATTAATATATATCTAAAATTATTATAAAATGACACCAATGAATTAAATTGAACATATATATGTATTATGTATCTATTTTTACTTAAAATAAATTAAAATAAAATAAATGGTTATTTAAATAAAATGTCAGTTTTAACCAATAACTCAGTGTTTTCACTATTCATAAAAAAAATTGAATGTTTCAGAAAAATACCAAAATTTCACCCTAGTCTAATTTCCGATATTCCAAATCCAAAAATGAAGTACATTTTGAAAGGTAAAATTTATAAAATTTCCAAAAGTGGGTATTACTATTCATAATGGATAGTTCATAATAATATTATAATAATATCTCATTTAGTGAAACTCGGTATGGCGTACTACACACGCTATCGAGGAAGGTCTTAATTGCATGTAATGCAAGCCATGTCAGGGCTGCATGTTGTGAAAGCTCTATTTGGTGTTGCGCATAACATTATCAAAACTTATTTCATTTATACATTAAAAAAAATCTATACTTAATTTTGCGTAAAATAATTTCCACAAAATGAACTTTAAATTGTGTGTAACACGATCCATGATTAGTGTTGCGTATAAGGTAAGATAATACGGTATTTTTTATAGTACAATCTAATCTTAGTGTATTGTATAATAGAAGACATCAAAGAAATTAAAAATAATATATCTCATAAAATCTCGGGGTGTTACAAATAACTCTCATATCTTCTATATAATGTGATGATATTATAAATATGGTACAAACATATTCATTATTTTATCAATCCTATGAATGACATGTCACCATAGGTGCGTACGTACGGCTAACCATCTCCACATTGTGGGGTAGTTGTTATTCAATACATTATTAGTTGGATGGGTTTAAAAATGATGTATAATTGATATAAATAATAAATATAACATGTTAATTATTCTGTATATATGATATAACTTCAATTTATATATGATTTTAAATCAAAATAATCATATTGTCGCTCATGCGTACGTACGGATTATCGTCTCCACGGTGCGATGAGATTCATTTCAATGTTCACCACTCAACGTTGATTATAAAAATATATATTATTAATAAGTATGTAATATATTACATAATTATGATACTGGATATATATATATATATATATATTTATGTATGTATGTAGTTACATATATCTTTTTCACTTATTTCCTTTAATTACGATGCAAAACGAAAAAAGCGTTTATGCGTACGCATGGCCTACCATCTCCGTAAATGGCGTTTCTAGAAGGAGTGGACACACAAGATGGGGGGTGAATTGAGTTTCAATTAAAAAATTTCAGTTTAAAAGTTTTTTATTAAAATACCCCAAATTAAATAACAAACTTAACTTTACTAAATTTTTAATATAGTAAAGGTTCAGTTTGGTTCTCAAGAGATTGATTAGTTCTCAGTTAATCTAATATGAAGATTATATTAGCTTTTGAAACTATCCTACTAGTTTATAATTAATACAAACACTTTCTAGTTTTACTTTTTGGGTAACTTTAAAATAGATTTATATTTAATATAATTAGCAGTGGAATATTCAAAATAGTTTTAACTAAAATAAAAATGCACATCAGTTTTATACAAGAGGTCCAGTCTGCAGCTGAGACTTAGTCCTCTCAATAATTTTTATATAAACTATGATCCACATCCTGTATCGGGGTTTTACAATAGCGAACAGACTGTCTAGGTCTTCAGACCTCTACAATAGTTCTACGTGGGAAAGCAGCAACAACATCACATGTTGTCCAGGTCCTCAGACCTCTACCACAGTTCTATGTGGTATACAAACACAGCTTGTAATGTTATGAAAATGGTCACAACATAAAAATAATATATATATAGGTTTAGAATGATCTTTTGTGATGTCAATGCAGCTCTGAACTCCTTTGGATTGAATCAGATGAAGTTTTGAGTCTTTATCAAGGAGTTGTGTGAAAAACAGAGTGTTGTGGTTTAGCTTGTGTTCTTAGTGAGGTTCCATCGAGCGAGGATGTTACTTATTCTTCAAATATTCTTCGTGTGTTTAGAAAAATCAAGTTGCATATAGTGTGCCTTTCATTTTTTATTTCCTCCGAGCATCTTCTTTGTTATGGTGCTCGCAGCCCTTGCTTTTCATTTATGTATTCCACACACTTGATTCATGGACACACTTTTCTTTTGACATTGAATGCAGATGTTGGATGTGATATGTTGCATTTTTGTACACCACGTACCTTTTAATGTCCGATGATATGTCTAAAATGAAACAATTATTATGTCATTGCATTAAAGTCATCAAATATGACCGTTAAAAATTAAATTGAAAGACGACATAATAGTTTAAGAAATGGTGTCACAATATGTCATGGAAACAATTTTTCCTTCACACGGTGTCTAGGTTCATCATAGTGTTTGAGTGTCATGGTGTCTCATGGTCACAGTGTATGTTTCATTATGTCTTGTTCATGGTGTTTGGCTTCACGATGTCTTGTTCATGGTGTCATGATTCACGGTGTATTATTCACGATGTCTTGCTTCATGGTGTATTTTTCACGATGTCTGGCTTCACGGTGTCTTGTTCACAGTGTCTGGCTTCATGGTGCATGAAATACATATCCAGTTGTAGACTCATGGTGTCTTAGACATTCCAATGTAACTATGTGCAGACTTAGATAAAGATGATAATAGAAAGCATCAGACTTAAGAAATTGTTAAAGAAGGTATTTTGAGAGTAGATAAACGATAGTATAAAGTCTGTAAATTGAAAATATAACAATTACGATCCTGCAAGGATCTTCATAAAGCATGAGAGATATTTAAACATAGATACACAAGATTGGACATAATTTATAAAAGTTAACTAGGTTGAAAAAGATGTGGAATTATTAACACATGATTAAATAATATTATTGATCATTAAAACATTATTAATACATGAAGAGTACAAAATAATCGTCCTTTTTGATGATCCCAAATCATATACAATTACAGTGTATATTGGAATCAACTATAGAGATAAATAGCTACCATAGTATATAGAAACTTCTCCCTCTTTTGGTATTATAAAAAATATGAACTAAGAGAGATCAAAAAGGTTCACAATCCATTAATAGAAAATAAGTGACAGTACAAAAAAAAGATCAATACAAAAACAATAGCATCCCTATCAAAAAGAGTAAGAAATGTTCTTCTTGTAGGCCTAGAATTCTATTTTCCATTTGATGTAGTAGAAGAGGAAGCTATAGAGGAAGTGGTTGCGTTAGAAGAAGGAAGAGATGTGGTCGATAAAGAGAGTAAGGGAAGGCCTTCAATGACTGAGGGAGACAAGGAATGAGCTGTTGAAGATCGAGACAGTTGCTGATCAAGAATCACATGCTTGATCTGACTAATTGCTTAAACAACTGACATGGTGGTTGAGGCTAGAGTAGAGGTGAAGGTAGGAAGCCTAGGTTTGAGTGGTGCAGCCACTGGAGGAATAATGGTTGTACTCTAGAAACGAATATAGGGCCTCAGGAGTTTGATGAAATCTATAATAATCTCTCCACCATACTGCATGGCATTCTCAAAATCGTCATTTTTCTCTATAAATTTGTCCAACAACCGAGTAAACTCTGTGATCTTATGTACTTGGTTCTTGAAAGATTGAGTAACATGAGGAATAAACAGATTTTCTACAAGGTACTTGAAATGGTATGTCATATCTATCTTGGAGAAAATTCTATTGATGTAGAAATAAACTTTCTTGGTAATCTCTTGCTGAGCATCATTAGCAATTTTGGAGTGGATTTGTACTATGTCAAGAACTCTATCACTGTTTTTGACTACTTCAGATAAGGAAGACGCATTGGAACCATAGAATACATTCTGAAGCCCTACTTTGATAACAATTCTGAGCAGATCACTATCCATGGAGGGTTTAGAGGATTGACCAGATGCTTTAACAGCTAAGGTCATAGATTTTAGTTGATTCAAAACCTTTTTGAAAACATACTGTGTACTCATCAGTGTGTTTATTCAGATTGTCAACAACCTCTTTCATTTCCTTCACAATTTTCTTATTCCTTTCAGAAATGTTTTCATAAAAGTATTCTAGATAAGGATGAATCTGAGACACACTAACTTGTGGTATTTGAGAAGCAACAGGTTCTACAAGAGGAACAAAAAATTCAGATATCTAATGTAGATCACTCTACATGTCTTCAACCATACTTCTTAGGGACTTTACATCATTTCTGAGAAACTTATTTTCAACTCTCACTTCTTGAATTTCATGGAGCATCCTAGGTTTTATTTTCCAAATAATATTCTCCAATAATAGTGAGGCATCTCTATCACTTAAGTGTGTCACAACATGAGGTTCGTTATTCATGAGTTTCTCAACTATAGATAAGAGAGTGGAACCAAATTATTTCAAATCACCCATACTCACAAAGGATGTCAGTTCAGACAAGTGTTCAGGATTAGGTATAGGTACAGGAACATGCTCCTTCTCAGGTGCAAAATTGGAGACTGATTTCATCTGAAATAGGGAGGAAATATCATGTCGGGTTGCTGTAACGTGCTTTGAATCATTAACATCATAGAAACTATAAAATTTGTACTGATTGTCTATAGGACTCGACTCAGTTTGATGTGAGGATTCAGTAGACTCAATATTTTGAGTTTGCTCCCCCTCAATAGGCACCTCATTCTCAGGACTGGGAGGCATAGGATCTTGGTCTAGTTCTACAGACTCATCTATGAGTTCCTCACTCATTTCTTTTCTAGCCAGCTGAAAGGCTTGCTCCATCCTTTGTTCTACAGAAGGTATTTTTTCAATAAGAGATTATTCTATAGGGAGTTCCTCAAGATTGACCTCATGAAAAATAGGTAGCTATCCCACTATAGGCTCTTATACTATAGGCTCTTCCGTGGCATGATTTTATGATTCTTTAGCAACTGATTGTATTACAGCCTTTGGTTGAGTTTCCAAATTAGTAGCTTCTTTAGGAGCATGGACTTCTTCTTCATGAACTACATGATGAACAATAATTTTGTCTTTCTCAATAATAACAGTTTCCCTAGGTGGCACTTCAGCCTCTTCTTCCCCTTCTTCAAGATAATCAACAATCTCATCTGGTTCCAAACTAGGATCAGAAATGTCTTTTGGCCTTGAGGGATAATTCACCGGATTGAATTTCTCATAACCATTATAATTGTCTTCCACCCATTCCTTTTTCCAAGTATTTCAATTAATCGTCATTCTTTTGATAGTAGCTTTTGAGACGTAGTACTCATAGTTCATAATTACTTCCTCAATGAGTCCAACTACACCTTTTGTAAGAAGCATGGCTGATATTATCCGAGAGTAAAATAGAGAAGTTGACTTGGATATTACATTGATCAACTCAAACATATGGAGAATGATATATTTCCACAGGTTGATATTATGTCCATTTTTATATGAGGGGAATCAAAAAAACATCTTGATATTTTAACATAGAAAAATCATATTTTCATGGACTTTCCAACTTCTTTACAAACATAAATATAAGACTTGTTTCTCAAACTAATGCATCCCCAATGGCTCTCTTTTAGGGTCATTTTCCAGTTAGGGTTTTCAGGGAATATTCTAAATAAAATAAATCAGTTGATGGTGGAGGGACTCTCTGATAATACTCACATATGCCTTCATGAGGTATCCTAAGGCATGCAGCCGATAACCTCAAAGAGAATGAGCATCTCTTCCAATTGAACTAACTTCTCACAACATAACTCTAACAAGAATAAAATGAGAACTGTACGTATTGGTAAAACTGAGCTACTTACCTAGGATAGATGGGTCTATCCCCCTTCGAGAACCATTCTAATCAGCCATGTTGTTATAACACTTTCAATTCTAGTGACTTACTAGACAGAAGACACTTGAGGAAAATCTCTTTCTCAGGTACAACAATTCGGTTTACCAGATTCATATTTGAAGGTCCTTCGGGTGTCAGATTGGGTGCAATATTCTTCTTCTTCGAGCTGTGCTTCTCGGGTGTCAATGATGATGGACGTTTCATTCTTGGCATTCCCTGAAAGTTCAAGTGAGATAAGCGTTGAAGAGATGAATAAAGGTTTGAAAAGAGTAGGCAAAATAAACCTTAAGTGATGAATTAAGTGATACTTTCATTGTATTATCATTTAGGAATACCAAACGTCGCTAAAATGAAAACGTGGGAAAAAAATAAAAGAGGTGAAATGATAATTACCACGATAAGGATTTAAATAAAAACATAAAGTATTTTTTTGGTGAGATTGTATGTCGTCATTACGATGAGATAGTAAATGAGTTTCTCGGTGAGACCGTGAGTATACTTCTCAGTGCGCGTTACAGTGAGAAATTAATCATCAGACCGTAAGTAGAAAAATGCTAACGGTGAGACCATAAACATAAAGCTTTATGATGAGATAGTAAACATGAGAGGCAGTAACTGAGGAACCGTAATCATGAATTAGTAAATTATAACATAGTAAGATATCAAACATTAAGACCAGAAAAATTAATAATAAAGGTATCTATTTGATATTTATCATTCCTAGTTCATGTATGATTTAGTCTATTCTATCAGAATTTAATTGTTTAGTGAATATGTCAGCTAGTTGATATTTAGTATCAATGACTTCCAAAGTGATATTGCATTTTTGATATTGATATCTCAAAAAGTTATTTCTTACATCAATATTCTTTTTCCTAGAATGTGAAACCAGATTCTTTGAGATGTTAATAGCACTTGTGTTGCCAAAAATTATAGGTACATGTCTGAATTGATATCCATAATCTAGTAATGTGTGTTTCATCCAAAAAATTGGTGTGAAAAAAATACCAATAGCTATGTATTTAACATCTGCAGTAGATAATGAAACAATTTTTTTTACTACACCATGATACTAGTGACTTCCCTAAAAGGTGATGTTTTCTAGAGCTACTTTTTCTATCTAACTTATAGCCACCGAAGTCTACATCAGAATAACAAACTAATTAAAATAATTGTTCTTTAGGATAAAACATCCCTAGATTGGGTGTTTACATGATGTATTTGAAAATCCTCTTCACATCATTTAAATGAGATTCCTAAGGGTTTTTTTGAAAATGAGCACACATACACAAACTAAACATAATGTAAGGGTGACTAGTAGTTAAGTCGATTAATCTTCAAATCATTCCTCTATAAGTGGTTTGATCCAAAGATTTTCCATCTTCATCAAGATACAACATACAAGTGATACTCATGGAAGTGTCACTAATTTTAGTGCTATCAAATCCAAAATGTTTTGGAATATCCTTTGTATATTTACTTTGATTTAAAATAATACCATTTTCATTTCTAAAAACATGAAATCCAAGAAAATATTTGAGTTCTCCCATTAAACTCATTTCAATTTTGTATTGCATCATTTTCAAAAATTCAACAAATAATTAATTCTTTGAAGATCCAAAAATAATATCACCTACATAAATTTGAACTACTAAAATGTCATTAAAAATTCGTTTTATAAAAAGAGTAGGATCAGCTATTCCTTTTGTAAATATTTTGGAAATAAGAAAAGTACTCATTCTGTCATACCATGCTCAAGGAGCTTGCTTTAAACCATATAAATCTTTTGATAATTTAAAAATATTATTTGGAAAACGGGGGTTTTTAAATCCAGGGGTTGTTCAGAAAAACATCCTCAGCTATATACCAATTTAGGAATTCACACTTGACATCCATTAGAAATATTTTAAAATTCAAATGTGTAGCATAGGCTAGCATAATTCTAATGGCCACAAGATTGGATATAGGTGAAAAGGTATCCTCATATTATATCCCTTCTTATTGACTATAGCCTTGTGCAACTAATCTATCCTTGTTTCTAACTATGTTACCAGATTCATCAACTTTATTCCTAAAACGCTATTTAGTGGATATGATCAAAGTGTCATTAGGTATATCTCATAATTCCCAAACATTATTTCAATCAAATTGATTTAATTATTCTTGCATATCCATCACCAAAAATTCCTAATTTATTGCATCATTGATATTTTTAGGTTCAAGCTGTGAAATAAAAGATTGATGTTCAACCAGTTTTCTCATAGAAGCTCTAGTTTGTGTTCCTCTACATATATATCTTAATAAAACATCTAAAGGATGATTTTCAAGAGTCTTAATTGGTCTAGAAAAGATATGGATAGAAATTTCATGTTAATTTATAGGGTTGGTTTCAACAGAAAAAGGTTCTGGAAAATTTCCAAAACCGGTTGTCTTAACAACAGGTTCACTATTTTTGTCATTAAGGTCGAGAATGGACATATCTTCTTCAAGAATTTCAAGAGGAGTATTAGTTTCATTAGATCAGTTTCATCAAATTTGATGTGTATAGATTCTTCCACACATTCGGTTCTCTTATTGAATACTCTATAGGCTTTACTGGTTGTAGAGAAACTTAGTTAAATTCCTTCATCACTTTTGGAAGAAAATTTGTCAAGATTATCTTTAGTGTTAAGGATAAAAACATTTCCACCAAAAACTCTAAAGTAATTAATCTTAGGTTTCCTATTTTTCCAAATCTCATAAGGGGTCTTTTTAAGAATTGGTCTAGTCAAGACTAAATTGATAGTGTATCAAGCTGTATTAACAGCTTCACCCCAAAATTAAATAGGTAAATCATATTCATTGATCATTTCCCTAACAATCTCTTGAAGAGTCTTATTTCTTGTTTTTACTCCACCATTTTTTTGAGGTGTTCTAGGAGCAGAGAGGTTGTGACTATAGCCATTACATGAGAAATAAGATTTAAACTCTTGATTTTCAAACTCACGACCATGATCACTTTTCAAGGTCTTGATCCTAAGTCCACTATGATTTTCTATAGACATTGAATATTTGAAAATATAAGAAGAGGATTCAATTTTGTGATCAAGAATGTATACCCAAGTGTATCTAGAAAAGTCATCTATAATAAAAAAAAACATAATGATTCCCACTAAAACATTAAACTCTTTATGGTACAATCAAATCCATGTGAACCAACTCGAGGGGTTGAGAATTAGAAACTTATTTCTTTGATTTGAAAGAAACATTGTGTCGTTTTCCCTTTTGAAAAGGATTACAAACTTTATCTGTTGGGAATTCTAGTTTAGGTAAGTCTCTAAGTAATCCTTTCATAGTCAGTTTTCTTAGTTAGTGCACATTGTAGTGTCCTAGACTTTTTTTCCATAGCCAAGATTCTTTATGAAAAGTATTTAAACAATTAATATTTTTCTTAGCAAAAGAATTCAAATATACTGCATAAACATTTTCATTTTATAATGCAGTAAATACCAAAACATTTTTAGAGTCAAAAACATTACATGAATCATTTTCAAACATAACATTAAATCCATCATCACACAGATGAGAAATTCTTAACAAATTTTAATTGAGTCCATCAACTAATTAAACATTAGAAATTAAAACTGAATCAGTATTACCAATATGGCCTAATCCAGTGATTTTTCCTTTTGAGTTATCCCCAAAGGTTACATGTCCTCTATCAACATTGATTAAGCTCTGAAAGCATGAGTACTCTCCTATCATATGCCTTGAACATCCACTATCCAAATACGATATCTTGCTAAAGTAACTTTTCAAGCATGTTTCCTATAAAAAAAATATTTAGACATAAGATAATTTTGGTACCAATATTTTCTTGGGTCTAGAATGGTTTTCAAGTAAAACTTTAGGTACCCATATTTGTCTAATGGGTTATCTATAATTAACATATTCAAATTATTTTGATATGTAAACTATTTTTGGTCTATAAGAATTTATAATTGCTAGATGAAGCATAAGTGTTTCTAGAACATGAACTGGAAGCATACATTACAAATTTTTGAATAAATTTATTCTTAACCATCTATCTCTATCCAGGTTGGTATCCTAAACCAGTAGTATACCTCGGTGCAACATGTTTTCCATGAATTTGAGTTAGATTATTCTTTCCATTAGAAATTTATTCTAAATATTTCCTTAGTTGATCAGTAGAAAATTTCAGTTCAGTATTCTCTTTGAGTAGTTAAGCATTATTTTCCTTTTCTACTTCTAGTGCATATTTGACATTGCTAGTTAAAGAATGTTGTTTCTTTAAGGATTTATACTTGTCTTTTAGCTCATTGCGAGTATCTTCTAACATATTGTAGTATTCAAATTATTCTCAACTAGACAGGTCTTCAGAATTAGGATCAAAATCATCTTTAGAATAATAAGAGTTTAAAGCAGGAGTATCCAATGTTACCTCATATGTGTTTGTCATAAAACACATATTGGCCTTTTGAAAATTTTCATTTTCAGTGGAATCAAAATTACTTGAACTATCTTCTGAAGCACTCCAGGTTGCTTTCATAGCTTTCTTATATTTTTTGTCCTTGTATTCATATTTCTTCTCGTACATTAACTTCCGGCAGTAATCATTCACATGTCCTTTACTCTTGCATTCATAGAAGACTATCTCAGCATTTTTATCAGTTTTCTTACAATATCTATTCCAATGACCTTTATTGTCATACATACCCTTATAATTAGATTTTCTAGAAAACTTATTTTTCCTATAAAACTTCTTAAATCATTGGGATATATGATCCATTTCAGAATTACTATCAGATGCACTCTCTTCATTACTTGAACTATCACTTACAGCTTGAATTTTCTCTATGTCCTTGATTTTTGAAGTAGAGGTCTTGAAGGCTACTGATTTATTTCTTGGTTCGTCATCTTCTTATTTTTTACCTTCAATTATTCTTCATACATCATCAACATTCCAATCAGCTCCTTGATAGGTAGCTTTCCAATGTCACATGATTCTCGTATAGAGACATAGGTTCCTCTATATCTATCTAGAAGGCATCTTAGTATCCTCATGATTTTCTCCTTTGTTGGAATAACTTTTCCCAGTGATCTCATTGTATTGACTATCCCATTAATCCTGAGATACAAATCAAAAATAAATTTATAAAATTTCATTTTAAATTTATCATACTTTATTGTGTATGTATTTTGTCTCATTTCTTTATCATTGGTTGTTCCCTCATGAAAAACATCTAGAGTATCCAATATTTCATAACCTGTCTTACAAGAATATATTCAATTAAATTCGTCATCTCCTAAAGCACAATACGAGTCATTATTTGAATTACAATTATTATTATATGCAACTTTAGTAGGTTCATCCCAAGTAGTTCTAACAGTTTCTAGAATCTTTTATTGAGTCTCTATAGTATTACAGATGCCAAATCCCATACATTCCAGGTGAAGTTTCATTTTGATTTTCCATTGGGCATAATTAACACCATTAAATAAGTGTGTCATGTTGGTAGATACACCTTCTAATATATTATACATAATAACCAAGTGTTAAAAAGATATATAAAGATATAAATATTTATAATTAACAAAAATTTTGATATCTTTATGATACAACTAAAATCACAGTTGAATTTTTTTCACAAACTAAGTGTTTTGAAAAACCATTATTAAACCTTTGATGCCAAATGTTAGTCAGAGTGGACACTCAATAGGAAGAGAATTGAGTTCCAATTAAATAATTTCTATTTAAATGCTTTCTAATAAAATCCCCAATATTAAATAACAAGATAAACTATAGTGAATTTGTAATACAGTAAAGGTTCAGTTAGTTTTTAAAGACATTGATTAGTTCTCAGTTAATCTAATTTGAAGATTAGATTAGCTTTTGAAACTAACATACTGGTTTATAGTAAATACACACACTTTATAGTTTAACTATCATAGTAACATTAAAATAGATTTATATTTAAAGTACTTAGTAGCAGAATATTCAAAATAGTATTTAATAAATTAAAATGCATAGCAGTTTTAAACAATAGGATTAGTCTCAAGCTAATACTGAATCCTCTCAAACAGTTTTATATAAACTATGATCCACACCCTGGATTGGGGATTTACAACAGTGCACAGACTGTCCTGGTCCTCAGAACTCGACCACAGTTCTACATGGGAATGCAGCAACAGCAGCACAGGCTGTCCAGGTCCTCAGACCTCTACCACATTTCTATGTGGGATACACACAGGTAAAAAAATGATGGTGTGAGGATTTCACTATCCTCTAGTTCATCTTAAGAGACAGTGTGTGTTAAAATAGATAGAGTCACACACTGATCCTAATGTAAAGAAAATGATCACAACAGAGCAATAATATGGAGATATGTTTAGAATTATCTATTGTGATTTCAATGCAGCTCTGAACTCCTTTAGATTGAAGGATATGAAGTTTTGAATCCTTCATTGGGAGTTGTGTGAAAAATAGAGTGTCGTGGTTCATCTTGTGTTCTTCTTGAGGTTCAATCATGTGAGGATGTTTCTTAAGCATCAAATATAATTCGCGTGTTCAGCAGCATCAATTTTCATGCAATGTGACTTTCCTTTTTTTACTTCCTTTGAGTATCTTCTTTGTTATGGTGCTCATGACCCTTGCTTTTTGTTTGAGTATTCTGCACAATTGATTCTTGGACAGAATTTGTTTTTAACTTTGAATGCATGTGTTGGAGCCAACAGGGTGCATTTGTTATGCACCTCGTACCTCGTACAGTTTGATTATATGTCTATAATGAAACATTAATTATGTCAGTGAATTAAATTCATCAAATATGACCGTTATAAATTAAATTTAAAGATGATAGAATAGTTTAAGAAAAAGTGTCAAAGTAAGTCATGGAAATTGTGTCTCTAGCCCACGATTTCTTGTTTGATCACAGTGTCTGAGTGTCACAGTGTCTCATGGTCACGATTTCTGGTTCACAGTGTCTTGTTCATGGTGTATGGATTCATGGTGTCTTTTCCACAGTTTTTTTCTTCTAGGTGTCTTGTTGATAGTGTTTTGCTTCACGATGTCTTGTTCACAGTGTCTGGCTTCACGGTGTCTTGTTCACTATGTCTGGCTTCATGGGGCAGAAATACATAGCCAGTGGCAGACTCACAGTGTCATAGACATTCCAAAGTATTTATTTATTTTTTAGAAATAAATAAATATTATAATAGAATGGATCGAACATAAGAATTTTTTAATGAAGGTATTTTTAGAGTAGATAAACGATAGTATAAAGTAGGTAAATTGAAAATAGAATAATTAAGATCTTGCAAAGATCTTATTGAAGCATGAGAGATATTTAATCATAAATACACATGTCTAAATATAATTTATAAAATTTAACTAGGTTGAATAAGATTTGGAATTATTAACACATTATTTAATATGATTTTTCATCATTAAAACATGATTAATACATGAGGAGTCCAATAGGTGCCTTCCATTTAATATATACATATGTTGTAAATATTTATATTCTAAATATATAAAATATATATATCACGTTTTATATTCTATAATCATTTAAATCAAGATCAAAATGATATGATCAAGAGTTACAAGTTAAAACAAATATGATAATGAAAGCGATTATTACCAAAAATTTTAATTTAACATGGAAATCATTATTAAATGTGTAGTATAAAGCCACAAATGAATAATTTATGATATAATAAATATGAATATGGTTCTATTATAATTTAATAACATACTATGATGATTATACAGGAGGTTAAACCTACCCTCTACCCTAAGGAATGTGCATGATAAGGGGTTTTCATCTCACTCATTATTCCCGTGAGATTAATGCTATATTGCCACTATTTTCTTTTGTGTGGTATATGTAATGCCAATAATTGCATTCTTTTTGTAATACACATTAATTAATGTTTATTTATATCTTCATTGTATGTTACTTCTTTCATGGGGTGTGTGTTTGGTAAGTTACCAAATTGGAAAGGGTTAATTTCACAATCTCTTTATTATCTGAGGTTGTTTTTACGTAACTATCTACTGGGACCTCTTTATCATCCACATCGATGTTACTTAAAAATGTATTCCAAAACGTTTTTACTATTTAACAGACTATGGGTTAAATTAATTTATACCCTTGTCTAACTTTTTATAAAATGGCTTGAAATTAATCTTTTCGTCATTTTCCAAACAATGAACCTTGTGACATTTTCGACAAAAATATGGTAAGAATGTTTTCTTAACTAATACAGAGGGTGAGACTATTTTCAAGCATAATAACATTGTCAATGATTCCCTTAAAATATTATAATAATATTTTAAAAATAAAATATTCCCTTATAATTACGTGACTCTTAAATGATTTCAAAATAGAAAGCGATATTTCTATAAAATATTTTTGATTTCATCTATGTCAACATCCTTTGATAAATTTTACACTTGTTTGAAGATTATTAATTATGACATAAAGCTTACATATTGTATTTAATTTTTTTTTATATATTTGACTACGGATGAGTTATTTTTATAGCATTCATGGTTTATGGTTAAAGTATTGATATTTAGTATGCTAATATTAATATGATTTTTATGTTATATTTCAACCATTTCTTAAGATAAATGTATTGGACTATAATGTTCCAGGTTGGGGAATGGTAAAAGTAAGCCCTCTGGGATGGGGTCCGATTATTGTAGACTCTCTGGGTTGGAGTCCGGTTACAGAGGCTCTCCAGGTTGGAGTCTGGTTATAGATAATCTCCGAGTTAGAGTTCGGTTACTGAGTCTCTCCGGGTTGGAGTCCGGTTATAGAGGTTCTCTAGGTTGGGGTCCGGTTACAGTTATCCCCTAGGTCCTGGAATGGGGTCTTGACACATAAATTAATGTCTGGTATTATACATTCCCTAATTATGAAATTAGTTATTAAATGTGATTATTCGACTAGTAGAATATCTATGTGAAAAGGTAAATGGCATTATTTGATTTATTTTTTCAATATTATGTTCATGATTATGTTAGAAGGCTATTTTTGTTTTACACGTCTTTCCTTAAGAGTTTACATCTTCTGCTAAATTAATTACCCTTACTAAGCATCTGAGCTCACCCCTTTCTTATGTTTTATTTTCCCAGGATTCCAAGATGTGTTTTATGTTTGAGATATAGGGTTAATAAAAGGGACTAATGGAGTCCTAAAATATCTATTTAAGCTGTATTTTATGTTTGAAATTGTAATGTGAAGTTCATATATGTAATCTATTTTCTAATAATTCTAAACTGATTGGTCCACTGAGACTTCATTCCTTGTAATGATTCCAATGTATTAAAATAATGCTCCGACTCTGGGAATCTAGGGTCTGTGCATTACATGAGGGTAGATGTATTTGAGGTTGATGATATAAAGGAAGACATGGTAATTCTAGGAGTAACCACTTTAACAAAACCCTTGATCGAACTGCTTACACAGCCAAAACTCATGGGAATTATCTCCATCAGTCTTAGCAAGAAAAAGAGAGATCTTTCATCACCCATGATAGGGTCCACCAAAAAAAAAATAACCTGGAATCTTTATTAGAGTATATGTCGTCACCCTATCCACCTCGGTATGTGGGAAAACCCAACAAAACTAACCTGCCAAGAGTGGAAAAACATTCAACTCATAATCTAAGGTACATTCCATCTATGTCAGGAACATCAGCTCCTAGAGAAAATGAAAAATAACACCATCATCTAGGGAATCATGTGAAATTGTATCAGAAATATGATTACATGATGTAACATTCCCAGGTACTGACTTTGTTATCAAAACAATATTCCCCAATTCTATCAAATGATCGTCGGTAAGCACTCAATGTGGTATTTTCAATCCCTCAAGAGTTTGAAGTTGAGGTTTCCACTACCGATGTGTATTGAAAAGTGAATGATCCTACAAAATTACATGTGGTCATCTCTTTCACAAACCAAGACGAGGACACTGTCATAAAAGGATACATCACTCCCCTGCATATATCTAGATGAATAGATGACATTGATACACAATGAGCCATTATCAATAGTAGACTAGGGGTTAAGCACATTCTGTTCTGGAGACTTCATCAATTGGGTATCAATGAATCTCATTTGTATCCCTCGACTCTATTATTACAGGGTTATGAATAGAATAAGTGAGGCACTCTTAGTGATATCACACTAAAAACTCAGTTCGAGGATCTCGTGTCCATCTCAGAATTCATGATTGTTCAGTAGGATACAACCTTCAATGTCTTACTAGGAATACATTGGCTACATCATCACATAACCATTACATCTTCATATCACTAGTTTCTCAAATATGGTATCAATAGTCTAATTGAGACATTTCATGTTGAAAAGGACCCATTCAAATCATGTGAGTCACAGTCCATTGACACTAGGTTTTACCAAAAAAGAGTAAAACATTCCATGGAAGATGATGCAACTGGAATCAATGCCTAGAATAGACTTTTGTAGATCCCAACTAATACTTTCATGAATATTATTACATAATTTGTACTACCCATCAATCAAATTTAATGGGTGGTCTATAATTCAAACAGTCATTCAGTGACTTATATAATTTTATTCATGAAAACTAAATCCAACAATGTAGGTTAAGTTTCCAACTCACCGAAAAATGATGAAATCCAAGATGAATATTCCTTTATTCCACCCCTAGGATTTAATAAAACCATGTTCCATCGATTATACTAGAATTAATTTTTTCACAAAAATGGAAAAAATATAGGAATGCTCATAATCAAATTCTCATCTTCAATTTAGTTCATTAAAAAGAGCCCTAACTATCGATAGATCTTGAAATGATTGCATTATATTATTGATTTACTAATGATAATACCTCCCTTAACTCAGAGATTCTTTCTTCATTTCCTACCTCCAAAATAGAGGAAAATGACATAATTTCTGAGGAAAATTAATAAGGGTAAGGCATTGGAGAGACCCCTTGAACATTTTAAGAAGGTGTATCCACCACTCTAGAGAACTCAAAGTGATAAATATGGGTATAAAAGAGGATCCATGATCAAATTTGATTACTGTGTCCATCACTCTTGATTAACAAGATGTATATACTTCCTTTCTGGAAAAACACTATGATGTGTTTTCTTGGAACAACATAGGGATGCCAGGCCCTGACGCTGAGGTGGCCACACATAATTTGAGTTTTCCAGAAGATCAAAAAGGCTAAGAGAAGGAATCCATAAAGACACATTCATCCCATACCTCTAAAACTGAGGCAAGAGTGGATAATATCATCAAATATGAATTCATATGATAGGTTCAATATCCTAAACGTTTAACAAACATCGTCCCAGTGAAAAAGAAAAATGAGGAAATCAAATTTTTCATTAATTGCAGAGATCTCAACTGAAATTTTCCGAAAGGTGACTTATCACTTCCAATCACATAACATCTAATTGATTCAATTTATGTTTATCAATATATCTCAATCATGGATGGATATTGATGGTAAAAACAAATCAATATGGCCCCAAATGATGAAAAATCCACAAGCTTCATATCCCCATATGGGGTATTCTCATATCAGGTAAATCCCTTTCAATTAAAGAACCCTAGAACCACATTCCAACATGCCATGTATTTCATCATCAAACCATTCCTAGGAACGCTATTTGAATGATACATTGGTGATTTCATGCTTATGTAAAAAATGATCCAATAATATAGCTTACGTGGAAACCATATTCCACAAGATTCAAAAGTATAACCTAAAGATGAACCACTTAAAATGTTCATTCATAGTAACCTCTTGAAAATTTATCAGCTCTTCATACACCATCATGACATCGAAGTCAATCATGATAAGGCCAAATATTTATTCAACATGTATCCTCTTCAATATCTAAATGAGTTTAATGTACATCAAGTACATTTGACCTATTTTTTAGGATTCCCAGGAAACCTCGCTAAAAAATATTACCTCTTCACTAAGTCAATGTTGAAGGGGGTAACATATTAGTGGACTAGTGACCCTCATGAATTGTTAAAAACCCCCATGAAATATATCTTCAACTGACTTGTATAAATTCACCTTTCAGAGGAATTAAATTAATTCTATACAAGAAGACCATAGTGAGAACACAAGAAACTTCACATACATCGAATAATTATGTTGGAAATGATCAAAACCTCAATTATCTCTATAGAAAAATACTTAAGGCTTAGACTTGTTATTCAAATATCGAGATGACCTGGCTTGTATTGGTCTTCACAGTCTAGAAATCGAGGTACTACCTGCAACACCACAAGATCCACTATGTCTCTCATAATAACCCACTAAAATTTATCATCATTCATCCTATGCTTCCATGATATCTTACATGATTAGAAGTCATTATACAGTGATTTGATATATAGTTCATACCTCAGAAATTGGTCAAAGGCAATGCCTTAGCATATATCCATAAAAACATCTTTATATAGAACAAACATTTAAAAATAAAGAATTTCCCTATGAGGAGATATTATCTATCCAAAGTGAATCCCGATGGGAAATGTATTTTTACAGTGCCTCTTGGAGTCCAATAAGGATGATAATGGAAGAAACTATGCTTAAATAGTAGGGATATAGAATATATGTATATCCCTATAAAAAGAATTATTTCCATATTCCATTCTATTAATTGATGGTTGTATAAAAAATTTGGCAGAATATAAATCCCTCGTTAAGGGCCCGTAACTTGCACTTCAACTAACGGTAACCCACATGAAAGTGAAAGACGACATAGAGTTGGTAATCAAACAGATCAATGGGGATTACACCATTTAAAAAGAAGAGTTGCATCCCCTATTTGAATATGTCTGAGGGTTAATGGAATAATTCCCCTTAGAAAAAATTATTTTTCACCTCTGATGATCAAAGAATCAACCGGAATATGTTATGGAAAATGTATCTATATATTTGGAAGATCCAAAATGGGACAAAATTGTCATTAACATGTTCAAGAACTAAATGGTCTCACATTTTGATCATATTAGAACCGAAGAGATTAATGAAATTAGTCCCATCCCTGGGCCATATGGTCCTACCACTAGGTGCATGATACCCATTGCAGACTACCTAAAAGATGAAGAACTCCCACTAGATAGAGATGGAAGAGAGAAGATCTGCAGGTGATCATCCAAATTTATTCTTTATGGTGTCCCAAATCATCATAAATTCCTCTACAAATTAGGCTTTGATGAAGTCATTCATAGATGTGTCGATGGAGTATAGATTGCGATTGTGAAAGAATTAGTACATGGAAGAGCCTATGGTGGTCACCAATCAAGGAATATGATATCTAATAAAATAAAAAGGCATGGATACTTCTATACATAAATGACTTAGGACTTCACATAATTCACCAAGAAATGCCATTCCTTCCTCGATCATGAAAACTTCATCCATCAACCCCCATGTTTTTTGCATACATCCATGAACTCCTATACATTCTCCATATGGGTAATGGATTTTGTGAGACTATAATCTTTCCCTATGGATAATAAATTAAAATACATAGTAACTACAACATATTTCATCTTTTTGTCGGCAGAGATGATACCCCAATGAATTTAGAGCCCAAATCCTTGTTAGCTTTGTGAAATCCAACATAATTACAAGATTTGGTGTCCCTCACACAATATTGAAAGAAAATGGAGCCAATTTCTATTCCACTGAAGTTGAAAAGCTATATCTGGAATAAATTATAAAATCCAACCATTCATAATGATATCATGAATTGGATAATGGAAATATCAAGAATTTGAAGCAGAAACTATAAAATATACTCAAAAATATGTTTGATAATGATAAATAGTCTTGGATTGAATAGATCACGCATGACTTGTGGGCTTATCATAAGAAAACACATACTATAATATGGTAAACCCCATACTAATTGGTGTATAGAAAAGGAGTCCTACCCATTGTTGTTAAATTACCATCACTCAGTATTGTATTTTGTGACCTGCAATCTATGGATGAGAAATCCTTGAAATTACTGGATGAATTGAAATGACTGGATGATAGGAGACTACAGAGCATGCCTCACTTGGAGGTCTACCACAATTGGATAGCATGTGGAATTAATAATAAGTTCCCCCTCTATTAATTCATCCAATGATAATTGGTATTTTTCTGTAGGAATCCAATGATACTAGTAATTAATCCTCCAAAACATAAGCCTATGTGGGAGGAACCTTACTCTACACACAAGGTCCACTCTATTTAATATTATTACATGATCGCAATGGATGGATATCTCATTACGAATCCAACCAATAAAAGGTTCTTGAAGAAGTGTTTTTGTAATCACATGACATATATATCCTATCTACATGACATTAAACTCCATATAATCATATACATCATCACTACAATATGTCAAACAACATAGTTTTTCCTAGCCATACGAACCATAACAGGATGATATCATTCATCCTAACCACATGACAATAAACTAAAGAATTGAAGTATATATGTGCTGAAATTATGAATCCCACAAAATACCATAAGTTAATATTCCACATGGCCCGTCGAATTTGAGGAAAAAAGGATGTGCAGATCCCACTTGAAAATCCTAGATCACATTCCAACCAATCCATAATGGTAATTGGGGTCCCTTTATATGAATAAGTCCCAATGTTATTCCATCCTCACCGCATGATGTAAAACATAATCGGATTTCATGAACTATGTGCGGCTTGATTATTTCCCTATAAAGTCACATAGTGAATATCAGTTATCGCTACTCCGCTAGCCCAATAGAAATTAATCAAAGATCCCTTTCTTTATATGTGTGTATGGTTCATCCTTTGAAATGAGAAAATTTTCAACAACTACGTGTGGTTTGATTCTCATTCCAAGGAGATATGTAGTGACCCAAAGATTTCCATCCTTGGACCCAACCAAAACATTTCCATCCTTTCATGTTAGTTCATATTTTCCTATTTCGCATTACATTAAATTATATTGTATATTAGTAACACTGTATGTTTTTATTTTTATCTTAGTGTGATACAAAGGGATTCTTGGATCCTTCTTCTATTCTAGCCTCCACTTAATTTAAATGCCCATATCCTTCACTGGTTTTACCCTTTTGTTGTAAAGGAAACCTTTACCACTCCTTAATTATCTCACATAGATTATCCCACATGATATTATGTGTTTGGTATAGTATTTATCAACACAGATAAGGTTTATCAACCCCAAATGGGGAAATCTTAGTCAAAGATGCAGGACATTAAAGGGTAGACAAGATGACCTCCTCTGCAATGCCCTGACCCCAGTTACCCAGAGTTGATTCATTATTACATAACATTGTCATGATCACAAAAGGTCAATTCTCGAAAGAACGATTTGTTTAGTAGCCTTGGAATCACTAGATACATTCATAAAGTTTACATTACATGATAAAATGAAAACTACAACAACATAGTATCCATATTCCAAACTCATATCCCCTCATACTATCCTTGTAGGTCATTCATAAAATACTTCTTCACATCCTGGAAAAAATATAACATATAAAGGGGTGATCTCAGATGCCCAGTAAGTATAAAAATATAGTGGAAACTATCATAAATAAGCATAAAAATGTAAGGAATTGTATAACTAAAACAAAAGCATTTTAAACTTGAAATTCAGAATAATATGGAAGAAATAAAATGAAATAATTCCATTTACTTGTTCACATGTATATTCTAATAGTCGAATAATCACATGCAATATCAATAACCACTTTCATAATGATGGAATGCATAATTCCAGACTATCATAACCACATATTCGAGGCCTTGTGCCAAGACAAAAAATAATATTTTATCAAGGCCTTATGCCAAGACACTTGTTTGTCTCATGAGACCTACCGATGCATCAAGAAGCTATATCAGGCTTCACCCGTCACTTACTAAGTCCAATGCATTCCTCATATGAACAGGTTTAAACATAACATAAACATTCGTATTAAAACTGGCATACGAAATGTCAATACTTTATCCATAAACCATGAATGGTTTAAAAATAACACATCCATAGTCAAACATATCACAAAACCTTCAATAGAATATGGAGGTTTTGTATCATAATAAATCACATTCAAATAAGCTTAAAATCCATCAAAGGATGTAGACATAGATGAAATAAATACTATTTGAGAGAAATATATATATTTTTTGAAATCATTTAAATGTCACATAATTATAAAATAAAACATTTACATTGAAAATATTCTTATAATATTTTATGGGAATATTCGAAGATTTTATAATGGTATAAAATAGTTGAACCCACCGTATATGTTAGAAAGACATTTTTACCTTAATTATGTTGAAAAGGTTAAAAAGGACATTGTTTGGAAAACGACAGAAAGATTCCTTTATAAACTACTTATAAAAAGTCAACAAGTGTATAAATGACTTTAACCCATAGTCTTTGAATTAGTAAGAATGATTTGAAATACATTTTTAAGAAACATGGATGTGGATGATAAAAAGGTCCCATTAGATAATTACGTACAAAGAACCTCGGATAATGAAGAGATTGTAAAATAAACGCTTACCTTGTACTTTTCCTTGGTTGAGGGTAGGTTAACATATTGTATAATGGTGAAATACCTGTTATTAAATTATACAAGAATAATTTAAATTAATATGATATCATATATTATCTCTTAACATTGCTTTGTTAATAATATCATAGTATTATCGTTGTTTCAGGTGTTTACATACTCATTTTTTATATGTTTTGTTACATAAGCCATGTTTATTATGGATAGGTTGTATCTTATTCACATCCATAATGATATCAAGTCCTTAATAATTATTTTTAATCATTAAATGATAATTATTCTCGAATGTATAAGATAGGGAATGAATCTTGTCACGTTCATAGAGATGGTAGTCCGTACGTACGCACGAGTGACAATATCATTTTTTTATATTAAAATAACATATAATTGGATGGTATATCATATATAAAGAATAATTATCATGTTATATTTATTATTTACATGAATTAAACATCATTATTATACCCATCAAAATAATAATTTATTGAATAACAATTACACCACGACGTGGAGACGGTAAGCCGTACGTATGCACGCATGGTGACATGTCATTCAAAGGATGGATATCATACAGAATATGCTTGTACCATATTTATAATAACATCATATCATATATAAGATACTGGAGTTATTATTTTATAATTGGAATAACAATGATTGAAGAAGTTGAAGAAGAAAGGAACTTGAAAGAGGGTGGTGAAAACATTACCTGTTCTTCGGGTGGTTCCTTTTGATTTGATCAAAAGGGATCTTTAGGATGGATTTATGACTAATAGAAGGCCCCTAGGATAAAGGGAGGATATTTTAGAGGGTATTTGGGTAGATTTTGGCTGATCCAAAAGGCTTTGTAGCTATGAATTTTAGAGAAGGGGGAGTTCCCTTTTATAAGAGAGGTGAGGGGAACCTTAGGAAAAGCTAGAAATTTTATTTTATAATAAATTAATATTCAGTTCCTAATGGCTCCAAAGTGGATTATTAAAATTTTAAGGTGTGGATATGTCGAAAACCATTCAACCAATATGTTTTAGATAGGTTTTGGTCACTATATTAACCAAATCTTTTAGTTTTAACTCTTAGTTAATTAGTTTGACATTTACCATGTCTCTTTTTATTTTAATATTATATAGTTAATAAACATACTGTATACTTATAAGAGACCCCCCAAGTGGTCCATTAATGATACAAATATCATTATATAAGTCTTTTGGATAATCCTTAGATTTTTAGGAATATAATATCAATTAATAATATAATATTTGTTTTAAAAACTCTTTTATGTCAATTTTGACACTATTTGGGTATTTTGTTTTTGATAAATTCATAACAGCCTTATTACTTCGAAAAAAATTTATATAAACAATCCTAATGTGACATATTAATCTATAAAATTAGTGAAATTCATAAAAAGTCTAAAATTATATTTATTTTGATATTTATAACATTAATTATTTTAATATCTCATTAATTAGGTAATTACTGCATCACCATTGTGTCAAAAATAAATTAAAATTATTTAATGTATAAAAATTATAAAAAAAATACCTTTATGTAGGAAATATTTTTATCTTTCTAATGAATATTTATAATCTAATTTATCTTATTTATAACCATATATTAAAAATGTTTTATTTATTAAACTTTGATTTTAACTCTTTTAACTCTTCTTTGAATTAAATAATAATAAATTTCCTAATCTAATCCAAGTGGACCTAAGTGATAATATTTTATTCCTGAGGTTTTTTTGTGTCGAGATTCACTTTTCCTATAGAATTAGAACATGTTCTAGGGTAATATTAATATCATTTTTACCCTTAATTACCCTATTTACTTTTAACCGTGGTAAATAAAAGTAAAAAGTTACTATTCACAAATTTTTTTTTAAACTTATTGAACCACATTTAATCCTTGATATTAACCGGTCTCTCAGATTTTCGAAATTCTACTCACAGAAGCGGTAAAAAATTTTTTATGTGAACTTCCAAATTCTCCTAGGAGGTGGGTAAAAGACGGTAAAAAGTTCAATAAAATTTTTATATATCTAAAATTATTCTAAACTAACTCCATTGAATTACATTGAACTTATATAGGTATTATGTATCCATTTTGAACTTAATTAAATTTAAATAAAATAAATAATTATTAAAATAAAAATTTAGTTTTAAACTATAACTTAGTGTTTTTTCACTATTCATAAAAAATTTAATGTTTTCAGAAATATAACAAAAATTCACCCTAAGCTAATTTTGATATTCTAGATCCAATAATTAAGTCCATTTTGAAAGATAAAATTTATAAAATTTCAAAAAGTGGGTATTACTATTCATAACGGCTAGTTTGATTGGTTGTGGTATGTGTTAGAACTCGAAGTTGCGTACAACACACGCTACTATATTATTCAAAGAGAAGCATAGCGTGGAAGCTTGAGGTGTTACATTCTCCCCACCTTCAAATAGTTTCATCCTCAAAATTTCTAGAATAATACCACATGAAAAGACTTGGTTGGTTCTTCATCATAAGTTCCTCAGGCTCCCACATTGCCTCTTTCATCATATGGTTTCTCCATAGAACTTTTACTAAACGAGTCGTCCGGTTTCTCAACACTTGTTCTCTTGTATCAAGAATCATGATGGGATCTTCACAATAAGAAAGATCAGGTTCCAGTTATAATTCCACGTAATTGAGTACATGCGTTGGGTCAGACGTGTATTTTCTCAACAGTGAAATGTGGAACACATCGTGGACTTTGGAGAGACTTGGCGGCATTGCCAAATGGTAAGCTACAACCCCAATTCATTCTAGAATTTCGAAAGGTATGATGTACCAGGGACACAATTTACCCTTCTTTCTAAAATGTATAACTCCCTTCAATGGAGATACATTCAAGAAAACATGATCTCCTACCTGAAACTCCAAATCCTTCCTTCAGTTATCGGCATAGATCTTCTGTCTACATTGAGATGCTTTGATGTGGTTTTGGATTACCTTTAACTTTTCCATTGTTTCCACCACCAGTTCTGGCCGTACAAGTTTTCATTCACCAACGTCATCCCAACAGGTTGGTGGGAGAGATCTCTTTCTGTATAACGCTTCATATGGTGCCATCCAGATACTTGAATGGAAGCTATTATTATAGGTAAATTCTACCAGAGGTAAATATTATTCCCACATACCCTAAAAGTCAAGTGAGAAAGATATCAACATGTCTTCTAAGGTTTGAATAGTCCGTTCTGATTGTCCATCTGTTTGAGGGTGGTAGGCAGTGCTCAAACGAAGTTCAGTATCCAAGGCCTTCTGAAGACTCTTCAAGAATCTTGATGTAAAACAGGGATCACGATCAGAAACAATCGATAGGGGTACTCCATAAAGTCTCACAACATCATTAATATATAGTATTGCTAGATGTTCCAGTGGTAGATATTCTCTTATAGGAAGAAAATGTGCTGACATGGTAAGATGATCAACAATAACCCATATTGCATCGTTCTTTCTTGGAGTCCTTTGTAGTCCCATAACAAATCCCATCGTGATATTATCCCATTTCCACTCAGGTATGTGAAGAGGTTTCAAAACTCCTCTAGGATGTTGCCTTCCAGATTTCACTTGTTGATAAACCATACATCTTGACAAAAAATCCACAATATCTCTCTTCATGTTGTCCCACAAAAAATGTTCCTTCAAATCTCTATGCATTTTGGTGCTCCCAGGGTGTATAGAGAAATTGGAATTATGAGCATCGTCCAACAATTCCCTTTTTAGATCAGGTATATCAGGAACACAAAGTCTCTTCCCAAATTTCAAAATTCCATCTTAATACACAAAGTCACTCAATCTCCCATCATTCACAACTTTAATCTACTTTTGAAATTCTTCATCATTGGTTTGATAACTCTTAATCCTTTATAGTAAAGATGGTTTGGCAACCATTTGAAAAAGAATTGATGTTTCACCTTCCATGGTTATTCCCATGTCCATCTTCACTAGATCGATGGAAATTGGATCACTTTCAATTCCCATATTGTTCAAAACTCCATGATCTTTTCTTCTCAAAGAATCTGCCACCTTATTTTCTATCCCCGAGTGGTAGTGTATCATGCAATCATAATCCTTGAGTAATTCAAGTAATCTCCTTTTCCCAATGTTGAGTTATTTTTGTGAGAAATTATACATCAAACACATTTGATTAGTATATATCTCACATTTTCACCATAGAGGTAGTATCTCGATATCTTCAAAGTAAAGTTCACAGCTTCTAACTTGAGATCATGAGTTGGATAGTTTTGCTCATTAATTTTCAACTATCATGATGCATAGGCAATAACCCTATCATTCTGTATAAGTTCACAACCAAGTCCTTTCATTGATGCATCACTATAAATAACGAACCCATCATTCCCTGATGGAAGAGTAAATATAGGATCATTGACTAATCTTCTCTTCAGATCATTGAAACATTCTTCACACTATTTTTTCCAAAATAATTTAACCCCTTTACATGTGAGTTTGTTAATGGGTTAGCAAACCAGGATTTTTTTTGGGTAAAACGTTGATAAGAACCTGCTAAACCAATAATACTATGTACCTCAGTTATACTCGTGAGTTCAGGCCATTCATGGAATGCCTTGGCCTTAGAAGGATCAACAGAGATTCCATCTTTAGAGACAATATGTCCAAGAAAAGAAATATCTGGAAGCCCGAATTCATACTTGCTATACTTCCCATATAATTAATGTCTTCTTGGAGTCTTCAGGATAATGCGCAAGTGATTTTCATGATCTTCATAGCTTTTGGAGTATAACAAGATACCATAAATAAATACCACCACAAAATCATTGAGATATTCCTTGAAAACTCTATTCACTAGATCCGTGAATATAGAGGGTGCATTAGTTTTCCCAAAAGGCATTACTGTAAACTCGTAATGACCGTACCTGGTTCAAAATGATGTCTTTGGAATGTATTCCTTATTCACACACAACTGATGGTATCCAGATCGGAGGTCAATATTTGAAAAGTATTGAGATCCATTCAGTTGGTCAAATAAATCATCAATGTGAGGTAGGGAATACTTGTTCTAATTGTTATAGCATTGATCTCCCTGTAGTCGATACATAACCTCATAGATCCATCTTTCTTCTTAACAGTTAGGAAAGGGGCTCCCCATGGAGAAACACTAGGGCCAATAAATATCTTATTACTCAATTCCTCTATTTGTTTCTTTAGTTCCACTAATTCCACTATGGCCATTCTAAAAGGGGTCTTCGATATAGGCCTCGAACCAGGAATTAAATCAATGTAAAACTCAATTTCTTGTTCTACAGGATGAATAGGTAAATCTTTTGGAAACACATCTACATATTATTTCACAATAGATAAATTATCTATTTGAACATTCCTTTCCTCACCCAATGTCATTTAATTCTCTTCCTCCCCAAAAATTGAATTTAGTTGAGCTACTCGGTGTGGATCTAGAAAAGAATTAGGTGGTGGTGATTATGATCTAAAGATAAGGTGTTCCTTATCATCAACATCAAAAATAGTAGCCTCCTACTTCTTATAATAATTTTTTGCGTCATGGTCCGAATTCCAATCCATGTCAAAGATTATATCAAATTCAATAATAGGTATGACGATGAGGTCTACAGATACAGAAAATATATGTGCTCTAATGGGGACTGATTCACAAAACATTCTTACCATGATACTTCCCTTAAGAGTTTTAAATGACAACTCCCTTGTTAAATCAAATTTTAAATATCTAATTTTCTTATAAACCTGGGAAGATATGAAACAATGTGATGATCCTGAATAAAATAATGCATTTTATAAACTTGAGGAAACCATTAAATTACCTATCACCACGTCTTTTAGAGCTTCTACCTCATCAGTAGTGATAGCATAAGCTTGGCCTTGATCCCTTGGCCTTTTCTGAGGTATGTTCTCCTGACGCTTATGACATTCATTTTCATAATGTCACATATCCCTGCAATTGTAGCATTGGACATCAGTATCTTAATTCTTCCCCTTGCAATCACGAGATTGGTGGCCTTTTTCACCACACTTGTAACAGACAACCATTCCTTTTAAGTAAGTACCGGGGTGTTTCTTCCCACATTTACTGCAAGATTGATATTCAAATTTTGTCTTCATCCCCTTATTTCCATTCCCCGAGTGATCAGTGTATCTCTTCTTCTCCTTCTTTGCTTTAAATTCATAAGACATATAGAATTCCTTTTTTGTCTTGATAGCACGTGAGACAATATCTTCGTACAATGAGAAGGTTTGTGAGACTAATGCTCGATGGAGAAACGGTTTTTACCCATCAAAGAAATGATCAATCTTACTTCTTGGGTTACGTATATAATTTTCAGCATACCTCGCTAACCTTGTAATGTTAGCCTCATACTTTGCGACATTCTCATCCTCTTCTTGCCTCAGACTCAGAAATTGCCTTTCCATATCTGGTCGATGGTCATGAGGAAAATATTTTTCTAAGAAAATCTCTTTGAACTCCCTCCATTCCATATTTGATACTTTATCATCTTCCTTTGTGTTTTGTATTAATGACCACCATTAATCAACATCTACAGTGAGGCGGTAAAATTCCATGATAACATTTTCCCTTTTACTACTCCCAAAGCCTAAAATATTTTTTCTAGGGAATTTATACATTTCTCAACTACTATGGGATTTGTACTCCCATTGAATTTTGGTGGTTGTTGTCTCATTAAGTGATCTAACATTGATCCTCCATGTTTCGGATCAGTGTGCTTCATACGGGTATGGTTATTATTCATAATGTGAGTGAGTTTTCCCAGTACGGTGATTAGCTGATCAGCACCAGTTGCATCACCATCACCACTATAATTATCTTGAGCAGGAATGAAATCCCTACATGGAGTGTGTTCAATGATACGGTTTCCATTTCTTCCCCTAGGCGCCATTTCTAAAAAATGGAATAAACTAGATTATTTTACAATTCAAAATACATAATTTCATACTTGTAAAAAACCAAGCATAAATTGAACTATTTATTGAAATAAACCGTAATCATAAAAAAAATGTTTTCTTTGAGGAAGTATATACTCATAAACCCTTTATAATGGTTTTTAATGAAAATTAGAATTATCCTATGCATATCCCCCGGGAGTGTCGCAACCAAGAGTGCAACAAGGCCCGTTGTCGTGCCCCAGTTCCCGTTCGAGTCTAGCTCAAAAGCGGTGTGTTTGGGTTTTTCCCCTAGGTACATCTGTGCCAGAGCCGCCTCTACCTGCTCATATCTAGACATGGATGTATTTCTCGGAAAACTCATAGAATCTCTATAATACCAAAATTATAGGATGTTCTTCTATACTAATCCTCAATGTGTATCTTAGGGCTATGTGATCTAATCAGAGTTTATCTAAATCTTGCTTCCAAGGTTTGTACTAAACATCATCTGATACCACCTGTAAGGCCCCGACCAAGGTTAACCAGAGTCGGTGAATTATTACATAACATTTCAATGATCACAAAAGATCAATTCTCGAAATACCGATTAGTTTATTAGCCTTGGAATCACCAGATACATTCATAAAGTTTACATTACATCATAAAATGAAAACTACAACAACATAGTCTGCATAGTCCACACTCATATCCCCTCACACTATCCCAGAAAGTCATTTATAAAAGACTTCTTCACATCCTGGGAAAAATAAAACATAAAAAGGGGTGATGTCAGATGTCCAGTAAGGATAAAAATATAGCGGAAACTTTCATAAATAAGCATAAACATTTAAGGAAATGTATAACTAGAACAAAAGTCTTTTAAACCTGATCTTCAGAATAATATGGAAGAAATCAAATGAAATAATTAAATTTACTTGTTAACATTGAAATTCTACTAGTCGAATAATCACATGCAATATCAATAACCACTTTCATAATGATGGAATTCATAATTCCAGACTATCATAACCACTTAGTCAAGGCCTTGTTCCAATACTACAAATAATATTTTGTCAAGGCCTTGTTCCAAGACACAAGTTTGTCTCATGAGACATACCGATGCATCGAGGAGCTATAGCGGGCTCCACCTGTCACTTACTAAGTCAAATTCATTCCATATATGAACATGTTTAAATATAACATAAACATTCATATTAAAACTAGCATACGAAATGTCAATAAATTATCCATAAACCATGAATGGTATAAAAATAACACATACATAGTAAAACATATAACAAAACCTTCAATACAATATGGAGGTCTTGTATCATAATAAATCACAATCAAATAATCTTAAAATCCATCAAAAGATATTGACAAAGATGAAATCAAAACTATTTGAGAGAAATATCTCTTTTTTTAAAATCATTTAAAATTCAAATAATTATAAAATAAAACGTTTACTTTGAAAATATTCTTATAATATTGTAAGGGAATATTTGACGATTTTATAACGGCGTAATATAGCCGCACCCACCGTATATGTTAAAAAAGACATTCTTACCTTAATTCTGTCGAAAAGGTTAAAAAGGACCTTGTTTGGAAAACAACAAAAATATTCATTTATAAACTTCTTCTAAAAAGTCAAAAAGGGTATAAATGTCTTTAAACCATAGTTTTTAATATATTAAGAATGATTTGAAATACATTTTTAAGAAACATTTGATGTAGATGATAAAAAGGTCCCAGTAGATAATTATGTATAAACAACCTCGGATAATGAAGAGATTGTGAAATAAACCCTTACCTTGTACTTTTCCTTGGTAGAGGGTAGGTTAACCTCCTGTATAATGGTGAAATAATTGTGATTAAATTAGTGAATAATCATTTAAATTAATATGATATCATCTTTGAACTTTTAATATTTCTTTGTTAATAATATCGTAGTATTATCGTTGTTTCGGGTGTTAACTTACACATTTTCATTTATATGTTTTGTTACATAATCCGGGTTTTTTATGGATAGGTTGTATATTATTCATATAAAGAATTATATCATGTCCCTAAACATTATTATTAATCATTAAATGAGAATTATTCTTGAATGTATACGATGGGGAATGAATCTTATCACGTTCATGAAGACGGTAGTCCGTACGTACGCACGAGCGACAATATCATTCTTTTGATATTAGAAAAATATATAATTGGATGGTATATAATATATACAGAATCATTATCATGTTATATTTATTATTTACATGAAGTACACATCATTATTATACCCATCCATATAATAATTTATAGAATAACAATTACACCACGACGTGGAGACGGTAAGTCGTACGTATGCACGTATAGTGACATGTCATTCAAAGGATGGACAGAATACTGAATATGGTTGTACCATATTTATAACAACATCACATTATATATTATATACTGTAGTTATTATTTTAGAATGGGAATAACCAAGAAAGAAGAAGTTGAAGAAGAAAGGAACTTGAAAGAGGGCGGTGAAAACATTACCTCTTCTTTGGGTTCTTTCTTTTTATTTGATCAAAAGGGATCCTTAGGGAGGCTTTCGGACTAATGGAAGGCCTCTAAGCCAAAGGGAGGATATTTTAGAGGGTATTTTGGTAGATTTTGGCTGAGCCCAATGGATTTGATGGTATGAATTTGTGAGAAGGGGGAGTGCCCTTTTATAAGAGTGGTGAGGGGCACCTTAGGAAAAGTTAGAAATATTATTTTACAATAAATTCATATTCGTTTCCTAATGGCTCAAAACTGGATTATATAAAATTTAAGGTGGGGATAGGTCTAAAAACATTCATGAAATAAGTTTTAGACCGGTTTGGGTCACTATATTAACCTTATCATTTTGTTTTAACACTTAGTTAATTAGTTTGACATTTACCATGTCCCTTTGTAGTTTTATATTATATAGTTATTAATCTTACTATAGACTTCCAAGAGACCCCCAAGTGGACCATTAATGATACCCTGACCATTATATAAGTCTTTTTTATAAACCTTAGATTTTTAGGAATATAATATCAATTAATAATAGAATATTAGTTTTAAAAACACTTTTTGTCAATTTTGACACTATTTGGGTTTTTGTTTTTGATAAATTCATAACAGCCTTATTAGTTGGAAATGTTTTTTTATAAACAATCCTAATATGTCATATTAGCCTATAAAATTAGTGTAATTCATAAAAAGTTTAATTACATTTATTTTGATATTTATAATATCAATTATTTTAATATTTCATTAATTAGGTAATTACTGCATCACCATTATGTCATAAATAAATTAAATTATATAATGTCTAAAAATTATAAATAAAATACCATTATGTAGGAAATATATTTATCTTTCTAATTAATTTTTATAATCTAATTTATCTTGTTTATAACCCTATATTTAAAATGTTTTAGTTGTTAAACTTTGATTTTAAGTGTTTTAACTCCTCATTGAATTAAATAATAATAAATGTATTAATCTAATCCAAGTGGACCTTAATGATAATATTTTGTTCCTAAGGTTTTTTTGGTCGAGATAAACTTGTTCAATAGAATTAGGACATGTGTTAGGGTAATATTAATATCATTTTTACACTAAATTACCCTATTTTCTTTTAACCGTGGTAAATAAAACTGAAAAAGTTACTATTCACCAAAAAATTAATTTTATCTTATTGAACCCCATTTAATAATTTATATGAACCGTGTTTTTATGATTTTTGAAATTCCACTCACATAAGCACTGAAATTTAGTTTAATTTGAATTTCTTAATTCTCCAAGGAGGTGGGTAAAAGACGGTGAAAAGTTCAATAAAATTTTTATATATCTTAAAATATTCTAAACTAACTCCAATTAATTGAATTGAAATTATATAGGTATTATGTATCCATTTTGACCTTAATTAAATTTAAATCAAATGAATAATTATTAAAATAAAAATTCATTTTTAAACTATAACTCAGTGTTTTTATCACTATTCATCGAAAATTGAATGTTTTCAGAAAAATACCGAAAATAACCCATAAGCTAATTTCGATATTCATAATCCAAAAATGAAGTCCATTTTAAAAGATAAAATTTATAAAATTTCAAAAGGTGGGTATTACTATTCATAACGGCTAGTTTGATTGGTTGTGGTGTGTGCTAGAACTCAAAGTTGTGTACAACACACACTACTGTATTATTAAAAGAGAAGTGTACCGTGGAAGCTTGGGGTGCTACATCATCACATGAAAATAAATTTCATAATTTATTAAATAACTACATGTGTCTTCATTCTAATCATATTGAGAAAATTAGTGTTGACCAGGCTTTGTGTCACAGTCCCAACCACATGGTAAATAAAAATCACCCCTCCTTCATAAAAGTTATTCTCCATGCAAGAAATTTTATTTTGGGTCCCATAATTAGGGGGTCCACCGAGGAAATAGAAATACCCCCTTCTATGTATGACTTAGATATATCAAATGTACTTACAACTCAAGCCCATTATTAGTAAAAGTGATTCCTTAGTTCTTGGACATATCCCTTCTTCACGTGATACTCCTAATGTTGAACATATAAATATCAATATAATATTTCATTGGATACTAATGGAACAATTTAGGATACAAGAGACGTCGTCTTCATGACTATTGTATAATACATTGTAGTTTTCATTTCCCAAATGATTCCACTATTTGAGTATGTTTGTTTAATAATGGAAATTTCTCCCTTGGTACAAGCCTCTTATCTCCCTATATACAGAACCTATGATTAAATCTGAAGTCATCCCTACAATAAATGTCTCCTATACTATCTCTAAAAATAAAATCCTCTAATATCATGGTATAAAATTTCCACCCTCATTTCCATAGCTTCCATCACAACCTTTGTCCAAAAAGTCCACATATCACCAGTCATTTCCATGACCTTTTTCTCTTTGTTCTATTAATTTAAAATACATTCACCATTCCCTATGTTTTGAGAAGACCATCATATAGAACCTATCCCCCCCCCCATTTCTTTGAAATAGTTGTCATTATATGATCTTTCAATGTTACAGTACCCTCCTACCCCAAACCAAACTACGTGTCCAGGTAAATCCAAATCTACGTAAACTTTGAATCAGATTTTTACAATAGGATGTTAGAATTCTATAAGACTTGTATGTCTAACTATTCAATAACACACCCCCATTGGATAATCATAATTTTATCACAAATTTTAGAGGCTGATAGACCATGTATGACACTATTGACTAGGAAGTATTCACCTTACATGGCCTTGCATAATATAGCCCATAAAATTGGTTTATCAACTAGAGGATACATTGTCTTCAAGAGAGACCTCATCTAACATCACAACCAACTTTTCCATACAACTATTCATATCCAAATGTCCCTAAATCAAAGCATACAATTTTCCTACACTAATACCTAAATATTGTACTACATTTCTTAACAAATTACCAGGAATGCAGAACCATCAACCGTTCAGTCGAAGCTAAAGACATTAAATTATAGCCCCCATAATTTCATTTCTATGTGAATTTGATATGAAAAAAATAATTTCATCTCCATAAGATGTTACATTACATTGTCAATGTCTTTATGACACAAAATTAAACTAGAAGTTTCTTTACCCCTTGTTATAAAGGGTTAGTACCCTAGAATGTTTTTTTAACAAAAATATACAATCCTTTACACATAAAAATTTTGGAGGACTGGTTCCCATTAATGGACATCACTAATATATATATATTCCCTTCATTCTCATACACAACCCTTTGGTAAAAACACCTATCATGGTCTTGGGAAATACAAATCATAAACTTTTACCACATGAAATAAAATTTCAGGATTCTTGAGGACATCATTCTAAATTAAGCTATAATATACCCCAATTTGATTTTAATAAATTTGAAAAAAATGGCTTTGTTAGCCAAAGGATCCCACAATTTGACTATGTAGTAGGTGTCTTACTCGACCTTGTATAAACATCCAACAAAACGAGTTTGACCATCAGAAATGACTTCATTTTCACACGGGACCTCTTATATTAAATAATATTGGGATTTGGATTGGGGAACCATAAAATCTTGGCTAAAGATTCCACACTGGATATCAGGAGAATGTCAAAATATTCTTATCCTACAATCCATGTTTGGGACATAATCTAAAAACATACCGTCAATGCTATTTGACCTAAAACACTTTCCTTATGAGTCTCGGTTTCATGACATTAAAAGTTTCCTATAAAGATAAAAAATACTCACCAGATTTAATACACACAAAGCTAACTCTAGTAAAAATTCATTCCTTATCTCACTGGACCTACACTACATATGGTTTAGGAAAAATATCAAGCAATAAAATTTTAAATGGAACAAAACCTATTAGGATAAAAACCCAAAATGACCAGTCTAAAAAAAGAAAATTCTCAAAAAGTAATTATATTTTATATTTATCTTAGGAACAAAATTAGGATGATGGCCTAAAAATACATATTGTGTATAGGTTTGTCTACACGACTCTAGAAAATTCCAAACTACTCTCACTAGTCCCCTTAGTTTAGGTAAAAAATTCAATCTCCTACAATCCTTATCATTGTGATTATGATTTGCGGCTATGTATGCATTGTACTATGAAAATCTTCTTCAACGCTATTATCATAGGAAGAGGTAATGGATGAGGACATTTATGATTGGAAACCAAATTTTTTTTGACATATGGAGAAATACCAAAGGATAATCCACAAGATGGAATCTCTTTTTCATATATTACTGGAGACACTGAACAAAACTCTTAGTTTATTGACTGGACTGTTGATCCCCATCATCTACTTGTTGAAGCCTTGTCAATCGATATGTTTTATTCTCTTTATCCTTGAGAAGGGCCATTTTTGTAGCTATATTTGTAGTTTAAACACTTTTTCAGGATTCTCCCAATGAAATGTAGAGTTGTTCAAGTTTCCCCTCAATATAATAAAACTCTGGTCGAAGGAGTAATTCCTGAATGGTCTTCTCCCCAATCATCCACTTAAATTCCACCAGATTTTGGTTATTCCTGGACATTTCTTAGGATGACTCGACACAAAATCCGTCAGCATCGGTAAGTAGTTTGGCCTTTATGTGGTCTTGCCAAAGCTTATGTTCTTTCTCCTTCTTGCGAGAATTCTCTTTCACTGTAGCATGGATTGTGTGGTAATAAAATCCATTGAATCCTAGTACTCCAAATAGAGGTAGAATTAGGAAAAACCCTTGAATAATGTTCATCTAGAGTCATATTGGAAATTATCATCCAAATGATCTGCCTAGAAATACCATGTCTGATACTTAGTGCATCTTGTAACTCTAATTCAAACTCAGAACCACAATATGTGGGAGGAAGGTACTCTAAAACCAAATAAAAAATATGTTACCTTATATTATCCCTCCATGATATTGGTTGCCTCAACTTTTGGTTCTGGTAAAACTGATGCAGAATCTTATCCCTTAAACCTCTCCTCAAAAGATTATAGAACAAAAAAGTTAATTAGATTCATTTCTAGATTCAAAAGAATTTCATGAATGGATCATGGTAAAAATAGTTGGTGACACTCACTAAGAAGTATATCCACCTCTTAATTAGGTTCTTCTCTAATGTATCTCACTTGGGTAATCTGATATGGTATTTCATGTTGAGGGACACACTTTTGATCTTTTTCAACCATCGTGACTAGGGGTTCTGGAGCACCCCCTAATTCAACATTCTTAACCAGTACCTCTCCATTAAAATGGGTAGGATGGATTTTGATAACCTTTTCATGATGTTCCAATGTGATTTTTTCTATAGAAATTGATTCATAAGATGAGCATTGATGTGAAATTTCAGATACAGGAGTAACTTCGTTGTATGGGAAATGAAATAATGAGAAAACACAAATCCATCCTATTCATTAAGGAAGTTCCTAAACTCTTTGATTGAACCTGGAATATAAATATCTAGATTAAAAGCATCTATCATTTCATGATATATGGATTTTGACATCACAACATCCTCACCATTTATGATATCCAAGATGCATTTCCCATGACCCACAATGTATCCACTGATGTTCCCATCAACTAATTACTCAAAAAGAGTAGCAATTTCAGTCACCAGTGATTCATGTTCGACATCAACAACTTCATAAGACCATCTAAGATCCCTATTAGCCACATTAGGGGAAATAATAGGATTAATGATGACTATCGTGTGGTCCTCTAGTGCAGAAAATTGATCTGAAATATAATAAGGAGAGGAAATCTAGAAGTAGTTCATGACACATAAGGGAGAACAACTATTATTATAATGACCCTCTTCTTTCTCTTCCCAATTAGGGGAAGGTAGAGTCTCATATTTTTTTTCTTCATCTGTTAGGTTAACGGATTCATCAACATGGGTATGTACCTCCCCCATATCATCTTCCTCAATCACTTAAGGACAGGTACTAAACCCCAATAGAGATTAAAGTAATGAAGATCCTGTAAAAAATGAGTATGGTCATAGCAATTATGTTGATAAATGAATGATATCAAATAAAGACACAATGTCTTCACGTATTACGTTCACCAGAAAAACTCCAATTCACACTTTCAATTCCTCTCATGAGATAATGAAGAGTATGTACCACTCATCTTGGCAACATAGACCAGATGCAGCAGTTAAAGAGTTCCCACAACCATCACCTCTATCATGGTTTTATGACAATGGGATTGTTCTTGGGACCTAAGGGATTCATCCACTACCTCAATAGGGGTGTATGTGTGCGTGTACATTGATTATCAAGAAATCCCTAATGATTCCCCTTATCGTCCTACTATTTCAATCAGTAAAATTAAATCCCTCAATATTAATTATGGTGGGATGAAAAGAATTAAATGTGAAGTATAAAAGAAAAAATGTAAGCAGTGTTAATGTAAATGTCACATTCCTCATGAGGATGAATTTTTACCCATTCAGTAAAACCTCCATCCAAAAAAGTGTACACTCATGTTAAGGTTGTGACATGATCAATGGTTTTATATATGAGTGCCTACAACTCTTGGAAATACATTTCTACCTTAGAAAAAATATTATCAACATAAAGATCAGAAGGTTCTTTGATATCAACCAACTATAGGATTTTTAGTCCATCATAGAGAAACTCCCATGCATCCCTGACTCCATGAGTCATGCTCTCCCAAAATTGGATTGTTAAGAGTCGCATGTAGTTTGGATATGATGTGGATAGCTGCAAGTGAGTGTCAAAATTCATTGACTTGGAAGCCTATTTAGGGAATCATTCTATTTTAAAATAATAAGTGGTTGGGATAGTGACCTACTCCTGAGGGGGACGACTAGACCGCCTTGGCACCAAGGGTGTTGTCTTCTCAACCCTAGTCTGCTCATTGGTCCTCATCCCAGAAATTTTGGAAGGCTCCAAAGACTCCACATCGTCTATGTCTCGAGCCATTATACCATTCATACTATGACAAACATTTTTAGTGCCCCCCACACAATAAATTCCTTTTGAAAATTTCCCAATATGTTATTATGAGATCCAAACCTTGACATATTTGGCCTCCATCCTGATTTATTCCTATAGAGGAGGCAGCGTGATAACTATTTTGGATGCCTCAAGATCCATCAAGATTCATAAATTTCAGACTACTAATTGATGATTCTCATTCCTAATATGAATAAGGGAATTGTGATTGATTGTTGAGGAAATTTAAATTGGAGGGAAAATAAATTAGGGGCATAAGCCTCGCAGATGATCTCACTGTCAATGCGACATACCAATACCCTATCCCAGAATTCTATCTTGTATGACCTAAAATTATAATTATTCTCCTTACCATCATCATAAAATGTTTTGGTTGGTAGGTTACAATGTGAGAAAAGAATCAATGCACCCTGATACATTTAGTTCCTTCAGTACACCATCAGGCATCATGTTCAAATGTTTAACCCCGGAGTATTTCTGAAAAAATGGGTGAAATCAACTGTCAAATTTTTTATCTAAACAAAACACTGAATATGAGATAAAATGTGCTGAAATCCACCCCCACAACACATAAAAGGGACGAAAAATTATAAATGGTTTCATACCATTTTGTTTATGTAGTAAATAGTTATAGATCCTTTCTAAAATAATTTAATTGAGCCCTATGTAATTTTCCACTAAAAATTTGGCTGTGATGACAAATTTCCATATCCTCACACCACCACAAACTCACATACATAGAGAAGATGAATGGTTAGTCATGTAGCATGGAATTGGAAAGTTAAATGTTCACATCAATATTGGGACTAACCTTGTAACCCCGATGCATATAGTCACCCTTCCCCAATGTTGGATAGAACATGCCTGAAGAACCTTGATTCCCTATAGCTGGGAAAATAGTAGGGATCTTTCTAGTAGGACCCTCTCATTCTGGTTCTATGAAATCCTCAATCCACATTCCTTAATGGACTTCATCTTTGGGGTGCAAATCAAGGCCTTTCTTATATTTCATCATAATCTTGAAGAGCTTGTGGGCCAATGGTGGTATCCTCTTGACATCATCCCATTTTTTCTTTGGTGAGATTAACTCATCATAAACTTCTCCAAGAATAGGGACCTAAGAGGTTTGCTAAAAACACCATAGTATAATTCCAACTTAAACATGCACCTAGTGAAATGAATTTTTATGTTGACTTCATCTTCTCATTAATTAATGGGTGGTGTCTGGGTTCTTATAAAAATATGTATATCATACCTGGACAACCTTTTAAGTGTAAACTTGTTGTATATCCTTTTGAATTATGTGGATGTTTGGTTCACCCAAAACACCCACATCCATACAGGTCTAACTCCCCCTCCTAACCAAAAGTATTATTCTTCATTTTTTCCTTCAGTTTGATCATCTTTTGAAACATAAAAATATGATTCATAACTGTAAGGCCTGAACTCTTCGATTTGTTGCTTAACATTTAGATTATAGACACTATGATTCATGATACATCCAATACATAATGTTCCTTCCACGATAAGAACACCATTCATGGATATGTTAAAATAAGGATAATTAATTTTCTTCATGAACTAGTATGTCAAGAATCATTTTTTGAACGTCAGAATATGGATGTCCCGAAGAAGTTCATGTACGTATAGAGGAAAGTATTCTCTTTAAGGGTAATCACATTGATATGGAATCAAACACTCTGTCAAATCAGGAAGGGTAGATTCAACAACATCATAATAATCAGGCCAAATAGCATTGTTCAATTCAACTTGTATGGAAGCATCAAGCTTAGTCTCATTAATTTAAGTAGCCTTTGGAAACCTACAAGATGTCACAAAATTATCCCATTTGGTTGAAAATTTTAATTAAGAAAGCTCAAATTTGAACATAGAATAATATTAATCATTTGGAAAATGGAAGTGCAAGCTCAGGTCCCACAATAAGGGTTCTTATGTAGGTTCCCCGACAGGGGTCCCCACATAGGGTCCTCGATGAGAAAGACCCTCAATGAGATTCCTCAACAAGGATCCTTTCCAAGGTAACTTTGTTCATCCCCATCACTAGAGGTTATACAATGATAAAATCTTTGAGAAACCTTTCCAGAAGAAAAGAGTGGTGTAATTGGGTGTACGATCTATGATGTGAGAGTGAAAATGAAAACTCATAATGTGAGGAATATGAAAAAAGTGTGGGGGTATTTATTGAAATTATTGTTATATGATGTTCACATACACTAACCCTTTGTGCCCAAGACCATATCCACTTACTTGTGTGGAGTCCCTTAATGGAGGCCTGTGGGATCTATTATTTTAACTTGTACATAATCTTTTCCCCATTTTACCTCAGGACTAGACACTCCTATTTATTAGATCCAATGATGAGGGAGTGGTGGATTTTAAAGAAACTCCCATTTTGTTAAGAAGGATAAAAAGATTATGAATAGATCCTTGGGAATGTTAGAGTTTTGAAGATACATAAGGAGAAGTAGGGGAATTTTCCAAATTTGCCTACATGCACATACTCTTACTTGTTAAAAAGGCCGCACAACTACCCTATATGGACCAAAGGGGTAAGAAAACCCTACTTCATAGACCCACACAGACAACCTCCTTCACGAAGGGTTTTATATATTCTTTTAAATAGGACACTTGGGCTCCTCTTTAGTTGGAATTAAAAATTGGGAGAACCCCCAGAGCTCTAATTGTGAAGAACCTTCCCCCATGTCTCCAAACAATTGTTAGGTAGAACTCCAAAACCCATGAGAATAGGAAATTAAGGGGGATATGTAAAATAAATGGTTTTTAGGGTCCAAATCATAGGACACTTACATTGGGACAATTATCACATAATGATAATCCACATGTGTGAGGCCTTTCTTCCTAATAAGTGACCTATGTAAGACCCTTCTAGGGACACTAAAGGAAACCTAGGGTTCCTAGGCTAAATCCCCACCCAAGTGTTCTTGTCTCGGTGGTCCATTGATCAAGGAATATCATGTTCATGTAGGATTATCTCCCCCATTTGTAAATCATTTTCAATCTATCACTTGATATGCATGGCACACATGCTCTACAAAACAGTACAAAAGACCTACGTCAACGACCTACATGAGTCACATTTCGTGCCCTATTTTAATAAAAACATGGTAGGGACCCTTCTTCTGTTGATACCTTGTATGAAATAGACCAAGATGAAATATCAGACGATGCATCCAAACTTTAATAGCCCTGGGGAATGGAAAAAAGTGTGTCTCTGATTTGGAGTTGTATTTCTAAAGTCAAAGGATTACACACATTTCCTAATAGACATTTCGGATTATCCCAGAACATGTGATTTTATATTTTTATGGTCATAAGGAACCTTAATATAGGGATAGTGTTGGGGATTTTATGGTTTCAGATTCTAGGGATAATACCATGTCCTTCACTTCTTGTATCCAAGATGATGAGCCTCTATTTCCCAGTGGGGAGTTCAAGGGTCATGTTTATTTTTTCCTTTTGACATGGAATGAAATCCTCCACCCACTACAGAATCATGTTTAGGGAATCCATCCTCAAATAAGACCCTATCCTTTCTTGTAGGAGGTTTACATATTTTTTCTCTCTACCTCCACTTCAATTGTAGTCATTCCTTCCTTATTTTGCTATACTCGAGACACATTTAGGTTAACGTGAATAGATGGATGTTATGGTACCTCATCCTCTTCCTCCATCTCCCAGTCCTCTTCCATAACTAGAAAAGGAAAAGTGTGTGGTTTTCTAGATAATTGACTTCCTCGTTTTCCATCACATTCAAGCCACATACGTCCATGAATTTTGAGATTAGAGGTGTTCATGATCATAACATACACAACATCAAATGTATGTTTTAGTAGGTTATTATCCTTTTAATTACCCTATCACCTTCCTTAAGAGTTCTTCCATTGGTGTAAGTACTCAAGGAAATGTATCTAGCATCAGGGAAAAGATTATTGTGATGTTTTATGGATCTTCCCATTCCTCTTGATTCTCACACTAATCATGTATCATGTGGTTTAGAGGTTAATAGTGATATTGACTTCTACACAATCCATTCCATTGATTGAACTACAATAACTCCGATTCCTTTTTCAACTAGGATATGTAGGATGCATACCAAAGGACCAAGGTCAATGGGTATCCATCTAAAGACTAATACCAAACATAATCATCCAAAAGGGCCATACTGCCCTATGACACAGTCCTTTAGAGGTCCTTCCTATTAGAGCATTCTCATAACTGTACAATGTTGAATTTGATTCCATCCATATGAGATAGGTAGGAAACCGTTGTGTGGTCCAAACCCAACCACATAAAAGCAACCCTTTTATCACTAGGCACTTTTTTTGTCTAGTTTAATTCAAACAGGGAATCCATATTATTTCTATGTTCTGTGGTCTACATCATCACATGTCCCAAACTAAATGTCGACTACCATACATCTTCTTAGATGTCTTTGCCACATGACATTAAACTATACAGTTAGTTACTTATCACATTACTTTAAAAGATATTATGTGTCCCATTATGTGGCACTAAACTAATTGGTATCTGATTCATTTCAAAAGGATACATAGGAATCCCATATATGGGATTGATCCTGAAATCGAAACAACTGTAATCTCCTAGGATTATGGTAAACCTCAGAGTAACTCATATCTCCCTAGATGACAATATAATCTTGAGTTCCCCACTATGTTTTTAGAAAACCAGCATCATCATAATAATGTATACAGATTATTTATATAATACATAAGAGCATACCATTTATGGAGAACCTCAGATACATAATGATTTTTCTACCGATGAAGAACCTCAAATACATATAAATGATTCCAATTTTAGTATGTTCTTTTAATTGATTGTGCTTTTAATGGAATACATGTCATATATAAGAATAATAAAGGATTCATGAAAATATCTACAATCCATAAAAGAGTCCCAGTGTTGGAAATAATTCCCCTATAAGGGTGCGATGAGCCTGACCTCTAATCCTCTTGACCAATATGAGTTCTCATGTATTGTTTATAAAACACCCAAATAGGAACCTGCCTTTAGAAATAAGTTCTCTATAAATATAGGACCATTGATTATTGATGGATCTTTAAACAAACCCACTGGAAACCATTTAGAAAAAGAAAATAGGCACACAGTGCGGAGTATGAGGGAAAGAGGGTAGAATGTAACACCATGATATTTCAGTAATTTTTCAAATAATTTTTATTCATACAAATATTTGTTTATATGAAATAATTAGTTTTAATGAGACACAACATATTATTAAATTATTATTATTAAATATTATAATTATGAAATATTCATTAGATTGGTGGGTATTAATATTATTAATAAAATTATAAAAATATATGGTTTGAAAATTTTTACAAATTGAATTCTATTTTATCCAATTAATGTGAAATTAAAATAAAAACCATTTTAAGTTAAAATAAATCATTTCCTGAAGAATTATTTTATGCACACAAACAAATTTTAATAAATTTTTTTTTCCAATTATTTTAATGAAATATGAATATTCTATATTCTATACAATTCTTATCATTCATATATGTGATTTCTAGGCAATATAAAATAATAAATCTAATTGTATACTTAATCTTGAATTTAAAAAATTACACATTTTGCTCTATTATTTTAAATTTAATTTTTCCCACTATTCAGAAAAATATATGAACAAATGGAATTTAATTATTAAATAATTATTTCAAAATTGTCATGGAGTGAATTTCAGTATTTTTATTTGAAAAGATAATGTTTTCAGTGAATAGTGAAAAACACCCGTGTTTATTAAAAATTAGTAATTTTCATTCAATGAAATTACAAGAAAATTTTATATTAATATTATTTTAAAAGAAAATTTATCTCAATTATTAATTTATTAATCCAATAATGGTCATTATAATGAATTTATTATTATTTTTTATATACACACCTTTAGTCTTTTGAACATTTTCTCTTTAGAAAACATCCTTCTCATCACATTGGTGACTATAATTTTAAAATCAATTTTTACATATATATGAATTGAATATGTGAATAATGGATTATATACGTGGTAATAAACTAATTAAAATGATCTAATAAGGTTAAAATAAATTTTTACCGTAATGAATAGTGAAAATAGTTAAAATTAATCACAGAGGATAAGGTTAGAACGAGTTTACAATGGTGGGGGTTAAACTAGAAAAAAAATGTAAAATGAACTATAAACATATCCAATATAAATTTTCTCACAATATTTAGATCATAGAGCTTCTAATATTAAATAATGAACTATTTTGGGGATTGTGTTCATTTGAAAAATGTTGGTACACATTATTCTTCTAAAACCATTCATGTGTGTCCATTCCCCCACTTATAAAAGGCCATGCACACTCTTATCCTATTAAAAATTCTAAAAGACCATTAGTAGGTCAATACCTATCCAATATATTACTAAAATTTTAAACCAAATCCTAGATTCTAGGGGGAGATCATAAAGGAAATCTTTAAGGGATTCAATTCAAACCTAATTATGTGGTCTGAAGAAGAGTTTTGTTTTAAAGAATACTTTTTGGTTTTACATGTTATCATAACTCCTTCAAAAATATGTTGAAATAATAAAAATGTATGTAAAATATACTTATATATTATTATTTTAATTTAATATTGTGTATCCATCTTCACTTCCATCAAATGGGAAACTAAACCTTTGATCATTTGTATATAATACTGCCACCTCATGAATCATTATTATTTTTATCCATGGAAACATTATGTGGATTTCTATAATGATGGAAATTAATTAAATATTATAAAATTGAGATATTATAATTCCTATATTAATATAATACCACCTATACCTTCTTACTTACCAACCCGTTGGATAATAAGAACATCACTCGTGTGTGGGGTGAATTATCGTCTCTCGAACCGATGTGATGTTTTTTTTCATTTCTTATTTACATGTATGGTAATAAATATAAATTATATGAGTATATATATTATATTTAAAATAATTATAATTTTTATATTATTATATAACACATAACTTCCAACTTTCAATTCTGTGGGGAATGAGATAACATCGTTTGTGTGTATAATGGACCACCACCTCGTAAAGCTATGTGATTCATTTTTTACTATCACATTGAATGAAGGGTAATTAAAATAAATTTAATGAAGATATTTGATATATATAAAAGATATATGTCTATGTAAATTTAATATTTTATTTACCGCTCTTTTATTTAATCAGTTAAGAAAATGGAAACAGTGTTCATTCGTATGTACGTCCTACCATATTCAAGAACAATAGATTTCATTTTATATCCATAAATTATATTATCTAATAAAAATAAATATATAATGAATACATATGATATTTATATCATGTTTAAAATTTTATAGGTTATGGATCCATAATCAATTTAAGTTGGCCAAAAATAACAAATGAAAACATACATGAGATATAATACAATTATTCCCTGAAACATTACTCTAACATGGGATTGTTCAAAAACCATTAATAAAATGAAATAAGTAAATAAAATATGTTATAATATATATATATATATATGGTTATATAATATATGAATTATAATCATATATCAATTATAGAAGAGATTCAAATGTGTTTGAAGGAAGTCGCGACTTAATGTATGAGATTTCTAGTCTCACTTTTATTTCTGCGGAGAATTATAGAAAATTCCCTACTCGTTACTTTTGTGTGGCTCATATACATTCCAAATTTTAATATTATATCATTAATATCTCTCATTTAATTTTTTTTTCATTTTTTCATTTTATTTTATTCTTTATTTTGTATTAAAATTCAAATAATTTCCAAATTTTTAATGGATTTTTTTGGTAATTTGTCTCCATTGGGACATACATTATGGTATACACTACTATATTTTATGTTTTTTATATACAAACCATTTTAAATGTAATAAAATGTATTTACTTATTCTCATGACATATTAATTTCCATTAAATTATATTCCTTCATTGGTATACTGATTCAATGATACCAAAGTGGTAGTGGTTTTACGATAAAATCATATCATTTATTGGGAGTATTTATATTTATGATTCTGATTATTATATTTTATGAACTATATCTTAAGAAACTCATTACCATTCTTATCCTATAGCTATTTACTCTGAATACATATTTTCAATTCATTTTACTTTCTTCATGTACTCAGGATTCAACTATTTTTTCTTCAAAGAACAACATCTTTAATAATCTCTTAGATCAGAAACCATTTTTTAATCCCTGACTATGTTTCCAAAAAAAATATAAAGATTTTTTTAATTTACCTCTTGGTATTTCGAAATCCATTTTTCCCTTGAATGAATTTATTTTACAAAATATTTTAAAATGAATCTTCAAATCCTTTAAAAAACAAATTTCATTAGAATGTTACAAAAATATTAATGGAATATATGTTTTAACGTGTGTGACATTACCTACTGTCATAACCACTCAATTTTTTAAATCTTACATTATAAGTAATAATGTTTATTTACAAAGAACATAACATCAAAAAATTAGTTTTAAAAACTTATTATCAATGAAGGGTTAATTTCCTCATGAAATATTCATAATGTCTTTTAAAAATCATTTTTCATATATGATTTAATTGTTTGATGTAAATTATAATGTATGAGGGATATGATCTAATTATAAAGTTAATAGTATTTCTCTTGGTGTTTTCTGTATATGGTAATTAAATCTTATGAAAACCATTTCATTACCACTTGTTATTATATGGTAAAATTTTAATAAAATACATTTCATTTAATGGGTCATAATATTATGAATGTTTAATAATATTATGAAAAAAAATTGCAGATTATGTGTTGGTTTGGACCTTCATATCCTTCCAATAGATTTTTAAATGACTAATATTCAATGATATTAAAGGGTACATAAAAGGTTATTCCAAGACCCAAAAGAGGGAACATAGGTGGTTACCTTAGTCCCAAGGTTGATATGTGGGTTGTTATCCCAAGCCTAACATATTATGATTGTCCTGGTGGGTAGTCATGACATAATTTTCTATATGCTTATGTGTTTTCCATGATTCTATGTCTTATGATGATTTCATTCTCTCATTGATCATGTTCTTTTATTTCCTTATGATTCAGGAATTATGAATTTCAAATCATTTTGTCTTGACTCAAGATTATGATATTTTTTTATGCATGTTATGGTTTTAAAATTTTATTATTATGTGATCATACACTTATTCTAATGTTACAACTACACGTCTCCCTTGTTTACCCAAAACAAGAATTTGAGATCACACTTTTTTTCTTTAAACTAGTTTATGATGATATGTAGTAAGTGTAATTTGTAGTATAGAAATTGTATGATAATTGTTTTTTCAATTTGGGATGATGAGAATACAATTAACATATTAAAATAAGATGTTATTATGGAATAAGATAATGAACCTAATTTTATGATTTAACAATTATGTCGGTTGATTTATGTAATTATGTAATGTGATTCTATAATTATATTATAGTGGTTTTTTAAAAAATGGTATTATGGTTATAATAATAATTAAACATCTAAGGATTATATTAATTTTGGAAGCATATATAGTTTTTTTTGATCAACATAAGAGTTATGGATACAATCATGGGTTTATTGGTTTATGTTTGATCATAAGTTCAAGATATTAAAAATAACTTTTGAGGATTTATATGATGGTTGTTTATGAGGATAAATCTTTTTTTGGAAGATACTTATATAAAAAAACACTATGGTTTTGTATAGATAATTTTATAATTAATTCCGTTAAATTTTAAGGGATAATATTAAATGTGTTATAAAATGTAGGGGTTTTATTATCCTTGATGTTGAGGTAAGTATGGGTAATTTAAATTTAGGATTTAAATTTTTATATTTTTATAAAAAGTATTACCCGCAATATGTTTGAAACACTATCACATATTGAAAGGTCATGGGAATTAAACCCAAAACTAATGGATTCCAAGGACATAACACCTACCACTAGACTACGTGAATGAGTATTTCTTGTGGGAAAACATGAAGGGTGATATTTTCTAGTATGTATATCAGTACTTGGTATCCCCATAAGTTAAGGTGGAGAGTACCAGTTTTCAGGTGCCGATATAATCACTATACATACAACAATGTAAATGGGAAAATATCACCTTGGTTTTTATTGTGGGACCCCGAAAAACATATACATGGTATAAAGCTAGATGAGTAGTAGCCGGCGTCCATTTAAATATAGAACAAATCATATATATTAGAAGAATTTTACATATAATAAGTATTAAATTATTTAAATTAAGTAAGTGGAAAGGTTTCATATAGTACCACATTTTCTTTGTTTATGATCTGGATACGAAGTATAACTAGTTGTTTTGGTGATGTATTAAGCAATCACCTGGTACAAAGTTGAGTTCTAGTAGTATATATCATCCTTAAAGAGTGGTCATTCAGAGAATATAATTTGAAACATTGATTAATTGTTGGGATATTTTTTTATGGATTTCAAATGTTGTTGGGATCAACACCTTCCTCTAGTAGTTTTCATAAAAACACAATTGAGGATTCAGGAAGTTCAATATAAATCCATTTTTAAAAGAAGTTTATAAATCCAATGTACTAGAATGAAGTTGGAGAAATTAATCTATTGGGACAAGAAGATAATGAAGAACATAAGGATACATTTATCCATATTAATCCATACATAAGGGAATCACAAATTCGATAGAAACATTTTGATAATAATCATTAACATAATCTAGAATTTGATGTTTATAAGAATGATTTTTTGAGAATTTCACCCTTGAAGAAGGTAATGAGATTAAAATAGTTGGGAAAAGTAATCCCTAGCTGTATATGTCCCTCTAAAATTCGTGATCATATCAAGACCAAAGAATATCTCTTAGAGAATCAATTGAACCTCTCACAATATCATGTTGTGTTCTATGTATCTTGTATGATGAAGTATATACTAGATCTGTCACATACAATTAACTCAATGGTATTACTTCTATAGAATGATATTTATTTTGAGGATAACCCATTTTTGATACATGATCATATAAAGAGAATTCTATGAAAAAATAACACTCACCTTCTAATTTTTTTTGCAAAACACACCATATTGATGATGAAATGTGGGATGCTAAGGATGTAATGAGGCAGAATTATCCTTATATTTTTTATCAGTGTCAGAGGATTTTGATGGAGAAATTAATTTTATGGGGGGTATAATATAGGATCATATGGTTTTTGGAAATATTCTTTTTTAGATAAATATTATTTTATTGATATCTTGAGGTACACAAAACACTGAGTTTTACTAAAACATGACATAATGTTAAAATGTTATTTTTTAATTTTATAGTTACATTCTAGAAATTGGAAGGGTGGGTATGAATAGGATTATATAGATTATGATAATATATGGTTTATAGTTGTATAAAAAATTAATTATTTTCTTACTACTCATTTGAAAATTAAAATAAGAACTATTTGATCATAAATGAAATATGTTTCTGAAAAAACTAATTTTTTAAACCCCAATGTATTTTAACTCAATAAATTATCCAAATTAGATTTGGTGATTTATAATAAACTAATTAATATATTCAACATTGACTAAAATATTTATTATATTTTTTATGTGTTTTCGTGGTAATAGATAATAATAAATCCAATTCTAAGATTAATACTATATTATTTTAAAAAGCATTTTTGTCGCATTTTTCACACATAATTAAAAAATAATTTTCGCCACTTTTAGAAAATTTATTTGTAAAAACTGAAAACTTTTTTTTAAATTAATATTTAAAAATTATCTGGGATTTCATTTTTCAGAATATTTTTTAATTTAAAAATATATCATTGAATAGAGAAAAATAATAGTTTTTATTAAAAACATAAATTTTTATTTAGATAATTTATAAGAAAATATTAATTTTAATATGGGATCAATGTAAAATTAGTTTAATTATATATATAAAATTCATATTCATATAATTATAACCATTTTTATATTAAAATTTTAAATAAAAACATTTTATTTTTTTGAGGATTTAATTTTTAGAAAACAGCTTTCTATTTGAATTTGTTATTATATTTAAAAAAATTACAATTATGTGAATTTAATTTATAAAAATATATTCCATATTTTTTGAATCAAAATAATAAATTTAAGATAATGTGTTAAATTAATTTCATCCCATAATGAATATTAAAAATAGTAACAAATAATTACCATGGTTAAGGATAAAATTAGTATACCATAGGGTTAAACTAAAAAGATAAGGTGTAAAAAAACCAATAAAATTGTCCATAACCCATTTACAAACATTGAAATTATGAGCTATAATTTTCACTAATTAACCATATTTACCATTCTAATATGTGCCAAATTTGGGTACACATTATTCTTTTAAAAGATTGCATGTGTGTCCTCTCCCCCACAAATAAAAGGAGACCCCCTATCCTCTCCTACTCAAAAATACAAAACTATTTGGTTAGGCCAGTCCCTACCCATAATTATTTATAAAATTTATGCCCACATTATATATTATTTGGTGAGTTAATAAATTAAATCAACTAATACATTGGGATACCCATAAAGAGGTAGTCCAAAGAAGGGGTAATGTTTTAGACTATGAATTTATATGTTACATCATCTCCTAAATCCTTAAAATATTCATAAATTATGTTGAAGGAATATAAATATTACTACCATATACTAATATTTTGTTACATTAAATTATTAACATATAACAATCTTCTTTTCCATCAAATGGGAAATGAAATCATCGATCGTCTTTACTATGGATTATCGCCTCGTGAACTGATGTCACTAAATTTTTATCACCACCAATCACATATGGTTATAATGAAGTATTTTAAATTCATATATTATATTTGTTATATTATTTTACCTCATTAATTATTATACAACATACAAATTCTTAACTCATATCCAGATAGAAACCAATAAAGTCTCACCTTCGAACAACGGTCTACCACCATGCGAACTCATTGGATGTGTTTTTCATTTTTTGATTAACATTCATAGTAATAGTTATATATTAAATTAATATATATTATATTTGTAGAATTTATATTATTATATGATTATGATATCAAAAATACCTTCTTACTTTCCAATCCATATGGGATACAATAACGTCGTTCATGTGAACAGTGGACAACCTCCTCTTGAAGCACTATGACTCAATTTTACCTAGAATTGTACATGGATGGTAATTAGGGGTAAATTTATTGAATATAATATATATATATATAATGATTATATACAGGTAATATATTATTAAACTTCATTTCATTCCATCTATCAATAAAATTTAAATGGTGTTCATGCGTACATATACCCCACCATCTCCATGAATAAGGTATTTAATTTTCTATTTCTAAATTTTATAGATTACACTTAATACCTCTATACTGAATTAATATATGATATTTATATATTATTTATCATTATTTATGTAACAAAAACATTATCAATGTAATATTACCAATAATAAAAAAATCATAACATACATAAAAAATAAAGCAGTTATTTCCCAAATCGTGATTCTAACATTGAATTGTAGATATATGGGTAATAAATGGTAATAAGTAAATAATATATGGTATGATAATTATATTTATGTTTTTATAATATATGTATAATAAAAATATATTTATTATACATGGTTTTGGAGTATATATGACGAAATATGATAATTAATGTATGGGATTTTTAGTCTCACTTTTATTTTTGGGAGACTTATGCCAAATTCACCACTCAATTGTTTTTTGTGGTTCTTATAGTTATAATTTAATAATTTATATTATTTATATAAATAACTAAATTATATTTAATGTTTCAGTTTATTTTATTCATTATTGTGCCCTAGGATTTAATGTATTACCAATGTTGTAAGAAATTTTCGTCTCAATTTGTTTTTCGGCACACTAAGGCTAGCTAGGGTAGTGCAGGTGTGTTGGGATTTGGAACATGGTTTAAAGGTGACGTACTAGGGAAAAATATTAACCATTCTATTTAGTGTTTTATTAAACCAATTCCTTTATACCTACCATATAAAGATACATAAAATTGTTAAATTATCTTCTTTTGTAAAATCATTTTGTTTTGCACCTATCTTCCATTATGAGTTGTATATATCGCCCCATAGACTTGTAACATCCTAAATTTATTTATTTGTAAGATATTTTATTATTCATTTAGTGTTATTACTTAATGTGGATTCTAATTAAAATTTACTAAAGTTGTTATGGTTTTGGGAAACAACCACATCGTTTGTAATGATTATTTATGATTATGCTTCCAATGTTGAGATAATACTAACTATCTCTCAAGAAATCATTAATTTTCACCTTCAATAGTTATCTATTACGGATAAAGAGTTTCCATTCATTTCATATCTTTATGTACTCATCATTCCAAAGTATTGTTTTTAACTTACTTTATTTCTCTTTTTTATCCAAACCCCGATTTTTTTCAATAATAATATGTTTGAAAAATTGTTTCAAAATTATTTTAATGTTCTTGTAGGAATATTTAATGAAATTTTTATCCTTTATTAATTTTTTTTAATTTTTTTTGAAGAGGAATATTCATGATAATCTCAAAATAATACTCATTTGGATTTTTAGGAAAATGTGAATGGAATATTTGTTTTAATGTGTATGAAATTTCCCACAGTGATGAACACACATTTTTCTAAATATTCAATTTTTATTTACATGGATAATGATTTAACTTTTTTTAAATATTATTATAAATGAATGGTAATTTTCCTCAAAAAATGTCGCCATTTCCTTTTCAGAATAGTTTTCCATATATTATGACATCCTTGGATGTTAATAATGCTTTACTGGGGTCATGATCCAGTGATACCATTATTAGTATTTCTCTAGATGGTTTATATTTATGGTAAAAAAATATTTAGGAAACTATTTTCTTTACCACAGGTAATGATTTGGTAAAATTCTTATGAAACCCAATTCATTTCATGGGTTTAGAAATGATTAGTGTTTTATGATATTATGGCACAGAAATTTATAGATTGCGTGTTCGGTAGGATATCTCTCTACAATGAATTAGGTAATGATTAATGTTCTATGACCTCAAAGGTTACTTGGGAGGTTATCCATTTCCCAAATAGAGTGTATATATGAGGTTTTACCAAGCCCAATGGAAGTACACTAGTGGTTAGACCAAGCCTGAAATGTTATGAATGTCTTGGATGGTATCCTTGATATAAGGATATCTTTCATATGTGTTGTCCAAATTAATATTTCTAGTATTGATGTCTTCATCTCATGGAAAATTTTATATTATTCAATTATTATTCATGTCATATAGACTATCAATCATTATTCTATGACATATGATTATGTACTTTGATTTGCAGGGAATGGTTTTCATAATTACATTTCATGTTTTCATAAACATATGACCATGTTGTACTTAAATATCTCCATTTATTACCCTTAATGAGAATCGGAGCTCACAGTTTCTTTTGTTTATTTTCCCAATTTCCTTATAATAGGAATTACCAGTGATATTTTTAACAAGGATTCCAGTTGTGAGAAAATATTTAGGAGATGATGTATAAATTCTATAAACCAATTCATTGTGTTTCTATGATTGCCTAGGCACTATTACTTTATGATAATAAAGCATGTGTTTCAGTAATTTAATGATTATTCACCTTAAATGGTTTAATATCTACTTATTAATATCATATTCCATTACAAAATGTGTTCACATTAGAGTCTAACAACATCATTCATATAGAGTCATGTGAGGTGATGAGGTGGTAAATCTACTATTATTACAAGGAAATGTGCTGATTTGGAATGAAGATCCCCAATACCCCAAATTTCATCATTATTTATAGGAGACTTTTACAATTCAAGGATAATTTTGATAGTAATTTCACCTTTTAATATATAGGTATAGGCATAGGTTTTATGACTTATATAAGATTTTGTTTCCCATAAATCACATATTAATACACAAAGAATCATTACACGTAATTTGAAGTTTCATAATTTATACTATCTCAGAAAAAATAATCCTTCCAATCAATAAACACCATGTTTCTACAATGGTTAAGAGAGAAATATGAATTATGATCATCATCAAATAATTATTTTTTTAGCTGAGGCATATAAGGAACACCAGGCCTGTTTCTATATTTTATAAATACATATTTATACACGATGTCTATCCATAATTAATGGCTTTAATTGTATATTGATATTTATCATCATTAGGGTGATAAAGTTTTATCTTATCTAATAATTATTATTTAGAATTCATCTTAAAAACAAGTTGTATTTCCCCATCCTTAATAATTTCAATACAAATATTCACTAAATCTATGAATGAAACATATATTTTAATCATCATTATAATTGGAAATATATGATCTTTCATGATAAATGTGTCTAATATTTTAATTTACATCATTGGGTTATAGTGTATCAAGTAATCATAATCCTTTAGCAGCACGAGCTATTATATTTACCTCATGTTGATCCCTTTCTATTAATGAATATATTTCAGAATCTTATTATACTTTATATCTCACAACTTTTAAAATATAGATAATGTATCCATATGCTCAAAGAAACTATTATTACCGATAGTACAATATCATGAGTTGGATGACATTTTTCATGATTATTTTACAATCTTTATGCATAAAAAATAACATTATCATTCTTTATATCATCAGAACCAAGTCCCTTGAATAATGCATCATTATATATCACAAATCCATCATTTCTAGATAGTGGAGTACAAAATTGGATCATTGACCAATATCATCCTCAATTCATCAAATCGTTATTCACAATCCTTTTTCCATATTAATATAACCACATTACATGTAATTATAGTTCACAGTTTATCCAATTACAAAAAAAATCGAATGAACCACATGTATAACCTTCCAAACCTATGAAAGTATGTACCAAAGTAATGTTCAATGGTGTATAAAACTATTTTACCTACTTTATCATTATAAGATCAAATGAGATCCCATGCTTAGAGACAATATGGACAATAAAATAAAATTTATGAAACAATAATTCACAGTTTCTAAGTATCCCATATAACTATATTCTACTAGGATTTTCATGAATGATCCACAAGTGATTATCATGGTCCTCATAGCTCATAGAAGAAACTAATATATAATCAATATATACCCCAAAAATCATCAAGATATTCCTTCAATAATCTCTTCATTACAATTATAAAATGAGAGGGTGGATTAGTTAATCAAAATTGATAATATATTAACTCATAATGACTATTCCTTGTTAGAGATTATCTATTTAGAATAGATTCCTTATTTACTCGCAATTTATGGCAACCAGAATGATGGTCAATATTTGAAAAATATTGATCTATGTGATGCTGATTAAATAATTCACCAATGAATGGTATATGATACTTATTTACTATCATAATATCATTTATTTCTAAGTAATAAATACACATTATCATATATAAAACATTATTCCTAATGAAAATAATCTGGGATCTCATGGTGAAAAAATAGTGTATATATATCCCTTATCACTCAACTCCTCTGGTGTTTTATTAGTATACACTAACTCTATAGTGTCTATTCTATATGGATTCTTTGATATAGGTTTTGAATCATTGATAAAATCAATGAAAAATCAACCACCTTCTCTATTGGATTTCTTGGTAACTCTTGAAGAAATAAATCAATGTATTCATGTAAAATAAGTATATTATCATGTTAATGATTATCTTTTTCACCTATATGATGTTTCTAATCCTATTCACTAATAAAAAATTCAATATAGCTTTTGCAGGTGGTTGTAACTATGACTGAGATAATAATATATCCACTCAAAAGGAAATAAATTCCACATCTTCATCATGAATCTTAATTTTATTCTCCTTACATTAAATTTGCATATCATATTTTTTAAGTTGTTAAATAAAAAGGATAATATCAAATTCAACCAAATTTATGACAATAAAAATAGAAAATATAAAAAATTTATATGTCACAATGGTAACTTTCTAACACATATTTTGTGTACTGAGGTTTCATCTTTGAGTCTTGACTACCAAATCCCTTCTTAACGTAAATGTGAAATGTATAATTATTCATAGAAAACATGGTATATATAAAATAGATGGAGGATCCAAATAAAATAATGAATTAAAAAAATATGATATGTTTAAATTACCTTCCAAGATGTCTTGAGGAACTTCCACCTCAGTTGTGGTGAGAAGATAAGCTTAAAATTCCCCCTTAAGCTATTTTGTGAAAGATTACCTTGTTTCTTGAGATATTGGTCTGAATAATGACCAATTTCATTATAGTTAATGAACTGGCAAATAGTGTTGCCCTTATTCCCCTTAATTTCATGAGCCATATGACCTTTGTCACAAAACATATAACACATTCCCATGACCTTTGATCATTTTATAGGATGTTTCTATCCTTAATTTTCTCAAGATTCAAATTGCTTCAAGTTCTTCTTATTTTATCCATTCCAGAATTCTTGGTGTATAAAAGATCTCTTATTTTGTTTATTTTCCTTAATACAATAGGACCTATATTATTCCTTCAATATTTTGATGGAACATAATTCTATTTCATCAAATGATGAATAATGTTTGGAAATAGATTCCTTCAAAGACTTAGATTAATCCCTTCAATGGAATGGTCAACTTTTCTTCCATTATCACTTTTATAATCTATAGTATACTTTTCTAGTCTTTTAATGGATGTATCATACTCTACACCACTTTTATTCATCTAGACTAGGAACCTTATCCTCGTTTTAGTTTATTGACCAGGAGGGAAATATTTATCAAATAATATTTAATTAAAATAAATATATTACATATGATAGATTTCTTATTCCTCTCTATTAATATAGATCTATAACCACCATTGGTCAGAAACACCTTTAAATAAATATACCCTCAATATGAATTTCTACCTTTCATATCATCTCGTATCTATAAATATCTTTTCAAGAGACATAATCAATTTCTCATATACTATGGGAATTTTAGTTCAACTAATTGTTGAAGTATTTCATTCCATGAAATTGTCTAACAAATGCGAAGCGTGATTTTTAATAATAGGTTGATACACTCAAGAATGATTATTCATTATAAACTGAGTATGTTTCTATAATATAGCTATGATCTAATCAACTCAGTAAAGAGGATTACTATATCCACAATAAGTATTGATACCATTATTCCTTCCATGTTCCATGGATAAAAAATTAATATTCTTTATTAGATCATATCATTATAAATAGAAATATATAATTATCAATATGAAAAAGCACTTAAAATTAACTGGAAATTTATGCACTATTATTCTCATAATTATATAAAATCATTTTTGAGAATATTTTGAAATGATTCATATTTTTTTGTAACAAAACTTTGAATTAACCAAATATTATCCCCTAGGTGTTTCAAACTAGATGTATAGGAAAAAATATTCTCATACACAGTATTATTATAATGTCAAATCCCCATTCACCATTTTCAATGATATTACCCAGAAGAACACCTATTCTATAGACACATCCAGCTGTAGAGTCTAGATTTGTATGTATTTTTATTGGAAAATATCACAATCAATACCTTGAAAGAACATTAATACATTATGGTATAATTAAAAAAAATCATGAAATCATTTATTAGCGTTATGTTTCGTAATCTAAATTTTCCAAAATCTATTTATCATAGTTTCTGCTAATTTCACTTTGATACCAAATATACCATCCCCAACTCCTATAAGCTATGTATTGAATCTACATGATTAAATTTATGTAGATACTAGGAATATAATTTGAGGGAGCTATCAATTTATTATTCCATAAGAACTAGATATGTCACAACCCCTACCACCAAAGATGCAACAATGATGGGAGAGAGATAATGACCCTTGAGTCCCACCTCTAGTAGGCCCCGAGTTGGCGACTACCATAGAAAATATAAGAACTCATAGAATGAGAATAATTTCTCTTTATAAATGAAATATTATAGGATGATAGGATAAAAAATCACTAAAAAACACTATGAGAAAAATAAAGGTAAAAAAAATTAAACCCAGAATACAAGAACAAATAAATGTAATACATATAATAGTATTCAATTTAAATTCCAAATGGATTGTATACAACAACGAATAAAAAAAACTCTGATCCAATGATGTAATGTATAGATCAACCCCTAAAGTCCTCATGGAATCCTGAAAATAGTTTATAAATGAGTGGTGTGAATAACAGGTATACGTAGTAGGGACATAACCAAGACATCATGAACATATGTGAAAAGGGAATGCTAATGCGCCAGTGAAGAAATTTTTGAACCAAAAAGAAAATATACATTTCATTTAACCAAACCCAGCCCCACCATGGCTCCCTCACAAAGTCAATCATCCAATATAATAGTATAAATTTGAGATCATAACAACGGAAGGTTCCTCACTGCCAATTCCCCACTAATTTGCTGTTGTCACAACCCAATGTTGATTGTCCTAGACCCCTACCCATCCACACATATCGCATCACATCAAATCAAAACCCTCCCACAAACACCTAGGCCATAAATCACAACACATCACATCACATATATACCATGAACACTTGGTCCACACATCACAACACATCACATCCCATCTGTAGACACATAGGCCACACATCAAATAATAACTAGTACCAGTGTGGTAGGGTATCATGAACATGAAGGATACCAACCTTGTTCCCTAGTCTTTGCATTCATGAAACCCACCAAAAATCAAATAACATCACATCAAGTCCAAAGAATAGTCTCCTAGTCCAACACATCACTACCCTTTTGAAGATACTAAGGAAAACACATCACATATCTCCCAATAAAACCTCGACTATCACATCATTGTTGATGGAAGATAGGGGATATTGGTTGATACCCATCCATAACACTTCCATCTTAGATAATGGGGGCAACACAAGAAAATTAAAACAACTGAGAATTCTAAGGTTTATAAAACTTGGTGTGGGAGTGTATAAAATAACATAAACATACATGATATATTGATAACACACAATACCCAACCCATGGGTTCATGAAAACAATAGAAGAACACACCACATCAACACCATAGACCACACATCAACCATAACAACCATTTGCACCACTCTATGAGATGCACCACAGAACCACCACTTTATCCAAACTATATTCTATATTCCACATATAGGTTTCTCTACTTTTATTCAATTTGACATTTTCCTACACATAAAATTTCCTCATATTAAACTCAATTACAATACCATTTATTTATTTATTTTATTCATCATCATTGTTTATTTTACTACTACCAGTTAAACAAAAACAACAACACTACACAACCACCACAACACACATTAACCATCATGACACCACATATCCTCCATTGGCATACTATTACATTTCAAATTCATATCACAACACAAAAACAATATATATCATAAATCCCAAAATCACAATATGTGTGCCATAACAATTACACCACAACCACTAGGACACAACATCTTCAACACAACCACTACACTAAAACATCTATTCTAGGACCATTGTGCCTCAACATCTACTCAACAACTGCTATGCTACAATATCTATTCCAAAACATCTCCGCCATAACCACTGCACTAAAACTTATAAGCCAAAACATCAATTCCACAACCACTACTCTAGGTGAAAAAACATACCATATTTCATCCATGATAACCAACCCTCTAATCACATTCCTATATACTGCACAACCAATCTGATCAAATATATCATCTCATAATGGACCAGACCACATAGTTAAAATAACAGGCACACATCTAAACACACATTCCTACTTCTATTTATTCAAGCATTTTATAACAATACATCTTTATATAAGAGTGTGTATTTTCAAAAAAAAAACAAAAAATTATAGGGGGTACCAATTATTAGGTGAATATTCATTATTTATGCATTTATTAAAGAGTAATAAAATACAAAAAATGTAAGGGTCATCAGAACATAACTATAATAGATCAAACAAGTCTCCCAATAGATGATATTTTCATAATTGGAAACATGAATTCATAATAACATCAACAACTTATATCAAATCAGTAAATCATGTGATAAGACCCCCTAACCATCAATTGTAGACATGAAAATTAGTTTTATGATTATTTTAACCATTAATATCCTCTTAATGGTAAAAAAAGATTACAGATCCCACACATATCAAGTGAAGGAGTGATAATGAGTATCCCCTACCTCAAAGAAGTTTTCCAATCATAATGTTCAGCACAGGGTGAAGATGAAACTACTTAGAAACCACCTACAAAATTGAAACTAAAACATAAACATATACTACACCCAATCATAATCATGCTTTAGCCAAACTCACCCCCAAATCCAAAACCTTGACAATATATAAGATCTATAAAGAGAGTGGGTTGAAACACACGAGAACAATAGGATAAGTCATCATGGATAAAATATAGTAATGTATGAATCAAATAAAATCAAAAGGGATTCCAAAAACTCAATGATGGAGCCTCTTGATTTCCAGGAAGGTTAAAAGAGGGCACCAGCCGTAGAGCATGAAGAAATCCCATGTCCTCCAATCATTATAACAATATTGAAGAGCGGATTTCCAAGACATATAATACCCTTTATTGCACTATAACTGAGGAATTATAAGTTCCACTGAATTTTTTTTCCTAAAATGATTAATCACCCAAATTATTATGTGTACAGAAATGGATCTATATAAGCCGTCAACCCCACATTGACACCGTGTAAAATTTACAGGATGTTTATTTTCATTGCTTCTATCTTTCAGCAGTGAAACTACTCAAGCCCAATATATCCCTCCTCCAAAAACCTCCAAGGAAAATAACCTGAAATGTAATAGACCATTAGTTTATGAACCATTACATTAAATACATCTCAAAAGATTCTTTCCATCAAGAATCTTAAAAAAAACCTAGCATGATGGGATCTGAAATATCACCATGTGATACTCCACTCAAGGATCTCATCATACATCCAAGATAGATCCAACTAAAAACACAAACTAAAGAATCTAATAACATCTCGCACAACCTAATAACTATACATCCACATGAAAAACCATCCCACAACAACACAACCTAACCCAAAATCAATCACAACCAGAAAACTGCAACACCCCAAACATATGAATTAGAAAATTCCATCTACAATGTCCAGATACTATCTGTTATGGGAAGAACTAACTCACCCACACAGGTTTAATTACATATTAGTTAATGTGTCTATTTGGAATTATTTCAACCCTATTATATATGTTGGAATGTTTTCTTGCTTTAAAAATCATGGGAAATAAAAATAATATATAACATAGCATGATCCAAACATAACATCATCCAAGAAAAAACAAATAAATAAAAACAAAACTCAATACAACTCATGGTGATGGGTATGAATATACATCGTTCACTCCCTAGTACACTCCTCTGGGATACCATGACCACATAACACTCAAAATATGGGAATATATCTACATGAAACAACTTCTCTAGGCCATCTTTGATCTCCACTAGCAATTCCAAGAATGTCATATTGTTCTCGATATCCAACACTGCTTATTAAATAACATTATTGTCATCATAAAGATGTTGATGCTGATGGGAAATGTGGAAGACTTCTTGGATAATTTCCAACATAGGTGGTAATTATGGATGATATGTTATCTCACCAACATTACCCAACACCTAAATAGGAAAAAAAACTAAGGAGAAAAATATTTCAACCCTACCAAGCCACTATAGACTGTGGTGAGGGGAGACACTCAAGAACATAGGGTCTATAAACCTGAACTCTAGGTGACCTACCTAAAATAATAATTGGCCTTCAAATGGTCATAGTACACCCTCATCTTCTCATTGACCAACTAGATATTTTCAATCATTCTATACACATTATTAGGAACAAGAGATTCTAACTCTCCAGCATCCATCCAAAACAATTGGGAATGAAACAAAAACATTTAAAAACATAAAATGGAGGCATACTAATATAAGAGTGATTGATATTATTATATAAAAAAAATTAAAAAATTCATGTTTAATTATGAAGAGGAAACAAAGTCAATGATGCATCCCTATAACATATCCTCAATGGTTTGTATAGTCTGCTCCATCTTCCCATTAGTTGAAGGATAACAGTGGTGATAATGTGAAACTAAGAGCCCAAAGAGTTATGTAATTCCATCCAAACATACGCGATAAGTCAAGGATCATGATCATAGATGATGTTCCTCATTACCATGTGAAACCTAAACAAATCATTATTGTATGGCACTGACAAAACATCCATGAAACTCGACTCATGGATCATGAGGAAGGGTGTTGATTTCATCAGCATGTCTACTATCACCCAAACCACATCACAGTCTCCCTTAGATCATGGTAAAACGTTGAAAAAATCCAATGAGATTTCCTTCCATTTCTATGATGGAACATCCAAGGACTGTAACAAACCTCTTGAAAAATGGTGATTTGCATCTACATGCTGAAAAACCAGACATCTTGCCACAAAACTCTTCTATTAACTGTTTCACTCCCAACCACCAATGCTATATCCTCAATCCACAATAAATCATTTTCACCCCATGATGTACTGGTAAAGGTGTTATATAAAAATCATATATAACACCCACATGAATTTCCAATGGGATACAAAACCTATCCTTTAACATCACATTATTCCAACAATCCTCTGACCATCCCCTAGGAGTGTCATCATGGACAACATTATCACACATCACCTATAGCTACGAGTCTCCCCAAGGAGACTCCTGCACTAGATACATCAAATATGAATTCTTGTACATATGATAAAAATATCCCCATCCATTTCTCTCCCCATCACCATGATGCATCATTGGATAATCCCCTATGCAATTATAAACAACTATAGATTCCTAAGTGAGATCCTCTCTAGAATTATCTCTCAATGACTAGGAATGTACATTATCCTTCCCAGGGGTGTAAGAGGTATCAAAATCACAATTCAAAAAAAACCCAACTTCATAAATTGAGATAGATTCAGATCATATTGATAGAAAACACATCTCAGGAAATTTTGTTTCATGAAAACCTTAAAATGATTGTTGATGATTTAAGGACAACAAAACATCAAAATTAACACAAATATTTCCAAATCCATATTATGGGTGGAATAATTTTCATTGTGAGGAAATAACTTCCTTGAACCATAATGGATCACTTTTATGTAGTGAATCAACAAACATCCAAATCCTAGATTGAATAAATCATAGAAAACCTCAAAAAATGAACCATCCTCTGAATAATGAGGCATTGGATCACTAGAAAACTTCTCTTTCAGGTTTCCTAATGCTTCTCGGAACTAATCAATCCACAAAAATCCCTTAATTCCTAGTAAATATTTTTATCTAGGCTGAAAATAATGTGAAATTATATACAATCATCTAATAATAGACCTTGAGACAAGGAAAACCATGAACATCTTCCATGTTCTTGTGTTCTTCCCAAGAAACAGATGCTTTGACATTTGATGAGTCTACATACACACCCTGGAAATACAATACATGTACAAAGAAATTTACATAACAACATCAAGAACTCACACTTCAAAAACATTCCGTAATTCTTCTGGTGTTGAAGGACCAAAAAAACATACCATAGAAGCTCTCCATGATCCTCCTTAGACTTTGTGTGGACCAATATATCATCCATGATCACAATGAAAAACTATTCAAGGAACTAAGGGAACCTAGACTTCATTAGCCCCTTGAACATGGATGATTTTCTTGGAACACATAATTAAATTATGACAAACTCAAAATTTATTATATCTAAAGTCAGTAATAATTATATCATCATACTTACCCACAACAGGTGATATACGGACCACTTATCAATCTTCAACCACCAACAAGCGCCGTTAAAATGGTCTAACTGATCATTGATCCTAGAATGATTGTAATAGTTATTGAAAATCACCCGATTCAACATTTGGTGTTACATAAAGAACCAGAGAATGCCGTTTTCATTCTTATAGAACAACATAGGGGAAACCCACGATGACATAGTGGGTTGGATATAACTCCAATACACAAAATTATCCACCTATAGCCTCAACTAATGATTCTTTTTGGGGACCATACAATACATGGATATCCAAATTGAGAATTAACCCGAGTTAAACTATATACCAAACTCGATGCTGAGATGAGGAGGTAGTGCCATACCGTCTCTAAGAGAACATCTAGGAACTCATACACTTACTTGGGAATATCCCCACCCCGGGCCTTAGATTATAGCCCAGACAACTCTGAAAATAGAGCATTCACTTTCCTACAACCCAACTGATAACCTTTCACACCAATTAATCCCACTCACTGATGTTGTTCATTGTCAAAACCCGACCCGACCCAGGCTTGAGCCACAACTATCCGAAGGCCACCTCCATAGGCCAGGGGCTGGAGACAAGTGCCGAATGCTAAACAACTCAAGGAGGCCTTTTCCTATGTATATGTACACACACACACATCCCACTCAATGCAGAAGTGCAGAGTAAAAGGAAAAGTAAAGCACCAAATACATAACCAAACCAACAAGGTGCATCAACATCTAAACCGTAAAAAGTTAGTGCTGAAGGTAAACTGAAAAGAAAAGGTCAAAACACACACCCAACCAGAAAAGTTCCACAACCCAGCAACATGTAAACAAAATTAGAACTACTTAGAGAGTCTGCAGCTGGAACTCAACTACGACCACCGCAGGCGGTCCAAGATCCTGAACTCCTAAGCTTCTCTATAGTCATAAGCAACCTATCCAACGTCTGGAAGGGCACACCAAGTGAGGGAAAAGCACAAGAAGGGGTGAGTACAAAAATACTCAGTAGGATATCCAGAAGGCTCGAGGGAGCAACAAATTAGGTATCGAAGTGTGAGTAGTAGATCAAACAGGGAGTAGTAAAGGATTACAACAGAGAGTGCAGTAAAGAGTACAACTCGACCCAACCAGAGGAAGGAAGTAGGCTCGTCCTAACACAAGGAGATAGAAATGGTGAGAAGATGAGATTCCCATCGAGCCTTCACTACCTATAGAATGAGAGTAGACTCATCCAACCATGAAAATATAGACACGGAAAGCACGTGTCATACCTCGTTCGTCTTTGCCTCTCCTAGAAGGAGGGTAACCAAAACCCAAGAAGGGGGTACTAGAACAAGGTATATACATATCCATATACTCAAAGAAAAAACATGAACATGATTGTAGGAGGATATCCATCTCATAGCTCATCCCAAGAAATTTAGTCCCCAATAGTCCCAGAAGTAAACACCATCGATGCCTAGTATACCACACATCTACCACGAAATACAAGTCAAGGGGATTAAATCACCGCACCTTGAAACTATCGACTTTGGGCGGTATTTACTTGCCCGCATAGTTTTAAGTTGCATCACAAGGACGCGTCTCGGTGGGGAAAGCGCCCCTCATTCTTGAGAGATCTGGGGAAAGTCAAACCACACCTCGTCGTTGTCACACAGTCGAGAGGTCTTCTCAATGTAATGTTATCATATCACTAACCCATACAACCAAGTGTCCTGCACTGGTAGTCATGAAGGAAATCCATTGACTAGCCTAGTAGAAAAAATTGAGTCTGAGAGAAGTCATCGGGTAACCCTCTGCCTAGCCCAGCTAGAGGGTAAAGCCTATGAGGTCGTTGGGTAACCCACTGCCCTGCCCAGCTAGAGGGTGAAACCAAAGAGGTCGTCGGGTAACCCACAGCCCAGACCAGCTGAAGGGTAAACCCTAAAAGGTTGTCGGGTAACCCAGTGCCCAGCCCAAATGGAGGGTAAACCCTATGAGGTCGTTGTGTAACCCACTTCCCATCCCCTCTGCATGGTAAACCCTAATATGTCATCGGGTAACCCACTACCCAGCCCCGCTCGATGGTTAACCCTAAGAGGTCATCATGGATCCCACTGACCAGCCCCGCAGGAGGGTAAACCCTAAGCGGTCAATGGGAAACCCACTGCCCAACCCCGCTAGAGGGTAAACCCAGAACTGCTCTGGACATCCCTACTTGATGGTACAACACTGGACAACAGAACAATAATTGGATATCACACAATGACCCATCTCCAAATCAACTTACCTAGTAGAGGGTCAGAGCCCGTGTAGTGTGGGTTACGCCGATAACTAGAACTCTGTCTAGGGAAACACATCATGGTAGATTGCAGAAGGAATATATTATCTCGATAATTGGCTAGGGATTATATTACTAGGGCTCACTGGGCTCTGCAATCTACTTGAAACAACCTCCTGGGTAGAGGATCAGTGCCTGTGTAAAGTATTGGTCACACCGAATCCACAATAAGCCTACCAGGGAAAACAAAGGGATGTGATATTGAAATCCCACATGGATAAAGGAACAAGGGAACCCAAACAACTCTGCAGATCAAATAATTGAGAACAGAATGAGGGGAAACCACTCCACCATACTGGTCTAAACCGTCGTTAACAAAAGGACCCTCTGCATCATGAGAAGTCAAAGGTACACAAAGTGGAACAAGGTATAAACATGGTTCCCTCACAACATGTGGCCCTATCTCATCTCCAAAATAGGTATAAAAACATTCTTGGGTACAAACTACAACATGTACCTTTGGAAAACCCGTATACTCCCAGAGTATAAAACATTTCCACCCCAAAGGCTATCGTGCAAACGATATCCAACTTCAATGAAAAAGGTATAAAACATAATTTCTCCATATTTCTTCCACCATGAACCTAGAATGTTCAACCAAACCTCTTCAAACATTTACTTCTCTCTCACAGAAGTTCTTAAAATCACACGCCAAGGGTTCTCTGCAAACACCGCGGGAAGAACCTCCAACCTTACACCTTTCATGCCTCCACATTTAATGATATCTCATATGATTCCCCGCACATCCAAATGGATCGTACCGTTGTAAACCTCATGAACAAACACACAAAATAGACTATATACTCTCCTCAAATGGATATCTGACAGAAAAGACGTCTAACGCCGCTTTACGCCCAAACAACGTCCCATGGTCCTGAGCCTCGACCCCGAAAATAGTCTGGCGCATCACACCATTGTGATTCCATAAGAAAAACATGTCAAATTGATTTCTTACACACGTGGAATGGGTATCTGGAAAAAATGATACATTTCATCATACCGCACACTAGCGGTGCTACGTGGGACCCGCATCACAGTCTCGTAGCGCTGCCAACAGATCGCACTATTGAGATCCTTTTGAAGAAGCACCCATGATTGACTATTCAACAGTCTAAAATGGGCACCCAATGAAGAGGATAGAATTCAAAGCCAATGCCCAAAAAGACCCTCGTGGGGCCCGCTCCACCCTGCTTAATTAAAGTGGGTGGATTGCAATATTTCAATTACCTAAAAAAAACACACGGAATCGACTGATCGCACGCCCCGAACAGACATCTGATGAAAAAGTTGCTAAACGCAGCTCACAGCTTAAAAGATGGGCCATGGGGCCCACAAAACAACTCCAGTTTCAATGCCCAAAACCACCCTAGAAAACTCCTCCTTGGCAGAAGGGTCCTAACGCCGATGATGGTGCTCAAAACAAACTCTGGATGTGTCTGTGCCGCCCAAAATAAGAACCCCTAGAATAACACCAATCCACTTAAACGATGTGTCACGCCACCAAGGCCCTCGTCTCAAAAATTAAAACCCCTCAAACCATCTCAAAATCCTTATCTCAATCTGAGAATTGTGCTACCGCTGACGGCATGCATGACAGACACCCATAGAAAAAGTTACGGGAGTCTGAAATCAGAGGGGATGGAGCCCTTGGGCCGGACCGGCTTGGTCCGGCCGATCGGGGTTCGCCCACGCCGGCCGGCCCAGCTCACAGCATCTGCCAGTGGCTCTACAGAGTGGTCTGGCCGGGGAATATAGGTCCACGTGGCTCTGATCGGCCCTCGTGTCCGATTGAGGTATTTCACATAGACTCACCGCATGCAAATCTATGTTCCTGCAGAGGGTCACACGTCGTGACCCCGCTGTCGTCGCGCCCATGTGAGTTCGCCTGGCGCCTGGAGCCGCCGCCTAGAACCCCTGATGCACCACCTGGGTCCATCGTCATGTTGTCGTCCTGGAACCACTCCGCCGTCACCTGGAGCCACCGTGTGCCACCACCATTGCCTGTCGGAACTCCTTGGAACCACTGGAAAAGGGGGAAAATGGCTGGGAACATCCCAGGGCTGCCCCTGACACCCCTAGACTCGAAACTTCAATCCAAAAGGATCATTGGGAAGCTCTAATTGTGATCTACATAAATATGGGATTCTCTCAATGATCATACAACATTTTGACATCAATAATTTCATTCAAAGGGGGTTATAGGAATTAAATTGACAAAAATTCAAGCCTACCTCGATTGGAGTAGCGTGATGCTTCACAAAAAGTCCACCGGAGTTTCCACGCCACGCTGGAGAGGTGGAAGATATGAGAGGATCTCATTGAGAGGAAACTACAAGGAGGGGATCAAGGGGAAGAATACGGTGGGGGTTGTGTGTAAATAGAAAAACACATACACTCCCTTTCCCGTAGACCCTGTAGTCAAAATGTCGGCAGGGTCGGGGTGAAGCCGCCCGTAGGTTAAATTACTCATTTTGAGAACAACAACAGTCTTGAAATTTTAATCTGAGCCTCCATTAAAAAGTTATAATACTTAATGCCCGAGGCCTCAAAATTACGAAAATTCCCCTGGTGGAATTTTCCACTAAACGGTCATGCCCACGAAAATTACACCCCTACTAGGGTAAACAGCACAGTCCAGACACAACATTGCCCTCAGATTTCTCATCCAAGTTTCTGTTTAGAAGCTATCCTATTTATTTGGAATTCCCAGTGTGAACGCACTGGAAAAAATTATTTCTGGCCACACCGGGGCTCAGAATAACATGATGTCTGAAGGCGCTGCTCTAGAATAACATCAGGAATTTTCAGAAGTCTTTTATAGAAAAAACACGTTCTTACATCATTCCCTCCTTCAAGATCTTTGTCCCTGAAAAGAAAAAATAGGGAACAACATAGGGTACCATCCCACACCTAGCTCTCCCGTATGCAGTAAAACTCTTTCATAGTTCTGCGTCACTGCACACAAAGGATTTGATCTGTTCACGTGAGGTCTACCCTCACTGAGGACGTGTATAGAAGCATGTACACATCTCCTCAGGTATGTCACATGGGAGGCATCGTTCACCCACTCCAGACATAGGGGGGTTAGGGAAAGGTGGTAGAAAACATCGCCATCCCTTCACACAGTCTCAAATGGATTGAAGGCCCTCGGGGGTTGCTCACTTCCCCGGTCGAACCCCCAGGTCGCACGCCGCGACTGTAATCACCGTTTGGACATAGGATAAAGCCCGATGATTCTATATTTCACAATATCCATATGGTGAAACAGTCAAGGATATCTGGTCACACATGTTTTCACTGTAATTGTCCCATGACCAAGATACTCTTACATTCTTGGAAGGCGTAGGATTCAATACCATATACTAAAGAAAATTTTCCAACTATTCTACTCAACTAACACAGGGTTACACCAACGCCCTATGTCACCCTGGTAACAGCTCAAACAAGGAGCACGGAGAAAAGAATTTCACATACAGAGTCTAAAAATTCTACTGAAAAAAGTAGAATAGCTATAGAGCATAACTCTTATCACCTCATGCTCTTCATGATCGTAGACATCCAAAGCTCGTGGTTGTCCATGGTCCCAACTGTCAGCTCCAAGAGGGTGACGTGGACCACCTGGTGGTGGTGGGAAGACCTCATAATGTCATCCCCCACATCCAGCTCCTCCCTATCCTCTGCTAGCACCACCACTCTGGGAACTACTCCGATCACGGTGCCGCCTCTGTCATGGTGGTGCGCCTACTGCCTAGCCGAAGTTATCAGCATACCTGGTTGGGCAGTTCTATGCCAAGTGACCTCTCCCATCAGAAGCATAGCACCGGCGCTCTCTGCACTGCCCTGGTGCCCTCCGGTGCCACTGTGGTGTACGACCATGGCCTGAAGTCCACTCACATAAGGGTCTCCTCGGCTGAGGCCATGCGCCTTGCCGCCATAGTGTTCCACGACCACGTCTCCAAAACTGGTGGTGGGAAGGACATCTATGTCGAGGTTCTATCATCCGATGCCTGCTAGAAGTGGCATATGTCTCAGCTCTATCATGCCTACTACCACAACGAACTATAAAATGTGATAGGAATCTCTCTATCACTAGTGCCTGCTCTAGCACCTCGGCATAAGTGGGGATGCACAAGGGTACGATGATGGCCCAAATCTATCTGTGGAGACCCTACTCGATCTTCCACACTTGAATGTTTTCATCATAGACCAGGTCCGGGTAAAAGCGTGCTTGGTTCGCGAACCTAGTCACGTACTCAGTCACCGTCATCCCTCCCTGATGAAACTACAAGAGCTCCTGCATTTGAATGGAGTGCTAGAAGGAGGGGTAAAAATCCTCAAAAAACAGCAGCTGAAAGTCATCCCACAAAAGTGACGACTCATCAAGTAACTATTTCACGAGACTCCACCAATGCTTAGCTGCTCTGGGGAAAAGGCTGGTGGTCAAAGGAACCATAATATCTATTGGTGTCTACACAAGCCTGAAGAGGCGAACCACGGTCTCTTGCCAAACCTCAGCTACCTGAGGGTCGAACTCACCACTAAACCTCAGCGGTCTCTGCCACTGGAACTCACAGAGCGCTCTCAACATGTGCTCAAGCTCAGTCTGCTCTGCCGACGTTGTCTACTACTCACCAGGTGGGGGTACTGCTACCGGCCCACCAGGAGAAAGGGACTCGTATGATGGGTCCTGGACTAAGGCCTCATCGCTCACAGGGCCGTCATCATGAACCAAAGCTGGTATCCTGGATGCCTATCTTCACGAAGGAATCCTGAATGTTATCAAGGTGTACCTCGATCAGATGAGCATATATGTATATGATAGTAATAACAATGGGGAGTTGAATCAAGAAGGACATTCAAAGACTCAATCATATGTGATGAACAAACCAATTTTCCGTACAAAAGGTGTCTCAGCACGATGAGTTGACAAGCGGGTTATCAGGATCCTGTTGAATGGGTACGTCGGCCGCCACACCATCGCTGGACTCGCTGGCCTGAGAGCCGCTCTCGAGACACATTGACACTATTTGCATAGATCCCAAAAAATTCCTTTTAAGGGATATCCAAACAACATCCCAAGGAACGAACCACCTCTGATACCACTTTGTCACAACCAGACCCTACCTGGGCTCGAGCCGCAACTACCCCAAGCCTGCCTCCATAGGCCAGGTGCTGGAGACAAGTGTTTAAAGCTAAACAACTCAGGGAGGCCTTTTCCTAAGTACCTGTACACACAAACGCAACCCACTCAATGAAAAAGTGTAGAGTAAAAGGAAAAGTAAAGAACCAACTGCTATAACCAAACCAACAAGTTGCATTGACCTCTAATTTGTACAATGAGAGTGTTGAAGGTAAACTGAAAAGAAAAGGGCAAAACATGCACCCAACCTGAAAAGTGCCACAACCCGACAATAGGTATACAAAATTAAAACAGTTGGGAGATTCCCACACCTGGAACCTGACTACGACCACCGCACATGGTCCAAGCTCCAAAACTCCTAAGCTCCTATGTAGTCATGAGAAACATGTCCATCATCTGCAAGGGCACACCATGTTCATGAAAAGCCCAAGCAGGGGTGAGTATAAAAATCTCCAGTAGGATACCCTGAAAGCTCAAAGGAGCAATAAAGAAGGTACTGATGGGTGAGAAGTAGATCAAACATAGAGTAGAAAAGTAGTACAACAGATAGTTCAGTAAAGAGTACAATATGATGTAACAAGATTAAGTAAGTAGGCTCGTCCTAACAGAAGGAGATATAAATGGTGAGAAGATGAGCTTCCCATCGTGCCTTCACTACCTATAGTAGGAGAGTAGACTCGTCCAATCATGAGAAGCTAGACATGGAAAGCACATGGCATACCCTGCGCGTATTCACCTCTCCTGGAAGGAGAGTAACCAAAAACCATGAATTGGTTACTGGAACAAGGTATATACACATCCATATGCTCAAACAAGAAAACCGAACAAGATCGTAGTGGGATCTCCATCTCATTGCTCATCCAAAGAAAGTGAGTCATCAATAGTACCATAAGTAAACACCATCGATGCCTAGTATCCCACATTTTTTCCCCGAACTACAAGTCAAGGTGCTCAAATCACTGCACCTTGACACTATCCACTTTGGGAAGTACGGACTCACCCGCATGGTTTTAGGTTGCGTCACCAGGACACGTCTCAGTGGGGAAAGTGAACATCGTTCATGAGAGTTCCGGCCAAAGTCAAACACACCTCATCATGGTCACATAGTCGAGAGGTCTTATCAAAGTCAAGTTGTCACATCACTGACCCATACAACCAAGGGTCCCACTCCAGTAGTCATGGAGGAAAGACACAGACTAGGCTAGTAGAAAGGACTGGTTTTGAGAGAAGTCATCGGGTAACCCACATCCCATCCCAGTTGGAGGGTAGACCCTATGAGGTTGTCAGGTAACCCACTGCCGTAGGAGCCTTCGGGTTACCCACTGCCCAACCCAGCTGGAGGGTAAACCCTAAGAGGTTGTCAGGTAACCAACTGCCTTACCCAGGTGGAGTGTAAACCCTAAGAGGTCATTAGGTAACCCACTACCATGCCCCGCTGGAGGGTAAACCCTAAGAGGTCGTCAGGTAACCCACTGCCCAGCCCTACTGGAGGGTAAACCCTAAGAGGACGTCGGGAAACCCACTGCCCAGCCCTGTTAGAGGGTAAAACCTATGATGCCGATGGGAAACCCACTACCCACCCCCGCTAGAGGGTAAACCTAGAACTGCTCTGGCCATCCATACCAGATGGTAAACCATTGACCAACAGAACATGGAGTGGGTATCGCACAATGAACCATCTCCAGAACTACTCAAATAACAGAGGGTCAGCACCCGTATAGTGTGGGTCACGCTGATACCTAGAACTCTTCCTTGGTAAACACGTCACGATAGATTGCCGAAGGAAGATACAATCTTCATACTTGGTTAAGGAGTCTGCACCCAGGGCTTACAGGGCTCCGCACCCTATTGGAAACAACCTCCTGGGTAGAGGATTGGTTCCTGCATAATGTATTAGTCTCACAGAATCCACAATAACACTACTAGGGAACATAAAGGGATGTGATACTGAAATCCCACACGGCTAAAGGAATAAGGGAACCAAAACAACTCTACCGATCAAACCGTGGAGAACAGAACCAGGGGAAAGTACTCCACCCTACTGGTCTAAACCGTCATTAACAAAAGAACCCTCTACATCACGAGAGGTCAAAGGTACATAATGTAGAACACGGTACGCACATGGGGTCCTCACGACATGTGGCCCTATCTCATCTCCAAACCACATACACAAACATTCTTAGGTAAAAAATACAACATGTACCTTAGGAAAACCCGTATACATCCAGAGTATACCACATATCCAACCCAAAGGCTATCGTGCACACAATGTCTAACGTCAATGAAAAAAGGGAGAAAATGTATGTTCTCCAACATTCTTCCACCATGACCCTAGCACGACCAACCACACCTCTTCAAACAATTACATCACTCTCATAGAAGTTCTCAAAATCACATGCCTAGGGTTATCTGCAAACACCGCGGGAAGAACATCCACCTATACACATTTCATGCCTCCACATTTAATGAGATCTCAACTGAGGTCCCGCACATCCAAACGAATCATAAAATTGTAATCCTCATTGAAAAACATGAGAGAGAGACTATCTACTCACCTCAAACAGATATCTGACGAAAAATTTTTCCAACACCGCTTTACGCCCGAATGGCGTCCTGTGGTCCCGAGCCTCGGTCCCGAAAACAGTCGGGTGCATTGCACCATTGCGATCCCCTCCTAAATACATGTCAAATTAAATTCTTACACGCGTGGAATGGATATCCAGATAAAATAATGCATTTCGTCATACTGGACAGGAGAGATGCTACGTGGGACCCACATCACAGTCTCGAAGTGCTGTCAATGGATTGCACAGTTGCGATCTTCTTGAAGAAGCACCCACGATTGACTATTCACTTTTCTGAAATGGACGCCCAGTGAAGAGGACAGAAATCACTGCCAATTCCCAAAATGGCCCCCATGGGGCCCACTCCACTGTGCTGTATTAAAGCCGGGGGATTCTACTATTGCAATTCCCTCAAAAAAAACCCAGAATAGACTGCTCGCACGCCCCGAACAGACGTCTGATGAAAAAGTTGCTAAACGCTGCTCTCATATTAAAAGATGGGTTGTGGGGACCACACATCAACTACAGTTTCAATGCCTAAAACCAACCTGAAAAAATCCACCTCTGTGCCAGGGTATCAATGTTGCTGACGGCGGTCTAAACGAACTCAGAATGTGTCCGCGCCGCCCAAATCAGAACCCCCGGAATAACAACAATCCACTTAACGGATGTGTCGCGCCATCGAGGCCCCCGTATCTAGAATTAAAACCTCTAAAACCATCTTAAAAGATTAGTATCGATATGAGGAATGCGATTACATAGACATCACACAAAACAGACACCTGGAGCGAATGTTACGGGTGTCTGATTTCAGAGGGGACGAACCCCTTAGGCGGGACCGGCCGCGTCCGGCCGGTCCGGCCAGTCTGGGCCGGCCTGCACCGCCCGGCCTGGCCCACAGCGCCGGTCCACAGCTCAGCCACGTAGCGTGGACCTCAGGTCCACACGACACCCACTGGCCCTTGTGGATGGTCATGGTCTTGCGTGGAGACCCACCGCATGCTGGTCTCTGTTCCCACATGGGGTCGCACATCACAACCTCGCGGTCTTCGCGCCCCGCCGAGCTCGCCTGCCGGCTGGCGCTACCTCATGGAACCCTTGTCACACCGCCTAGGACTGCCGCCGCGCCACCATCTCAGAATAGCGCTGCCTCCGCCGCCTGGAACCACCGTTCACCGCCACCGTCGCCTGCCTGAGCTCCCGGGAATTGCCGGAAAAAGGGGGAAAACAGCCGGGAACTTCACGGGGCTGCCCCGGACGCCCTGGGACTCTAAATTGTTATCAGAAAGGACCGTTGGGAAGCTCAAATCAGGATCAACACAAATATAGAATTTTCTTGATGATCATACAACATTTAGATGTGAATAATTGCATTCAAAGGGGGTTGCGGGAATTAAAACGGTAAAAAACACATGCCAACCTCGATGGGCTAGCCCGACGCTTCACAAACGGTCTGCCAGAGTTGTTTTTCTACACCAGAGAGGTGGAGGAAGTGGGAGGAGCTCTTTGAGAGGAAATTACAATGATGGGAGAAAGGGGAAGAAAAGGGTGGGGTGTTGATTAAATAGAAAGACACTTCAACTCCCCCTGCCCATAGACCCTGTACCTGAACTATGGGCGAGATCGAGGTGAAGCCTCCCCTAGAGTAAAAACCACGATCTGAGTGCAAAGGAAGTCTCTAAATTTTAATCTGGACCTCTGTACAAATGTTATAAAACTTAACGCCTGAGGCAACCAAACTACAAAAAATGCCCCTGGGGGCATTTTCCACTGAAGGGGCGTGCCTGCGAAAATTACACCCCTCCTAGGGTAAACGACACGCTCCATACTCAATGGTGCCCTCGGTTTTCCCATTCGAGTTACCATTCAAGAGCTATCCAATTTATTTTGTATTCCCAGTGTGAACACATTGAAAGAAAAATTAATTCTGGCCACACCGAGGCTCGGAATCGCATGCCGGCTGAAGGCATTGCTTTGGAATAAAATCATGAATTTTTCAAAGTCTTTTATAGGAAAAACTGGGTTCTTACACTCATTGGGAAATGAGACTCTTATCTGAAAAATGTAAATGGACACATAAATAGAATATACAAAATCCATTCCATGGATGAAATCTTATCGTTGTATGTAAAATAAAAAGAATACCCCCAGTGTCATAGATAACACCAGGAGCAATGAAGGAATCTCCACATCCATTCCAAATATATATTTCAAATAAGATGAAAAAATAGATTATAGGATCATACATAAAGAAAAGATTAAACAATTTTAGATGATAAAACGTTCATAACAAGAGAAAATCTGGGCTCTGTTGGCGTTGTATCCTTTATTGCATGCATCTGACTAAGCCCAACACGTCTACCTCTCTACTAATGGCCTCCACATCCATGATTAGTCATGGGTCCCTCTAAATGTGAACCATAATAGGCAAACCCATTACCAAAACTACCTCATCTTGGATTATAAACAAAAACATATAGTATGAGTAGCTGTAAGTACTTCATAAGTAACATGTGGGGATTAAAAGGGGCATTACTACCCATATGAAACTGGCCTCCCGAGGAATTTGGTGATTGATTATGATGGTACCTATATCTACTAGATATATAGAAAAGTAAATAAATACCGAAAAATGGGATCAATAAAAACTTATCCATTATGGTTGGGAAAGAAAAATTAATAGTATTTTACCCAAGGAATGGAACCCTGACTTCCTAGACACTCGGGAACACTACATAGATCCCTACTCCTCAAAACACCATACTGAGGGTCAACTCCCAATGAAATAATACATTCAAAAACCTTATCCTTTTTTTCACTCTAGATATGGTGGGATTGTAAATGGAGTGATCGCGTACCTGATCACTAGATATAAGGCCTCCTTAAACAAAATACTCTAGAATCCTAATTTTGGAAGGCATATTATGTAAAGTGGAGGAGCACCATGAACCTGATCCCAAGACCATAAACACTCAGACTACCATGCTTAAGGGATTTATGCTCCTACTTCTTGGATTCCCTCATTTTCAATGACTGAAAATCTTCTCTAAAATCTTTCTGATGTTCAGGATAAAACACATATTCCAACAGATAGTCACCTTGAAATAGTTTCCACCACTGATGCCTAAATACCTACATCTGACAAACATCCAATGGTATGAATTTTTTTTCTCAATCATAGATCATATTGAAAGCAATATTGAGAACCTATAATCAGTATTCTTTCTCCTGTTCTGAGACACTCCCCTAAAATATATCCCAAAATATACCATGGAAAGGCACATAAATCATGATATCGTGCCTCATCCTCCCCCTTCTGGTCAACCCTCTACAGATCAACCAAATTATTCTACAGAATGTCAACAACTGGAGAAGCCCATGGAAGATTAAAATGATCCATTCCTGAACATAAAGAGAACATCCTACGCCTAAATGCATATAATTATATCAATTATAATTTAAAATATTCCATTTATTTTCTGAAAACACTTAACTAAAACCTGAAAACAAGTCACCATGATGCATGTACCTCTCCTAGGACTCTACCATGAAAATATTTCCAGCTCACATGGTCATTCTATAAGCTCAGAGTCAATGCACTTGAACATGTGGGGCCATAAAATCCCACATCCTAGCTAGTATCGATGGACTATGTTAAACACCATGTTCAACAAGAAATTATTCCATACAAATCCATTAAATCCTCACTATGCCTAAATCAAAACATTTCCCTATATCTCAACAATACCTTTGATACCACTAGGGCATGACCCCCTCCCACCCATGATTATATAATGTAGGGAGGGAGATAACGACCCCTGAGTCATGCCTCTAGTAGGCCCTGTGATTGAGACTAGAATTGTGGGTATAAAAATACCATGGTATGGGATACATTATCCATTGTAAAAGATCCATGATTGAGATATAGGATACAAGAATCACAGAAAAGTCATCATAAAAAATAAAGGTATACAAAAAACCAGAAAATTGAATTAATAAATAATATATCTATATATATAAGTATCTAATGTAAATACCAAAATGACATGTATGTCGTAGTGACTTGATAACAACTCTAACCCAACTATTAATTTACATCTCGATCCCTAAGGTCCTCCCAGATACCTAAGAATAGTTTATATAAGCAGGGTGAAAATAAATGGTATGCTCAATTAGAAAAAATCAAGGCCTCATGTGCACATGTAAAAAGGGCCTGCTAAACTACCAATGGAAAAATAGGTGAACCAACAAAGACCAATACAGATCATCTAACCAAACCCATCATCATCATGGCTCACTCACTAAATCATATATCTGATATAATGATATCGAATCGATATCACAAAAATTAATTGTTCCACTCTACCTATTCCTAACTAACCATACACTCTCACTACCCAAAATTGAACAACTTTTGATCCCATCCCTTAACATATATCACATAATATCCCACCCACAATCACCTAGGATACAAATCACATCACATCAGGCTCCATGTCACTTAGGCCACACATCATATCACATCACATCTCATCAAAAGGAACCAAATCCACACATCAAATCAAAACTAGTAAAAGAGTGGAATGGAATCAAGAAAATTATGGATAAAACATCTTTCTATCCTCTTAGTAGTAATGACTCACACCATATATCAAATCACATCACATCACATCGCGTCTATCTTACTGACACATAATAAAACACATCACATTCTATCTAAAGACACAAGGGACTACACCTCACACCTCTTTTGAAGACACATAGGCCATCACATCACTATTGAAGGATGAGTGCTGGAGAGGGGGTAACCATCCATCCAGACCATTCCCATCATGGATATTGGGGAAAACACATAGAATTCATAATGAATAAGTGTTGGTAAGGTTATCCAACTCGGGTGGGGCATGTATAAAATAAGAAAAAAAATCATTCTATATAGACAGTACACATTACCTAGCCTATGGGTTAACACAAAAACACTAGAGGACGTCAAAACACCACTACACATCACACATAAACCATATAAAATAATGCCACTACAATATGAATCACACCACACAACCACCATTCAAGCCACAAAACATTCCACATTCCACTGATAAGTTTTTCATCTTTTGTTCATTAATAAATTTACCATAAATCGAGTTACATCCCATTAATTTCAATTACCATATCATTTATTTAATCATTATATTCAACATAGTAATTTATTACTCTACTACCCGGGAAAATTAAACAACAACATCACACAATCGCCACATGAAATATCAATTGTCACAACACCAGATGTCCCCCATAATAATCCTATCTCATTAACCAAGACATCTCACAACAACAAAAATCATAAATACCATCCATCACATATACATAACTATTATTCCATAACTACTATACCACAACAATATATCCACAACATATTCCATAAAACCACTAAGATACGACTTCTACACCACAACAACAATGCCAAAAAAATTCTATGCCACAACCACTACACTTAAACATCTATGAAACATACACTACGCCAAAATATCTCTGAGACAACCACTGTGACACCCCCAATTAGCAAAAACCACTCTTTCACAACCACTCCACCAAATCCACTCTACCAAAATCACTATGCCACATCACACAACTTCCCAAATTTCATCCACGCTAACAAACCATCACATCACTACCCCTCACAAAACACACCCCATCTACTGATGTTTATCCTTGCATAATGACCCAAACCAAAATGAAAAAACAACAAGAACAATCAGCACCAAAACACACATTAAAAATTCCATTTATTTAGGGGATTTATAACAGTACTAATTTATATTAGCTTGAGTATTATCACACAAACTAGAAGGTCCAGGGGTAACCAATTATGAGCCAAATATATTTTTATTAACCTTTTATTAAATAGATATCATATAAAAACACAATAACGTTAATCAAAACATAACTACAATAGTGAAAAAATTCTCCCAATAGTTTTTATTTTAATAATTGGACATAGACATTCATAATAACATTAATAACATATATCAATGAAATAAATCATGCGATAACTGTCCATACTAATAAATATTATTCATTCCAATTAATTATATGATTATTCTAACCCTTACTATCCACCCAAGGGTATGATATTGAAAGAATATCCCTAAAATATTATGTGATAGAGTGAGAATGGGGATCCCCAACCTCCAAGAGGCTTTCTGACCTCACTTGGAAACAGAGAGAGAAGAAGAAAATACCTATAAAAACTGACACACATGAAACTCACAGATCAACCTATACCTCTCCCAATGTTCATAAAAACACATACTAACTCACACTAAACACCAAAATCACACCACCATATTGTATCATCAAATATAACTAATGGAAATGCATGATAATGAGATAAAAACTCACCATGGATAGAAGACTAGAAGCCATGAATCAAATCCTATCAAAAGGGAACCCAATCAATTGAAGAATGAGATTATGGATCACCTAGAAAGAGAATGAATGTGCCAATGGTAGGGTTTGAGTAAACCATATAATTCTCCAAACATTAAAACTGCACTACACATAGTATTTATATGATGTTTAATCCCCATGAATAGAATTTAATTTCATGATTTTATATTCCACTAAGAAATACCTCACATAAAAGGAATAATCACATGAATTATTACCCATCGTAAACTACCTCTGCAAAATCCATGAAACCCATTTTTACATAATGTAAAAATTACATAGTGTGAATTTCCTATAGTTATAGATTTTAGCATAAAAAATCTTCAAGGCCAACTCTAGGCTTCCCCCCCACAAGAATCTCTAAATCTAGAAACAAGTGACATAGCAGCCCGTGTGTGCATAGAACATTAAAACATACATACATGATACCTAATTTAAATTATAAATAGAATATAAAATATGAAAAAAATAAAATTCATAGACACTATTAAAACTCATTCAAATATTAAATATTTATATCATGGAAAAATGTATCAAATTAAGGGAAATCATGTAAGCTCGATAAGGGTTAAGTAAAATGGAAGAAATCATTAGTAAAGAATGTTTAATCAATATAGTAAGCTATATTTTTGAAAACACATTCCATTTAATCAATTAATTGATAATTAAGAGAATACATATATGTTATCAATGAGTTACTATCATTGATAATAATAAATGAATTCTCAATGAAGGAAATGAATAATGTTGGATGCCATGATCACATACATCATGATATATTTACCATCTACATGATGTGCCAATATATTTTAATTGATGGTTAGGTATACACCAAAACCAATTTAATTTTCCCAACATATTCATCTAATGGGATAGTCGATTCATTTACGGGCGATCTATAATGAAGCCTCACCCATCATTACATCCCCAATGAATATATTGTATATTGAATTATCAATTAAATTCATAAAAATATTCCTTATCAATAAATATTAGTATTGGGAGAATAATATGTATTATTAAATATCTCTATATTCAAAGAAATAACTTTATATGGAAATGGTAAAATGTTTCATAAATTATCATATTCATGATAAAATGAGTATGGATATTTAAAGAAAAGTACTTTCTAATAAAAAATGATCACATGGAGGTTTATTTTTCATGGATGGAATCTTTTAAACATATCCCAAGTGTATCATAAGTTAAATAAAGGGTTTTTGACAAATATGAATTAAAATAACATAAAATATATTTAAAAACATTGATGTGTAAAATAATATTTACAATTTTAAATAACTCCATTAAAAACAAAAAAAATTGTTTCCTAAATAATAAGAAAATAGATTTCATTGAAAATGAAATTATAAAATTATAATAGAATCTTCAGAAAATTTATTATTCATTATGGGGGAAAATTATTTTGATTACATAAAACTATAAAAATATTCTCATCATACTTTTGTTAGAAAAGTACCACGTTTGGAAAATGACAGGAAGATTTCTCTTAAACCATTTTGTAAATTGAAAATCATGTGTAAAAATTTCATTTGATAAATCATTGTCGATTAGTAAAAATGATGTTGAAAACATTTTAATCAAAATATGACCATGGAAGAAAAATATTCCCTATACAAAAAAATAATAATGGTTTTCCTTTAAAACATAACATTTCTTTATTCATGTTCCAAAGAGAGGAAAATAAAAAATTGAAATATTGAAAATACTTAAATGATTAAAGTGAAACTGTAATTTAATCTTAATTTAAAATTATATATTCAAGTTAATTTCACTAAATTTGTTGTTTATGAACCACATAAAATTAAACAAGTTCATAATACCAAATATATCTCAATGTAGTGCAAATTGGGATGAAATCTATCTCTTTGGAATTCCACATAGTGGAATGTGCATTAATATAATGTGCAATGTTTTTGAATGTGTTATAGATTTTTACCAAAAATTTATGGATTTTTATAATACCTTATATAGTCCTATCAAAACATCTTATTACTCATTGGTTAATAATATTTCATTATTACTACCACTTAGGGTACCCACTATTTCATTTTTTCAAGCATGTTTTATCAATGAAATTTTAATCAAAGTTCATATGATATAGTTACATGATATTTAAAATAATATTAATGATTTAGTTATCATTTTTATATATGATATATATTTTTATAAACATTATTTAATGATGGGAATGAAAAATGAATCACATCGCTTTGTGGAGACGGTAGGTAATGCATACGTAAGAGTGAAGATATCATTTCCATGATAGTCTAAGGGTAAGTAATTTGAGGATATATTAACTTTAAAGAATATATATTGTGTTAATAGTATCCAATATATTCATTTTCTCCATCATTATGAATATACATGTAAGTCATTTATGGACAGAAAATAGAATCAGGTCACACGGTGGAAGTCGGCCATACATATAAGTGATTTATTTACATCAAATTTGATTGAGATGAAGATATATAAATCTAATTCATTAAACATAATAATATATAATGATATTTTAGATACTTTTATCATAATATTGGAACATTAGGACATAATTTGAGGTGGTAATAGATTAAGTAAAAGAAAATATCTTCATTAAGACGATTACCTTCTCTTAGATACACCGATGTATCTCATCTTATGGGCCATATTATTCATATTTTAGGAAAACCAGTTTCCATAAAACATTGATCAGGGTTATAGGTAGGTATTTTTATAGTGTTTTTTAGTTAGTTGGTTAAATGAGGTTCCAATAAACGAGGGAAGGGGGTCATATTGTAAGTAGGAATGAGAACACATTAGGAACATTTAAAAATTAAAAATATATTAATGTCTTAAAATATTCAAATGGCTCCATAATAGAAAATTTAAAATAATATATGATACATGGTCTAAATATGAACAAAAAATATAAATTTGGTATTTTTAGTCATTTTAATCCAAATATCTTTTGTTTAACCCCAAAAAACATGTTTTAACATTAACTACGGTGAACATTATTTTCTATTATCTAAATTAATTACGAGATAAAATGAAATTTTACTCATTAAATTTTTTTATCTTACGAATAAAAGTATGGAATACATTTTATCAAATTCATTTCACAAAATTTGTATAATTTAATTTAATGTTAAACGAATAATCGACAAAAACCTTTTTTATAAAAGAAATGTCTTCTTAAGTAGAAAAAACATAATTATATGGAATTAAATTATAAAATAATGCTAAATAAAATAATTGGATTATTAAAAATATCATTGAATAAATTTTTAATTAAAACCATTTAAAAAAATGTTTTACATTGAATTTTTATTATAAAAAAACATATTTCAATAAATGTTAGCATATTTCCGTATTCATTGAAAAATCAATCAATTCATAAAAAACCCAAAAATTCACCTAACTAACATTTTTATATGATTATTTGAAAAATGATGTTCATTTTATCAAATTAATATTTATAAAGTTTTAATAGATTTATTCTATTTTAAAAAAATTGAATAAGAATCAATTTCGAAGATAACATATTTTTTAATGATTAAAATGAATTAACTATGATTTTAGTGTTTATTTTATAAGAATTAATCAATAAATTTTTATTAATAATTATCTTCATATATATATAATAATGTTTTTATTCCTATTATTACCTTCCAACTCAATTTATAGTTTTTTAAAAAATATTTCATGGTTTTTATGGCTTAGTATTGCTTCTCGTATACACTATCAAATATAATATTCTTTTTGAATTATCATGATATTACAAGATCTAACACTGTTCTATGAATAAAAGAATAATTCAATATTGGATAATCATATAAACCAAAATTCCATCTCATATCTATGTTCAATTCTAAAATATGAAAAGGAATTCAATGAAGATATTGATAAAACTTCCCATTTGGCATCAAAGGATCATCCCAATGACGAAGAAACATGGTAGATGAATGTTAGTGATGTATAGAAAAGGGGGAAGGTCTAAAATTTGGGATATGGAATTTGGGGTTTGAAATAGGTGTTTAAGGTGTTAAACACTATGTTGGATTAAAATCACATGGGGTCCATTTATTGTACCCTCGAACTAGGCGCACTGATGGGCATGTGGGATTGGAATAATGACTTAGTCTCTTGCATCACCAGTGGCTAGCCAGTGGGTTCCACCAATGAGCTTAAGGTATCCTTTCATACACCACATAACCCACTCTTTTCAGACATTCAAACTATCAATTCTGATACATATTTTAACTACAAATTAATCTCATAGAATCTCATAATTGAGAATAAAAAAATTCCAACGATGTAATTTATAAACTCAAAATAAATCCTATATCTAAATAAGTGATGATTTTACACATTCTATATGTTCAAATCGTTTCTTTCCATAATTTATCCACTTCAAAAAATAAAGGGGATTATTGATTTTTCATGAAACTTATCATCCTGAGAAATGGGTTTGAGATAGATTTATCAACCTGAATTATCCTTTTCATATAGGTATGAAATGTGTATACCTCTTCATTCTTACCTCTACATTCAATTTTTATCTTTGTTAGCTTTTGTTCAATTGAATCTTTTGTAACATTTTTTTAGTTTAACTATGAATATTTTCATGAGAAACATGTGTATTTATAATCCTTTATTCTTGATATAATCTTTTATCAGTATAAACATTATAAACCTTATAACATGGAATCCACTATATATTTATTTTCCCTTCTTCAATGGTGTAAAATTCTTTTTAATTTCAAAATAATTGGAAATTGGAACCATTTTTTCATTTCCTTTATAACTTGAAAACTCAATTTTTCAATGTAGAATTGTTATAGGCTTATTATGAGCATTTTTTTGAATGTTCCATCTTCCAGAGAGACCACCATCATCTATTCCATATCCCTTATTGGGTAATTTCTCATACTCTTCCCAAGGTGTGTATAAAACAATACCAATTCAACCATCTCTTTCCTAAATTTCCCCCTTATTTTTTCATATTTATCCTATCATTTTTCCATTTCATATTCATTTTACAATGTACAATGTTGTGGGATATATTTCCATTATATTTTAATTTTAATCCATTCATTTGTGCCTTTTTATTCCCTTCCTTCATTTCCATCTAAGGAAATTTTTCAATAATAGAGTTTAAACCCAAGGGATAAAAACAATAATTCTTGGTATGATTCTTAGTCTACTATGGTTATATAATCAATTAATTACACTTTTAATACATCCTATATTTTTACCAATATTCACCATATATATGTCCACCTATGATTCACATTTAACCGAACATTCTCAAGGATTCAAATATACTCATTGTGGATAGATTATTCTTCATTTATGTGGTATTTTTTACTGTCACAGATTGTATCCATTCATCATTCTTGATTCAAAATGATTTATAAAATATCTAATTTTCACACAATAATATATTATTCAATAAAATTAAATACTTATCCTTTAATTTCTAGCGGCACTACAACAATCAAATTAAAAATAATTTCTTTATGATAGGGGAAGTATGTCTAGATCTATAATCCTTGTGAGTTTGGGATTTCACACTAACCTTTTGGTATTCTTTGAGGGAACCATTTTTTCATATAAATTCTCACCACATTCATTGAAATAGTTTTTCATGAACCATCTCTTTTAATCTTCCACATTTTGATAAATATTTTATATTTTACTACATTTTTAGAAATAGAATATTTAGTGCAATTCATATTATATACATTGTGGGATATCTTAATTTAAGAATTAGATGTGGATACTTATCAAAAGGATATATATATTTATTTTCTTCGATTTTGATCCATAATTTATGTCTGAAACACATGCAATGATTGATTGAAAACAAAATTTCTTATATTGAGTTTCATAAGTTCTATATTTTTCTTTTTTAGATTATTAAACTAAATTTTATTATCCATAGACTCCATGTTGATGTTGGTCATTTAATAATTAATTTATCTCAACCAATAATTAAAATTATCATTAAAATTTGGAATTATAAAAACCTAAATTTCACATTTATCCACTAAAAAATCCATCTCTTTCACATTTGTCTGTAACATTTTATTGGGATGTAATAATATCCATAGAGACTTTTGTGAGATTCTTTAAAGAAGGGACTACATCCATGAAAAAATTATTAAAAAAACATTTCTCACATGAAACTAATGGAAAATATATAATAACAAATATATTATTTATTTTTATAGTATGCTAAACTCTTTATTTGATTTTACATGCTTAATGACAGTGTTGAATGAGGCCATCATCTTTTCTAATGAATCATCCATTGCATCGACCTCTTCTTGTAACTACATATTTTTATTCTGATGTCCCTCAATAAATATCAATATATATATTTAAAAAATTTATTTTGTATTTTGACCAATTGGTAAATAAATTTATAGAACTAGTCTTCCCCTATTTAAATGAGATATTACCCCCAACAAGAGATTCCTTCAATAGAGTGTTAAATGTTAACTGAAATTTCCCATATATTATTACCATCCAAATTGAGTTCAGTTTATCATAATTACTCTTAATTATCATGTTCATTATTTGATTCTTGGACAATATACTGTTCATATATTATAGTTTCATGGACAAAACCTCAAAGTCATCATTGTTTAGGATGGATATTGATTCATCCATATGAGGTGCTTTATGAAAAATATAAAATCTATACTTTATATATATCATATAGAAAAATTGGGAATAAGTTTTTATTTTTTATCAAATGGATACTTAGGATTACGATTCAATTTCAATAATCAAAAGTTCCTTATTAAAGTATCATAATCTTTGATACCATTTTTTTTATCTAGTTGACTGGTACAGACACCTGAGAGTGGTGGGGGTGAATTTTTTGCTGAATAATTTTTTATAATTACAAATTCTATAACCCCATTTGGAATTCAACAACATTTCTTGGGTTGTATATTTGGATCTATGAATTAGTTTACAAAATAAAAAACTTGCACATGCTGGCAAGTAAAGAAGATAAAAGGAACATGGTATTTTTACACTATTCGCTACAAAGAACTAATTTTTTATTTCATTGGTTGTTGAACAGAATAATATATTATACAATGTAAAATAATTTTTATTTAAATTGGTAGTGATTCCATCACTATAATTGAGTCTCCTTGTGTGTACATTTTAAAAATTATTATATGACTTCTCTTATCATAGTTTCACTAGACTTATTTCTTATTCTTCATTATATCATCATTGTGTTTGATGGTCATCTCCTTGTATACCCTTAGTCACACTGGTTTTATGGATTCCTGCCATATATTTGAATGTGTTTCAATCAATAACTTCTTTATATGAAAATATCTAGATAAAATATGGATTTCACAACATCCATAATAAATATAACACTCTTCCTGACACTATATCTAATAATTCATTAATATATTCAACATAGATGAATAAAAATTGGTTTCTAGTATCAGTTTTTCCTCATAATCTGAACAACCTTCCCACCTGGCATTCTCATCACTTTACTCAAACCGTCAACATTAATAAACAAAGTATATATAACATCAAAACAGTACCAAAATCTATTTATAATTATTGTTCTCAAAAAAATTAATTTGATTCATCTTTATATTACTCTAATAAAATTCTATGATATAGACAATCTTCTCTACTTCTTGGTTACTCAATATGGAAGTAGATACAACTTATTTTTTTTATTTATTTAATAAACCTATGTCTTTATATACACATGTGAAATACATTATTAGAATTGAATTTAATTCATTGGATAAAATATCCTTAAATGGGATATTGGTGGGATCTTCTAACTTTCATCAAAAATTGATCATCATGGAATACCCATTTCTAAGATCCCATATTACCTTATAAAACAATTGTTGAACTCAGGGTTTATTATGAGAGTTCCCTTGTTAAATGATGATCAATTTTGAAACATATCACAAATTATCATTACAATATATCTATATTTGGAATAAATTTTAATTCTTAAATATATATATATATAATCCAAATATCACTTTTACTATAGATATTTAAAATATAAAACAAAAAAAATGCTCCATTGAACTCATTTCAATGCTGCTTGATACTCTCCAAGAATAAATGTACAACCATTAGTTATGGTTCTTTGAAAAACATCAATATAAATTCTATTCATCATTAGACTAGATAAAATTTAGTGAAATCCATCTTAGTTCCTATGGAATATTTAATTTACCTTAGATAAACTAATTTACGTAATGATAAATAATATCCCAAGCATCAATTGATATTAATCTACATTAATCGTGAAAAAACAATGTTTACATTTTATTCCTCAATGAATATATATATATATATATATATGTATGAGAGGATCTCATTCGATCTACTCATAATGTAACGCCCTGACCCCACCTACCCAGAGTCAGTGCATTACTTCGTAAAATTGGCATGATCACAAAAGATCAAGTCTCGAAAGACCGATTAGTTTAGTAGCCTTGGAAACACTAGATACATTCATAAATGTTACATTACATCATAAAGTGAAAAACTAATAACAAAGTCTTCATAGTACACACTCATATCCTCTTCTGACTATCCCTGCAGGTCATTCATAAAATACTTCTTCACATCCTGGAAAATATTAAAACATTGAAAGGGGTGAGCTGAGATGCTCAGTAAGGATAACAACATAGCGGAAGCTTTCATAAGTAAACATTAACATTTAAGGCAATGTATAACTAAAACAAAAGCCTTTTAAACATGAACTTCAACATAATATGGCAAAAGTAAAATGAGATAATTCCATTCACTTCTTCACATGGATATTCTACTGGTTGAATATTCACATCCAATATCAGTAACCACTTTCATAATGATGGAATGCATAATGCAAGACTATCATAACCACGTAGCCAAGGCCTCGTGCCAAGACCACAAATAAGATTTTGTCAAGGCCTCGTTCCAAGACACTAGTTTGTCTCATGAGACCTTCCGATGCATCGAGGAGCTATAGTGGGCTCCACCCGTCACTTACTAAGTCTAATGCATTCCTCATATGAATGGGTTTAAACATATCATAAACCATAACATAATCGTATCACATAAAGCATGCATAAAGGAAACATAACATTTTCACATTTCAATCACAAGATTTAAATACAACACATTGATATAATAAAAACGCTTTCAAAACCATTTTCAATACAAAAATAAATGAAAGTTAAAACTTTGTATTTATTTTTCATTAAAAAAAGTGATGGCTTGTAGAGGAATCCGAAACTCAAATAATGGTCACGGCGGTGTAGAAGTCATTGTCGCCGCATATGTACAAAAAGAAAAACATTCCATTTTTGTCGTTTAGTAAAATGCTTCATATAAAAAAAGATTCATTTTGAATAAATGTAAATGTCAAAGGGGTTTATACACTGTATAAAAGAAAATTGTGTGTAAAACCAAATATGCCTCAATGAAAGGAGATTGAGACGAAGTCCTTAAAAAGATCATTTTTAAAATAAAATAGATATATTATGTGTATTCACTATAGGTACACATAAAGAACATAAAAATAAAAAATAGGACATAATAATATCATGACATAATTTGAAAGTAGGAGATTAGCCCAAAGAATGGAGGTTGGGTTAAGAAATTCCCTTACCTTGCGTCTTGTCTTGACTCGATCGTTCTTTAACCTCCTGAATAATAAACTAGAGTTAATTTATATTTAAATAAGAACCTTTTTCATGTTCATTATTCCTTTTATATCCCTTATTACCATGTTATGAACATTATGTAATTATTAAAGTTTATAACGGTCATTTTTTCGATCTTAGGTACTTGAGTCAAAAATAAAAATCTTATAATTACAAGTTGTTCATGTGGTGATATATCCATTATATCCAGAATTATATTCATGATATAGATATCATATATCTCATATATATCCAGTATATACATGCATTTATAATATTCCATAACGTTTAGAGGTAAGAAATGAAATGCACCATTAATGGAGACGGTAAGCCGTACGTACGCATGAACGCTACTTTCATTTCTATCTCGTATTTAATGAAATCATAATGATATAAAGGTATATTATAATTCCAGTATAACATCATATATAATATCATTTACTCCATCCTTTATACATCCCACATATGGTATTAAGGATTCAAATCACTTTGAGGGGGCGGTAGTCCACACTTCCTAAAATGAAAATATCACGTTTACCCATAATGGAAATAATAAAGGTATGAAATAAATGAAAAATACAGAACCTTAAGTAAAACATAAACATATTATATATCCTTTATAAATAGAGTGACATCTTAATGGCCACCATTGAAGGTGTTTTATGAGTGTTGAACAATCATCGTTTCGTGAGGCAGAAATTCGCCATCCACAGAAACCCTATGTTCTTTGACCATTAGATGTAGGTGTGTGTAAGTGTAGCTCGAATCCTTCTTATAAAAACATCCCTATATATTGAGGATACTGGTTTTTTTACAAAATAAATGAATAAAAAGTGTTTAGGGGGTTGGAGAAGAAAAATAAAACAAAACAACATTAGAGAAGACATTACCTCAAAATCGGGTAACTCTTTTTGATTTGAGCCAAATGCTTCCTTGGGAAGAGTTCTGCCCAAAGTGAGGCTTCTAGGAGTAATGGGGGAAGTTGGGAGAGTATTTGGGTAGAGGTTGGCCGAGCCAAATGGCTTTAAAGTGTGCATGAGGTGGTAGAGGTGGGGGCCTTTTATAAGAGGAGAGGAGGGGCACTCTTGGAAAGTAAGGAAATTTTACATTATTATACAATGCTTTTCGGATTATAAAGGTCCAACACTTATATAATTCGTGGATAAGGTGACAAGGGTTCGAAATATACCCATCCAATAGTCTTTGGACAAGTTTAAGCCTTTGATTTTACATTATCTTTTCATTTTATTAAAATCGTTAAATAATGAGGTCATCGCCGCATCATAATGATGTCATAAATAATTTAATTTATTTAATGTCTAGAAATTAAAAAAAAATACTATAATGTAGGAAATCTTTTTATCTTTCCAATTACTATTTATAGTCAAAATATTACTTGTATTACCCCATGTAAAAATTGTTTTAGTAAAACATTTCATGTTGGTGTCATTTTTTTACTTTAAAATTAAACAAAAGGTATTTATGTCATTTTCCAACAAAAGTGGCTCCATGGGGTCCCCAAGTTGACCCATGGATTTTCTTGGTCGTCCATGACACATCAAATTAGGTTAGGATATGTTTCAAACTCATCTCATATTATTAAAACATTATTTTTACCTTACACTACACTAATTACCTCTAATCGTGATTAAGAACTTAAAAGTTACTATTCACCAAAAATTATTTTAATCTCATTGAACCACATTTTACTTCTTAATGACAACCATATATGTTGGATTTTATAAATTCAAAACACAGAAGTGGTAAAATTTCATTTAAACGAAAAATTAGTTTTTATAAGTACCACTTAGTGGTTTCACTATTCATCAAAAATTGAAGTTTTTCATAACAATGCCAAAATTTCACCCTAAGCTATAATTGATATTCCAAATTAAAAAATGATGTATATTTTAAAAAATTACAAACATATAAGTTGCATTAATTAATTTTATAATTAATTCCTGCTGTCACAACAAATAGCGTGTTTTTAAGAAACAATTTATATCAAAATACTGACAATTGTTTATGTCCAATTTCAAAGTGAAATTAATTATAATGACCACCATTGGATAAAATGGTAAAAATATATTCTAATTATACTCTAAAACCACTCAATAGTATAATTTATCACTATAAATTATTTTGATTAAAAAAGATCTTTTTAAGTATTTTTCACTATTCATAAAAAATGGAAGTTCTCAGAAAATTGCAAAAAATTTAACTTAGGATAATTTCGATATTACGAATACAAAAATGAAGTCCATTTTGAAATATAAAATTTATATAATTTCAAAATGTGGGTATTACTATTCATAACGGCTACTTTGATTAGTTGTGGTGTGTTAGAACTCGAAGTTGCGTACAATGCAAGCTGTTGCATTATTGAATGAGAAGCGTATCATAGAAGCTCGGGGTGTTACACATAATCTGTTTTCATAACGTATTTTATATGATCAATGATTCTATATACTCAAATGAACATCTTCTTCATCATTATACTTGTCTTTCATCATATTAAACAAATCATGGTAACTCAATTTTCATCATTCATTGATCTTCCCTTTCCAAGGGAGAAGATCACATTTTTTTTCATCTCAATCCGATATCACAACCGATTTTTGGTACTTTTTGAAGTTACAAACATGAAAAGACAGTTCTTACATCATCCAAAATCATTTTAACATTATCATATTAAAAATCTATAAACTCGATTTTTCATCCAATAGAATCCTAAAATTTGTATAAGTGTTAGATTATTTTTCTTGTGTCTACATAGTCTTACACATTATATGTATTACATTCTGATATGTACAATTAATGGTATAATTATTATGGAAAAAACATAAATTGTAACTAAAAACATTATGTCTTACATTTGTAATAAATTAATTTTGATAATAAAGGGAAAAGGCTTCTATTTATTATATAAGAATTTTTTTGAACAAAAAATATAGAATTTAGTTGGTAGATTCGAATGGAAATATTAATTCTCCATTCCTTATCCATCATCTTCAAAAAATCTCATAACTTATTCAAGTTTTATTTTAATTATTATAATAATTTTAAAATCCTTCGAAAATACTTTTTTTATTTCATGACATTTAAAATACTCAAATAAGATTATAATTGAAAAATACTCTTCCATATCAAGTGAAGATATATTCAATCAATTTGGATCCATTTTTATTTATATCATCCATAATCTCGATGTTCTAGAACACTAATTTTTGTATAAAATGTTATTTTTATGGCCCATATTTTTTCTTTATCATTAATTTCCAAGGAATCTATCACACTGTCTATTCCAAGGATTATTTCATTTATATTTATTCCTCCGGGAACAACTCTTCATTCCATGGTGGATACATAATTCATCACATGAGCCTTATTACTTAATTGTAACATTGAAAAACATAATTTACTTCAAATAAAATCACATTTTTTATTTTGGAACTTTAGAGAGAATAATCCCTATATGAGGATGGAATTTGGTATAATCTATTAATAATAAGATAAATTTTTGACCCAGTAATTAAATTACCATTTGGAAAGAATAATCAATGGGATTCTTTGATAATAAAAAATGATAATAACATAATTAGATAAAAGTTGGTGCCCAAAATTTATTATTAAATGAATTATAATTTTATTGAAAATAATATATGTTTTAATAAAGTGGATTTACTGAAATTGAAGTCATTGATATAGAAAAAATGTTTTCCCTTTTGGTTACACTTGTCCCAAAATTAATTTTATTGTTAAATATAATTTATGCAGTCTTCAAAATATTTTAAATGGATGTCAAGAAAATATTAATGAATAGTGTGGTCAAAAGGAAATTATATATTCAATAATCGGTGGGAGTTTTGCACACAGATGATGAAGGAATGGTATGTTATTTGAAGAAATATTTATATAGTTTAAATTTTGAAACACGGTATTAGTAAACTCATTTCCATTATTATTTGGATATCTGGTAACTTAGGGGAGGTAATTTCAATCACACAATCTATATTAAATAATCAAATTAAATGTAGTTTATAAACATGTATATGTTTAAGGAAAAGTTTTTTGTTTTCATATGCTAGAACTGGTATAAATTTTCTCTAAATTAATAAATGAAATGATTCTGATATTGATTATAGTTGAACTCAACTCTTTATTAAGAAAAAATTTAATGTAAAAAGTTATTAAGCTTTTATTTATATTGAAATGTATACAATGGAGTTACTAATGAAAATTTATATATAAGACTGCAATGAAACTTCTGCACCAATTATAGATTGAAGTGAACATAGATAGATTAATATTGAAGGGACTTAGTTTAATTATTATATTAAAAGATTATTAGAAATTTATTTAAATTTATATTAGTGATTCAAAATATTATGTTTTCAATTTTTTGTGAAATGAGATAAAAAAATACGATTGATCAAAATACCATTATAGTAAAAAGAATATGCTGGTGCCAAAATGTAGGAAGATGAAATGAATCAGAAAGAGAAAATTGACATTAAAGGATCTTCCTCATAAAGATATTCACATAGACCTATACTACAGCCGGAACGAAGATAGATCCCTACACCACGGCCGCCGTGAAGAAAAGATGTGGTAGGTTCCGTGGTTACGACGCACTGATCTTGAAGCCTCGTATCATAGTGGGAGCTGAAGCAACCCATGAGAGAATATAAAACATGATTTAATCCTCAAAATGCATTGTGAGGAGGGTTATACAATGAGGAGGGGATGACGGTCGACTTCGTGGTTATGAAAAACATGAAATAGTTCTCGATTGATCGCAGAGCACCACATGTCATTGTGTAGAGCTGTCTCTGCTTCGCGCTGACCCTCGCATATAAATACCAGGATCCCCTAGATCCCAAAGGATGGATACCACAACCTTTCACCTCCCAAGATCTCAAATCAGAAATCACCTTCTGGTTGGGGAAAATGATGACTTTGAGGTACTTGAGTATCACTAAGTGCCTTTCTATTGGCTTAAACCCAACCCCTCATCAAGCAGGGAATCCCTTTGTGAAGCCCACGGGGCACTGTGTATGATGGAAATCCTCATTGGGACTCAGGTATTCACAAAACACTCATGTTTCACAAAGTACCCTCCATGCACATGTAAACCCTATGCTAAGGTAGGGTCATTGTTCTTCGTGAAGCACATTACTTCACAGTGCTATGCTTTGCAGGTTACCCATTCATTGTGAAGACCTACTCCATTAAAGATTTCCACTTTGAAAATTACCCTCCATATACACCTATGCCTTATTTAGGGTTAGGCCACCCCACATCTCGAATCATAACCATTCACAAAGCCCCGCCTCTATACAGGGGACTAGATCTTCAAGATGCCTTTTCCTGTGAACCCCTTGTCTATGAAACCCCTTTTCTCATATGAACCACTCTGTTTTTCTGAATTGATTTCAAGGTCCCTTGGGTGGTGCTTCATGTAGTGTTTCTTAGCCTCATGCTTCATCTCATAGGCACACTAATGGTTATTTCTTATTCACATATCCACTCTATCATGGGACCCTCAATTGATCACTCCATGACACCCCCTAACTATGGCATGGTTGTTGCCTTCCCTTCCCCAAGGGGGGTATCAGTTATGTAAGTCCTATGGGAGTAGAGTGAACCCTCCTTGTTCGATATGGGTGATATTAAACTTCCAATCACTATCGTCCATATCACATGATGTTAAATTGTGGCCTCGCTATGTGCCATACGCACAGGGTGCCCCGTCTTTGACACTATCTACCCTTGTTTATCTTTACGGGTGTGAGATCTTCTTCACATGAAATGTAATCGTAATTTATGAAGTGGAGATTATCCATAGGGGATGGAAACGTCCTAGTGTATTCCCCTATCCTTTGTTGTGGGATGTAATACCCTTTCTTCTTTTCACTTATAATTTACCAAAGACTAGAGGAGAGATGGGTACATGGACCTTCATTATCCCATCCCTCTCCCTACGGGCTTTACCACCACTGGGCCTCCATCTTGGAGTAAGTCCCAATATCCATCTCCTTGGGCTGATAATAACGCATAATCCCCAGTTTCCACTTTGGGCCTCTAACCATGTGTAATCCCCATTCCACTATCCACATACGCACCTTTCGTGACATGATTGTAAGGTCATTATTGCCTCTTGTTTCACACACCAAGCTTGACTCATGTGGGTGTAAAGTAAGTATCAACCATGAAATCCTCTCTGAGCCTCCTTAAAATGTAATCCCCAAATCCACCCATCCCCAACTATGTGGACATTGATCCTTGTCTCCTAGGAATGGTACGTATGTAGCCTCCCAATGGTTCAAGCCTAATACCTACTTTTCTGTACCCATTCACATCAATTCACCTTCATATTACATGACGTTAAACTGTATCCACCATTCTGAACTATGTGGACTGTGATCCTTCTCAAGGAAAGGGATGCCAGAAGCCTCAATGTGGTTTAATCCCAATACCCATCGGTTTCGACCACTCTATGTCGTTCCACCCTCGTCTCGTATGACGTTAAACTGCATGCCCCCATTTCGTCCCACACAACGTCAAAATGTACCCATTCGAACTACATGAAATTTGATTCTTGTCTCTAAGGCAGGGTATGTAGGAAGCCTCCATGAGGTTCGACCCCATCTAGCGGTACGCTGTTGTAACCCCAATGTAGGGGTAAGCCTTTGTGACCCAATCCTATTGTAAGTCTTCGTGACCCACATCCAGCAGTAATCCATTATATTACAATCAATGTTAATCCATTTTTCTCTCAATTGAGGGTAAGCCTTTGTGTTCCCCATAGTTGGGACCAATATCCACTGTCTGCCCCTCAAGCATTAGACTGACCTGGGATGCTAACCATATATAATCCCTAGTACGTAATCAGTTCATTCTCCTCTGCGCACACCCCGATTCCATACCCCCATCCAGAACTACATATACATTGATTCCCTAGAATGGGGATGTGTAAGAAACCTCTCCAAGGTTCAACCCCACCAAACATGTCCCACCATGGACTCTCTCCCTCTAGCCTCTGTGTCTTGTGAAGGTCAAACCCAAACCCAGAGGTTCAACTTCCTCTAGACCCCATCCAAGAATCCCTTCTCATGGTCCACATCATTAGGTGTCTAATCACCCAACCGAACTACCTGTATGTTGATTCCATGACACTGGGATATGTAGGAAGACTCTTCGAGGCTTAAGCCCAACATCAACGTCACCCTCATGTTGGTTCCATTTCATCCTCCACCCACTTCATTCAACCATCTGTATCCATCTTTATTCTCACCCAATCTACTAAATCTCTGTAAAATCATGCCACACACATTCTCACTGCACCTAGTATAAATCAGGTAACTAAATTCATGTTTTCCCTAAAATCAGTTATCCCAAATGGGGTTACACCCATTTGATCCACTCATATTAGTGTTCTAATATGTCTTATCCATCTCCGCCAGACATTAAACTCATGGCATACCCTGTGCAAAATATTAGAAGGTGAGGAAATCCTCAGAGAAGTACCCATGGAATATAATTCCCCTCACTCAACTTGAGATGCATCGGGCTTCCGCTGTAAGAACCTGGTTATTATTCTTGAGGTACGAGTTTCTTGTTTTCCTTTTTCCTTATGTTTTTTGAGAAAATAAGGAGAATGGGAAAAAATACCAAAATTTGTGGGTACACACCATGTACTTTTTCACACGTCGTGTACTTTGGCCGTGTCGGATGGGTATACAAGGCGTGTAGACATGTCGGTGATGAAAGGTGTAAAAACTGACTACATGCGGTGTACATAGTATATACACGCCGTTTAATCAGTCATTAGGTGAACTATAAGGTGGTGGGAGTTGCCTCCAGTGGAATGTTTTTACACACCGTGTACTCAAAAATATGCAACATGTAATCAAGTCAAATGATGAATAGTGAGGTGGAGGAGAGTAGCCGCCAGAAGAACAGTTAAAAAAATGGAAAGACCACACCATGTACATTAGAGTACACACCGTTTAGTTGTGTTTTTTTGTTATAATCTATAATTAGACTCCTCTTTCAATAAAGGATGATTAGAACACCTGGAATCTACGGGAGAGAAGGATGGACCTAGGAAGTGCTCCCGACTGCACACCGGGACTCTGATTCCTTCGCTGGCGATCACGTTTGGACCGCGCAGGTAATCCCTTCCCTCTTCATGTGTGTTTCCTTTCAATTATTCCCCAAGGGGATGTTATTTGGGTTTAAATGGGTTATCATTCTTCCCAGATCTACATTGCTCTTGGATGTTTCAGGAGGCGTCCTTCGTGTATATCGATTAGTGGAGATTGAGGTAGGTGGTCTGGTGTTTACTTCCAACTGTCGAGTTGATTTTGTGTACAATTGTGCTACAAGCCCATGTTTGGGGTGTCATATTGTTGAGGCCTTAGCTATTAAGATATCTATAATTGCCTAGATAATCGATTGAACATGTGTAAAAATGCTGTTTGGGATCTTTTCCCTGATCCAGGGCCACCTCGAGGGTGTGTTTCCCATCATTAGTCATTTGGACATGATACCAGTGGTTATGCCATAATGATAGCATGTTTAGAGTTTTATTTAGAGGAAACATATTTATTACTTTCTTATGCATTGGTCTCGGCCCGGTTTCTTTGTTAGCATGAGGGAAGTGTTTGCGTAGCCTGAGGGAAAGGTATTGATTCGCCTATGGTCAATGTGCTGATTCGCCTGAGGGAATGGTTTTGATTCACCTGAGGTTAAGGTACTGATTTTCCTGAGGGAAACGTTTCTTATGCCAAAATAATGTAGCTTCTGTGTCTGAGGGAAATACCTGGTACACCTAAGGGAAAGGTTCTGAATAGCCTAAGGAAGAGGTATTGTTTATCCCGAGGGAAATGTTCACTTTCATATTCACTATGATGTTTTCTTGTGTTATACCTGCCAAGATGAAGCACAGGATTGGTATTGTTATTTCCTTCAATTTGTTAAATAGCCTGTTGTGGTTTCTACTATGGAACTGAACAAGAGATTGTCGGCCGAGGTCAAGTCTCGGAAACATAAAATACAATTATATTGAAATGTTAAATAATAATATAATTGTAATACAACTGGTAGGAGTAGCTTATTTTGAGTAAATTCTATCTTACTACATTTTATTATTGCACACTGTTGTTGCACATTGCACTGATAGTTGGGAACGAGCCTTTGGAGGTTCCCTACTGAGATTTATTTCTCAAACACTGTTTGGGTCAAGTCTTGGGCCCAAATAAATAATATTGCTGCAGGAGTCAATAAGCGAAATGGTCCCTATACAGGTACATGGTTATTGCAGAGAAGTAGGAGAGAATGAGACCGAGCTTAGGCTTACGATGATTTCTAGTTCCTGATGAATTGTTTTTTTTTGATTTAATATAATTGGTACTTGTATTGTATTGTGTTTGACTATAGTGTATCCTGTTTTTACTTCTTTCCTAGAAATAGGACATATTTCACCATCATATATATATGAATTTTGGTTATCTTTTGACTCAGTATAGTAGTCTCTTCAGCTTGGTATTGTTTACTACTTCCACATTTGGTATGTTTATATTTTTCCACCATGCTATACTTCGAAAAATGAGGGCACAAATTCCCCACTATCAGACCTAGGACCTCTCTTCTAGTCTGCAACCTTTGGTGTTTGGGAAAATGCGCTTGAGGTCATGTGACCAACTGGGTTCGAGGCAACCGTTGAGTGGAACCCGGATCCGAGATGTTACAAAGTGGTATTAGAAGAGTTAATTTCTCTTGACATATTGTTTGGATCCTATAGTTAGAGATAGTATGGAATGTGTACTTGGTAATATGCTTTTCCCGGGAGAACTAACCCATGTACATGGAAAAGCCAATTTACCTCGTGTTGTAATTTTTCTAATTGTTCAATTTTATAGTTGATTTGATTTCACTGTTGGGTGATGCCCTTGTGGTGTGCTGTTTATATTTTTATATTGGGTTCTATTTAGTAGCAACCTTATGAGATGAGGGTATGCCATCTCATGCATCATTTAGGAACATGTAAGTGTCACATGCCATGCATAGTTTTTGTGTCATGTAGGTGCATTAGAAATTGAATGTTTTTGTTATAGAAGTTGTGCTATAAAATTCATGTTTTTGTGATAGGTACCATGATAGATACACCTACTATTGATAGGGTATTGTTACATGTTATGGTTGGGTTGATGGATGCTAAAATTTTGTTCCCGAGAAGTATGGCCTATTTTGGACCGGAATTTAGCAGATCATGATCCAACATTTTGTTGTGTTTTGTAATATAATGTGAAAGGTTGGGTGGTAAACTTTGATATGTGGGCAGTATGGGCCCCCACAGATCAGAATTTGGCATTCTAACACTTGAAATTAATGAAAATGGGGCTCCTGGGTAGTTTAAGTGGTCTACTATCTAGAAACCTAGAAAACACGATGTGTGGTTCTATGAACACACGCCCAATATTCTTCTTTTTGGGAAGAAAGTTAAAATTTTTAAGTACATGTCGTGTACCATATATACATGCCATGTAGTTCCTAAACATGTCATAGGCCATGTAGGCAGAAACACAGGATCAGAAAACTCTAGCGGGAACACGCCGTGTACCGGTAGTAAACGTTGTGTAATTTTTTCCCTGTGTCCGCCCATGTGACTAACAAACATGGATGAAAGAACCTTATATTAAACATGACGTGTCATGCAGAACAAACCATGTAGTGTGATCTTAGGATCTGGCCACGTCTCTAACAACACGGGTTAGTGATACCTCTACTCGTACACGTCATGTCCATCTGGAACATTCTGTGTAGTGTGATCCGTCTATCTGGCCGTGTCATGACCTACATGGGTCAGCGAAGCTCGTCTAGTGCACGTTGTGTGCCTGTGGGACATGTAGTGTAGTATTGACCAATGAGGGACCCTGTAGAATTGTCTGTGTGGCTGGGTAGATGGTGTGGTGTACACACCGTGTGCGGGTGTAACACGTCGTGTATCTAGGGTTGAGACACGCCTTGGCCAGCAACAGAAGATGACCATGTAAGTGATTAAGGGTACACACCATGTTTAACTTATACATGTAGTGTAGTACCATTCAAAATAGAGTTGTGTGGCATAGTAGTGTAGAAGGACTCGGGCAGGGGATGAAAATTAAAATACATGTCGTGTGGCTGGACAACACGCCATGTGTTTGGGGTGTTACACGACCAGTTCTGGAAGAAGTACACGCCCATTTGAAATACATAAGGTAACATGTCGTGTAGTTATTATACACACTATGTAGTATTGTTTTGTAAAACTTGAATTTTCTCTCTTCCCGGTTCCCTTTTAACATTTCCAGCTATTAGACTTTGATGATCTCAATCTATGGTGTCTGTTTGACCTTGTAGATCCATGCCGCCAATACGACCACCAGTTGTTCACCAAGAGAGGGGAAACAATTATAATCAAGATATGGTAGGACATAGGCTACCAATGGATCCTCCAGCAGTTCCTAATGCAGTGCTATCCATTATACCGAAGTTAGGCATGTATGAACAGTTCCATGAAGGCTTCATGTGGTTCATGAGGACCTTTCAGGGAGCACCTCCGTTTACCACATCTATGGAAGAGCTGACACATATATTATAGCAGCAGTGTCCGCCTAAATTTTTAGGGGATGGCGGAAAAAGGGATGCGGAGTCTTGGCAGGGTTCTATGCAGACTATTTTTGAGCATCTGGAGACGTCTCCTAGGAGGATGGTCAAGCTTGCTACTTATATGCTGCGTGATTACACCTCGAGTATGTGGGATGTTACCACCCAGACTGAGCATCATCGAGATATGGAGTGGGAATATTTTTAGATAGTCTTCTATGACTTTTTCATTCCGATTATGTTAAGGGTAGATCCAGTTCGTGAATTCATGAATCAGCAGTAGGGAGCCATGTTAGTGATGGATTATTCTGCATGCATCACCGAGCTACATCATTTCTCACCTGTTCTGGTGGGTGATGAGGCGTTGAGGGCTAGATGCTTTGGGTATGGTCTTAGATACGACATCTGAGGACTGTTGAATGTTTTCAGGTTTCCTATAGTGCATGTTATTGTGATCCAAGAATTGATTATTAAGAAGAACATGCAAGAAGATAGTGGTGCAAACCAGGGAGGTTCATCACCAGTCTCTAGAACTATTTCTACAAGAAATATGAAGAGGTAGATGGATTTCTCTCACCATGGTAGTATGAGCCAGAATAATTCTTTAGGTGGCCCGGTAGTGTGCTACCAGTGTGGTAATGTAAGGCCCCAAAGTATCATTAATGGAAATACCTCTTTATCTAATTAAATGTCCCTTTATGTTTATATAAAATGTCAACTTCTTTGGTATTATGTTAAGATTTTTGGTCATTTCTAATATAGCTATTGAACAGTGAATACATGATTAGTATAAATATAGGGCTTTAACAAATCCAAATTTACTCAGAAAAGGAAGTGATGGCCTCATCCAGGAGAATTGCCCCATACGAAGCGCATTTGTCGGAGCTCGGAAAGGAGGCTGCATCCTTGGGCGTCGCACTTGACCAAGCCCAAGCTGAGCTTCATCATGTAAATATCTAATGGGGCCATCTATGGGAGAAGTGTAAGTTGATAGAAATTACCACTCGAACGATGTTATCCGAGCCACCCCAAGAGTCGGTCACCATCGCACACCTTATCCTTAGGTCTTATGCGGCTGTTTTAAGGGGTTATGTAACAAATAAATAGTACTATGTCCATGTACATTATTTTTTTGTATATAATAATGAATATACTTTCTTTTCATTAATGATACATTGTAAATAGTTTTTAAAGTACAAATAATGTTTTTAGTTATTATTTAATTAAGAATTATATTTTTCAAAATTAATGGGTTTTTGAAATAAATAATATTTTAAAAAATATTATTATTATTTTTAAATTAAGTTTTATTAAATATAAATGATATTATAATTTTATGAATGCAATTGTAATTTTTATTAAGGTTTGAATGCCATTTCTGTCAAAACCTGTGAATTTTAGATAAATGTCAGTTTTTATTTTAAAAGTGAAAATTAACATAATTAGAAAATTATTTATATAAAATAGATGTTATTTCTGGAATCAGGATGTCGAAATTATCCAACAGTGAATTTTTCATAATTTTCTGAGATAGTCAAACGTTTGGTTAAAAATTAAATACCTTTTAAATATATAATGTGATTTATGACATCATAATGACCCAATAGGGATGTAATAAAATAATATAATATTTATGTTAGAGCAATATATCTTTTACCATTAAAATAATGTGATTTTGGGTTTGTTTGACTTACTTTTCAAAGCATTAATGGACCCCTCAAGATTTATTAAACATCTTGTCATTTTCAATTATTTTCCATGGGAGTGTGACTCCCCTCCACATAAGCAACCCCATTATTTTAAGCATTTTGGACTTTGGCCTTATAAAATATTGTTTTTCTATTCCCTTTTCCCAAAACCATGGGAAAAAACCATGGGATGGTTTGTGGTTTGGATTAATTTAATGTAAGGGGACCCAAACCTAAATAATAAACAATTCCCTCACCTTTCCTATATAAACCCACCCAAGCTCCAACTTCCTCCTCACTCAAATACATTGGAGTTTGTCCAAACTCTGCCCTAATCTCACTAGAATCATCCCAAGGTGCCCCATGCTCCCAAGAAGCCTCTCACAATCCTCTCTCTAGCCTTTGGAAGCACAATTCCAAGTAAGGGTTTTTTCTTCCTTTCTCTTTTTTTTTCAAATTTTCATTAAGTTGTTCTGCCCATTTAATTTCAATTATGAATGTTGGGGTATGGTTTCACACCTCCCTAATACTGCCCTATTTATTTTTGAATGATGGGAGACCCCTTTCTCTCTCATTAAATTCCTCCCATGTACACCAGTTACTATGCTAAAATTCTGAAATGAACTTCTCTCTCCTCTTTTACATTCAAGAAATACTTTTGTATCATGAATCTAAATTCCATTACAATTGTTGAGAAATGTATCTATATGACCTCATTACTGTCAATTACAGTTAAATATGATGAGGAACCCCTTTATCTCTCATTAACCATTTTTATGAATTCTTATGTCACGCCGTTACGCTGATGAAATCGCAACGATTTTCTAAGCCAATGTCATTGTGTAGTGAATACCATGCCCATTTCTCCATCATGGGTATTCACCTTTATGCACATTTACATATTGATTATAAATTTTCATGTATGAATTCCACATTACTTTATCATGGAATAAATGATTATGTTTTATGAATCCATGTTTTATGATCCATGTGGCACACTTATGAATGAAATGAAATGTTTAAGAAGGGTGCTCCCTTATAGCGCTCCAATGCATTGGATAAAGTATAGTATCATGAGAAGTCATTTGAAATGAGTGTTTACTCATTCTAAATCAAGTGAAATGAGTGTTTACTCATGCCTCATGTGCAATGAGGATTTACTCATGCTCCATGTGCAATGAGTCTTGGCTCATGTTATTTCCATGTTAAGTGTTGTTTCCACATTTCCATGTTATGATTATCATTATTTATCATTCCTTTATGTTTGTGTTTCTCTTGTGATATACTGATATTCCTAATTTATAACATGTATTGTGCTCCTCATGTTATCGCATGTGTATTCCCATACTGAGCATTATATCTCACCCTTTTCTTATGCATGTCCTCAGGTTATCCCATGCAATGCTAAGTATGAGGGAATGTAGTGGTCATGCAAAGGGTGTTTTCAATAAAGATGTTGTATTCCATGTTTTATGTTTTTATGTAATGATCCTAAGCCCCAATGACACTAAACCTCTCGATATTTTTGTTGTATCATGTGATGATTTATGTAATAAATCATGTTTAAGTTTGTAATAAAAATAAGGGTTGTAATAGTTAGTATCAGAGGATAGGTTTAGTTATTTTTGGGATTAGGATTAGAAAACCCTAGTAAATCTTTAGAGTTGAGGCTAAGTATAATAAAAACATCCCTATGTTTTGGTAAGTACTGATTAATTGGTTTATCAAGAAAATACAACCCTGTCTGGATACGAGCAGGTAGAGGCGGATCTGGCACCGATGTATCCTAGGGGTAAAACCCGAAAACACCACTCTGAGCTAGACTTGAACAGGAACTGGTGCACGAAAATGGGCCTTGATACACTCTTGGTTACGACACTCACGGGGGATATGTTTTTATAAATTCACAATCTTAGTATGAACCCTTATTAATGGAATTAAAAAAATGCCCCTAAGAATATATGTTAGAATGTAGATCATGAAAATCCTTAATTGGAGCCTATAGACTCATGAGTTAAGGAAATAAAAGTTTATTTGTAAGTCATCAATTTTTATTTGGTTTACCATTTGTGTGTTACCCCCTAACTTTTCTTTTATTCCAGCCAATGGCTAGTAATAGTAGGACTTGGGCTAACAACCACTGTGAAGATCAGTGTGACGACTGTACTATTGCGATGCCCAATCCATGGGAGCGGGAATCACGAACATTTTCACAGTTCTCTCTTAGCTAAATCAAGTTTTGAATAGAAAAATGGGTCAAGAGGAACGTTCAACACCCCCTAAGAAAGAAAAAGTCACTATCAAGAGCTTCATGAGACAAATGCCTCCTACTTTTAGTGGATCATCCGATCCCACAATCGCTGAACAATGGATCAACTCCATTGAAAAGATCTTCTCCATCCTTCAATGTTCTAAACAAGAGAAGGATATCTTGGAGGCTTATCGTTTGGAGGGTGAAGCTGATCAATGGCGGACGTTGATCAAAAATACGAAGCCTGAGGAGGAGATAGAGGCGTTGGAATGGAAAGATTTCCAGAAGATGTTTTTCGATAAATATTTTTTGTGCACCCTCCGGCTTAAGATATAAAGGGAATTCCTTTCCCACAATCAAAAATATGAAGAATCTATTGGAGAATACGGGGAAAACTTCACAGGGCTTGCACGATACGCTTCCGGCTTTGTCGTTACCCCCGAATGCAAAGTTTATCACTTCTTTGGTGGGATGAAGCCTAGCCTGCGGCAAGCATTGGTGATCCGTGACTTTGACAAATATGAGGAAATTGTCTGATGTGCCCTCAAGGTCGAAATAGAGATTGGAGAATCATAGGGGTATCATGAGGATAAGAAGATTGTGGTGGAATTCAATGCTGGTTGTCTGATGGATAAATCCAATTGTGCTCAGAAGATCCAGCACCACACATGCCAAAAGTGCGGAAAGAAGCACTCAGGAAATTGCCTTAAGGGGGTGAGGAAATGATTCAGGTGTGGAAGAGAAGGGCACCCAGCTGTTAACTATCGGCAAGAAAGACCCGCGACTACGACAGAGGAGAGGAATGATCTGTTCGAACTTCAACATGTTTTTCAATGATAAAATGAATAGAACCGAGTCATTTTACAAATCAGTTCCCTAATCCAAGGGTTTTCGGAGGCCACCAACAACCTCTAAGGCAGCAAGGAAGAGCTTTTGTCATCACATCTGCCGAAGTGAACCCCGACAACGAAGTGGTGACAGGTACACTAATTACTCATTCCACAATAGAGAATGTACTTTTTGATTCAGGTTCTATGCATTCTTTTATATCTCGATAGTTTAGTAGAACAATCCCATCACCACCAAAAATCATGGAAGTGAAGATGTCGGTGAGTATGGAAATTGGGGAAATCATTTCATCCCATGAATATAAGTCCTCCCCTATTATAATCTGGGTATTGAATTTCCTGGTCAACCTCATCATACTATCTCTGGTGGAATTTGATGCAATTCTTGGCATGAATTGTCTTACCTTATATAGATCCAACATAAATTGTTGGGAGATGGAAATCACACTCAATATGGAGAATCGACCTCCGATTCATTACAAGTGTAAGGAGGAAGATGAATCTTTTTTAGCTCCATCATCTCAAGAATGGATATTACTACCCTATGAGCACACATATCTGGATAAGATTATTGAGTCCAAGGAAGAAACCATTCTTGAGGAAATACCTATTATGAGGGAATTCACTGAAGTGTTTCTTGAGGAACTTCCTGACTTTCCTCCTAGAAGTGATGTTGAATTCTCAATTGAACTTATACCAGGGGCTATACCAATATCCAAGACTCCATATAGAATTGCTTTTTTAGAGATTGAAGAGCTGAAGAAACAACCACAAGAGAATCTGGATAAAGAGTTTATACGACCATGTGCTTCACCATGGGGTGCACCAGTCCTCTTAGTTAAGAAGAAGGATTGGTCAATGCGGATTTGCATCGATTATCATGAACATAACAAAATAACGATAAAGAACATGTATCCTCTGACATGGATTTATGACTTGTTCGATCAGTTGTGTGGATCACATTACTTTTCCAAGGTGGACTTGCGGTCAGGATATTATCAGGTAAGGGTGAAGAAGGAAGATATCCCCAAGACTGGTTTTCGCTCAAGATACAGGCACTATGAATTCATAATAATGACATTCAAACTCACCAATGCTCTAAAAATCTTCATGGACTTTATAAATAGAGTCTTCGGAGATTTCCTAGAAAAATTTGTGGTAGACTTTATAGATGATATTCTAATATACTCTAAAACCAAGGAGGATCATGAGGAGCATTTAAGAACTGTACTGGAGACTTTGCGCAAGGAGAATATCTATGCAAAGTACAGAAAGTGTAAATTTTGGTTGAAGGATGTCTCATTCATGGGCCATATCATCACAAGAAATGTGATATCTGTGGATCCATCCACAACAGATGCAATTGAGGGATGGATGAGGCCAACATCGGTAACAGATATCCATAGCTTCTTGGGGTTAGAGGGATATTATCAATGATTTGTGAGAAATTTCTCACGATTGTAAAACCCTTTTACAAAGCTAACTTGAAAGGTAGTAAAGTTTTCTTGGAGTGATGAATGCGAAGAAAGCTTCAAGGAGTTGAAAAGGAGGCTTATTATTGCGCCCGTGCTCACATTACCCACATGTGGGGATCTTTTTGTTGTTTTCAGTGATGCTTCAAAGAAGGGCTTAGGCTATGTGATGATGCAGAATGATATAGTTATATCCTATTCCTCAAGGAAGTTGAAAATCCATGAGTGAAACTATCCAATGAATGACCTGGAGTTGGTGGCGGTGATCTTTGCCTTGAAAATATGGCGGCATTATCACTATGGGGAGAAATGTGAGATATATACTGACCACAAGAGTCTTAAATATATATTCACACAGAAAGAGAATAATATGCGCTAGAGAAGATGGATAGAGATCGTCAAGGATTATGACTGTTCAATACATTACCATTGTGGGAAAGCAAACAAGGTGGCAGATTCCCTAAGTAGAAAGGATCCAACGATTCTATCATTGATGAGAATTGAGAAGGATCCAATCTTCATAGACATGATGAAGATGGACATGCGAATCATAAAGAATGGAAAATCATCAATCGTTTCAAAAATTATTGCTCAACCGTATCTTTTGGAAAGGTTAAAGGATGCTAAAAAGTATGATTTGGGAATTCAGCAAAAAGTGCAAGCTATCGAAAAAGGGAAATCCTCATTGTTTAATGTTAATGAAGAAGTAATTGTGCGGTTTGGGAAAATAGTATGAGTTCCATCAAGTCCGGAGCTGAAGAACGAACTTTTGGATGATGCACATAGTTCAAATTTCTCTATTCCCCCGAGGAGCACAAAGATGTATCAAGATCTCCAAGAAAACTTTTGTTGGGATAATATGAAGAAGGAGATCACTGAATTTACATCAAAGTGCCTGGTGTGTTAGTAAGTGAAGGAAGAGAGGCCGAAGTCTAAGGGGATGATGCAACCATTTCCCATACCAGAATTGAAATGGGAGAACATCACCATGGAAATTTTCACCGGACTTCCAAGGACATCCAAAGGCAATAATGAAATCTTGGTTGTTGTGTATCGTCTTAAAAAGTCTGCACACTTCATTGCTATTTGGGAGGATTTCTCTTTGGATCAACTGGGAAGGATATATATATCAGGGAGGTGGTAAGGCTGTATGGATTACCACTATCTTTTGTGTCTGACTGAGATCCAAGATTCGCCTCTAAGTTTTGGAAGAGTCTTCAACATGATAAGAATACTGAACTGAACTTCAGTATAGCCTATCATCCTCAAACTGATGGCCATTCCGAGAGGACTTTCCAAACACTTGAGGATATGTTGAGAGCGTGATCAATGGGATTTAAAGGAGGAAGGGATCAACATATTCATCTGGTTGAGTTCTCTTATAACAATAGTTTCTACTTGAGCATCCAAATGGAACCATATGAAGCCCTGTATGGGAAAAGGTGCAGAACACCGGCATGTTGGGATGAGGCCGGTGAACGTAAGATGTTTGGACCAGAAATGGTCGAAGAAATGGTGGAGAAGGTGAAAACTATTCAGCAGCATATCAAGGAAGCCCAGAGTCACAGAATAGTTATGCATATAACCGTCGATGATACCTTGAGTTTAAAGCTGGGGATATGGTTTTTCTACGCATATCTCCGTGGAAGAAGGTTATGAGGTTTGGAAATAAGGGGAAGTTAAGTCCAAGGTACATCGGCCCCTTTGAGATTCTTGGTCATGTTGGGGCTGTGGCCTATCGACTAGAACTTACACCTACCATGGCCAAAGTACACGATGTCATTCATGTATCCCTCTTAAGAAAGTACATACCAGACTCTTCACATGTACTCTCTTTTGAGGTGGTACAATTGTAAGATGATCTTTCTTATGAGAAGAAACTAGTGAAGATCATAGATAGTAGAGAAAAAGTTCTATGAAATAAGACAAAGCCCCTCGTCAAGGGGTTGTGGAGAAACCACAAGTTTGAAGAAGCGACTTGGGAATTGGAGGAAATGATGAAGCTAAGTTACCCCATCTGTTTTAGTGTGGCAAAAGAAAATTTCGAGGGAAAAATTTCTTAAGGGGGGAATATAGTAACGACCCAAAGTTTCATTAATGGAAATCCCTCTAGATCTAATTAAATGTCTCTTTATGTTTATATAAAATGTCAACTTCTTTGGTTTTATGTTAAGAATTTTTACCACTTCAAATATAGGCATTGAACAGTGTTCACATGATTAGTATAAATATAGGGCTTTAACAAATACAAATTTACTCAGACAAAGGAAGCGATGGCCTCGTCCAGTAGAATTGCCCCATACGAAGCCTATTTTTCGGATCTCGGAAAAGAGTTAGCATCTTTGGGCTTCACTCTTGACCAAGAAAAAGCTGAGCTTCACCATGCCAATCTCGAACGGGACCATCTATGGTAGAAGTGCAAGTTGATAGAAATTACCACTCGAGCAATGTTATCTGAGCCACCCCAAGAGTCTGTCAACATCGCACACCTTACCCTTAGGTCTTATGCTACTGTTTTAAGGGGTTATGTAACAAAAAATAGTACTATGCTCATGTACATTATTATTTTTATATAATAATGAATATATTATCTTGTCATTATTGATACATTGTAAATAGTTTTAAAGTACAAATAATGTGTTTAGTTATTATTTAATTAAGAATTCTATTTTATTAAATTAATGGATTTTTGAATTAAATAATATTTTAATAAAATATTATTATTATTTTTAAATTAATTTTTATTAAATAAAATAATCTTATAATTTTATTAACGCAATTGTAATTTTTATTAAGGTTTAAAACCAATTTCTGTCAAAACCGGTGAATTTTCGATAAATATCAGTTTTTATTTTAAAAGTGAAAATTAACATATTTAGAAAATTATTTAGATAAAATAAATGTTATTTCTGGAATCATGAAGTCAAAATTATACAACGGTGAATTTTTCATAATTTTCTGAGATAGTAAAATTTTTGGGTAAAAATTAAATACCGTTTAAATATATAATGTGTTTTATGACATCATAATGAACCAATAGTGATGTAATAAAATACTATAATCTTTATGTTCATAAAATATATGTTTTACCATTAAAATAATTTTATTTTGGGTTTGTTTGAATTACTTTTCAATGCATTAATGGACCCCTCAAGACTTATTAAACATCTTGTCTTTTTAAATTATTTTCCATGGGAGTGTTACTCACCTCCACATAAGAAACCCCATTATTTTAAGAAGTTCGGACTTTGGCCTTATAAAATATTTTTTTCGTCTTCCCTTTTACAAAAACCATGGGCAAAAACCATGTTATGGTTTGTGGTTTGGATTAATTTAATGTAAGGGGACCCAAACCTAAATAATAAACAATTCCCTCACCTTTCCTATATAAACCGATCCAAGCTCCCACTTACTCCTCACTCAAAGCCTTTGTAGTTAGTCCAACCTCTTCCCTAATCTCTCTAGATTCCTCCCAAGGTTCCCCAAGCTCCCAAGAAGCATCTCATAAGCCTCTCTCTAGCCTTTGGAAGCACATTTCCAAGTAATGGTTTTTTCTTCCTTTCTCTTTTTTGTCCAATTTTATTTAAGTTGTTTCGCCCTTTTAATTTCAATTATGAATGTTGGGGTATGGTTTCTCACCTCCATCATACTTCTCTATTTATGTTTTAATGATGGTAGACCCCTTTCTCTCTCATTAAATTCCTCCCATGTACACCCGTTACTATGATGAAATTCTGAAAGGAACTTCTCTCTCCTCTTTTACATTCAAGCAATACTTTTGTATCAGGAATCTAAATTCCATTACAATTGTTGGGACATGTATCAATATTACCTACTTACTATAAATTACATATAAACATTATGAGGAATCCCTTTCACTCTCATCAACCATTTTTATGAATTCTTATGTCACGTCGTTACGCTGCCGAAATCGCACTGATTTTCTAAGTCAATGTCATTGTGTAGTGAATACCATGACCATTTCTCAATCAAGGGAATTAACCTTTATGCACATTTACTTATGGATTATAAAGTTTCATGTATTAATTCCACATTACTTTATTGTGTAATAAATTATTATTTTTTATGAATCCATGTTTTATGAACCATGTGGCACACTTATGAATGAAATGAAATGTTTAAGAAGGGTGCACCCTTATAGCACTCCAATGCATTGGGTAAAGTATAGTATCATGATACGTCATTGGAAATGAGTGTTGGATCATTCTAATTCAAGTGCAATGAGGGTTTACTCGTGCTTCATTTGCAATGATGATTTACTCATGCTCCATGTGCAATGAGTCTTGGCTCATGCTATTTCCATGTTAAGTGTTGTTGTCTCATTTCCAGGTTATGATTATCTTGATTTATCATTCCTTTATGTTCATGTTTCTCTTGTGCTCTATTTATATTCCTAATGTCTAACATGTATTGTGCTCCTCATGTTATACCATGTGTATTCCCTTACTGGGCTTCATAGGTCCCCCTTTTCTTATACATGTCCTCAAGTTATCCCATGAAATACTAAGTATGAGGGAATGTAGTGGTCATGTAAAGGATGTTTTCAATAAAGAAGTTGTATTCCATGTTTCAGGTTTTTATATAATGATCCTAAGCCCCAAAGTCACTAAAACTCTCAATCTTCTTGTTGTATCAAGTGATGTTTTATGTAATAAATCATGTTTTAGTTTGTAATAAAAGAAGGGTTGCCATAGGTAAAGAGGAGAGAAATAGACCTCCATGTCCACGTGACCTAGTGGAGTGCCGAGATTGCGGTAAGATATGTCATCTGTAGAATTTTTTCAGGGAATTTCCAATAGTGACAAGTCATAGGGGTTCTGTACAGACTCTGCATGTAGCAGCAGGGCCAACAGCTTCTTACTAGTAAGGGAATTGGAATACATCCAGACATTCAGGACGAGGTAGTGGTCGGGGAGATGGTAGCCAGACACCAGGATCTCTGATATAATAGGGCGGGCTAGCTCATGGAAGCCAGGATGTGCCGCAGGGCCACGACACTTGGAAGACACATGTAGTGTAATAGACCCAACATGAGCAGGATCCTGGACCTTCCACTGTCTGAGGTACTTTTCTAGTTACTTTTGTTTTATCTTCTATACTTTTCGATACGAGTGCTATACATTGCTTTATATCTGTGCTCATTGTGGAGAGCCTTGGGCTCTATGTTTCTTCTTTTTTTTTATCATGACACTAGATACTCTATTTGGAATCCGAACGATAGTTGTGCATCAGTGTAAGGAGTTACCCCTAGAGGTTGGTGGGTGTCACTTTCTATGGGAACTCTATGTCATAGAGGTCATTAGCTATGAGGTCATTCTCGGGATGGACTGGTTGGTACCCTTTCGAGCCTTTTCAGATTTCTATCACCGCAGGGTGAGTTTAATGTCACTAGAGGGTAGATAGTTTCTATACATGGTCAAATGGGATATCTAGGTGAGCCAAGACGGACCCGAGCGTTGTGGGTGTGGTGGAGTGACAACCCAGATGGAATGTTTATATATATATGATCAGGGAACATGATAGAAGTTTTTCCATATAGTGGTAGATCATTTCAAGGATGACTTCTCGAAGTCTTTTCAGGTCAACCTCCTGATCAAGAGGTGGATTTCTCTATTGTTCTAGTGCCAGGAGTATCACCGGTGTCCATTCTCACTTATAGGATGTCTATAACAGAATTGAAATAGCTCAAGAGGTAGTTATAGGAGTTAGAAGAAAATGGTTTCATCCGACCCAATACTTCTCCTTTGGGTTCACCTATCTTCTTTGTGAAAAAGTTGTAGGTTACCATCAGACTATGTGTGAATTATCGGAAGCTGAACCAACTGACGGTCAAGAACCGATATCCCTTACCGAGTATTCATGATATTTTTGACCAAAGTCGAGGATCACGGGTGTTCTTGAAGATTGACTTGATATCCAGATATCATCAGTTGCGCGTTAGACCATCTGACATACCACTTACATCTTTCCGGAGCAGATATGGTCTATACGAGTACTTAGTCATGTCGTTCAGACTCACAAATGAACCGACAGTTTTCCTAGCTCTGATGAATCGTGTGTCCCTCCCATATCTAGATTCTTTTGTGGTAGTCTTCATGGAATATATCTTGGTGTGCTCTCACACTCGACACGACCATGCCACCCATCATGAGATCATACTGAGTACACTGAAAGAGCATCAGTTATATGCTAAGCTATCATTGTTCCACATTTGGATGGACCAGATTCACTTAATGGGTCATATTATATCCAAGGAAAGAGTTGAGGTAGACCCAGAGAAGGTGAGAGTAGTAGTTACCTGGGAGCAGCATAAGAATGTGTTTGTAATACGATGTTTCTTGGGGATATATTGTTACTACTGGCACTTTATACATGACTTATCCTAATTAGGAGCGCCGTTGACAGGTTTTACTAAGAAGGGTATGAAGTTCATTTGGTTAGAAGATTGCGAGGTATCCTTTCAGGAGGTGAAGGGATGGTTGACATCTCCACCAGTTCTGATACTTACAGAGAAAAGGAATAGATATTCCGTTTACTGTGACGCATCAGGTATTGGACTGAGAGTAGTGTTGATGCATGGTGATTGAGTAGTTGTGTATAGGTCTCGGCAGTTGAGGCCACATGAGAGAAATTACCCCATGCAAGATCTCTAGTTGGCTGTAGTTGTTCATGTGTTACAATGTTAGAGACATTATCTCTTGGGAGAACATTTATGGTGTTTACAGACAATAAAAGTCTTAAATATATCTTTAACTAGAGTGAAATCAATTTGAGACAGTGAAGGTGGGTTGAATAACATCAGTCCTTCAACTTTGAGGGTGCCTATACACTATGTAAGGGTATTGTAGTAGCTGATGCGCTGAGTAGGAGGACTCAGATACAGGCAGTGCCATAGGCAAATGGTGAGTGGTAGCTTATTTATTTATTCTCTCATATGCATTTGGAGGAGAACTATAGTCATAGGTGAGCTTATCTTTCATCTTTATCTGTGAATTCTACCCTCTTGGATAGAATGTGGATGAGACAACTATAATATTAAGAAGGCCTAGTTATAGGGGAGTCAGTGGCAAGTGAGGACCCTCCTCCTAGTTGGATTATAGGCGATGATGAGGTACTGTGTATCCATGGATGATTGTGGGTTCCATGGGATATACACGAGGAGTTGATGCGGGAATTTCATGTTTCATCTTGGGTAGTACATCCTGGAGTTAGCAAAATGTTCCGTGACTTGAGACGTCGGTGTTGGTGGCTGGGTATGAAAAGAGAGGTAGATGGTTTTGTTATGATATGTTCTACTTGTCAGCAGGTGAAGGTGGAGAATCTGAGGCTAGATGGACTGTTACAAAAGTTACCCATTCTTGAGTGGAAATGGTATGCTATTGTGATGGACTTTGTGACTGGGTTTCTGAGGTCACCTTAAGCAATGAATCCATGTGCGTTGTTGTGTAATGTCTTATAAAGGTAGCTCACTTTTTCCAATCATGGAATCTTTTAGTGTTGACGAGCTTGGGAAGTTGAATATTCGAGAGGTAGTATGTCATCATGGGGTCCCTCATTCTATCATTTCAGATAGGGATGCCCATTTTAAAACTCGTTTCTAGCAGAGTTTTCAGAGGGAACTAGGTACATAGGTTATTCTAAGCATAGCATACGACCCTCAGACTGATGTCCAGTCAGAGCGTACGATACAACTGCTAGAGGACATGTTGCGTGCATGTGTCCTTGACTTTGGGAGCTCATGGGAGAAGCACACACCCATGTTCAAGTTTACCTATAGTAATAGTTTTCAGGAAATTATTGATATGACACCTTACAAGGCTTTGTATGGTAGGCTATGCCGATCAACCTTATACTGGTTGGAGGAAAGTGATGCAGCATTACTCGGACCATCACTACAAAATATTTCAGTTTTTCCAATGAAGGCATATCTATTGTTAAAAGTACATTTTATTTTGGTAAAACGTTTTACAAATATATATGTCCCTGTCACTAAATTTTTTGTAAAAACTCTATTGCTAAATGTTTTTATGACAGATAAAATCATTATGTTACAATTATAATAATACCAACAGATAATATATGTGTTGTTTAAAATGTTTAGCAACATATTCTAATGACAAATTTTTCCATTGGTAATAATATTACCAACATATAATAAATATTTATAAATTACATTGGAATAAAAATTATAATTTTTTATTTCTAGTAAAAATTCATATTATATTTAATAATTTATCATATACATCACATCTATTTTCATTATTAAAGAGAGATATTTTCACACTAGTTCAAAATTTAAAATAAATAATTATATTAATAATGAAATTTAATACAAAATGAATCAATAAAAAATCCATCCCCAAACAAGATCCATCACACACCCCACAAATCCACCCCCCACCAAAAAACACAACCCATCCTTGCAACACTAGAATGAGAAAGCACCAAAAACTCGTCCATGCCCCAAGACCAACGAACCAGCTCCACCTCAAACCGGTGAAAAATATCTGACATCACTACTGTGGAATCCACATCATTGGGGTGTGCAAAACATCGTCATCTCTTTAATTAATTGTAGTGGACCACCTTTTATGTTGGAAGTAGCAACTATCCCAGCACCCTCCACTTTAGACCTGCTCCATCACAAGCAACATTCTGATCACACAAAACACATGATATAAAAATAATAATGCATAATATAAAAATATCATCCAATGAGCATAAAAGGATTATATAAACAATGGAAATAATAACCATAACATGATATAAATAGAGACCACAAAAACCATCAGATTAACTTCACTTCCAAAATTCCTTTAAATTGATCTTTTGGACCAATTAAAAAGAAAGATTTCAGAGAAATATCAAATCACACAAAGCAGCTCCTAGTTAATGTCAAAAACAGGGGAAGGAAGGGTCTCCAAAAAGAAACAAAATTATCCCTAGAGAAACTAGCCACAAATGAGCATTGGAGGTGTTAATTTATTTTAAAAAACATGGGAATAAATGATGTTATGGCCTCAATAGAAGAATTTACATCATCTACAACATTATGTTGAGTTGATCCCTACAACATCAAATTCTTCTTGGAAACGTTGAATATTGATCCCCTCCCTCGATCACATGCACCTCGCTTGGGGATTTCATCCTCTTGCACACTACTTCCAGCTTATCAAGTGGACACAATAGATCTTTTCTTCCCTTTACAACCAAAATATTATTCATCCACCATAATAAGAATATATAACTGAGGTCCATCCCTAGAAATATCTTTGCCCAAGAAAAAACATGAAAATATTTCCCCTTCATGTTCATAAATACAACACATAATAAAAATATTGCAATATAATAATTCAAGTGTAACACATGAGATACAGAGAGAACCATAAATTTAAAATAAATACTAATTTATAAATAAATAACAAAAATTATGATAAAATTCCTGATAAAGTGAGAGACAAACACATTATTGGGTTTGAATTTTACCTTAGTGATATATCATAGGCACATGGAGGCAGGAAGTGGTGATGAGGTAGAAGCTGACTTCTAAGAGTTTTCTTGGATTATAATGATGAAGTAGGTATTCTTCAAATTTATAAGGATTTTTCAGATTTATTGGGTTTTACTTCAATATCCTTGTAGATAATATCTTCACGAAGAAAAATATAATTCCAATATTTAAGATTGTGGAACAACCGTAGTCTGGATGAATCCACCATTAAAGGAAAAAGTATTTAGCTATTAAATGTCATGAAAAAAATAGATGTAGAGAGGATAATATAACGCTAATAGAAGAGGTAAAAATTAATAAATGTATAGGAAGAGGGAAATATAATATTGATAAAGCTACATACTATTAATTATTCCATTTTTTGGGAGTAGGGTGGAGAAGAGGAATACATAGCCTTCGATTTCAAAAAATTAATCAAAAAGGATGTCCTAAAAAAGAATCATATGACTATAGATCAATTAATTGAGAATAAAAATGAATAAAAATTCAGATCATAAAAAAATTGAAAATTCAAAGGTAAACAGTGGAAATGAGAATATACATTGTAGATTATGTACTTATAATCCATATCATATATGAACTTTAAAAAAAAATTGTGATCATTGTTCTATGTATAAAAAATCACTTACACTTAAATTCTAAGAAAATTAAAATCAAATAAGTAGCATAAAAACACATTCAACAAGATAACTAAAAACACATATTCATATGTAGTTAAGTGAATAAAATTGCTAAAAGCACTTTTCAAATTGTAGTTTGAATTTGAAAAAAATGTAGAATACCAATGTGTAGAAAATAAAAACAGTAGATTTTATAGTTTAATTTGGATGGAAAAAATATTATTTTATTAATGCGATAGTAGCTATCAATGAGTAAGAAATGGAATCCTTTTAATAAGTTGTTTTAAAACTATATATAACAAGTTTTAAAAAATATGTGATGACCATTTTGATTCTGAAATAACTCATGCACTTAAATTTTAGAAGAAAATCACATGAATATGTAATCTGTAAATAACATTTTCAATGACCAATATGAAATCCTCAACACTTTTCAAAAATTAAAATTAGTATTAAAAAAATTAGCTGCCTACTGGGAATAAAGAACAAATAAAATAGACACTTGATAACATATTAGACAATAATAAAGGAATCAACAATAACAGGATTTATGCATCTTAACATAAAAAATAATTGGAATGATTTCAAAGGAAATAATTATACCCTATGTGTTCTTTTGAAAGTAGGGTACACCAAATTCCATATATGAAGAGTTAACATAATGATAAAATACCCAAAACATTGATATTTGAAGATGTAAAATCAAGAAAAAATAGAGAAAATGATATAGGTTTGGAAAAAAAAAAGAAAATTGCCTTTCTATAATGTGAAAATGCTACATGTTTAGAAAATAAAAAAGAATGCTTCATTTCATGTACTATACAAAATGATACATACATTACTTTATTATATTCTAATATAATATAATATATTTTTTTTTATTAATTTTTTTAATAAATGAACACAACATTAATCTCTCCTTTTACATGAATCAAGAAGAATCATCAATATCACGAGAGAGCTAGAGTAAAATAAAAAGAGCTACAAAATGCCGTAAAGACTTGGAACCAAACATAAAAGGGTTGAATCATCATAGAAATTCTTATCTGGGTATGATCATTATAACTTCTATACTAAACTTTCTATAGATGATAAGTGTAAAATCAATCTCTGTTGGAGTTGTAATGAAAATAAATTGATGATGCAATTGATAAAATAATAATTGTTTAGTTAATTTCATTAATTAACGACCTCTACATCAATAATAAATATCAACTGATTTAGGTGGGATTGATGGTGCATAACATTTCTAGATTTCTAATTGAAAAAAATGTTTCCACCCACTTGAGTGGTATTCCTTTGGTATTTATGTATTGTAATTTTGCAGAAACATGGAACTTAATATTTTTTTATTTATTTATGATGTTTCGTATAATTAATAACAAAAAAATGATATATATTTTTTGAAACTATTTATCATAAATGATAAATACTATAATAAATTTCAATAAGTGTTTTCAAGAAGACCTTACATTCAAGTGTTTTTTCAAGAACGTAATAAATACAACATATTTTTCAATTAATGTATAACAAGTGATGAGTGCAATGAGAAGTTTTCAATAAGTGCTACCAAAAAGACCCAAATTATCCTAGTTTACACCCATATCAACAAGATTCCAAGTATTATATCCCTAGAATGCATTAATTATCAACCGTTTCAATAATGATAGGGTATTCATTGGTTTTCAACGATATGGACTACTCTATTATAATTATTCTTTCTAATTGGGAGTGATCATAAATCATATGTCTAAGATTCACTACTATTAATGGAATAAGATCTATAAAGTAAAGAACACATAGATGCATGAAAAAGTTTCAAATTTGGAAACTAGAGAAATAATCTCACTAAGAAGAAAAGGTCATGGTCACAGTTATTAATCAAAATCAATGTCATTAATATTCTACATATGTTTTAATGAGAAATTTATTTTTCAGGAAGGGAAATACATATAATAATTGGATGCCAATTCACAAGGAAATTCAAATTTAGATATGAATTCTATACAGGTTAAATATAGGGCATGAAATAGAGATTCACATGTTTAGTACTTGAAGAGGGGTTGAACAAAGAATCTGTCATATGACTAGAGAAAACTCACATGTAAACTGGAACAGCCCACCATATTCATCTTTTTCAACCTGCCATGTGTGATTATCAAATTCAAATAAATAACCACCACTACGAAAATAGAGAGCGAATCTAGAAAAAAGAGAGCCTCAATCACAAGAGAACTAGGAAAAATAACCATCCAAAGAAGCCAAACCCCTATTCTACTCTAGAGAGGGTCTGAGATCATTGAAACTCTTGGATATCATTGGGTCTAGGGTTATAGTCCAACACCACTTTGGGAGGGAAGGAAACTACCCTGGACTAGAGGAACCACCAGGGTCAACACTTAAAAAAACCCAGGACTGAGGATTCCACTGAGAAAATACCACTAAACTTGGATCAAAACAATAAAAATGAACACAGTTGATGCAATGGATGATGATGAAATCCATGGAGCATAGAGAAGATGAAATAAGACCAATGGGGAAGGCGATTCCCATGGGAAACTCAGATCAAACAGATACTAAAATTAAAAACTACTATACATTAATTCATCTAAGATAAAAGGGAGTGAAAAATGCCACCAAATACACTAGCGCAGAGAAGGGAGAGCTCATGAGTGATACCTAGGGTAAAATAAATAATTGATAAATAATTGGGGCACACAAATCTCGGCTAAAACACCTTACACAACTGTGGCTAAAACAGACCACAATTGGGGATTGCAAACTGTAACTATCAAGAATCAATAAATAAAATTCCCAAAATCGGGTTAGGGTTCAAGCGGTTCATGTGAACCCACAATGAAAAGATCATAATAATATAGTATAGGAGAATTAATTCTCACCGTAGGATACTGCATGAAAAATCGGAAGGAGAAGCGACCAACATCCATGGCTGGAGGAGGAGGGAGGTGCGCCGCTGGGGTTCCACCTGGGGCGTGCAACACAGCCAGTAAAGGGAGGGGGTGGGGCGACATAGGGGAGAAAAGAATGTAAATTTAAAAATTAAAAACAAAATATAATAATAATAATAATAATAATAATAATGACAAATATATATATATTTTACAATAAAATGAAATTAATCGGGTGGGGTGTGACAATGGAAATCATGGTAATGGTGATCTGATCACTACACCTTGAGACTTTTAATTTAAGGAAGAGTGTAATATTATTGGAATAATATTAAAAAAATATCATGATGTATATTATATTTATATATAATTTAAATATAAGGAAATTTTTTAAATTTATATATTTTGTGAATAAAAATTTATATTATATACATGTAATGAAATTATACATCCGTGAATTTATTTTTTTAGTTTTTACTATATTATATCTTATTCATGTTTCCAAAAATTATAATATTTTATCATCAATTTTATATATATTATATCACCAAATTATAATGTGTCAATGAAAACATACTATTATATGAATTTATTAAAATATTTATCATTTATAAAATTTCTTGAAAATAATAAATATATATATATTCTTTTTTTGTACAATATTTTATGTTATTGGATAATTTATTACAACATATTTTAATAATGGTAAAAAATTTGTTTGTAATAACAATTAGTAGTGATAGATTCATTTGTTGGTAAAAATTATATTATTATTTATATGATAAAGCAATAGATTTAACTGTTGGTAAAAGATTTATTGGTGTCAAATAATCAATATTAATAGATATAACTATTGGTAAAAAAAATGTTGGTACGTAAATTTTATTCCAATAAAATTTAATATCAGTTGGAATTGCTCATTTTTACCAACAAATATATCATTTTTCAAAAAAAATCTATTAGTAGAAGCTATTTTTTGTACTGCATGTCTTGTGCCGGATACATCAGAGTAGGTCCAGTTGATTTGGAAGTGAATGGCTACTACACAGTGTCATCATAAATCTTATGTTGATCTCCACAGATGGACAATGGAGTTCATGGTTAGGGATCAGATTTTCTTTTGTGTTTCACCGAGGTTGGGACACATGCGGATCAAGAGACAGGGTAAACTTTCACCATGGTATGTAGGGCCTTTTGAGATTCTGGAGAGAGTCGGGCCAGTTTTCTATCGGTTTCAATTACCATAGAGGTACCAGGCCATGCACGATGTCTTCAATGTATCTCAGCTCTGCCGTTATCTTTCAGACCTCCCCCACATTTTTCATCCCGAGGTGGTTGAACTTCATGTTGATGGATACTTTGAGAATCATCTAATCCGAATTGTTGATAAGAGCATGAAGGTTCTCTGAGGATGGTTGGTTCCTCTTGTACAGGCACTATGGCAGTACGACCAAGTGTAGGATGAAACCTAGAAGCGGGAGACCGATGTACGTGATCAATGTCCAGAGTTATTCATATATTTATCTTCACCACCCTTGGAAGCTCAATTCAGGGACAAATTTCATTAAGGGGGGATGTTTGTAAGAACCCGATTCTTATTCTTGATGTACAGTTTTCTTGTTTTCCTTTTTAGTTATGTCTTTTTAAGAAAATAAGGCAAATGGGGAAAATCTGAAAAGATGTGGCTACAGGCCATGTAAAATTCCACACAATGTGTACTTTGGCCGTGTAGGATGAGTATACAGGGTGTGTAGTCCAGTCGATGATGAAGGGTGTAAAACCTGACTACATGTTGTGTACATAGTATATACACGTTGTGTAATCATTCGGTATGTGAACAGTAAGGTGGTGGGGGTATCCACCAGCGGAAAATTTTTACAAGCCGTGTACTCAAAAATACACATCGTGTAATCAAGTCAACTGATGAACAGTGAGGCGGTGGAAAGTAGCCAAGAGAGGAACAGTTAAAAAATTGGAAATTACATGCCATGTACTTGAGAGTACATTCCTTGTAGTTGTGTTTTATTGTTATAAACATGCATTATTCACCTATTTCAATAGAGGATACTTAGAATGCTGGGAATCCGCCAAAGAGTAGTCCATACCTTGGAAGAGATCCTGACTGCACACCAAGACTCTGATTCCTTCGGTGACGATCATGTTTAGACCGCGCGGGTAAGCTCTTCCCTCTTCTTATGTGTTTCCTTCCAATTTTTTTCAAAGGTTAAGTTATTTGGGATAGAATGGGTTATCTTTCTTCACAGATCTACATTGTTCTTAGAAATTTTAGGAGGACTCATTCATGTATATCGATCAGTGGAGATCGAGGTAGTTGGTCTAGTTTTTATTTCCAACTATCGAGTTGATTTTGTGTATCGTTGTGCTACGATCCCATCTTTGGGGTGTCATATGGATGAGGGATTAGAAATTAAGATATCTATAATTTCATAGATAATCTAATGAACATGTATAAAAATGCTGTCTGGGATCGTTTTCATGATCCAGGGCCACCACAAGGGTGTGTTTCCCTTGTTTAGCCGTGTGGCCAGGATACCTGTGGGTATGCCGTAATGATAGAATGTTTTGAGTTTTCTTGAGAGGAAACATATTTATAACTTTCTTATGCATTGGGCATGGCCCAGTTACTTGCTTAGCCCGAGGTAAGTGATTTCCTAGCCTGAGGGAAAGGTATTGATTCTATTGAGGGAAAGGTACTGATTTACCTTAGGGAAAGGTATTGATTCGCCTAAGGGCAATGTTTCTTATGCCTGAGTGCAGTAGATTTTTTGCCTGCGGGAAATATCTGGTACACATGAGGGCAAGGTTATGATTATCTTGAGGTAAAGGTACCGTTTAGCCTAAGGGAAATTTTCACTTCAATATTCACTATGATGTATTCTTGTGTTATTCCTTCCAAGATAAAGCATAATCTTGGTATTGTTATTACCTTCTATTTGTTAGATCGCATGTTGTGGATTCTACTATTTCACTGTACATGAGATTTTTGGTGGAGGCCGAGTCTCGAGAACTTATAATTACATTATATTGGATTGTTAAATAATAATTAAATGGTAATGAAACTGGTTAGAGTAGCTGCTTTTGAGTACATCCTATCATACTGCATTTTAATATTTCACACTACAGTTCCACGTTGCACTGATAGTTGGGCACAAGCCTTTGGTGGTTGCCTACTGGAATTTATTTCTCACACCCTATTTGGGTCATGTCATGGGCCCAAACAGATTATATTGCTGCAGGTGTAAATAAGGGAAATGGTCCCTATACAGGTAAATGATTGTTGCAGAGGAGTAGGAGAGCATGGGACCGAGCTTAGGCTTGCGATGATGCCAAGTTCCTGCAGGTCTATTTTGTTTTCCTATACTATACTTAGTACATATACTGTATTGTATTTGATTGCAGCGTATCCTATTTTGACTGCTTTCTTAGAAATAGTACATATTTCATCACCAGATATATATGACTGTTGGGTATCTTTTGACTCAGTACAGTTGTCTTTTTATCTTGGTATTGCTTACTGCTTCCATATTTGGTATGTTTATATTTTTACGCTACGTAATACATTGGAAAATGAGGGTATAGTTTCCCCACTATCATACCTAGGCCCTCATTTCTAGTCACCAGCCTCTGGTGTTTGGCGAAATGAACTTGAGATAATGTGACCAACTAGGTTCGGGGCAGCCGTTGAGTGGCACCCCGATCCAGGCCATTACATCTGCGCCCCCAAGAATCCCTATCATAAGGGGAAGAAACCCAGATGCACCAGTGTTCCAGAATCCAGACATGTTAGAGATTTCTAGAATTAATACTCTTCTAACTGAAGGTTTCAACCCTAATAGAACCCCTTGTAATGTCCAGACAGAAGCAGCATAATTAACCGACTTCCATGAAGACATGAAACTAGGAAGAGTTTCACTAGCAATATCTTATGTCTCAGAGGGAGACCCTGACTAGGCGATGAGTTCTGAAGAGGAATATGAGGAAGAAGGAACCAACATACCATCATCTCAATTCGATCAAGGAGAAAATGTCCCTGAATAAGTGATAGATGCTACCCACCATTGAATATCGGGAATTTAGGGCAACAACTGAGTGTCCTCCTAAATGGAAGGATGCACACCCCAACAAAAGCATCGAAAACAGAAATGGTGAAGCTAAAATGAATTTCTTCTCCCCAATGTGGAGATTCGTTGAATTTGAGACATCAATGGATTATCATGTAACCAAATCCATGTATTTGGAACCTGGTCTCGCCATGAAAATAGTGCACCTAGTGTGAAACTCACAAGAAGTTAGGATAGTTGAAAGCGGGACATCCCGATCTGCGACGTTGTGGGCATGGATCCTTCTTACAAACCATGGAATATGGAATGACACTCGGGCACTGGACATCGTTATCCTTTATTCAACACTAAATATTAAATCACCATACTTTCTATGTCCCAATCTATCATGAAATGAAATCAATCACCACCCACCCATAGATGCATGGGAAGGGGAAACATTAATGAGAAAATCCCATGTGGCCTAATCTCTTCCATGCCATCTTCCACATCCATAACTGCTAGGTGACCACACCTTATCTTCCCATCTAAATTCGTTTGTAGAAGGGTGACGAATGATCTCTTTTGAAAATACGAGGAAGAGGGGATTATCCCATCAAAGTATATGGCCCACAATAATTAGAGTCTTATGTTCCTAATCATCACCGCCACCCCCAAGGTCCACGTAGGGAGACACTACTCCCCACTCCAACGTCTAATCATTTCAGAAGCCTCTCCTCGGAACACTTCGATGACTCCCTCCACTATGCCAATGAGGTGAGGGATGTCTGGGCCAGCCCAGTTGGGATCGTATTCCAAGGGCTCCCAAGAAGGTCTCCCACCAAGCTGTATCAGCATTGCAGCCCAACCTCATTAGCTGAGGAGTAGGTGAGCTATGTTCCTGCATCACCAGCCCCAATCTGGTTACCCTGACACCAGTTTCGGGCACATTCTAGGGAGGATGCCCTCCAAGGGGCCTCATCATCATCAACAACAACCACATAACATGCCACCACTGGCGTATACCATTAGATCCCCATCTATGATTAGAAGGGGAACATAGATGCCTATCTTGGATCGAGGCTCCAACTACCCCATGGGCAGGATGGGTCCACCCTCCTGGTCACTAACACAGGTGGCGCCTGTCATGGGATTACCCATGGAAAGGACACCCAGTATGAAGGAACTACCCATACCATCACTAATGAGATCATAGGCTCATCCCGCTTCCAATCTCATTGTGGGTGTACACCCCGTGCAACGATCTATTCGAATGAACCCTCGCACCCCACACACACACTACATTGACACCCAGCTTGGAATCCTCTTCTGCACCCATGACATCAGGTATAGAGTCGTTCCTCCCGTCACAGGCCACAAGTGTGAAGATGCTACACATTTGGTAAACCGTCATTGTGGGGGCCTTCCCCATTTCCTTGAATCAGCCAATGAAGGTCTTCCACATCCTAGAAATCAGAGAAGTGGAGGTTGGCTTCCCTTCACAAGCACCCAACACAAAAGGTCATACCTGTGTTCAGGACCACCAATATGAGGGTCATCCATGTACTAATGCTGCTAGGGGACATGAGCATGGAAGTCCTAACCATGATCGTACTAGCTTCCAGCAGATGTCTTAACTACTCCATCACTACTCGGGGAGACTCCCTCCACACATCATCTTGTGGAAACTGAGGTCCTCCATGTGTTACCTTTGACATCTTTCTAGGTGGTCCTCACAGACAAACTCATCCAGCCAATATCCCTCTCCACCCCCACATCAGTTCAGCCAAAGGATATCCTGATCAAAATCTAACATATCCCAATGGCCCATCCCGAGGCAGGAGGGAAGGTTTCGAACTCCATAAAAAGAATAACAGGAAGATTCAGACTGCAATAAAACCCTTCTTCTTATCAGATCTTGAGGCGGAATGTGACTGAAGAATATAACCCTCCGGCGATCTTCTATGGCAAGGGCTAGGGTAGGAATGAGGTGCATCATCCTTATGCTACTGGAATGTTAGTTCCACCGGATTCCCCCCTCCTTCCATAGATATATTCAAGAGGAGGTAGATTTGGACCCTTTTATAGGACATGGTTAATCAATCCTCCTTATCTTCCATGGGGTCATTCTCTGCTTTGACTAGAGAACACTGAGAGATAGTTTGGGGACCGATAAAGGATGAATAGCAGCCTAACCTACCATCACTGACTGCATACCCTATTCTAGAAACTGCAGTCCCCAGCCTATCCTACGGAGATGTAGTGGCTCAATCATTGCATTAATTGCAGGACAACCCAAGATGCAACATCTTTTCAGCTCTTTTTATGTATTCTCCCCAGCCATTCTACCATCCCAGCGGTCTACTTCAATACGGTTTTCAGTTCCCTAGCCTCCATAATTTTTGGAATGGGGCAACCATTGGACAAATCCTGAATCTGTGATAAGGAGATTTTGGTAAATCCTTGTAGTGGATCATTTCCTCGAAATGTTCGGGCCAATTTCCACCATGAGCTTCAGTGCACTAGTGTTTCTTACGCAGGAGGAAGTCATGTTCTTTTTTAAAACCATCTGGGTGACGCACTTCTATCTCCGTAAGCAGCGAGCGACATACCCCAAGATTCAAGAATACATTGAAGATATTGACCAACAATGTTGTATGGTGAACTTGGACGAGATACATGGGGTCCACCACCCTGAGTCGCCTGGTCATCACTAGACCCTCCAGTATCAATGAATTCAGGTCTTTAATGTACTCTGAAAAATTAGCAAGGTGACTTCCCCGCATGTTAAGGTCTGTGGTTGGGGGTAGTATGATTCCCTCCATTTCAGTCATGTCTCATGTTATCCATACATTCTAGGTGATATCGAAGATATGCCTTTAGGTAGAGTTGCAGTTAACATGGTTGACGAACTAAGGGGAGAGAACGAGCTAGATCTCCTTAGAGAGGACATACCCCCTAAGGGGTTATCACGCCTATTGGATCCATTGGGAAGGATCAATCGCCAGAAAATAAATTCATTGGGTCTTCCTGTACCTACCGAGTCATTGACCCTCGACTGGAATCCCAATAAGGGAATAGATTACCTTGGATCCGTCAAACCCTCCGACCCATCTGGCACATTGTAGAAGATGAAGGATGATCCCGTAAAATCTGAGTTGCAACAACAGATCAGATATCACAAGAAGATGTTTGATGAACTCCTTGCTGAACGTGTTGTAGAGTGACAACTAGACTACGGTAATCCTTAGAAGGGGCAGCAGGGGTAGGTACAATAGTTCTCTAGAGAGATGCCCCTGGGTGACCCTGCCCATCCTGCCCACATAAAAAACATAGAGTCCAGAACATATTAAAATAGGGAATGATATGGGTCACCAAAACCACCTGAGTGGTGTGATAATCCTCATGACCCTTCTCATGTTCCCTTAGCCACTCTGCAAGTCATCCCCCAGCCACTACCCGAGTCATCGAACCTACTTATTATGTTGAATAACCTTCAAATGCACTACTGGTTAGGGATCCTTATCAAGAAGAGAAACCCAACTTACATGATCCAATGGCGGTTCTCATTGCCTGCCTCAAGGCATTGGAAACTCGACAGGTAGAAATCTTATCAGATGGAATCCCATATATGGCATGGGTGGATGATATGTAAAAACCATCCGGTTTCATAAATCCCACCTTCTCCCCCTTTAACAGAATGGGTGACCCACTACAGAATCTTGCCCAATTTATCTCAAGGTGTGGAGCTATGCTGGGAACTCCAATGCAATAATAAGCCCTAAAATCCTGTGTTTTTTTCAAACATTGGAAGGTCCTGTGTTTTCGTAGTACCGAATGCTACGCATTGGGTTGGTTGCCCGCAAGTAACATCTCTTTAGGTAGTTCCTCTACCATTTTATCTATACAACCCGGAATACTAGTATTTCATAGCTCTTCAATGGAATGTATAGTCCTAACGAGCATGTCGTGGACTTTATCCCCCAGTGGAAAGGCCTCACCTACTCCTTGGATATTCCACTGAATCAAAAGAAGTCACTGAAAATGTTTGTGGGGAATGTTAAACCAAACTGTTCCCATCTCTCATTAACCAAAATTACCCTGGGGGATTCCGAGACTTCTCTGATAAGGCTCTGAATCTAGTGGAAGCCTTGTAGTAGGCCAAGCACACAAGTCCATTGCCTCCTACAATTCCCACGAAAAGGTTATCTAAGGAAGAGACCTCCACCATGGACCAAATATAGGACCCCAGAAACTAGATGTTTTACCAATGGACCCACCTACACTGTCACATAGGGTCCCTACACCTTAGGTGTATCTTCCAGCCCAACAATTACCTCCTCAGAATCGGCAGGCACCCCGTCGTAATGCACTACCACCACCTAGGAGAGATAACCAGGTTTCACCTCCATGATAAGCTCCTATAACCCCTCGTTAGGGTGAGGCATCTAGATACCCCTTTTGTGACATCAAAAACTTGACCTAATCATTCAATGAGGCTCAGGTCTCAGATTATTTCTGAAGCATCTTGGAATAGGGACTTCTACGTCTGCCTGAATGAAAGAGGCGAGAAGTGGTTGATCTCACTAATCTCCTCAACTATATCCCCTATTACCTGATCATGGTGACACACTCAAAATGTGATATGTGTTTAAAGACTATCTTCAAGATTAGGTTGATGAAAACTTAGTCAGGCTTGTCCTAGCTCCACCAAAAGTTCCATGTGTATTTATGAAGCGAGATATCAGTAGTGATAGCGAAGGAGAGTGACATAAGGTTTCAAACCATGAGTCACATATTTATGAGGACAAAGTGGTTTGTAAAAATTTGTATGTACCCATAGTATTATCCTACCATGTATGAATCGAGCTGAACCTTAATAAGATGTCGCGTCACCCACATCCTTTACCTTGGTGTCAACGACTCAGCCTTTCTCTACCCAGATGAGCAGGCCTTGACAACACAATGGAAAACAAAGTCCCCCACCGATAACATCATCATCTTGTACTCTCGAGGACTTAATGCACCCATAGATTGAAATTTCTCCTAGAATTCATCTAGTAATGGAGGATTCTTCATGTGATAGTCAAGGGTATGCTTCGGTTAACACCGTGGAGCTGGTAAACCTCTATATGATTCCTGACAATGAGGAGTGCCAGATGGATCCCTTCAAAGATCCTAGTCATTTCCACTATTTACAGAGCCACGACTATATGGGTCATCAGATTTCCTCAGTTAGTAATTCTAGCCAGGCTGTGCATGCCACTGAAACTAGACAGTTGGCCCACCATAATGCTCAACATGTGTAGCCTTCTCATCTGATGCCATCAGGTCTGCCTTCACCATTGATTGTGCTACTGGACCAGGAAGAGTCACCCTGACCTCACAGTGATCATCCATGTTCTTCTATAGAACTGCATTAGTCATCTGTCCCTCATCCGGTATTCACTCAATAAACATCAACTAGTAAGTACCGGGACATTCCCAGCACTATCCATGTAACACCCGAGACTTTTATGTTATATAAATCATCAAAGGAATCTTTTTCTACACAACACTTGCTTGGCTTGCTTTGCACGCAATCGCAACCTTCCTCGATAGCTTGCGTCGTACGCAATACCGAGTTTCACTAAACAACAATATGCTATTAAAACTAGCCGTTATGAATAGTAATAACCACTTTTTAAAATTTTATTTTTCAAAATGGACTTCATTTTTGGACTCAGAATATCGAAATTAGCCTAGGGTGAAATTTTGGTATTTTTCTGAAAACTTTCAATTTTTGATGAATAGTGAAACCACTAAGTGGTAGGTTAAAAACTGAATTTTGCATAAAACTTAATTTTACCGCTTCTGTGATTGGAATTTCGAAAATCCGAGAGACACGGTTAATATCAAGGACTAAAATGTGGTTCAATGAGATGAAAATAATTTTTTGGTGAATAGTAACTTTTTACTTTTTTTACCGCGGTTAATAGTAAATAGGGTAACTAAGGGTAAATATGATATTAATATTACCCTAACACATGCCCTAATTCTATTGGACAAGTGTAATTCGACCAAAAACAAACTTAGGAATAAAATATGACCATTTAGGCCCACTTGGATTAGATTAGGACATTTATTATTAATTTATTTAAAGAAGGGTTAAAATAGTTAAAATCAAAGTTTAACAAGTAAATCATTTTTAATATAGGGTTATACATAAGATAAATTCGATTGTAAATATTCAATAGAAAGCTAAAAAGATTTCCTACATGATGGTATTTTATTTGTAATTTTTAGACATCAAATAATTTAATTTATTTATGACACAAAGATGATGCAGTAATTATCTTATTAATGAAATATTGACATAATTGATAATATAAATACCAAAATAAATGTAATTTAAGACTTTTTATGAATTCCACTAATTTTCTAGGTTACTATGATATATTAGTATTGATTTAATCAACTTGGTTCGAACATATAATTCTGTTATGACTTTCACAAAAATCATATATCAAATAGTGTAAAAATTGACACAAAATAGTTTTTAAATCAAATATTATATTATTAATTGTTATTTTATTCCTAAAAATCTAAGGTTCGGCCAAATGACTTAGATAAGGATATATATATTAATAATAAACAATTTGGGGTTCATTTGGCATGTTATAGTAAGTGTATTAACCATATAGTGAAAGAAAACAAAAAGACACGGTAAAAGTTAAATTAATTAACTTAGAGTTAAATCTAATTGATAAGGTTAAAATAATACCCTAAACTTGTCTAAATCCTATTGGTTGATAGGATTTCGACCCATCCCCACTTTAGCTTCGAAATAAGACCCTTTGGAACCATTATAAACCGATTTTGACTTTAATATAAAATAATATTTTGATATATTCCTAAGGTGCCCCTCTCCTCCCTTATAAAAGGGCACCTCCTCCCCCTTCTCCTCACACCAATTTGAGCACTCAAGCTCGCCCAACCCCTGCCATTTTCCATTCTCCACTTCCCTAGAATAATCCTAGAGGTCCTGGCCTTCTCCAAAGACCAATCTCAGTTCCTTAAGTGGAGGATTCAAAAATGCGTTCCAAAGAAGAGGTAATATCCATTACCGATCTTTTCAATTTCTTTCTTCTTCAACTTCTTCTTCGTTAGTTGTTTCATGATAAAGTAATAACATCAGTATTACTTACATACTGATATGTTATTATAAATATGAAACAACCCTAATTCACCTTCTATCCATCCTACGGAAAAATGAAATCACCGCGCGTGCGTACGTACGGAATACCGTCTCCACGCCGTGGTGTAATCTATTTTCCACCATCACCTTACAAGGATGGGTATAATGGTGTAATCAGTAACTATATATGATTATTATTAAGTAATATTGATACTGAAATAATATATATATATACTCCAATAAAATTCCACGATCATAGGAACGATATCATCACTCGTGCGTACGTACGGAATACCGTCTCCACGATGTGATGCGACTCGTTCTACATGATCTTCATTTCATAATGATTATATAAATGAATTGAATGAATGAATATGGTATATACTACACTAATACCATTCTGGAAATGAATTATTTATAACCTAAAGATAAGAATAAGAATTTATTCGACAAAACACGCATAAGAACAAAAAGTTATAAAGACCCGAGTAACAAGTAACAATGAAATATTACTAACAAGAAGCTAATAATATGACCATATATGATCTCATATCAATATGTATGATTCTGGAATAAGTCAATAACATTATTTAAACCATTATACAGGAGCTTCGGACACGAACAAAGAAAATCGGACCTAAGGTAAGGGAAATATCACAATCTCATTTTTATCCGAGATTGTTTATTCGTAAGTATTTACTGGGGTGTATTTTATCATCCACATCCATGTTCCCTCAATATGTAATATTGTTTCCATCCACTTGAAATATTTTAAATCCAATTTTACCCTTAGGTTAGTTTTTAGTAAAGAATATGAAAGGAATCTTTTGTCGTTTTTCCGTACGAGGTACTTTTTGACTTTTCCTACAAAAGTACGAAGAATGTTTTTTTTAACTTATACGGCATGAATGGATTTTTAAAACATTACTTCAAAGAAGCTTCCTTTACAAGTTTTCAAGTTTATTTTTAATCAACTTCTTTTATTTTAAAGTTGTATGACATGTTATGAAAGGAAAAATGTTTTTGAAGAAGAAAGGATATTTTCCTCAAGAATTCAATTCAAGTGTTTTATCAAAATTATTTTCCATCTAAGATAATAAAGGGTTCTGTTTCTATCCATATTTTTACATTGGTTTGACAATGTTGTGATGGAATTATGTTTATGAATTCCTTTATCATATATGAATTGATTTATGATGTCATGATGTTTCAAGAATCCCATTTTTGTTATATGTGTTATGCGATGATGTATGTTTTATGATTATGTGGCACACATAAGAAAGGATTCATTATAAGATGGGTGGGACCTATATCTCCCTCCAATGCATTGGGTAATGATTTTACATCTCATGAGATAGACATGGCTGGAACGGAAGGTTATTTCGGTTCAGTGATACAGGACTGAAACGAGGAGTGAACTCGGTTCAGAAAGGGACTTTGTCCACTAAGATAGTCTTGGCAATGAGTCATGACTAACAAGAAATGATTTTCCATGATTATGTGTGCATGCCACAAAGATTCAAGTTTTATTTTATGATTATGGGGATCTCATTTTCACTTCTATGATTTATTCCATGTTAAGATATTATGATCTCTTTTGCAGGTTTTAATTTTCAAAAAGATATGATATGATTTTTATTTCCTTTATTTGCCCTTGCTGAGCATTTGAGCTCACCCTTTTATGTTTTATTTTCCCCAGGCCAGGAAGATGGATATTAAGTAGAATATGCTAAAAGGGACCCTAGATATGATGAAATAAATGGGAGACACTGTAGAAGATTTATGAACCAGTTGTTTATGTTTCCCAGTTTCTAAAGACACTATACCTATACGGTCCTTTGTGGTTTTGTCATATGTTGTAATAAGTGTGATTCAATTTTGAAGTATTAACAATGTATGTAAAGTGTGGGTCGTTATAGTTGGTATCAAAGGAAAGGTATAGTCAACCTTTGGAAACTAGGATGTGAAAGCCTTAGTAAGAACCCTAAGGATAAGTCTAAGCATAGAACACAATCTTAGAAATGGCCATGAATAACCTAGGATAAGACCATAAGCATGAAAATTTTATTCTTGAATTATGTGGTTTCCTATTATAATTAGTGTTGCTCACACTATTCTTCTTGGTTTTAGTCAATGGCTGGAACCCGAAGGAACCGTGTTAATGCGGAATGCGATGGGCAATGCAATGATTGTCCCCCTGAGCAACCAAACGATATGGGAGCTGGAATGCAAAATCTTGTAGCTATGCTCACACAACTTTCTCAAGCTATGAAACATGCAGGATTTCCAAAAGAACAAAGGAGGGAGCAACATTCTGTTGAATCCTTCATGAGGCAGCGTCCACCATCTTTCAGCAGGTCTACTGATCCATTAGTTGCTGAAAAATGGATTAGTACTACTGAAAAGATATTTTCAGTTCTTCAATGTTCTGAGCATGATAAAGTCATCCTAGCAGTGTATCGTTTGGAAGGAGATGCTGATCAATGGTGGAATCTTGTTAAGAATACAAGGCAAAGGGATGAAATTGAGTCTATGGAATGGGACGAGTTCAAGAACTTATTTTTCAATAAGTACTTCCCTCGTATTCTCCGAACAAAGATGGAGAAAGAGTTCCTTGAACTGAAGCAAAGGGATGATGAATCTGTTGGTACCTATGAAGCAAATTTTACCAGACTTGCAAGGTACGCTTCTGGTATTATTATCCAACCTGAGAGTAAGATCGATCGATTCTTTAGTGGCTTAAAACCAAGTCTTCGAAGGGCGTTAGCCATAAGGGACTTCAATAGCTACGAGGAAATCGTTCGATGTGCTCTCAAAGTCGAGATGGAGATTGGAGTAACCCATCAGTCACATGGGTTTGATAAGAAGAGGAAGATGGAATTCAAAGAAAAATCTAAAGAGCACACGGAAAAGAAGATGAACTTTCCCTTATGCTCAAAGTGTGGAAAGAAACATGGAGGGAGTTGTCTTAAAGGGACAAGTAAATGTTTTAAATGTGGAAAGGAAGGTCATCGGGCATTTGAATGCCGTGATAATGGGAAGAATATGTCTAATGATGCAAACAAAGGAAGGGATACACAGAATGAACCTGCTACACTTCAATGTTTCAAGTGCAAGGAGATGGGGCATTATGCCAATCAATGCCCAAATCCAAGGGTTGATGATGATGGTCGACGTCAACAAACTCTTAAGGCTAAAGACAAAGGAAAGTCACATGCAATTTCTATCAGCGATGTGGAGTACGATAACGATGTGGTGAAAGGTACACTTACCATCCACTCTAAAGTAGAAAATGTTTTATTTGATTCTGGATCCACCCACTCTTTTATTTATAAAGAATTTTCTAAGGGTATCACCGTATTACCTCAACAATTAGATGTTGAGTTAGCTGTGACAACACCTAATGGCACAACAGTCGCATCAGAAGTTTATAATTCTTCTCCGATCGAAGTTTGTGGGAAAATGCTTCCTGCAAATCTTGTGATCCTTCCTTTAGTGGAATTTGATGTGATTCTTGGCATGGATTGGCTTTCTCTACATGGAGCTCATATCAATTGCCAAAGAAGGGAAGTCACATTTCATATTCCAGATCAACCTACGATCGTCTATCAATGCAAGGATGAATATAACCTTCCAGTGGAAATTTCTTCCATCTTATGGGTATTGATTCCACTAAATGAAGGTTATTTATCTCAAATAGTTGGTGAGAAACTCACGATTAAGAATATGCCCATTGTACGGGAGTTTGATGATGTCTTTCCGGAGGAATTACCGGGTCTTCCACCAAATCGTGAAGTTGAGTTTTCAATAGAACTCGTACCAGGTGCTTTGCCTATTTCAAAGACACCTTATAGAATGGCCCCAATTGAGTTGCAGGAATTGAAGAAGCAACTCCAAGAGAATCTTGATAAGGGATTCATACGCCCTAGTGCGTCACCTTGGGGAGCACCTGTTCTATTTGTTAAGAAGAAAGATGGATCAATGAGACTCTGCATTGATTATAGAGAACTTAACAAGATCACTATCAAGAACAAATATCCTCTCCCACGCATTGATGACTTATTTGACCAACTACACGGAGCTCAATACTTTTCCAAGATTGATCTTCGTTCAGGGTATCATCAATTAAGGGTCAAAAGGGAGGATATACCAAAGACGGCTTTCCGTACAAGGTATGGACACTATGAATTTATAGTGATGCCATTTGGTCTTACTAATGCCCCTGCTATCTTCATGGATCTAATGAATAGAGTCTTTAGAGACTATCTTGATCAATTTGTGGTAGTCTTTATAGACGATATTCTTGTCTATTCAAAGAGCAAGGAAGAGCATGAAGATCACTTGAGAATTATATTGAAGACCCTGAGAAAAGAGAAGCTTTATGCCAAATTTACCAAGTGTGAATTTTGGCTTCAAAAAGTTGCATTTTTGGGTCATATAATCTCAAAAGAGGGGATATCTGTGGATCCAGCAAAAACAAAGGTTATCGAAAGATGGTCAAGACCAACAACAGTAACTGAGATCCGAAGTTTTCTTGGTTTGGCTGGTTATTATCGACGTTTTGTAAAAGATTTTTCACGATTATCTAATCCACTCACCAAGTTGACTCGGAAAGGAGTTAAGTTTGTCTGGACAGAGGAATGTGAAGAGAATTTCAAGGAGTTGAAAAGAAGGTTATCCAGTGCACCTGTGCTCACACTGCCTTGTAGTGGAGAAAGGTTTGTGATCTACAGTGATGCATCCAAGAAGGGATTGGGGTGTGTTCTTATGCAAAATGATATGGTGATAGCTTATGCCTCACGACAGTTGAAAATCCATGAGCAAAATTACCCAACACATGATTTGGATTTGGCTGCGGTAATCTTTGCATTAAAGATTTGGAGGCATTACCTTTATGGTGAAAGGTGTGATATTTATACTGATCATAAAAGTTTAAAGTATATTTTCACACAAAAGGAGCTGAATATGCGCCAAAGAAGATGGTTGGAGCTGATTAAGGATTATGACTGCTCAATCCATTACCACCCTGGGAAAGCAAACAAGGTGGCAGATGCATTAAGTCGACAAGACCATGCTAGTTTATCTATGATGAGGATCACAAAAGATCCAATATTTATGGATTTACAAAGGATGGATCTTGGAATTATAATGGAAGGGGAAAAATCTTATCTTTCTCAAATGAATGTTCAACCATCTATACATGTGAAGATTAAAGAGGCACAGAAAGAAGATGTCGAGTTACAAAAGAAGGTGAGAAATGTTCCTGAATTCAACCTTGATTGTGATGGGATAATAAAGTTCAAGAATCGGGTTTGTGTTCCTTCCATCCCCGAATTAAAGAAAGAGCTGCTGGATGAGGCTCATAGTTCTTCATTCTTTATTCATCCTGGAAGCACGAAGATGTATAGGGACCTGAAAGAGTACTTCTGGTGGGATGGCATGAAAAGAGATGTTGCTGAATATGTCTCTCGATGCTTGGTTTGTCAACAAGTTAAAGCTGAGAGACAGAAGTCTAAGGGGATGTTACAACCATTACCCATACCCGAATGGAAATGGGAAACATCACTATGGACTTTGTCACAGGACTTCCTAAAACATCCAAAGGCAATAATGCTATCTGGGTCATAGTTGATCGTCTTACAAAGTCTGCACACTTCATTGCTATTAGAGAGGATTTCTCTCTAGATCAGCTTGCCAGGATATATGTAAAGGAAGTGGTAAGATTGCATGGAGTACCACTTTCTATTATATCTGATCGAGATCCGAGATTTACCTCGAAGTTCTGGCGAAGTCTTCAGCATACTCTGGATACAGAGTTGAGTTTCAGCACTGCTTATCATCCCCAGACAGACGGTCAGTCTGAGAGAACAATTCAAACCCTAGAAGATATGTTGAGAGCTTGCACTATGGATTTCAAAGGAGGTTGGGATCAACACCTACCTTTGGTGGAATTTTCTTATAATAATAGCTTTCACTCCAGTATTCAGATGGCTCCTTATGAAGCTCTCTATGGAAAGAAATGCAGGACTCCAACTTGCTGGGATGGAGTTGGGGAAAGAAAGCTATTAGGACCTGATCTCGTTGATGAAATGGCAAAAAAGGTCAGATCTATTCAACAACACATAAGAGCAGCTCAGAGTCGACAGAAAAGTTATGCCGACAACCGAAGAAAGGACCTAGAGTTTGAAGTGGGTGATAAAGTGTTCTTACGAATATCTCCCTGGAAGAGGGTTATGAGATTTGGAAAGAAGGGGAAGTTGAGCCCTAGATATATCGGTCCTTTTGAAATACTGGATCATGTTGGGAAGGTAGCTTACCGATTGGCGCTTCCACCAAATCTCTCTCAAGTTCACGATGTGTTCCATGTATCTCTCCTGAGAAAGTACATACCAGATCCTTCACATGTACTCAGCTCAGAAGTTGTACCGCTGGAGCAAGATCTTTCTTATGAAGAACAGCCGATAGAGATTCTGGATCGTAGCGAAAAAGTCCTACGAAACAAGACCACTCGCTTGGTGAAAGTTTTATGGAGGAACCACCAACTTGAAGAAGCTACATGGGAGCTTGAGGATATGATGAGGGAGAAGTATCCTCATCTGTTTGTTACAAAGTGACGAATTTCGAGGGCGAAATTCTTTTTAAGGGGGGTAGAATGTAACACCCGAGACTTTTATGTTATATAAATCATCAAAGGAATCTTTTTCTACACAACACTTGCTTGGCTTGCTTTGCACGCAATCGCGACCTTCCTCGATAGCTTGCGTCGTACGCAATACCGAGTTTCACTAAACAACAATATGCTATTAAAACTAGCCGTTATGAATAGTAATAACCACTTTTTAAAATTTTATTTTTCAAAATGGACTTCATTTTTGGACTCAGAATATCGAAATTAGCCTAGGGTGAAATTTTGGTATTTTTCTGAAAACTTTCAATTTTTGATGAATAGTGAAACCACTAAGTGGTAGGTTAAAAACTGAATTTTGCATAAAACTTAATTTTACCGCTTCTGTGATTGGAATTTCGAAAATCCGAGAGACACGGTTAATATCAAGGACTAAAATGTGGTTCAATGAGATGAAAATAATTTTTTGGTGAATAGTAACTTTTTACTTTTTTTACCGCGGTTATTAGTAAATAGGGTAACTAGGGGTAAATATGATATTAATATTACCCTAACACATGCCCTAATTCTATTGGACAAGTGTAATTCGACCAAAAACAAACTTAGGAATAAAATATGACCATTTAGGCCCACTTGGATTAGATTAGGACATTTATTATTAATTTATTTAAAGAAGGGTTAAAATAGTTAAAATCAAAGTTTAATAAGTAAATCATTTTTAATATAGGGTTATACATAAGATAAATTCGATTTTAAATATTCAATAGAAATCTAAAAATATTTCCTACATGATGGTATTTTATTTGTAATTTTTAGACATCAAATAATTTAATTTATTTATGACACAAAGATGATGCAGTAATTATCTTATTAATGAAATATTGACATAATTGATAATATAAATACCAAAATAAATGTAATTTAAGACTTTTTATGAATTCCACTAATTTTCGAGGTTACTATGATATATTAGTATTGATTTAATCAACTTGGTTCGAACATATAATTCTGTTATGACTTTCACAAAAATCATATATCAAATAGTGTAAAAATTGACACAAAATAGTTTTTAAATCAAATATTATATTATTAATTGTTATTTTATTCCTAAAAATCTAAGGTTCGGCCAAATGACTTAGATAAGGATATATATATTAATAATAAACAATTTGGGGTTCATTTGGCATGTTATAGTAAGTGTATTAACCATATAGTGAAAGAAAACAAAAAGACACGGTAAAAGTTAAATTAATTAACTTAGAGTTAAATCTAATTGATAAGGTTAAAATAATACCCTAAACTTGTCTAAATCCTATTGGTTGATAGGATTTTGACACATCCCCACTTTAGCTTCGAAATAAGACCCTTTGGAACCATTATAAACCGATTTTGACTTTAATATAAAATAATATTTTGATATATTCCTAAGGTGCCCCTCTCCTCCCTTATAAAAGGGCACCTCCTCCCCCTTCTCCTCACACCAATTTGAGCACTCAAGCTCGTCCAACCCCTGCCATTTTCCCTTCTCCACTTCCCTAGAATAATCCTAGAGGTCCTGGCCTTCTCCAAAGACCAATCTTAGTTCCTTAAGTGGAGGATTCAAAAAGGCGTTCCAAAGAAGAGGTAATATCCATTACCGATCTTTTCAATTTCTTTCTTCTTCAACTTCTTCTTCTTTAGTTGTTTCATGATAAAGTAATAACATCAGTATTACTTACATACTGATATGTTATTATAAATATGAAACAACCCTAATTCACCTTCTATCCATCCTACGGAAAAATGAAATCACCGCGCGTGCGTACGTACGGAATACCGTCTCCACGCCGTGGTGTAATCTATTTTCCACCATCACCTTACAAGGATGGGTATAATGGTGTAATCAGTAACTATATATGATTATTATTAAGTAATATTGATACTGAAATAATATATATATATACTCCAATACAATTCCACGATCATAGGAACGATATCATCACTCGTGCGTACGTACGGAATACCGTCTCCACGATGTGATGCGACTCGTTCTACATGATCTTCATTTCATAATGATTATATAAATGAATTGAATGAATTAATATGGTATATACTACACTAATACCATTCTGGAAATGAATTATTTATAACCTAAAGATAAGAATAAGAATTTATTCGACAAAACACACATAAGAACAAAAAGTTATAAAGACCCGAGTAACAAGTAACAATGAAATATTACTAACAAGAAGCTAATAATATGACCATATATGATCTCATATCAATATGTATGATTCTGGAATAAGTCAATAACATTATTTATGCCATTATACAGGAGCTTCGGACACGAACAAAGCAAATCGGACCTAAGGTAAGGGAAATATCACAATCTCATTTTTATCCGAGATTGTTTATTCGTAAGTATTTACTGGGGTGTATTTTATCATCCACATCCATGTTCCCTCAATATGTAATATTGTTTCCATCCACTTGAAATATTTTAAATCCAATTTTACCCTTAGGTGAGTTTTTAGTAAAGAATATGAAAGGAATCTTTTGTCGTTTTTCCGTATGAGGTACTTTTTGACTTTTCCAACAAAAGTACGAAGAATGTTTTTTTTAACTTATACGGCATGAATGGATTTTTAAAACATTACTTCAAAGAAGCTTCCTTTACAAGTTTTCAAGTTTATTTTTAATCAACTTCTTTTATTTTAAAGTTGTATGACATGTTATGAAAGGAAAAATGTTTTTGAAGAAGAAAGGATATTTTCCTCAAGAATTCAATTCAAGTGTTTTATCAAAATTATTTTCCATCTAAGATAATAAAGGGTTCTGTTTCTATCCATATTTTTACATTGGTTTGACTATGTTGTGATGGAATTATGTTTATGAATTCCTTTATCATATATGAATTTATTTATGATGTCATGATGTTTCAAGAATCCCATTTTTGTTATATGTGTTATGCGATGATGTATGTTTTATGATTATGTGGCACACATAAGAAAGGATTCATTATAAGATGGGTGGGACCTATATCTCCCTCCAATGCATTGGGTAATGATTTTACATCTCATGAGATAGACATGGCTGGAACGGAAGGTTATTTCGGTTCAGTGATACAGGACTGAAACGAGGAGTGAACTCGGTTCAGAAAGGGACTTTGTCCACTAAGATAGTCTTGGCAATGAGTCATGACTAACAAGAAATGATTTTCCATGATTATGTGTGCATGCCACAAAGATTCAAGTTTTATGTTATGATTATGGGGATCTCATTTTCACGTCTATGATTTATTCCATGTTAAGATATTATGATCTCTTTTGCAGGTTTTAATTTTCAAAAAGATATGATATGATTTTTATTTCCTTTATTTGCCCTTGCTGAGCATTTGAGCTCACCCTTTTATGATTTATTTTCCCCAGGACAGGAAGATGGATATTAAGTAGAATATGCTAAAAGGGACCCTAGATATGATGAAATAAATGGGAGACACTGTAGAAGATTTATGAACCAGTTGTTTATGTTTCCCAGTTTCTAAAGACACTATACCTATACGGTCCTTTGTGGTTTTGTCATATGTTGTAATAAGTGTGATTCAATTTTGAAGTATTAACAATGTATGTAAAGTGTGGGTCGTTATAATCCAGCCACCAGTTCAGCTAGTATGGGCCATAATTCCTCCAATAGAATAATGACCTCCGGTGAGAAGGAGATCATTTGTGGATATGCGTGAAGCCTTTTCCGAGGATTTATGAAGCCCCCTCATATTTTAGATGGAGGTAGCAGCTGCAGAAGCATTCCATGCTAAGGTAGTCGAGCATGCTAAATGTCAGTCCATTATCTAATTCTCTGGGGAAGATGAAGGCTCTCCCATACAGGGGAGCATCTACCATTTTTACATCACTGACCATTTCAATAGTGTAGAGATTCACCATTGTCTTGTCGACATAGTCTTTGGGATCAACCAATCCCGACACAAACACATTGAAAAATTGGGCTATCCTAGGATGATCTGAGTCCCTCCAACCTGAATATCCATGGTTATGATAGGACATAATAGACTCTGATTAGAATGATCTACCTGAAGACCCAGTTTGGTGGTGTGGTAGCGAGCATTGAGTTCTTGGTTATCTCAAAGGACACTGCTTACAACGCATTGATGGGTAGACCATGGCTTCACCTGCATGCTGTGGTATCTTCATCATATCACCATTTCCTTATGTACACTCTTAATTGACAAGTGGGAGAACTCCTAGGTGAGGCATCTCCCTTTTCATCTTGTGAAGCCTGCTAACTAGATGTCGACTATTACAAGACCAATGATAAGCAGATCCTGGAAAATGAGGTTGAACATTCTATATTTGCAACCGACCTGTGGACAGACCTAGATGATGCCTACATCTTTCTGATAAATTGATTGGAGGCTACAACCCTGGATATGGGTAAATGATTCGTTGTTTCAAGAAAAAGCTGGAATAACATTCCCAAGCCCCAGCGATACTGGAAGATCACCTCGTATTCCTACACAAATCTGGATAAGGTGATCTAAGATCCCCCTACTCCTATAAGGTATCGGGATGTCCACCCCATGACAATATAAATACACCATAATTTCTTTTTTCATCAGGATTGGATAGACCTTCTCGAGATGACATGCCACTATTGATTTGATATCATCAATCATTTCCCCTTAGGCCGAAGACTAGATGCGATCAGGTCAATAAAATTCATTTCTATGGTTTTGGTAGCACAAGAGTCCCTCGATGTAGTATCTACCACCGCTTAGGCTAACACCAGTCTCCCATCAGAATCTGTTTGCTGTGAGGAAAATTCTCCCGCTGAGGATTCATCCTCCATAATTGTAGAATAGGATTTAGAGAATGCTCCTCCCATATTTGAAGAGGGTTTCTCCACCACGGTCGATGAACTGGTACATATAAATCCCATTAGTGGTACAAATCCAAATCCCAAATTGATTAGTGCCTCTAATCATATAAAAGAGAAACAACCTTATAGGGATTTCCTAAAGCATCATCATGATGCATTTTCCTAGAGTTATGATGAAATTTGAGGACTATATCCCTAGGTAGCTGTCCACCGCCTCTTTCTAAATCAAAATCACCACCGGTTCAAACAAACTCACAGGAACATGCTCCTTTCTCATAATGCCATGGTAGATGCCAAATTTGATATGGTAATCAAACCCAATTTCATCAATGAGGACCATTACCCTATAAGGATAACAAACATTATGCCCATTAGGAAGAATAAAGTACAAATCAGAGTCTGCATCAAATTCTATGATCTTAATCGCCATTGTTAGAAGGATGATTTTCCCATTCCTTTGATGGAACTATTGATCAATTCCATAGCTAGGTTACATGATATATCCTTCATGGATGGTTATTCTGGGTATAATCAGAACTTAATGGACCCCGAGGATACATAGTCTATATCCTTCAGGGAACCACAAGGTACTTTTTCATACCAGGCAATGCCCATTGGTCTAATGAATGTATGTTCCACCTATCCACGTGCTAGGAATCAAATATTAAAGATGATACTTAGGACATTGGTGGAATTTTTTGGGGATGATCAGGTTGTCACATCTCTCCATCATTAGTTCCATCTCAAAGATCTTGAAAAAGTTTTCGGCTTCTTTCGTTCCATTCACCTAATGATGAATCCATTAAACTGTGTCTTTGGGGTCACATCTGGAAAGTTTCTCAGCTTCGTTGTCATGTAAAGGGGCATAGAAATCATCCTAGAGATGACCAAGTCCATTAGTCTGATGCCACCCCTAAGAAACATTCATTATCATAGAGGCTTTCAAGCTTGCTTGGCCTAAATACTCTGATTCATCACGAATTTGGTCGGCAAGTGTATCCCCTTCTCTTGGATTATGAAGAAATGCATTGTCTATCAGTGGGACAAAGAATGTCAGAGAGAAGATATCATGACCCATCCCTTAGGGCACATGCTGGGACTACCCGAAGCCCGTCTTCCATAGATTGGGGGCTGGAGACTAGCACCAAAATTGTATTCCCTAAAACTAGAAATGTGTTTCCTTTATAACCTGTAAGCACATGCAACCAAGTCCACAACAAGATATGAACTCACGTAAACTAAAAAGTAAACATAGTGAGTAATGTATGTAAAAGGGGCCAGAATACAAGCCCAATTGGAGATTACAAGAAACTGAAAGTACAATTAAACTGGAACAACTCCTGTGAACACCCCCAAGGTTCCTACCTAAAGGGTAGGTACATATCTTGATCAGTCGTCTCTACAGTACGTCTCGTCCAACGTCCACCTCTTAGCTACCTCCAGTCCTGGTACTGTAGTCATCAGTTAGCACTGTCTATCATCTACACCAATCAAAACGAGGTGTGGGAATAGCCCGTGTAGGGGTGAGTATAATGATACTCAGTATAGACCCCTAGACTCTCAAGTTCTCACAAAATCCAAAAACGATAAACCGAAAAGCAAGATATCAACTAACAACCCAACTTAGGTATATTCCCATACATATACCTAAGTTGTCAAGTATACCCATCTCAATCATGAGGAAAACACAGAGTCCTACTGAAAGCCCAAATCACAACTGTTTCATAAAGGAAGAAACACCACAAAGGTAAGTACCACATAGGTGTTCCAAACAAAAGAATACGACAAAGGTATTGACTCAGCTCACACCAGGAATAACTTATGAGCAGTAGTAGAGATGATTAGATGTAAGCACTGAATCATCTTACTCTTTTATGAGGCATACCCATGAAGTATCTCTAATCATCATTAGACCCATAGATGATCTTGGTACATCACCATTGTGTCGTCAGACCAATTTACGATCACTATGTCCTAACCGACACAAGATCTCTCGGTGCTGACCAACACAAGATCGTTCGGTGCTGACCAACAGAGGATTGCTTGGTGCTGACCCACAGAGGATTTCTCTGTGCTGACCCACACAGGATCGCTAGGTGTTGACCCACACAGGATTTCTCGTGGTTGAACTACACAAGATCCTAGAGTAGCCCCACATGGAATCCTAGAGAAGTTTCATGTGGGACCCTCAATCACAGACCCATGAAGGATCTCTTTCTCATGTCACAAACCAGCTAGAGGGTTCCTGAACTTACCTTGCTCGCATGTGGAAGAGTTTTCACCTCATGTCACTGGTCGATACTCCAACTGCCACGAAATCCCACAAATAAGTGTCTCAAAGGACCACCACGTCATAGGGATCTCAAGGCAAAATATGATGCTTCAATCAGACGCTCAGTCTGTAAGTTATTAGCCTTTTAGTCCAGAGGGCCGAGTTAGATTCGTGCTCCATCCAACCCAATCGTATCCCAACTTTATCCAAATCATAAGTGGTGTATACCAAAGGGACTATCCCACTCCATGGTTTATAATGTCGTTGACTGTTTGTCAAATGGACACATGTAGACAAGGTTATGGTCGATAAAGAGAAAAGCTCGTAGTTGGTCTGGGTCTGGTCTGACCCGGTCGGACCAACCCGGCCTGCTAGATCTGGCCAGGCCCACGTAGAGTCCAGCTGAGCCCGCACTAGGCGACCTGGGGGCCACAGAGTGGCGTGAGGCTGTGAGGATGGCACGAAAGCCACGAGGGTGGCAGATCCATGGGGGCTGCGTGGGCGGCGAGCCCACGGGGGCCACAGGGCTACTGGGGAAAGGGGCAGTGGGGCAGTGGGGTCTGGGGGCGGCGGGGTCCGCGAAAGGGGGCGGCCGCGCACAGCGGAGGCTGGGGGCGGCGGGGTCTACAGGCGTGGGTGGTCGCGGGGCGGCGGGGCGGCGGGGGCCACGGGGTGATGGGGCCCACGGCCTATGGAGGCCACGGGGTGGTGAGAAGCCACGGTCGCGGGGCAGCGGGCGGCCACGGCCGTGGGGCAGCGGCCGCTGTGGGATGACATTGTTGCATCGATGCCCCCGACATGGCTAGTGGGGGCCATCCGCCACATCCGTTCGTCGTCGTGGCACAAAGATTCTTTCTTCCATCACGATGAACACACCATTCAAGAACAACGACAGAGGGTTCAGGCTATTTTTCATTGGCACACAATCTCCATGTTAGAGCGGAAACTTGCTGCTCAATAAAATCTTTAAAGAATAACGTTAAACCCTAACCTCGCAGAAGTATTATTCACAAACCCGCAGAAGAAAACATCCACTGATCAAATAATTAGACAGTTGATCCACATTCTTTGTTTATAAGGGAAGAACATGGGAATATATTATCATACACAACTAAACCCCTACCTTGATGGTTAAGTTGAAGATTGTCTATATTTGAGATAGATTGGCATTTGTCGATCCTGAAACAAGTATCCTCCAATGACGTCCGTGAGGATAGAAAAAAGATGAAGTCTTTGAAGATGGTGTTTCCTCAATCGTTGGTTTGTTTGTCATTGGATTTCCTTCGACAGAGTTTGGAGAAAGATTCATGAAAGGAGAAGAGTTCTTCGATGGCGTTATTCATTAGAGAAACTCTTCCACAATTTCACACCTCTCATTTTCCAACCCAAAAATCCTCACTCAATTGATGAGGTGCCGACATAAAATATAATTTAACTTTTTATTTATTGGCTCCATTATGTTGTAATCATTTAATTGGAATAATTAATAAGAGGGTGTGTCACAATTAAAGTGGGGGAAGTTCAAGAGACTTCCACACATTTAAGTGGGTGGTTCAAGGGTCGGGTGGTCCCTGCCTTTGAATTCAAATTTGGGGGGTTTTGGCTCAGTTGGTACTCACCACCATAACCCATGTGGTAGGATTTATATTGGTGGTCCCCACCTCTAATCCATCCACATGGGATTTATTGAAAAAATGAAAAATAAAATAACTGTTTATTTTATTTTATTTTTATTTCCACGAAAGAACGTAATTATATTTTTTACCATCACAAACTTCGGTCGAGGTGAATGTATCCTTAAGAGAATATTAGTGCAGAGAGTTCGTCATTTCCCTTAGATTTCAATTTTGAGCACCGGTTCAAGAGTTACAAATACCTGATCTCTTGTTTACGGAACGAACCCGAAAAAAAGTTCAGAAATTCATTTCAGGCACATAGGGAAACGGAATCATGTGCTGTCAATTATCACGGACTGGTAAAATTACCATTAAATAAAAAAATGGAATTTCTGGGTCTTTACATTATCCCCACATTAGGACTTTGTGTCCCCAAAAGCGACATCACAAAAATAAGAAAAAAAGTGTGGTACTGAGCACGAATTTGAGCCTCCCACTGCCATGTTCTCTCTTTGAGGCTCCCATTCTGCCAACAAACACACACCAGATGTATCGACCGTCTGCGACGGACCACCTCCCATCGATCCTCAATTTCTACTGGAACCTCCATAAACATCGACCCATCATCTATGTCCATCTCTCCATGGTTGATGACCTGGGATGTGTCATGAACATATCTCCTCAGCTGGGATACATGAAAGATGTCGTGCACCCGGTGCAACTGAGGGGGAAGAGATAAAAGGTAAGACACCTCGCCAACTCTTTTGAAGACCTGAAAAGGTCCGATGAACCTCAGAGATAACTCTCCTCCTTAGCCCAATCTCCGTAAACCTAATCGGGGTGAGACCCATTGAAATATGTGGACAGCATCCTCGAACTCGAGTGGTCACGGTCTCCTGTCAGCATAAGACTTCTGCATGCTCTGTGTAGTCTTCATCCGCTCCTGGATGATCTAAACATTCCCTGTGGTAACCCAAACCATCTCTGTTCCCATGAGTGCTGTATCCTAGGGGTTAGTCTAGAACAATGGTGACCTACAAGGTCACCCGTACAACGCCTCAAAAGGTGTCATCCCAATGGTGGAGTAATAGCTGTTGTTTTATGAAAACTCCACCAAAGGTAAGTGATCCTCCCAACTGAGACCAAAGTCAAGGAAATAAGCATGTAGCATGTCCTTGAGGGTTTGAGTTGTCCGCTTAGTATGGATATCCATTTCAGGATTGAAGGAAGCGCACAAATGAAGCTGCTCCCCGGAATCCTCCTACAACCCCTTCCATAGCCGGGAAGTAAAACGTGCATCACAATCAGAATCAATCGTCGATGGTGCATCATTTAATCGCACAATATCCTTCACATAGAGGCGTACCATGCTCTCTACCAAACCCTTCTCTAAGATCAGTAGAATGTAGGCTTACTTAGTGAGTCAGTCGACAATCACCCAAATAAAATCATGACCTTTGGATGTACGTGGAAGTATTTTCACTACGTCCATGGAGATCCCATCCCACATCCACTTTAGGACCTCTAAAGGCTGAACTAAGCCTGCTGGTACCTGATGTTCCGCCTTTACTTGATGAAAATTGAGGAACCTAGAGACATACTCTGTTACTGCTTTCTTCATTCCTAGCCACCAGTGCTATCACTAGATGTCCTAGTACATCTTCACCACTCCCGGATGTACCACTAGAGGGGATGTGTGGAACTCCTTTAACACATCGTCCGAAAGAAAGATTGGTACCATGGTACATCCTCTAAAGAGGATGATGTGCTCTCCACCTTCAGAAAATCCATCAGGTGCATGTCTTATGGATATCTGAGCACGTTGTGTCTCGCAGTCAGTGTCCCTATGTTGTGCCTCCCTGACTCACTGAAGAAGTAGGGGAGTGATTGTAAGAGACTAAAGAAAAGATGCTCCATCCTGATCCACAATGTATATCTACAAAGTGGACAGCTGCTCCGTCTCCTCTCCTAGATTCTATATACCAAATATCCTGCTGAGTAAATCTACTACAACATTCCCCTTCCCATGAGTATAGACTATCTCAAAGTAAAAGTGGTGGAGGAACTCAATCCAATGTTGTTGTATCAGGTACATGTCCTTTTTAGAAAACAAAAACTTGAGATTCTTGTGATCCATGTAGACTATAAAACATTCACCCATCAAGAATCTCACCACATCTTCAAGGAAAAGACCACTACTGCTGACTCCAGATCTTGGGTAGCGTAGTTCTTCTCATGCTGTCTCAGCTGTCAAGAACCATATGTGAACACTGCTCGCTCTTGAATCAGGACGCATCCGAGTCTGGTCCCTGATGTGTTGCAATAGATTATGTACCATACACACACCTCTGGAAGCCTCAAGATAGGGGCACTAGTCAGCCTTTGCCTCATCTCCTGAAAAATCTGTTGGAATCTCTCTAACCACAGAAAGGGTTTCCCCTTCTTCATCAATGCTGATAGAGGTGCTGCAACTCTAGAGAAATATAGTACAAACCTCCAGTAGTATCCGGTCAAACCCAGGAAACTATGTACCTCCGTCACACAACTGGGTGGTTCCTAAGAAAGTACCACCTCAATATTCACGGGATCTACTTCAACTCCAGCCTCTGATATGACATTTCTAGAAAGAGAACAATTTGGATTGAGAACTGGCACTTCGAGAGTTTACCATAAAACTGGGGCTATCGGAGTGTATCCAGTACTACCTGCAAATGATAGGTATTCTCCTCCTCGGTAGTCGAGTAAATCAGAATGTTGTCGATGAAGACTACTAAAAAATGAGAAAGGTATGGCTGAAAGATCATTTTCATGAGTCCCATGAACATTGATGGAGCATTGGTTACACCGAACGGCATATCTAAGAACTCGTAATGGCCTTACCGACATCTGAAATCCATCTTCTGCAAATCCTCATCTCATACTCTGAGCTGGTGATAGCCTGAACTGAGATCTATCTTTGAGAACTAACGTGCTCCCATCAGCGGATCAAAGAGGTTGTCAATCCGTGGAAGAGGGTACTTGATACTCACGGTCACCATGTTAAGGTGATGATAGATGACACAAATACTCAAGCTTTCATCTATATTCTTGCCGAACAGAATCGGGACGTCCCAAGATGAAACACTGGGCTGATTGAATACCTTCCCCTATAAGTCCTACAGCTGTACCTTCATCTCATGAAGATCTATGGGAACCATCTGATATGCTGGTGTAGATATTGGTGCAATACCGGGGTTCAATTCAATGAAAAAGTCCACCTCTGTACATGGAGGTAGACCCATAACATCATCAGGGAAGACATTAGCGTACAGGTTCACCACTATAGGATAACTCGGACTCTACACATCAACTGCTCCAATGGTAAGGCTAGGAAACTTATGAGTGATTGGTTGTAATCTCCTCCAGGTAATTCCATCATTTTCTTTAGAGTCTCCCTTCTCACTGGTGATGGTAAACCAGGACCCATCTATGCGGATGAACTACACTTTGCACCTAATACAGTCAATTTGAGAAAGGACTTTAGATAACTAGATAACCAGCCCCTATCTAAGATGACGTTGTAAGGCCTCGATGCTTCTATTAAGAGATCCCAACTGAATCTATTGCCTCCTAGAGTATGCTCATATTGCTGGCACCAATGCGTAATCATAGAATCTACTCCTATAATAGTCTCTAGCTGTAAGTATCGAGCCAAAAACTCCATCAGAATCTCTGAGATCCGAACGAGGGTAGTGGTAATTAAAGAATGAGAGGGACATGTTTATATAAGTATTGCATCTAAGGTGTCGTAGATTCATATTGTACCTCGTATCATCTCTAGAGCACTGTGATCATAGGCCCCAATTGTCGGGAGCTGAGCTCACCCCTGTCCACCAGCTCCCTATGGTTGGGGAGGACCACCTGGTGGTGGTGGCAGTAACATCTCGAATCTTTACCCACCGCTAGCTGGATGGAAGGATCCTCGGCCATGTCTGCCTGCTCCATAGATACCTCCTTAGTCGAATCTCTGTCTCTTCCTGGGCAGTCCTTCGAATGTCTGCTGATCATCCGAATATAGGGTCAGACATTCACGAGCTATGTGACCCTGCCCATCGCATGCGTAACACTGCCCACTCCTGGCATGACTGGCTCTGCCTAGGGTGCTCGGCACAACCGACCCTGAATCCTACTACCGTCCACCTATAGGTCTGTTCCTCTTGGAAATTTGTGACATATGTCTGCTACCTACTGTAGAAGACTCTACTATGTGACATTCGGTGGTGTGTCTCACTACCAGTGACTACTCAGCAGGGAAACTCTCCACTAAGTGGGCTCTCTATAACACCCCTGCCTGCATCTGGATGCTAAGTGAGATCATCGAAGCCCTGATATCCCACCACAGTCCCTGCTCGAAGGTCCAGTCCCTAAAAATGGGTCCCACACCATATATATGGACTAGTGTGGGAGGTCAGTGAACCTCACCGAGTACTGAGCTACAGTCATGATGCCCTGCTTTAGATGAAGAAGTCCATGTCTGTGCACTGTGCGAAGAGTCTCTAGGACAAACACTGCCCGAAACAATCTCCCGAAGTCTTCCCAGAGAAGCGTCACCTCATCAGGAACCTAGAGCATCAATCTACACTATCTTCCTGTTTCTTCCTGTAGAAGGCTGGCGGCAAGGATCACCATGAGATCATCTAGTGTACCTAACAATCAGAAGACTCTCACTATGGCCTTCACCAAATCCTCAGCTGCATGTGGGTCCATTTCTCCCATGAAACTGGGTGGCCTCTGGTGTTGCAACTCGTCCAATGCACTCAAGCGGTGTGCACCCTCTACTACTTGGGTCATGGGCATCAGTGACCCAATGGGTAATGGTACCGATGGTGCCTCCACTAGTGCCTCTACTGAAAGAGATCCCTCCACCGAGGCCTCGTCGCTTGGTGGGCTATACATGCATAATACACTCAGAACCCTAGATGGATTTTTCTATGGAGGCTTCCTAAAAAGGAACAGGTGTTCCACAGTCAAAAAGTTATACCTTGTGAGCACTCAAAGAGATCACAAAGAAAACTCATCAAAACAGACACACAATCAGTGTTTTCATGCACTATGTAATAAATCAGAAGTCATATTCCTGGTGTATGGATACATTGGTCACCAAACCAACACTAGATTACCTAAAATGATAACCACACACACTACACATAACACTATTTCTATTAAAAAGATTATAGTATTATGTAATATGGTAGAACCGACTCCTTTGAAGCCAATTTGTCATGACCCGTCCCCCTGGGCCCATTACCGGACTACCCCAAGCCCGCCATCTATAGGCTACTGGTAGGCGACTAGCACCGAAGGCGTATTCCCTAAAATTGGGAAGGAATTTTCTTTATAAACTATAAGCACACAAAATAAATTACACAACAAGATACAAAATCAAGTAAACTGAAAAGTAAACAGAGTGAGTACAGTAAGTAAAAGTGGCCAGAATACAATCCCAACTGGAATGTTCAAGAAACTAAAAGTACAAGTAAACTGGAACTGCTCCTATAAACACCTGCCAAGGATCCTACCTAAAGGGTAGGTATAGCTCTTGATCGATGTTATCTGCGGTACGCCTCATCTAAGGTCCAACTCTGAGCTACCTCTACTCCTGGTACTCTCATCCTCAGTCAGTGTTGTCTGTCATCATCGCCAAACACAATGATGTGTGGGAATAGACCATGTATGGGTGAGTATAACTATACTCAGTAGGGACCCCGAGACACACAATATCTCACAATATTCACATAGGATAAACCACTAAGAAAGAAATCTACTGACAACACAACTTAGTTATATGCAAATATGTATACCTAAGTTATCAAGTATACCCATCTCAATCATGAGGATAACACATAGACCAACTCAAATCCCAAAGCTCAAATGTTCCAAAATGGAAGGAACACCGCGAAGTTAAGTAAGACACAGGTACGCCACAGAAAATATTACCACAAAGGTACTGAATCAGCTTACACTAGCTATAACTTAAGTACTGTAGTAGAGAATGTTAAATGTAACTACAGAATCATCTTACTCAGATAAGAGGCAGTACCACGAAGGATCTATAATCATCATCAGACAAACATAGGATCATAGTACATCGTCAGACCCACATATGAAACTATGTGCGGACCCACACAAGATTGATCGGTGTTGAACCACACAGGATCGCTCGGTGCTGACCCCCGTAGGATTTCTCAGTATATACCCACACAAGATCCCTCAGTGATGACCCACAAAGGATCACACGGTGTTGAACCACACAGGATCGATCAGTGTTGACCAAAACAACATCCTAGAGTATTCCCACATGGAATCTTAAAGTGGTTCAATTTGGTACCCTCAATCACAGACCCACAAAGGATCTCTTTCTTAAGTCACAGCTAGCTACAAGGTTCCTGTATTAAGCTTGCTCGTGTCCAGAAGATTCCACTCGTCAAGTAACTGGTTGACACTCAAACTTCCACAAAGTCCCAAAAAAATGTATTCCAAAGGACTGCCACATCATAGGGGTCTCAACGCAATAGACAGTGCGTCAATCAGATTCCTAGTATATATGTTATTAGCCTTTTAGTCCCGAGGGCCTGGTTGGATTCGTGCTCAATCCAACCCTACCATATCCCAACATTATCCAAATCTCAAGTGGTGTATACCAAAATGATCATCTCACTACATGGATTACAGTTCCATTGAGAGTTGTTCAAACAAACGCATGGTGCCATGGTTATGGCCAATAGAGTGAAACACATATAGCTGGTCCGGGTTTGGTCCGACCCGGCCCTACCTGACCCAGTTTGGGTTGAACCGACACGCTGGATAAGGCTTGACCTACGCTGGGTCTGTCATGGCCTTCATGGGGTGCCACTGGGGCCGTGGAGCTGTGCGAGGCCGTGAGAACAGTGTAGAGGCTGCTAGGGTGGCGAGGCCGTGGGCGGCGGGGCCACGGGAGGCGAGGCTGTGGGTAGCGAGGCTAAGGGACAACAAGGCCATGGGACGGTGAGGCTGGGGGATGACGGGGCCGCGGGATGGCACTGCCATGGGACGGTGGTGGCTGTAGACAATGGAGGTCTCAGGGGGGGGGGCAGCGGCCGCGGGCGGAAGAGTCCGCTGGCAGCGAAGGCCTGCAGGCAGAGGAGGCCATAGGGCGGCGGTGGCCGTAGGCAACAGAGGCCGCGGGGCGGCGCCATTACGCTGTTTCCTCCATCGTAGTTGGTGGTGTGTCGGCTGCCACATCCGTTCTTCACCAAGGCACAAAGGTTCCTTATTTCACCTTTATTAAAACACCATTCAAGAAGAATGACGGAGGGGTCGGTTCATGTTTGTTGGACCACACCCTCCACATTAGAGCGGTAGTAAGTGGCTCAACAAAATCTTGAATGAAGAATGTTAAACCCTAACCTCCTGCAATGATTATTCCCAAACATACTAAAGAAAACATCTACAGATCAACTAGTTCGAGATTTGATCGGTGTTCTTTGTTTTAGAAGGGAAGAACATGGGAATATATAATCATACACAACTAAACCCCTACCTCAATTGTTTGGTTGAATATTGTTCGTAGTTGAGATGGATTGGCATTTTACAAACCTAATACAAGTCTCCTCCAACGACGTTGGTGAGGAGAGGAAAATGATAATGTCGGTGATGTTTTTATTTCCATGATCATTGGTTTTTTCGTCATTAGAGATCCTTCAATGGAGCTTGGAGAAAGATTCATCGAAGGAGAAGTGTTCTTCATTGGCATTATTCATTGGAGAAGATCTTCCAAAAGTTCTCCCCTCTCCTTTTACAACCCAAAAATCCTCTCTCAAAGGATGAGGTACCAACATAAAATATGATTAAACATTTTAATTGTCGGAACCAGTATGTTGGCATCATTTAATTGGAAAATTTAATAAGAGGGTGTGGCACAATTAAATTGTGGGAATTTCAAGACACATCACCACATTTAAGTGGGAGGTTCAAGGGTTGGGTTGTCCCAACATTTGAATTAAAATTTGGGGGGTTTAGGCGTGGGTGGTCCCCACCACCTTAACCCATGTGGGAACCATTAGTTAATGTGGTCCCCACCTTTAAACCATCTACATGGGAGGTTTCAACAAAAGGAAAAATAAATTATAAGTTTATTTTATTTTATTTCTATTTCCCTGAAAAACCCAAATACTATTTTCCCCCTCGACCTACTACAGTCGAGGTGAAGGTCTCCTTGAGCTAATACTAGAGCTGCGAGTTCATCGGTGCCCTCAGATATCAATTCTGAGCACTGGTTCAAGAGATACAAAAACCCACTCACATGTTTTCTGAACAAAACTGAAAAATAAGTTCAGAAATTCATTTCGGGCACATCGGCCCTCGGAATCAAGCACCTTCAATTTTCACGGACTCGTAAAATTTCCATTTAATTAAAACGATTTACATGGAATTTCTGGGTCTTTACAGAAGACCAATGATGCCACCTCATTTATAAGCTCAGAAAAATGGGCTTTATATGGGTCAAGTCTACTGGATGAGGCCATCACTTCCTTTATCTGTGTATATTGCATTTGTTAAATCCCTAAATTTCTACTAATCATGTGATCACTATTCAATGACTATATTAGTAATGTTCACAAATTGTAATGGTATTTTAAAATCCAAAAAAATAAAACCAAATATGTTCAGACTTTATATATCCATTTTACATAATAAGACATTTAATTAGATCAAGAGGAATTTTCATTAATGAATGTTTGGTTCGTTACAATCTTCCCCCATTAAGAAATTTCACGCTCGAAATTTCCATTCCCCACACTAAAACAGATGTGGGTAACATTTTTTTCATCACTTATTATGATTCCCATGTCACTTCCTCAATCTTGTTGTCTCGCCACAACACCTTTATGATGTGCATTGTCTTTTTTCAAGGAACATTTTCTTTACAATCTATGATATTCACTAGTTTCTCCTTGTACGAAAGATCATACGCTAACTGTACTACCTATGAAGGAGTAAATGTTAAGGGTCTGGTATGTACTTTCTTAAGAGGGATACCCGATAGACATCATGTACATTGGCCATGGTAGTTGGATGTGCTAGTTGAGATGCCACAACCCCGACATGATCAAGAATCTCGAAGGGACTGATGTACCTAGGGCATAACATCCCTTTTTTTTCCAAACCTCATGACCTTATCACACAGAGATATGTGTAGAAACACTATGTCTCCATCTTTGAACTCATGGTATCACCCACAATTATCTGTATAACTCTTTTATCAACTCTGGACTCCCTTAATATGCTGCTGAATGGTTTTCACCTTCTCCACCATTTCATCGACCATTTCTTGTCCAAGAAGCTTACGCTCATCGAATTCATCCCAACATGTCAATGTTCTGCACCTGTTATCATACAAGGGTTCATAAGGTGTCATTCTTATGCTCGAGTGGAAACTGTTATTACAGGAGAATTAAACCAGAGGAAGATGTTGATCACATCCACCTTTGAAATCAATTGAGCATGCTCTCAACATGTCTTCAAGTGTTTGGACAATCCACTGAGATTGGCCATCAGTTTGAGAATGATATTCCATACCGATGTTCATCTCTTTATCCAGATCAAGATGAAGAATCTTCCAAAACATAGAGGTGAATCTTGGATCTTAATCTGATAATATCAGTAGTGGTACCCCATGTATCTTCCCCACATCTCTTATGTATATCCTTGCCAATTAATCAAATGATAAATCCTCATGAATTACAATGAAGTGTGCAGACTTTGTAAGATGATCCAAATCATCCCAGATTATGTTGTTTCCTTTGGATTTCATTGGAAGTCTGTTGAAAAATTCCATGGTGATTTTCTCCCATTTCTATGTAGGTATGGGCAATGGTTGCATCATCCCCTTAGACTTCTTCTTCTCTACCTTTACTTGTTATCACACCAGGCATATTGATGTATACTCAGTGAACACCGTCTTCATATTATCGCCCCAATAATGCTCGAGGCTATCTTGATAAATCATTGGGTTTCCTGGGTGAATAGAGAAATTCGAACTATGTGCATCATCCAAAAGATCCTTCTTTAGCTCCGGACATGATGGAACACATAATGTTTTCCCAAATATCACAATTCCTTCTTCATGAACATTGAACTCATAGCATTTCCTATTTCTGATAGCTTCCACATTCTTCTAAATTCTCACACCATCCTTTTGAGCATCATTTAATCATTCCAAAAGAGACGTTTGGGCAATAATTTTGTGAATGGATTGATGATGTTCCCTTCTTTTTTATTCCCTTGTCCATATTCATCCATTCTAAGAATATTGGATCCTTCCCAATTATCATTGACGATAGAATCGTTTGGTCCTTTCTACTATGAGCATCTACCACCTTGTTCGCATTCCCAGGGTGGTAATGGATTGAGTAGTCATAGTCATTGATCAACTCTAACCATTTTCATTGAAGCATGTTCAACTCTTTCTGGGTGAATATATACTAGAGGCTTTTTTGGTCCGTATATAGTTCACACTTCTCCCCAAAAATTTCATGATTCCAAATTTTTAAAGAGAATATCACCACAACTAACTCCAAATCATGTCTTGGATAATTCTTCTCATTAACATTCAATTGCCTTGAAGCATAGGGAATGAATTTGTAATTTTGCATCAACGCACAACCCAGACCCTTCTTCAAAGCATCACTCAATACCACAAAATGTTCTCCATGTGTGGGTAAAGTGAGCACGAGTGCAGTGATAAGTCTCTTTTTCATCTCCTTAATGATTTCTTCCCATTCATCACTCAATGAAAACATTACCCCCTTCTAATTTTTTGGTAGGAGGGTTGGACAATCATTATAAATTTCCCAAAAATTGTCTATAATATCCAGCTAACCCCAAAAAGATACGGATATCTGTTACTAATGCTGGCCTCGAACATCCCTCTATTGCAGTTTTCTTGTAGGGATCCACAGATATCCCATTAATTGTGATGATATGGCCTTATAATGAGACATCCTTCAACTAGAACTCACACTTTATGTACTTTTCATAGAGCTTCTCCTTTCGCAAGGTGTCTAGTACAATACATAGATGCTCCTCATGATACTCCTTGGTTTTGGATTATATTATTATATCATCTATGCAGACTACTAAAAATTTGTCATGGTAATCTATAAATACACTATTCATCAAGTCCATGACTATTTTTGGAGAATTATTGAGTCCTAAATGAATTAAAATGAATTAATAATTCTTGTATATTGTATGAAAAGAAGTCTTGGGAATATCTTCCTTATTCGCCCTTACTTGATAATATACCGACCACAAATCTACATTGGAAAAGTATTGTGCTCTGTGCAGATAATCGTACAATTCATCAATTTGTGGGAGAGGACACTCTTTATTTATTGTGGTTTTGTTAAGATCATGATAATCAATGGAAAGTAACATTGACCTGTCCTTCATCTTGATGAAGTGGACTGGTGCACCCCACGGTTAAGCACTTGGGAGTATAAACCCTTTATCTCGATTCCCCTATATTTGTTTCATCAGCTCCTCAAACTGCACAACAGCAATTCTACATAGAGTCTTGGATATTGGAAATTTCCTAGGTATAATATCAATTGAGAAATAAATATCTCTTCTAGGAGGAAGACCAGTAAATTCCTTGGGAAATACTTCAGCCAATTCCCTCTAAATAACCATGTATTGAAGTATGGTTTCCTTTTAATACTCAATCCTCTAAGCTAGATATGCATGCACATATGGAAGTAGTGTGCACGATTGAGATGATAGAGCTAAAGAAGATTCATCTTCCTCCTTTAACTTGTACAGAATCAGGGGTTGATTCTCTAAATGGAGAGTGATTTCCCTCTAAAAGTAATTTTTGTTGGCACTATATTGAGAAAGATAATCCATGCCAAGAATTGCATCAAATTCAACTAGAGGGAGTATGATGAAGTTTACCAGAAATTTAAATCCATCAATTATGACAAGGGAGGGGTTATATTCATGGGATGAAATGATTTACCCATTTTCCATAGCCACCAACATCATTACTTCCATAACTTTTGGTGGTGTTGGTATAGTTCTACAAAACTTTCAGGATATAAAAGAATGCATAGAACTATGAATGATAACCCTACCTTTCACTTTTTGATTCTAGTTCTACTTATTTACTTCATCCAAAACATCTTATGGAAGATAACTGTTAAACACATAAAGGGTAATCCCAAGGAAAAAACATATGACTTGTAAATTATTTTTATTTCCTGAACTTATGAATCTATGGGCTTCAATCTATTTTATCCATGATATACTTTCTAAGATATATTCTTAGGTGATTTTTTTATTCTCTTAATAATGGTTCATACTAATATTGTGAATTTACCCATGAATATCTACCAAGAGTGTCATAACCAAGAGTGCATCAAGGCCCGTTATCGTGTACTAGGATACCCCCGATCAATCCCGAAACTCATTGTCGGACTTTTCACTCCTAGGTATATCTGTGAAAAAGACCGCCTCTACCAGCTTTTATCCAAACAGGGATATATTTTCATAATAAACCACTTTCTCAATATTCACCAAAAAAATAGGGATGTTTTATTATACTTCATCTTATCCCTATGGAATTCACTAGGGTTTTCTAATACTAATCCAAAAAATAACTAATCCTTTTCTCTGATACCAACTATAATAACCATGTTCATTATTACACACATAAACATGATTTATTATATAAAATATTCACATGATACAACATTGATGATTAAAAGATATAGAGTCTTTGGGGATTATAAACATTACATAACAACATAAAACATTGAAACACAACATCTTTATTGAAAACATCGTTTACATGACCTCAACATTCCATCGTACATAGCATTGAATGGGATAACCATAGGACATGCATAAGAAAAGGGTGATCTATAAATCCCATTAAGGGAATAAACATGAGATAACATGAGGAATACAAAACATTTTAGACAATTGGAATGTCAATGGAAAACAATATAAATATGAACATAAAGGAATAATAAATCCTGATAATCATAAAATGGAAATGTGGAAACAACACTTAACATGGAATTAGCATGAGCCAAGGATCATTGCACATGAAGCATCAGTAAGACCACATTGCACAAGGAGAACAAGTAAAACGTCATTGAAATTGAATTATCCTGAGTCAAAACTCATTGCACATGATGTATCATGATTCTATACTTTACCCAATGCATTGGAGTGCTATCAGGGAGCACCCTTATTAAACATTTCATTTCATGCATAAGTGTGCCACATAGATCATAAAACATGGATTCATTAAAAATACACATTTTTACCATGATAAAGTAATGTATAATTCATACATGAAACAATATAATTAATAAGTAAATGTTCATAAAAGCGAGAACTCTTGATCACGAAATGGGTATGGTATTCACTACACAATGACTTTGGCTTGGAAAAACGTTGTGCAATTTCGGAAGCATAACAACATGACATAAGAATTCATAAAAATGAATGATGTGAGAGAAATGGATGTTTCATCATATTCACATGAAATGAACATTAAGGGGTAATATAGACACAAGTCCAAAAAATTGTAATGAAATTTGGATTCATGATACAAATTAATTGCTTGAATGTAAATGAGGAGAGAGAGACTCATTTTTGAAATTCAGCATAGTATCAGGTGTACATGGGAGGAATTAATGAAAGAGAATGTGGATCTATCATTGTTAAAACATGAATAGTGAAGTATGGGGGAGGTGAGAAATCATACCCCCAACATTTATAATTGAAAATTAAATGGTATAACAATATAAGGGAACATGGACATAAATAAGGAAAGTGAGAATCCCTTATTTGGAAGTGTGATCCCAAAAGAATGGGAGAGGATTTAGAGAGGCTTATTTGGAGCTTGGGGAACCTTGGGAGGATTCTAGATAGAGTAAGTAATTGGTTAATCAGACTAAAATTCCTTTGAGTGAAGAGTATTTGGTATGTTGGTTGGGATTATATAGGAAAGGAGAAGGAATTCATTATAATTTCGGTTTGGGACACCTCACATTAAACTAGTCAAAACCACATACCAAAAAATGGTTTTTGCCAATGGTTTTTTCAAATGGAAAGTGGAAAAAAATATTTTATATAGATAATGGACTAACTTCTTAAAATAATAGTGTTACCTATGTGGAGGTGAGTCACACTCTCAAGGAAAACAATTTAAAAAGACAAAATGTTTTATATGTCTTGAAGGGTCCACTAAAGCTTTGTAAAATAAATCAAACAAACCAAAAATCAAATTATTTTAATGGTAAAACATATAATGATCGAACATAATGTTTATAGTATTTTATTACATCACTATTGGGTCATTATGTTGTCATAAAACACATTATATATTTAAAAAGTATTTAATTTTTGCCCAAAAATTTGGTTGTCTTAGAAAAGTATTAAAAATTCACTGTTGAATAATTTTGACATCCTGATTCCAAAAATAATATTTATTTTATAAAAATAATAATATAAACATGTAAATTTTCACTTTTAAAATAAAACCCAACATTTATCAAAATTTAATGGGTTTTGACAAAAACATATTTCAAACCATAATAAAAATTATGATTGCATTCATAAAATTATACGATAATTTATATTAAATAAAATTTAGTTTAATAATAATTATAATAATAATATTTTATAAAAATATTATTTAATTCAAAAAACCATTAATTCATCAAAATAAATTTCTTAGTTGAATATTAACTAAAAATACTATTTGCTCTTTAAAAACTATTTACAAAATAAAAATAATTAAATGAATCTATATTCTCTGTACAAGATTAATGTACATAATCGTTGTACTAGGGTATTGTTAGATAACTCTTTATAATAGCCTTAGAAGACCTTTTGGTAATGTGCGCGATCGTGACATACTCTTGGGGTGACTCGGAAAACATTGATCGATTGGTTATCTCTATCAACTTCCACTTCTCCCATAGGCGATTCCACTCAAGTTTAAAATGTGGAAGCTCAGCTTGGGTTTAGTCACGAGAGAATCCCAATGATGCCACCTCATTTTTGAGCACAGATAGATTGGATTCATAAGGGTAAAGTCTTCAGGATGGGTCCATCACTTCCTTTGTCTATGTAAATTGGATTTCTTAAAGCCCTCAATTTATACTAATCATTCGATCACTATTAAATGGATATATTAGAAATGGTCACAATTATTAGTTGTATTTTAAAATCCAATAAACATAAAACTAATGATGTTCAGAATTTATATATCCATTTTAAATAATAAGAAATTTAATTAGATCAATAGTAATTTTCATTAATGAATGTTTGGGTCGTTACAATTATTCTCTATCGCCACACCACCCCCATCAAGCTTTAAATATGGGTTGCATGATTCACATCATTTTTTCAATCCCTCATGTTTGAGGGGAATTTTGACACTCTTGGTACAATCCCTCAATGAACATTTTCACATTAGGAGAACAAGTCCATGGAAAGGCATTATTTGGGGCTCCGCACCGATCTCCCCTTTGTGTGTATTCCCTGAGTTGCAAAGAAAATATCCACACTTGTTTCCAAAAATGAGTTTTTCTCACATGGGCTTAGGGATTCAATGAAGGTTAGCACCCATTTGGAATTGTCTTTTTTTTATATGGTCTGATCTCTAAGACCTTAAACTGAGATCTCACTACATCCTTACGGAAAGACGTAAACTGAATGACATCCCCAGAACTACTTATTGTTTGGTTCCCATCCTCTTAGGATATGTAGGAACTCCCGGGTTTCTTGTCATTGAGTCTATTTTAGGTATTACCAATTACCGCTTTTGTTCGGACATTTGGCCCAGACATTCACGGATTGCATGGTGTGGCATGTATGGGATTATTTTCTCACTCACATCAAGTTTTTATTAATCGTACCACACACTCCCCTTCTAGGAGCTAGTCCATACTACCTCTCATCCTTCCTGACATTAAATCTCACTCTCAAAACTATGTGTGGATTGAAAAATATCCTCTAGGGATATGTAGGATCACCTAGAAGTTTATTCTTCAGGTCCAACCCAATATTACATTACTTTTTCTGACCGCTCAGCCTAAGGATTCTTCCCTGGAATCATGCGTGGTGTGGTACATGCTTATGTCTTCATTCACGTCGGGTGTGTTTCATCATGCCATGGAAATTACTTTTAAAACCTCATTTATTCAATATGTTTTCAATCAATATGATATTAAATTGTGTTACCTAGTCTTGCATGGGTTAAAACTGCTGTGTCTTTATTGTATAATGTTTAAATATATTGGATAGTCCTATCATATGACCCAAAACTATGACATCATCATCCTAGCTGCATAATGAAAAATGGAACTACATTGTGATGTCCTCACTCGAGGTGACATCATGTTTGGTAATGGTTAAAAACTATACCATTTTCAATGCATATATATGGCTTTATTCTTATAGTGATGCCTGAATTCTCTGTCCTAGGTTTATCGATTCATAAAAAAATCACACATCCATCCTAAAAAAAGATCTATCAAATGCCACTTCATTTGGTGTGTAGGACAGATCTGAATTATAGTATTGTCCCTATCATTGGTACCCTACCATGCCCCTTCTAAAACTACATATAGATTGATCCTCATCATCATGGTTTATGTAAGAATGCCTAGGAACATTGTCTCGGGCCCAACTAAAATTCCGTTTTCAGTCCCTCGACCAAAAACCACTCAAGGGAGCATATGGTGTGTTATAGACTCCTACTATCCTCATTCACAACTGGTTTTTTAATTACAACACCAGATGTCTACCTCCCTCCTTTATTTCTATGGTCTGAGCTATAAGAAGAATAAACTTTGATCCAACCACCCTTATTGTAGGACCACAAACTACATGGCTCCTTTAAGAAATATGTGTGGATTGTTTCCCATCCTTATGGGATACATAGGAATGCCCATTCATTCCTTATATTGGTCCAGGCCTAGGAATCATAAATCATACTCCCCTTTTTCATCCCCTTGACCCAAGATCCTTTGGATGACTGTGGTGTAGCGAGTACCTCTTGGGATCTCATTTGTGGCAGGTTTTGCAACAACTGCACCATGTTCCTCCCTTTTCTCTTCCCATTCTGATCCAATTTCTAAAAACCTAAACTAACATCTCCCTATGGGAACTACGCATTGGGTTTGACTACTTCTCCACCCTATGAGCAATTCCATAAACCTGGTTCCCTCTTAATGGTACACTCTATGACATTAAGCTGGAAGCGTGCAACCCCAGGACCCTTTTCATTTGAAATGAATATGACTTCCCCTACATAATGCATCTTATTATCACATTCAAATGCATCATGAAAATGATCCCAAAGTGTGTACTTATCACATGGACATTCCCTCGTTCCATGTCCATGCTTATTGATCCCTTTATTTGAATCTCTATCCTCATCCATCTCTGAAGGGACACCAGTTACGACCTGGTCCCATGCCAAATTGGATCACTTACCATCTTTGGCCAACACCCCTGATGACCTCAGACAACATTTTTGATAGGTCTCATGTTTTGAACATGGTCAGCGGTCAACCCTCATTTGGCTATCTCCATTCCACGCTAACGAGAAATGGATAATTTGTTTTGAACATGGTCAACAGTTATCCTCTATCGTCATTCCACCATTGTTGCGATCCAATTACCAGGTTCCATGATTCACATATTTCAACTTCCTTATGTTTAAGTTGAATTCGAACGTAGTCAGTTTTCACCACCGCACATGTTTGTGCATTAAGTAGATGAGTCACTAATAATGGTACATCATTCACCTTGATTATCATTTTCCCTAATGTGTGTCTCCATGTACTAGGAAATTCCCACAAATACTCTTTGTTTGCAACATCGAGCATGACTCACATGGGAATTGTGGTTTTGGTAGGATGTGTACTGATATAGTTGTTCCACACATGCATTGCGTCCCATAAAATGTTAATCTATGATCTCATAACTACATGCGGCTTGATTCTCACCTTTATGTGATATGTAGGAACACCGACACACTTTTCATCGGGCCCGACCTAACTCTCACTATTGGTCCCTCGACCTAACTTAATGCCTTTATGAATCTCCCATTTCACTCCCTATCATACCGTATGATGATAAACCACATGAATACACATGTCTTCGATGCATGACATTAAACCGTTGTTATACCCTAAACTAGTTCAGTATGCACCATATTAACTATGTGATGCATCAGTTTCCTCGTCATAGAGAATTTACCCGACCAAAGTTGGTCTCCGACCATGCCGTGATTAAGAACTACATTTTTATTGATTCTCACACTTATAAGATACATATAGATGTCCATGAATTTCTACTCGGGCCCAGCCTCATGTCTAGTAACACTTATTTCACCTCATCAAAAATAATGGTCTAGGAAGTATGACCTTAAAAATATGGGCACATTCCACACTATGCAACATTAAACTACATTTCTATCATCCTCCTTGTAATGATGTAAAACCAAAAGGAATTCTAGTTCCTCACAAGAGAGGTCCCATTTGGAAGGAAGTATGATCTCTGATGAAACCAATGTGCCCACCTAATGTGTTTATAGCACATTGGTGTAATTTATAGAGTGTTATACTCCATTAATAAAACCCAACACTCCTCCCCATGATTTTCATGCCATTTATTCAGAACATCTTCCTATTTCACGTCTAAAAGAACCCCCTAGCAGTACGGATGTCCAAACTATGGATCGACTAATGTTCTGGGACAATGTTCTGAAAAACCAATTGATAACATTTTTTAGTCATGCCCCGTGTTTTGAACAAGTTAAGTAGATGGCCTTCATTTTTTGTCCCCATACTTGGCTAACACGATATGTATATCGTGATTCGTGCATGGGCAATTTTTATCCTTAATTTCCATGCCACCTCCACTATTTAATGAATTTTCTGTATCATGATTCACACTTTCAACTCCCCCATGTTCAGTTTAATTCTAACACCCCTGGCATTACCCCGCTCATGCACTATAGCACATTGGGAAAATGGCACATCGATAGTTTTGAGAAATTCTTCCTCCAGTCATGCCACTCACTTTCATCCCGTAAATCTGGATCGGTTATTCAATCCCTGGATGCTTGAATCTTGGTCGACACTCTTATATTCAGATGTCTCTCACATTGGGATCGACCCACCTGAGTATAGGGATTAAATTATATATATTTCATGAGAGTAAAAGACATGAAGTAGACCAAAATGAATGACAGAACCCAAGAATGCATTTAGAGTAAACAATAAAAACACGAATGTATATTTAAAAGTTCTCATGCATTACAATACTCAAGGATTAGACCCTCCCATGGATGTGATGACCTCTTTCATATAGCATTCTAGCTCTTCCACTCTCTATCTTGTGGCATCTAGGATCTGATGTTGCCTGCTTATTTCCCATTGCTCCTTGGTAGCGATGAGGTGTAGTTTATTAGCCACAATCTAGGCCCACTCCCTATCAATTTAGATGGTATCCATATCTTCAGAAGCTCACTCCATCCATTCATCACCCTTCCTTAGATGGTCCTTTAGACGTGACATGAGCTACATGTGGATTGAGGAAAGAAAAATGCTCGTCTGCACGTTCCTTCAACTGCTGAATCTCACTTTCATCCTCCTAGAGCCTCTTGATGTTCACCGATTTTTTCCATTTAAAACATACACCAAGGCCACAATCATACTCCTGAATCTTCTGTACCATGACATCATAGATGGGAATATGAGGACACTGGGCATCCACTCCCCCAACACATAGTTCACATAGCTGGGACTAAAGCCTCTCGATACAGTCTATCCATTGCACTTAAGGGGTCTCCCAAATGAAGCGTTTGATAAGGTTCAATGTTTTACAATGTAAAATTTTCTATCCTCCTCATCAGAGGTCTTCTCTTCCTAGTCCGTAGGGTTGGCAGGTTCATATGGAAGGAACGTCCCAAAAATCTCAACAGTATGATCTTAAACAGGTGTCTGATCGAGTAGGTCTTGACCCATGTCATCTGATTGTTCCTTTTCAACATATTCCACCTAAATGAAATCAGGTGCAGTCCTGCTGATGGACCCACCAGTGGTCGGGAGTGTTGCATCTTGGTTAGTATGGGCATATGCTTCCATGACCACCAGCATCCACCTAAGAATTGCAGCGCAAGGAGCTTCGGTAATCCTTGAAAAGGTAACCCACACCATTTGAAGAAATTTGCAAACAAGATGCATACATACATCAGTTCACCTGATCAATGGATGGCAGTTAGAAATCCATTAAAAGAGACTTAAAGATGTAAAATATTCGATCTCACTCTGGAGTCATTACCAATGGATCCCCAAGGCGTGGCCCCTTTTATATTATTGGGAAGTCTAGAAACTCTGGAAGAACCACCCTGGGTGTCACCGACATAATAAGAATAGTGATCACCATGGCCGCGAGCATAGATCCCGAAGTTCCCATAGCCGCATCTTCGGTTGGAAGGGATCGGGTTTTTCATATGAGGCCTTGTTGCATAGTTCATATTTTTTAGATGAGATGTCCAAAATAACCTAGATGAAGACTCCAAGGAAGTGGTTTTGGATTTTACCTCAAGGTCCTCTACAAACTCTTCCAACTCCGGTAAAGAGTTGCTAACCTCACCCTCCTCCAGAGGACTCCCTCCACCGGCCTCCTCCACCCCAAGAGGATTAGTCCAAATCCTTCAGAAGGGGGAATCATTATATCAATTCAGAGGATGAATATTGAGGATGGGTCATTAGATAAAGAGGTTCCTTTACTCAGTCCATCATCGGGTGTGGGATACCCCGGGAGTGTAGAATGTCCTCCATTTCGGTAATGTACTACTGCCCACTTTCATGGGATATAGAAAAGCCGGCTCTGACAGGACCGATCACCAGAACATCCCTCAAGAGGTTATTCAAATGTTTCCACTTTTTCAACAGGTTTAGGAATTCCCTGTTCGTGTCCCAGATATCCCAAGACCCTAGGAAGGTAGTGTTTTTATGAATGTCTATGTGGTGCAGTTGCTTCCCTAGAGCATAGGTGGATATCCTATAGAATTCCCCTGACGAACCCCCCTCCAGATGGCTCTGCTCCTCTAGGATGGACTGGCCTGCAGCTTCCACCTACCTCTCAACTGGCGTAAGTTTTGTTGCCGCTACAACCCCCCCCCCCCCACAATAGGATTTCATTACTGCCTTTCCACCCCGACCTTGAGTATGGTGAGGCACTCTGTCACTAACACAGATTTTATGCTACTTTAGCATCTCCCCTCAGTAGGCCACCTTCATGCTCTTGGTGTATTCATTCACCAACCCATAAACAACCACGGGTGGAGGCATCCCATTAAGAACCTTTCCATCCACTTGTGTGAACATGAGAAACATAGGCCTCATCACACATAGTGGTCCACATGGCGCACCACCATGGTGACCCATAGGGTAAGCCTATGCATGCACCAGAACTACCTTGCAATGCGGTGATGGGTGTATGGCTCATAGAGAGGCTCATGGTCGACCTGTTCCACCAGAACTCCACCCTTAATGGCTAGAAGGTAGGACCAATTATCTTTTGTCCTTTAGCTTTCATCAGTGAAAACACCTGTTGGCAATGTGAATGGGTGGAATTTAAACTCTTTTTCATTCCAGACCCACTTTATCACCAAATGTGGGGTTAAAATAGTCGGAATTATCTTCACCTCATTTAGAATGGATAGTAAGAAGCTCTATCCTAGAGGGTAAATAGGTTTCAAATCTTTAAATATACCCCTAATATGTGCTGCTATCAACCCATTTAGAAGATGTAACAACCCGCATATCATCTTTGGCTTCTTCCCATCACTAATATTCCATATCACCTTATGATTCTAGGTGAGCATTAGGATCCAAAGGTTGAATCGTCCCCCTATTACCAACATGGATTCCATGATGAATGTGCTTGGTAAAATGCCCATGTTTGTGTCCCTCACAGGTAGAATCGAGTTGCAAGTATGCACTAAGAATAATGCAGACATCCTAACCACAATTTTCTGCTCAGTGCTGACATTGAATCCCCATATGTTCCACTGGCATTCCTCCAGGTGTCGACAATATGAATGCTCCGTTCCATGTTGAACCCTGTATGGGAAGGTCTGAGGCCTCTTGGGAAATTGTCTATCATCAGGGAAATTCTGGAACAACTTGAACCACTGCTTAATGTTGACATCCCTCAACAAATTCTTGTCTTCCACTGGCACTAGGTATATCAATGCCTTTTCTAGAGGCAGAATATTCTACATGTATTAACATATATTTGTGACAAGGAGGAACTCGTCATACATTTTTCCTAGTATCGGGACTGCCAGGATCTGGTGCATGTCCTAGAGGATAATACCAACCTCTGCATAGTAAATATGGAAGGTTTTTTTCCTCGACAACCACTTACACATCATCTCTGGATTCATCTCTTTCTGCTGATTGATGTGAAATTGGGATGTTCAGGCTACCTCATACAGTCCCACTCACCTCAAATCCACCAGAAATTTTTACATGAGGTGCCTACCTAGTAGGCCCATACCATGTCGTCCGTAAAGATTCCACTCTAGCCCAAATCCCATTCATCAGTCCACCCATTTTCCTAGTTCCCTAGGGCCACCATTCAGATGGTATGGTATAGTGGGGGTGATGTATCCAACTACAATTCCATCCCATCAACATTTCTCACAAGGATGAATTGACAGTCAGCATTGATGGGTGTGAAGTCCTCCCATGCCAGGCCGTCAGCCGCCCTAAACCCTGGCACTAGCATGACCTACTCCTGAACCAGTAATTCGTCTCATCCATACTCACCTCAGGAATTAAGACGTCATCCCTCAGATCAAATCTATATAAAAGAATCCTTTTTCACATGGTGTAGTTATTCTAAACCTCTGACAACATCTCCACTAGCAACTCGTGGTCCGAATTCTCCGCAGGTTTTCTCCGATGACCGAGTAATTATCCATTTTTTCTCTCTAGGTAGCATCTTCAAGGACCCCCTGTCATCTTCCTAATGAGAAATTCAATATTTTGGTTTTTGAAAATTTTCTCCTGGATCATGAAGCTCGATCGCAAAGCCCAAATCACAAAGCTCGATCACAGAGACGATTTGCGGATCCCTACCATAGACTTTGCAGATGTAAGCCACGAAGAGCACACTCATGGAGTCGAAGGACTCGATGTGCACCACGAAGTAGAATGTACTGGTTCACTAAGAAAAATCATGGAGCATGCAGAGCAGTGGGAATTGAGATCTCAGGAACAAAAACACAAAGATGATAAAGGACCAAAGAGAGGTCAGAAACCCCTATTTATAAGCGATATCTAACTGGGATTTTCGACATATCTATCCACGGTGAGCTCCACTGCACTCTCAACCCACGTGTCATCTCTTTGCAATGCGATACTTTTTTGCAACCATGCTGTCTGATTGGCCAATTTTTTTTGGCAATTAACCCTCAGACTCAGACCCTTGTTTTCTCCCTGGATCCATGTCTGAGGGGGGTCATTTGTTGGTGCCAAAATTTGGGCAGATGAAAATCATCACAAAGAGAAAATCAACATTAAAGAGGCTACCTTGAGAATACCATTCATAAAGCCCTACTCCGCTATTGGAAAAATGATAGAGCCCCACAATATGGTCTCTGCGAAGAAAATAGGAGGGAGGCTCCGCGGTTACGACCCATTGAACTGGAAACCTCAAGCCACAGAGGGATCTGAATCGACCTCCGTTGGACCGGGGAACTTCACTAAACCTCCATAGGAACCGTGAAGCGAGCTCTGTTCCATGTTGGGGATGACATTTGGCTCTCCAATTATAATGAACTTGACACATTTGTCGGTCGATCGCGGACCACCCTATGGCATGGCACGTAGCCATCACTACTTTGCACTTCCCCTCTCCTATAAATATTGGCCTCCCATCATGCCCAAATAATTGATACACCGACCTTTTACCTTATCATATCTCAAATCATGAAGCAACATAGACTCTACAAAAAAATGATCTCTTTGAGGTATATGAGCATCGTGCAGTGCCTTTACATTAGCTTAAATAATACCCATCATCAAGTAGGGGTGACCTTCACAGAGCCCGCATGCCACCATGAAGGAAAGAGATCTTCAAGGGGACTTGGGTCTTTGAAAATAACTCATGCTTTATGAAGTACCCAACATGCACATGTAATACCTATGTAAGGCATGGTAACTATGCTTTGTGAAGCATATTGCATGGTACTGCTATGCTTCGTAGTGTACCCTTGCTTCACGAATCCCTACTCCACGAAAGCCTTTCCCCTTCGCAAAGCACCCTTAATATGAACCTATAACCTATGCCTAAACTAAGCCACCCCACTTCGTGTTGAATAAACATTCATGAAGCCCCTCCAATACATGGAGCACCAGAGCTTCATGAGGCCTCTTCCTGTGATCCCCTTTTCTCTGCAACCCTTTTTCCCATACGACCCTCCAGGTTTGTACGATGTGATTTCAAGGTCCCATGGGTGGTGCTTTATGTTGTGTTGATTAGCCTCATGCTTCATTGTATAGGAACGCTAATGGCTATTGATTCTTCTTATAGAAACGCTAATGAGGGAACCTTAATGAATCACTCCATGAAAATCCCTCACTATGAAATTTTTGATGCCTTACCTTCCCCAAGGGAAGAGGGTTTCAGTTATGTTGGTCCAAGGTGTGGAGAGTGATCCCACGTCGTTCGAGATGTAGGACATTAAACTTCCATGCACCATCATTATCAGCACATGACGTTAAACTATGTCCTCTCCCCATTCCATACTTGTGGGGTTCCCATCTTGGACATTCTCTACACATGCTCATCTCCATGGGAGTGATATCTTCCTCACTTGGAATCAGATCCTCTTTGCTGGAGTGGCGCCTATCCACGGGGGAGTGAAACCATCCTGGTGTAAGCCCCTAGTCTTTCTTATGGAATGTAGCACCCATGATCTTCCACTATTCATTCAGACCAAATACCAGAGGAGTTATGGTTACATGGACCTTCATTACCCCATCTCTCTCCCTGATGGATTTTTCGCCACTAGCCCCCCATCAATGAGTATATCCCAATCTCTGTATCCCTAGGCCACTAACCATACATAATACCTTGTTTCCTATTTGGGTAACTAACCATATGTATGAACCATTCCACTTCCCATGGACACACTTTTCATGATGTGATGGTCAGTCTTTGTTGCCTCTTATTTCACACACCGAGCATGACTCACGTGGGCTTAGAGTATGTATCGACCATGAAATCATCCATGGGTCACCTTAGTATGTAAGAACCAACTCCACCCATCCAAAACTATGGGGAATTTTATCCCTGTCTCCTAGGCAAGGTACGTAGGAAGCCTCTCTAATGTTCATGTCCAATACCTACTTGTCCCAACCCCTTAATGTCGTTTCCCCTTCATCCCCATGATGTTAAATTTTATCCACCATTATAAACTATGTGGACTTTTATCCTTTCCATGGAATGGTACATAGAAAGCCTCCTGGAGGTTCTAGTCCAATACCCATTTGTCCCGACCACTCTACGTCATTCCACCCTCGTCCAACATGACATTAATCTATATGCCCCCTTTTCATCCGGTATGATGTTAAACTATATCCATTTGAACTACACGGTCTTTGATACCTGTATCCAAGGCAGGGTATGTAGGAATCCTCCATGATGTTCAACCCCATCCAACAGTAATCCATTATAACCCCCATCCAGTTTTAATCCGTTGTGACCCCATCCAGGGGTAAGTCATTGTGACCCCCATCTAGTAGTTTAGCCATTGTATTCCAATTGACGGTAAGACATTGTAGTCCCAATTGATGGGAATCCATCGTATTCCCCTTTGTTGGGACCAATATCCCTAGTCTACCCTTTGAGAATCAGACCGACCAACGATGAAAACCATGCACAAGCCCTAGTACATCATTGGGTCACTGTCCTCTGTGCACACCCTCATTCCATACCCCTATCCTGAACTACATGAACTTTCATTCCCTACCACAGGGATACATAGGAAGCCTCCCTACTATTAATTCCCACCAATCATGTCCCATCATGGCCTCTATCCCTTGAGACTATGTGTCTTAAGATGGTCATACCCCAAACCAGAGGTTCCACTTCCTCTGGACCCAATTCAAGCACCCCTTCTCATGGGCCACATCATCAGGTGTCCTATCGCCCCACCAAACTACATGGACTTTTATTCCCTACCACATGGATATTTAGTAAGTCTCTTCGAGCCTCAATCCAAACATCACCATATTCCTCACGTCGGTTCTATATCATCCTCCACTAACTTCTATCAATCATCTATATCCATCAAGATTCTTACCTAGGCAGCCACATCCTAGTAAAATCATGTCACCCACCTTCTCACTAATCTTAACATTAATCAGGTAACTAATCATGCATTAGCCCTAGCAGTAGTGATCCCTCATGGGGTTTCAGACATCTGATCCACTCTCATTAGTGTTCTGATAAGTCTGATCCATCTACACCAAACGTTAAAGATGCAGCATACCCTGTTCTAAACATGGAAAGTTGAGGAAAACTTTAGAGACATGCCCATGACATATAATTACCCTCACCAGATTTGGGATGCCTCGGGATTCTGTGCCTTCTAGAATCCCTATCATATTGGAAAAAACCTAGATTCACCAGTGTTCCATAGCCCATACATTCCAGCGATGTCCAAAGTGACTACTCCCTCAACTGATGTTTTCTGCCCTGACAGGACCCCTTGGAAGGTCCTGATAGAAGAAGCGTAATTAACCAGAGACCATAAAGTCATGGACCAGGGAATAGTTTCATGAACAACGTCTTATGTCTATGAGGGAGACCTAGACTAGGTGACAAGTTTTGTGGAGGATTTGGTGAAAAGATGAACCCACATCCCATGATCTCATTTTGATCAAGGAGAAAACATCCTTTTATATGTGACGGATGTCGCCCACCAATAGAAAGTGGGAATTTGGGGCAACAGTCACCTTTCCTCCAAAACAGATGGATGCACACCTCGTAGAAAGCGTCAAAAACATTACTATGAGCTATATTCAGGGTACCCTTGATTACGGTTTACTATTTTGTGTAAAAATGGGAAATATTTCATTAAAAATAAAAATAAAAAGTATTTTAGTGGTTTAAATGATATAAAACAAATAAATTATTTGTATTCTTTATTGAAAAAAAAATTATGAATATATTTGCATGAAATATGAGACTTTATAATTTAGAATTATGGTATTATAGAATATTTTTGGGGGAAAGGAATGTACTATGTTGATAGGGATGAAATAATAATGATAGGTTCCTAAAGAATAAATTGAAGTGGATATGGTGGTATTATGTTATAACATTCGTGTATTTTCATAAAAATCCCACTACACCAAACATAATAAATTCTTTTAGAAATATAGTATTATTTTTCTAATAATATGAAGAAAAAGAATTTATAAATGTTTTTCATGTTTTTATTCAATTAAAAATGGTGAATATAATTAGAAACTAATTTTCCACACATTTATTTGGAAATAACTTTTTAAGTTTTATTGTTCCACTGACCATAATGGTCGATGAGGTTTTTGAAAATACCTACTCCACTTATGCATGTAATGTTAATTTGGTTTTTATTATTCGTTAGACATTAAACTTTCATATTATGGTTAGTGGGTGTCAAATTGGTGAAATGGTTGAAAGTGAACAATATGTTTTTATATTTAGTAAGTGGAATCAATGTATCGAATGGTCAAAAGAAGTATCATATGTAATATCACTACAATAAATATAGAGTAATATAGTATTTTGGTGGAGTAATTAGTGAAGAGGAATATGATAGATATGATCAATGGGGTTGGGAAAAAATCTAATGAGTACATGAGAGAGTTTTGTGAAATTAGTGGATAATAAATGGTTGCTTATATAGTATAGTTAAACTTATAAATGGAGTATGGAATTTTTTAAGTCTTGTATCTACAAAAAAAATGGATCACATAGATATAAATTAATAATTAAGATATTTTGTTTTAATTTTGTTTTATTTTGGTAAAAGGATTATTGAATTTGACTTGGGATTTCAGACAAACTCAAAGGGGCAGAATGATATAACCTAGGTTATTCTAGAGGATCAAATTTTTATGGATATTTTTATAATGCAATTTTTAAAAGTGTAGTTTTTTAAATGGAATTTTATTAGGGTAAAATGATGATATATGATCTCAGTGTTATATTTAAGAACTAGGAGTTACATTGGAATACATTAAATAATTTTTTTAAGGTCTACAAACCATGAAAAAATTATTTTGGTACCATCAAGATATTATTTTGGTGAAATTTTGGTTTTCATTGATTTAATATTGGATTGTGAATATAAAAAATAAAATTTTGATGAGGTTTTTGGTCGAATAAATTATACAGTGATGGATTTTTTTACCGAGTAATATATCTGAAAATAATTTTCATAATATATAAGATATTTTTCCTAGGAATAAATCACACTATAACCTATGTGTTTTACACTATGCTTCATTTTAGGTTGGAAATATAGTGTCTCAGTAATCATTCTGTATTAATTAACATACTACAATTAGAGGTTGAAATATTTTTTAGGATAAGAGGTTGATATTGAACAATTAATATAATTACATAATGAGTTAGGTGATGAAATATTTTTTGTATACAGACTACATGATTTTTAAAATTTCAAATTTAAATCTTGACATTATTTTCTGGTGGACTCGGAAATAATGAGACTTTATTTTGTAACACAAGGAGTTATGTTATGATTTAGAGGATAAAAAGAAATTTTGGAATTTGAGAATGGAAAATTGTATAAGAGGATTGAATTAGACATTAAATTTTTTAATTATAATATAACTGAAGGCTATAGAAACCAATAAAGAAGTGAATATTGTAATTTGAATAAGGATAATTTCGTAAGAACATGTTAATGATATTTAAGGGGAATACTAGTTAGATAAAGAACAAAAAATAATTATTTGGAAGAAATAGAGTCCTTATGATACATATATTGGTTGTTTGATATTATGTGATGGTATTCACTAAGTATATTGATTTTATATTATGGATTTAATTGAATAAAAACTCTCTTGTTTTAATGGGGTTTTGAATATGTAACAACCTAGACTAGGATACCACTCAACAGTACCCTTAGCTCAGTTGATACATGGCCTCAAGTGTATCTACTAATATTCCAAACACTTATAATTAGATGTACGGTCCTAGGTATTTCATTTTGGAGACTATGACCTCATCACCAAAGTGTATCATAGTGGAAATAGAATAGAGTGCATTTATCTCAATAAGTAATAAAACAAGATAATATATATATAAACATGGCATAAATATATAACAAATCCCGAAGGAATCTCCAATATACAATGATGATAATACATTTCTCTAAAATGCAACCAAAATAGGTACAAAATAGTACAATGAAATACATATGTCATAATACCAAAAGGACCAAAAATTTCTATATCTTAATAGAATCAAGAGCCTCAGCTCAGTACTGTGATCCCCTCCACCTAACCATGGTAGAAAATCCACCCTTTATCTATATTCACATTCCTTTGTCTCCACCAGTATCCAAATAGACTTTTCTGGTACCCAACGACATCCCAGATAGGGTGTGAGATACAATATCCTTAGGTTACCACCCAAAGGCCTTTACATGTCATGGTTGTACAATATAACAAGCTAAATAATGTTCAGTTAAATAGTTATGTAATAAAGAAATCTATAGTGCACATGGAAAATCTACTTATAAATAGTTAACACTAAAATAGCCTCTCAATAATCCATGAAAAAAGATATTGAAGTACCTTCAGTAAGCCAACTATAAATAATGAATAAATAAATGATATGGACATACTACTCATCCAAGCATGTCACATCAAACAAAACCTCATTGTACAACCAGAAGTGTCAGAATATCCACGACAAATCCACTCAAACAAGAATATCAAATTATTCACGATAGTTCCATATAATCAATATATCATATGATTAGGTACTAGATCCAAGGTTTTGGGAACCAAGGCATCCTCATCGAGTCCCATGAGAATCTAAATTAAAACTTGGTTAGGCACTTGTTGGAGTATGAGGAGCATGTTAACCAAATATATCCTATGTGAGTCCAAGATAATCAGATCCAAGGGGTAACAAGGCCCAAGGAATCCCACAAATACAAGACCCAAGGTTCATACTCTATCCAATGCATCCACTACCATTTTCAATACCCATGGTAGAAACATCCGTGGAGTCTCTGAACACATTCCTTTTATCAATCCATAAATGTCCAATCATAACTAAATAGTATTCCCACTCAGTATTCATATTTTATATTCAAGGAATCAAATGTTTATACCAACTAATTTATCAAATCACAACAAACTCACCTAATGAGTTTACCCATTGGATTATAAAATATATAATAATACCATTTAATCAATAAATGTTCACTAAAGACCATTTAATCAAAATAATCATCATGAAAAATAGGTAACCAATCTCTTATTTAACCAATTCAATTAGATTCATTTATTAGTAATCTACCACTAACTATAAAATAATGAACTCACCCAATGGGTAGTTCTATATGGCATAAATAGGGAAAAATCCAAAGAAAACCCTATGGGTGGCCTTTGGTTGGGGAAAAAACCTATAACTCATTACCAATGAACTTAAGAGAAACCATGACAGGTCGAATTCCATTTAATTCAATTTATCTTATCAATTTTGGGGTTGTGCCCAAAAGTTACACGGGAAGAACAATGGAAGATGGCTATATAAAGCACTAAAACCAAAGGGAAGGGTATGGAACACCTACCATATATTGGTAGTAGAGTTCTTGTCTAGTAACAACTCCGTTTTTTACATAGATTTTGTGAAAAATGAATAATGGATGAAGATCCCAAAATTTTGTTATATGAAATTGAACCAAAATTGTGTCATTGACACCATGACAAATATTTAGTGGCTAAAAGGGAATTGAGAACTCATTGATGATGATCCAATGAGATGAGCAACACTTGAAAATGAGATTAGATATTGATGAATAGAAAAATCCAATAACTACTACTATATATAGATTCCAAATGCTGAGTTTTTATATGGGAGGGAGTGTGAAAATAGTTTTCAATTTAGCATACTTTTATTGGGAAAATAATCATTTTTTCCAAAATATATATGTCCCATGGATTGGCTAAATGGTTTGGATAAATTATGAGATAACCATGATCTCCTAGCTATAGGTAGGGGAAGGTCTCACGGTTTTTCCACATAGTTTAACTAATCATGCACAAACTATGAAAAAACATCTTTCAAAATTTTAAACAATACCTCTTGTTTGTGTGACAAAAATTGCATAGTTTTCTATAACTATGTTCATTGTTGGCCCCAACTATCCATCCTTACATGGTTTAATCTTACCATGTAGCTTACCCCACATAGTATGAACTAATGTTGTAATGGGCTTATTTCACACCAAATAACTAGGTTTCGGTCTCCAAAAAAACCACAATCTCCCTCGATACCACAATTACTTCAAATGGAATACACATTAGGGAATATTTAACATTAAAACTATAAAATAAAGGGTTCTTACATCATAATAAATCGATGGTTCTTATTTTCATCTCACCATAAATCAATTCATCCATGAATTTCCATCTAAAGTGTTGTCATTAATCTTCTGATAACAACTCTAGCCCCTGATCACATATGTCAATATCACACTCAAAAGTCCCATCATATAAATTGTTTTGCTACCATAGAAACCATATTAGAGGAACCATATGGCCTTATAGAACCTTCATGCTCCTTTAAAAAATATTAATAGGATGCTCAATGAAGGATAAATCTACACATAACTCGACCTACCCAAGCCGAAAGACTTGAGATGGGATTGAATCATTGTGTAATAGATGAAATTCATAGTAGATGTTGGGCATGGCCCAACACCTTCATGGAAACTACAACTTATAGGATGCTGACACGACCCTCTCTAGAATCTTGAATGAACTAACATATCTTTGGGAATTCTTTCCATGTCTAATTATATGTTTGTTTCCTAACTATCGCAAGTCACATAAAAATACATTATCATATACCTCAGAATCTAGAGATCAACTTCAGTTATATATGTATGATTTCAATTGGGACTCTATTGCATCTATCCTCTTCAGAATCAACTAGAATCGCTCAGAAGTCTTGTACATGAGATGTTGTCCTACTAAAGCTTCCCCACTTTCGTTTAACTATAATAGGGTTATCGGAATTTAATTCCATAAATTCCTAATATTGTTCCATATGTATCCTCACATGATATCATTTAATGTAAGAGAATGTAACCAGGGGTATATTCCTCCCCCATGATCCCACAAAATCTTAGACACATGCTCAAAACAAGCCGCTAAGAATTGGTATAATATGCTCCGACAGGACATCAGTCTGAGGTCCTTATATTGTTTTTAGAATCATATTTGTACATGAAGACAACTACAAACTCTACCAAAAGTGAGATATAATGTGGGAGTCCATATCTGGAATGATAGTTCATGAGACCCCATTGATTAATACTATATCATGGATATACAACCTCCTATGATCAACCACATTGATGGTCTACTTGATCAACATGAAATGTGTAACCTTTGTGAGCATGTAAATAATAACTTAAACATCATTGTTACCTCATTGTTAACTTGGTAAACTAGTAAATTAATCTAGTGAAACATCATCCCATTTCCACATAGGAATATTTAGCTGCTATAAAAGATTGTTTTTTTGCTACTATTCTACCATCACCTACTAACAGGTGGAACACCTTGTAACAAAAAAAGCTCGATCATGATTCATACATGGACACTAGTACTAATTGTGTAATTCATGGTCTATATTGGTGACATTGGGATGCACTGTCAAAGATGAGACTTGAAATCACCACATCAACACCTCACATATTTCCACAATAACCCAAAAAAACCTGGGATATGTAGGATCTCATCATCCACTATGATCCAACTAGGAGGTGGATACTCAACTGGAACACCCTTCGGCAGGACTGTGCCCTCTCGATCAGATAATTGCATCATCATTACTCTATCATGATTGGAAGGGGTACCAACTAATGATGATAAATGTTTTCCTCTACTATCGTGAACCACCATGTTTTTCTCAGAGAACTAATCCATGTGTTTCCACTCACTACTAGCCGATTGAACAACTTATATTTGATTCCACTTCTTCAATACATCATCCGCTACATTTACTTTCCTAGGTGTTTAAGAAAACTCTAAACCTAAATAATATAGGTATTCTACCCCATTAACGGCCTCAAATTTTGATCTAGCTATTTTAATATATTCCTGACGATTTTTGGGTCCTTGTACACTAAAAATTGATCTCATAGTAAATAGTTTCTCCAATAGTGAAAACATGAATGAATGCTGCTAACTTGAGATCATGGATTGGGAAGTTCCTCTCATGTGGCCTTAGTTTTTGAGACCCATATTCCACAATTCTATCCCCTGCATCAGTACATCTCCAAGCCTGGTACCTGATTCGTCATAATACATAATGTTTCTCTTTCCCTACTCTAGAGGTATGAGGAACAGTGCTAAAGTAAATCTCTTTTCAACTTCTAAAAGGTTTTATAATAGTCATCTTGCAATAAAAAATTTACACCCTTCTTTGTCAATCCTGTAAGTAGCGCTTCAAAGCATGGGATGTCCTATATGAAATTCTTCTTGTAACTATCCATCCCCATGGCTCTCTATATGTCAAATATGTTGTGGGATTTATCCAAAAAACTACATCTCTTACCTTCTATGGTTCAACTGATACACGTTTCCATGAGATGAAGTCACCCAAGAAGTTAATATATTCCATCTAGATGTGGCACTTTGTGTGATTAACATATAGTTTATGCTCTCTCTGTAGGTTCAAAACATTCTCAATATATTTGGACTGATCTTTTCAATTATGAGAATACACAAATATATCATCCATGAAAACTACCAAAAAAGAATCTAGATAAATATGGAGGACTTGGTTCATCAGTTCTATGAATACTACTGCCATGTTCATGAGACCAAATTTCATATATAAATACTACTACTGAACATAACTACTATGAAAATCTATGTTATCTATGTGTGATGTTCTGACACACACTAAGTGATAACCATATCTCAAATCAATTTTCAAGATCACATGTGATCCTCAAAGATGATAAAATAGGTCATATATTTGTTGAATGAAAAATATATTATTAGATACTAGCTAGTTTAACATCTAAAAATCCATGCACAGTCTAAGGTTAAATTCCACCATTTTCATAAAATTGGACTGGAAAACCCAACAAGGATGTGTTGGGGAAAATATACCTTTTTTCCTCCAAGTAGTCTTGCTGCCTCTTAAGCTACATTAACTATATCATATAAATCATGTAATGAGGGATGGTTACCATTTTATCTACTAGAACTAACTAAATTGAAAACGCAACCTCTCTCTCAGGAGGTAAATAAGAAATATCATCAAGGAACACATCCTTGAAATGATCAACCACTAGAGAAAAGTCTGTCTGGCCTGCTCCTTGATCATTCTAAAAAAAACTAGAGGTTTGGGATATCGTCCCACCCATCCAACAATTATATAGTCTAGCTTGGATCATCTGTAAATCCCATTTTCCCTTATGAGTATGAACTTAACCCTCTATTGATGTGAATGTCACCCTCCAATTATATTATTCAATGTAAGATCAATAATGTAGTAACCCTCCTTTCCTGAGTATGAAATAAAACACATTAATTGAAAGGAAATAAGAATTATAGATGAAATGAAATCCACTAATCTCATGGGGGAACTCCCTGCACTAGTGTACACCCCCATTCTAATCCCCAATAGTGTTTCAAGCATCATAACACCCTAAAAAAATCGAACCACAATCCTAAGGATTTACACAACATCCACTGATATAAAACTATTCAATACACAAGTATCAATGAAAAAATTTTTAATAGTAGATGATAATAATATTATTCCTCTCACCATAGACGGTATAGCACCCCGATCGTTTGGGGTAGGATGTATAGAAAATATTTGGCTAGAACTATGACCCTGTGACACAACCTCAAAACCTAGAGTTGGAAAACATTGATTTATTGATGTGACTAGTGTCTGGCTACCTCGTCCATGAAAACCAAGACCTCAACCTAATCAATGTGAAGTGATCCAAATCCCTACCAAATGTGGAGTTACGAAACATTCTCATGAAACTGATTTCAATGATCACCCTCAACCACTCACAACTAAAGGGAAGGTCATTCATAAATTTTACACATGGCCCATCCTTCTACAAGATTGGATCTTTACTGGGTCATAGTCATACTAATTATTCAAGTGGACCCATCATCCACACTGATGAAAGAATATGTAGATACTAGAACTCATAGACTGACTATTACTCATCTCTTGGGAAGACTCATAATGGTTCTTCCTGCCCCTCGAAGTTAAAATATTTGGTCGAGAGATAGCAGTTTACTTTTTTACACCCCAATAATATCTTTGGATCCTCTCTATAACCATCACATTATACACAATTTTAGAGTTACAGTTCAATAAGAACATTTTGACCTTAGATCTGACAGCATGTTAGATGCATACCACATAGAAACATTCCCTCAACTTATCATCAACAAAGTACATTAATGAAAAAATATAAAGCCTTATAATGCATTCATAGTGATCCATAACTATAACAACACCTTTCTACAAATGTATAAACTCCCTAGAATGCTCTTCCTATATAGGGTTTTGGTATAATAAGTCATTAAACTTAGATTGGATATCATACCAAATCATATCTCACATGTTTTTATCCTGGTACAGAACATACCACCAAAGCTTTTATGCTCCATGAAGCTTGTAATTTGTGAGCTTTGATATCTTCCCAGGTGGTGCCTCCATATGATCAATGATCGAAAGTGTATTATTGATGCATATCTCAGCAACCTATGGACTTCCATCCCGTAATAACATGGGAGGATAATACTGCTAGAATGAAGACATCAGCTCAGTGAAAAACATGACAGGCTCCGGTGATCACTAAAAATTCTTCATGATGTGATAAAATCCCTCATGGAATTTTTACCCTAAACCTATTTCCAGAATAATAGTTGGTTCCACAGTTGAAAATATAGGAGGATCCATCATTACACAATGTACCACGGCCTATAGAGCATGGTAATCACCACCCTCTTGGTGTATGACTACAGGTCATCATGGTGGCATGCCTCTACAATGCCAAAAACAAGAATCAAAAAAATATATCAGTGTTTATACCTCAAAATCACAAGAAAGATCAAAAAAATTATAAAACCAAGTCATTCCACACATCATGATGCTAAATCTAGGAATTTAAAAAGAACTACCACCAAAAACTACAAGAGAAAATACCTGCTTCAAACTCAAAAGTCGATTCTAGGTCATTTATTTGTATCCATGGTTATTTTTCAATTTCAATACCTTTAATTTTCATTTAAATTATACAACAATTTAATTTGAATGGTTAATCCAAAATTTTCACCAAATTCCACTCCATGAGGGACCATACTCCCCATGAATGACAGAATCACAACCATATTATTTACACCATTCACATTTTCTAAAATATATATATAAAAAATATATATCTATCACAAAAACTATTATAATAGTATGAAACAAGTAATTCATCCTAATTTCCTCAGCATGTGATTTATAATAAGTTTGTAGAATGATAAACTATATAGAATACCCACCTCCCATCAGAGTGAAATAGAATAAAACCGTCAATAATATCAATAATGACCACAAAAACAAAATGAATCACCCCAAGGTAGAATCTAATAAATTGAAATATTCCAATTCCATAATATAGCAATTTAATTAAATATAATTTGTATTTTTCCTACATGTGGCTTATCTACACCCATGAACAACTCGATACCAAATCCCATAATATTCTTATCCTTATCTATTGTCTACAAATTGTAAATAAAACAATAAATGATTCACTGACACCACTTTGTAAAATCCCAGACCCAGATTCAAATAAATAGTTCCCCAAGCCGAGTGGCTACATGGACTCAAGAACATATCCTCAAATTCCAGAGGTTACTGAGTAGCAGTGAGGCCCTAGGATTGTATGTGGGAAGACTAGGAACTCATCACCATAGTGTATCACATAAATATACAATAGAATACAATTACAAAAATAAATAAATAACCATACAGTAGATATATATATTGATAATAGGAATATATAAAAAATATTGAAGCAGTCTCAAATATTCAATGATGATGATACATTTCTCGGGAAATAATCCAAAATGGGTACATAATAGTTATATACAATAAAAAAGTCAAAATTCCAAAAATACCAAAATGTTATATATCAGAATAGAATCACAATCCTTGGCATGATCATGCGCTCCCCTACACCTAATAATGGAAAACAATCAACCATAAAATTGTGGGTTCATACCCCTATCTCCACCTTCTTCCCAATAGTCTTTTCAGGAACCCAACATTATCACAAGTAGGGTGTGAGATACAATCCCAGGAGGTGACAACCTAATGATCAATACATGACATGGATACGTGATATAACAAGATAAAATGTTTACATATAAATAGGTAATAATTAAAAAATGTATAGATCCCTTGTAATATTTACCACTAAATTGATAACACTAAAATATCCTCTCATGGATCCTTTAAAAAGATGCCCAAGGTCCTCTAAAAAGGAAGCTACATGCAATTATAAATAATTGATATTTTCTTCTCATTCGTCAATAGATGTCATGTCCAACACGTCCTTACTATATAAACATTAGTTGTAGAACATCCATGGTCAAGCCATTCAGCAATGCATATCACCATTCTCAAACAAATGTTGTATAATCAAAGTGTCAACCCATGAAGGGTCAGATCCCAGTTGTCAAAGACCAATACATCCTCATCATGTTCCATGTGTATATAAATGGAAACGTGGTTAGGAAGTGGTGAGTTTCCTAGGAGCATGTGAACTGTACATGTATTATATGAGTCCAATAAAGTTAGATCCATAGGGTAGAAAGTCCTAAGGAATCCCATAGAATCAAGACTAAGGGATCATACACTATCCAAGTCATCCACTATCATATTCAAGACCCATGAGAGAAAAATCCATGGAATCTATGCTCACATTCATTTTATTAATTATAAAACATAAAATTATAACCAAAGGTTATACACACCAATTAACAATATTTCACATTAAAATAAACCAATGATTATACCCACTAATTTCTCAAAATATAAAAAACTCACTTAATGAGTTCAAACATTCCATTTTATAATTACTATCAAGGCCATATAAGAAATAAAACGTCCATGTAGACCATTTAATCAAAATTATCAATATTCAAAGGAGGAAACCCATTTCATATTCAACAATTTTGATTCAATTCATTTGTTAACAATCATCATAGAACAAGGAAAGCATCAAATCACCCATAGGTTGGTTATAAAAGAGAATAACATGGAAAAATCACCTAAAACACCCCATGGGTGGCCTTTGGTTGGGGAAAAATCATTTAACTCATTTCAATTAAACTTAAGGGAACCCCTAACTTGACCAATACCATTTACATCAATTTTTCATTACAAATTTGGGGATGTGATGAAGTGTTTTGTGGGAGGTACAACAATTTATAGATTAATAATTCACCAAACCTAATGGGAAATGTATAGACCACCCACCATTTCTCAAGAGTAGAGTGCTTATTCCATATCAACTCATAATTAGACTCCGATCTGGAGAAAAATGTTCAATAATTAATGAACTTGAAATTAGGGAATACGAGCTTTCCCTTTAATAGCATCGTCGATACCAAAAAAATGAAGAATTGCTAAAAATGAATTGAGTGATCATTGATGCATTTACATCGACATGAGTGACACTTAAATCAGAGATCAGACAAAGAATATATTTAAAATTCAAGAATAACAACCTACAGGATCTTCTAAAGGTTTGTTTTTTGTGTGTGTGGGGGAGTGAAAATTTTTTTATGTTTAATATAATTTAATGGAAAAATGATCATTTTACCCAAAATATCATCGTTACTTGGTTTTAACAATTTTTTTCCCAAATTGTGCACTAAAAGTGCACACTTATTTGTAATGTGGGTCACATTTCATTGTTTGTCAGCATGGTTTGAATAACTATGTGAAAACTATGAGAAAATTAAATATCAAAATTTCATAATTTTTTTCATTTCCATGTTCCAGAAATCACTTGTTTTTCTCTAATTGTGTGGCATGTAGACGCCACTTTCTAGCCTCGTATAGTTTAATCTAAAAATAGTAGTAAACCCATACAGTTTGAACTAACTATATGCCAGGCCTATTTCACCCAAAAAATAATGTTTCTTTCTCAGAACAAGACTCAGACACCCGAGAAACCACTATTACCTAAATGGGAATTTATATTAGGCCTTATTTTACAGTCAACTGAAAAAGGAAGTATTTATACCTCATAAGAAAACCTGGGTTCTTACAATTTTTTTTAAAATTCATTCATAGAGACATGTGTATTGATGACTTTTAAATCCATTTATTAATGTAATTTTTGGATAGGAAGGTGTTAGTACCCCTTGGTTTGGTAGTAAGATATATATTTTGATCATAAAAGATGAATAGTTATTTTTGGGGTATATCAACACATTTTTAGTGTATAATTTTAAACACATCACATTGGAGGGGCACATAAAATCATTATTTTCGTCATTAATATTTCATATTTGGATGTTTTGGGTCTTTTATTAGTGTAAAAAGGATTATGTGGTTCTTTCTATCGTGGGAACATGATCAATTCATTTTGAGAATAATTTAACACAACACTTCACAACCACACATAGGATGATGAGGTTATAGTAGTTGAAAATCCAAGAATTAACATTTATAATGGGTGAACACCAACACTAAATGATATAATATCAACAAATTAATCAATGAAAGTGAATTTCAATAAATTTTAAGGGCATATTACGATTTTTATGTTATAAGAGAAATGAAATAAATATCTAACAAAACCCTAATTTAAAAAATCAATGATTTTATCTTTTTATGGGTTTCATGGTATATATGAAATATTTAATATAAATAAACCAAACCATGAATAACTAGATAGAATGAGATGAAAATTTATATACTATTGAGTCTCAGACATCGAACAATGATTTTCTTTCATTTTACTGCTTATGAAACCATATTAGAAAAATTGGTTATCAAGCACTCTATATAACATTAAAATACATAAATACACATAAAAAACAAAGTGAATCCACCATCTTATATAATATATTTCAACCAAGTCATTCAATAAGGTCCATATACTATGGTTTTGAATTTCCAAAAACATTAATAATGGAATTAATTCCACTAAATATGGATTCACCCATATCAAAATAGTCATAGTATAATTACATAAAATCACATATATATTCATGTGAATGAAAAAATTTATGACCACCAAATCAAGACATATATTTCAAAACAAAATTAAAATTCCAAACCAACTGATAATTCTAAAAAATAATTTTTTTAAAAACATTCTAATACATGTGGCTCATTATATTTGTGATGTGGATTTGGATTTTTGAATGCTTTTGGATTAATTTTATCCCTAATATGGTCAATGAAATATAATCCCAAGACTTGTGTTGGTTGTTTAAATAATAAGAGTTTGAGTGTTTATTTTTTTGATCCACAAAAATTTGAATATTGTTATTTACAAATATATAATAAATTAATTTATGAATAGGGGAGGGAATGTAATGACCACTAATGTTTTGCATGATATGATAATATTATATGATAGTATGATTTTTGAGAATGCGATATAATATTGGATCTATATGGTGAACACATGGTCATGGAAGGTCATGCATCACATATTCACACAATTGACATAATTAAGCCTTCAAATCACACAAAATGATTATTAAGAAACAACAAATGTTGTAAATCACGTAAAAATTACAATGTTTTGAAATTATTTATAATTAATCTGAAAAGTATTGTTAAGGTATGTTTATGGTAAATTTACAGTAGAATATAATTTTTGAGGAAATATTATAATAGTTAGTGGATATGCATACCATAAAAATAAAAAATATATAAAAATTATAACCTACATTTGACGATTATATATGTTTTTTTAATTTTCAATGAGTTAATGGTTTTGAAATTTTTTTAGTTTATGGTTAGCTAGTTGGTTTTTTTAAACCCCATATTTATCATCTTAATATATTATGATGTTTTGAATAGGAATATTTTAATTATTATATAAATTCATGGAATTAGATGGAGATGTGGTGAGTTTTTTTATTTTTATTTATTTATAAAATAGATTGGTGATTGTTATCGTCTTTTAAAGTAAAATTTAAAATAATTCATAGTATACCATATAAAATTGGTTTTGGGGTGTTATGTTTCTCTCTAATAATGGAATATATAACTCATAAATTTATATCAAATGGAAATAGGGGTAAATTTATATTTCATAAGATGTATCAGATTACCAAGTATTAAAAGAGGTACTTAATAGTTAAAAAAGGTAAAAATATGACATAAAATCCATGACATAGTCCTGATCAATAAAAAAAATATAAATATGGTTATATGTTCAATTTATTAATGAATCATGGATAGATGGATAAATTTTTTAAATTATAAATAATTTATCATCAAACACCATATGGTTTATATTTATTCTCTATATAAGACACTTATTAGGATTCTTTTTAATCCAAATTTCGTTCAAACCCTATAGAATCATAGAAATAATGCAGAGACTTATTTTTATCATTTAAGAGAAAGATTAAAAATAGGGGGGTCAATTATGGGGTGGGTTTTTTGTTGTCGATGGAGGTAGTGGTGTTATATATTCTAATATTTTAAAATTTTTGTTAATGGTGTAATATCCAAATAATTTAAAATAACATTATATTTGATAGTATATATAACAGACAACATTATTCTAAACCAAAAAATGATGCATTCTTATTTAAATATGTCTATTTTAAACTAACCATTGAATTGATGATTATTAATTGTAATAACTAAATTATGAAATATGTATATTATGTTCATATTAAATAAATATTATTATTTATTCTTAGGAGAAAAATTGTTAATTATTTGCAGTGCCATTTTATTATGCAATAAAGAAGCATTAATCAAAATTATTTTTATTGATTCTTAATGGAAAATAATGAAATTAAATGTTTTCCAATTTTTTGAAAATAAATTTATTTAAATTTACATAATTTTTTAAATCATCACATCCAAATTAGCTTTGGGTCAATATTTTTGATTTTATAAAATGATTTATTTCTCAATGAATAATAAAAAAATACTGATTTTTATTGAAAATGTATTTTTTTTCTAGAATTTACCAATTACATTTCTTTAAATGTTATAAAATATATTTTTCAAATTATATTATCAAGAATTTAATTATGGTATTTTTATTGAAATTAATTCTTGAAATTGGCATAAAAACAATTATATACTTCAAAAAATTTAGAAAATTGATTTTTGTTATATATTACTGGTTTAATATTAAATTAAATTATATAAATTATGTTCATTTATATTTATATAATGGATTAAATATTATTAATCGGCATAAAAAAATTTCTTAACAGGGGAACGTTCATTATTTCAATAATTTATAGTAAAAAATTTATCATGCTTAAGGTCAAAATAGTTTTACAAAGGGTTAAATAGATAATAAAAATGTTAAAATGGCCTAAAACATGACTAATATCTATCTTTATACATATTTAGACCATATATCATAAAATATATTTAAATTTTCCTTTTTAAAAAAATATTCTTGAGTGATACATTATTATATTTTATTTTTCTTAATAATTCCTTGTGTGTCCTCTCCCTAACTAATAAAATGACTCCCCTTAACTCTCTTCCATTAACTTTATTGAGAGAAATATATCAAAAGTACCCTTGAAGAATCTCTCTACAAAGTTCAAAGTCTTTTTATGGGGATTCTTTCTTTCCCAAAATATAAATCATGTGTCCCCAAGAACAAAAAATAAACGTCGTATCTCTAAGAAAAAGTTATCGTCTTAATGAAGCACTTTCATTTAGTTCTTCTTTTACCACCTTAAATTATGTCGTAAAAAATACAATATTAAAAAAAGAATATATCATATAACTACATTTTATTATTATTTTTAATAATATTTTTCTATATCCTTCCCCATTAAATCGGACGTAAAACAAATACTCATGTGTATGGGGGACTACCACTTCGTGATCTGATGTCATTGGTCTCCATGACCAACAACATATGTAGTCATAATTATTGAATCAAATAATATATATTATATATATTAATTTACTTTTAATCTATAAAATTAATATAACATCTTCTACATTTACATTTCCTTATATATTAAATGATAATATTGCACGTGCGTACATACCACCTATCATCTCTATGAAGAGATTCGATTAATTTTCAATGTAATTCACTCAAGAATGACACAAAAAATATATATAGAAAAAATAATTTTATTTATAACATTTTTTACATTATAGATATGTTTTAACTACATCCTATACACAATAATCATTGTTTTCTGAAAAAACATGCACGAGAAAACGAAACATCTATCACACAAAATGATTGAAGTAATAAAATATTATTAAAAAATTTAAATAAGAAATTATAGAGGATCATATATGATATTATAAATATTAACATGGATATTTTATAAATCTATGTCATGTTAGAAACCATTATACATGATATTCAATCTTCTTTAACTAATTAGAAGAATGAGGTAGGGGACTTCTCTCAATTACGTCTCCCATGAGAAAACTTGGTATTACGCACATATTTATCTTTATGTGATGTATATACTACCACCCATAAGTTATTTAACATGAATATATATTTATTAATGATTATTAGAGTTTCATTTAGAGTTTACTAATTTATATAGATTTTAAATTCTATAATGCATTTTTCTCTCGTCTGAACATGAATCAACCAAGGAAATGTTTAGAAGAAAAACCAAATGTATTTCTCTTTTGATAAGGAATAATTTTTTTTAAAATTTAAATAATTTACTTAAAAAATTAATCAGTGTTCTTAATATTATAAAAGTAATTATCAAATTAAATTTTTACATTTTTTTACTTTTTCAAAATAGTATAAAAAAACTGTATTATCATTTTGCGAATGATGTACTTTTCTTACAAAATATGAATGGAATGTTTTGTTTATGTGTAATGAATTTAATTTCCCATAATCATGAGCACTAAATATTTTCAACCATCATTTAGATGGTAGTAATTTTATTTTGAAAAAAAAATTATTATTGTTCATATTAGGGAAATTGTAACACCCCGAGATTTTATGAAAAATATTCTTTTCATTAATGTCTTGTGTTGTACGCTACACCAAAATAAGCTTGTACAACACCCATCCTTGAATTGCCTTGCATTACACGCAATCACGACCTTCCTCGATAGCATGTGTAGTACGCAATACCGAGTTTCACTAAACAACGATATGCTATTAAAATTTTATTAAAACTAGCCGTTATGAATAGTAATAACCACTTTTTGAAATTTTGTAAATTTTATTTTTCAAAATGGACTTCATTTTTAGATTTTGAATATCAAAATTATCTTAGGGTGAAATTTTGGTACTTTTCGGATAACTTTCATATTCTGATAAATAGTGAAAATTACTATATTTTAATTAAAAAGAACTTTTTTAATATAAATAATTAATAGTGATAAATTATTAATTTGAGTGGTTTTAAAGTATATTTTGAATATATTTTTACAATTTAATACAATGTTGGTCATTGGATGTAATTTCACATTTAAACTAGTTATAAACAACTGTCAATCTTTTGATAGTTATTATCTCTTAAAAACACGATATTTCTTTTGACGACGGGAACTAATTTTTAAATTAATTAATACAACTGATATGCTCTGATTTGGTAAAATAGACATAATTTCTGAATTCTTAATATCAAATATAGCTTAGGCCTGATTTTTGGTATTTTTCTGGAAACTTTCATTTTTTGATGAATAGAGAAACCACTAAGTGGTAGTTAAAAAAACTGATTTTTTGCATAAAACTTAATTTTACCGCTTCTGTGAGTGGAATTTTGAAAATCCGAGAGACACGGTTAATATCAAGGACTAAAATGTGGTTCAATAAGATGAAAATAATTTTTGGTGAATAGTAACTTTTTACTTTTTTTACCATGGTTAAAAGTAAATAGGGTAATTAAGGGTAAAAATGATATAATTGTTACCCTAACACATGTCCTAATTCTATTGGACAAGTGTAATTCGAACAAAAACAACCTTAGAAATAACATATGACCATTTAGTCCCACTTGGATTAGATTAGGACATTTATTATTAATTTATTTAAAGAAGGGTTAAAAAAGTTAAAATCAATGTTTAATAAGTAAATCATTTTTAATATGGTGTTATACATAAGATAAATTCGGATATAAATATTTATTAGAAAGATAAAAAGATTTCCTACATAATGATATTTTATTTGTAATTTTTAGACATTATATAATGTAATTTATTTATGATAAAAAGATTATGCAGTAATTATCTTATTAAGGAAATATTGACATAATTGATGTTATAAATACCAAAATAAATGTAATTTGATCCTTTTTATGAATTACACTAATTTTCTAGGTTAATATGACATGTTAGTATTTATTTAATTAAGTTTTTTATAACTAATAGTTCTGTTATAATTTTCACAAAAATAAATTACTAAATAGTGTCAAAATTGACATAAAATAGTTCTTAAAACAAATATAACATTAGTAATTGTTATTTTATTCCTAAAAATCTAAGGTTCAGCCAAATGAATTAGATACGGTTATATATATTAATAATAAACAACTTGGGGTTCGTTTGGCTGCATATAGTATGTTTATTAACCTTATAGTATAAGAACACAAGAAGACACGGTAAAAGTAAAATTATTTAATTTAATGTTAAATCTAAATGATAAGGTTACAATAGGAACCTTAACTTGTCTAAATTCTATTTGATGATAGGATTTCGACCCATACCCACCTTATGTTCAAAATAAATCAATTTGGAGCTATTTAAAACCGAATTTGGCTTTATAATAAAATAATATTTTTAGTTATTCCAAAGGCGCCCCTCTCCTCCCTTATAAAAGGGCACCCCTCCCTCTATTACTCACAACACTTTGAGTCTTCAAGCTCAGACAAAATATACCATATTATCTTCTACACTTTCCTAGCAATATCCTAGTGGTTCTGGTCTTCCTCAAAGAGCAATTTTCGTTCCCTAAAAGGAGGTCTCAAAGAGGCGCTTCAAAGAAGAGGTAATTTCCGTTACAGATTCTTTCAACTTTATTTCTTCTTCCACTTCTTCTTCCTAGGTTGTTTCATTATGAAGTAGTAAAATCAGTATCACTAATATAGTGATATGTTATTATAAGTTTGAAACAACCCTATTTCACCATCTATCCATCCTACGGAAAAAAAAACACCGCACGTGCGTACATACAGAATACCGTCTCCACGCCGTGGTGTAATCTATTTTCCACCACCACCTTACTTGGATGGGTATAATGGTGTAAATTATAACTATATATGATTATTTTAAAGTGATATTGATTCTGAAATAGTATACATACACTCCAATACAATTCCATCATCATGATAACAATATCATCGCTCGTGCTTACGTACGGACTACCGTCTCCACGACGCGATGAGATTCATTCTCCACGTTAACCATTCATGAATGATTATAAAGTATATATAATAATTAATAATGAAATATATGACATAATAATGATTCTAGATTTATGTTTATATATATGTATGTCATCTACTTAATTCCATTCAACTCAATAAGGAAAAGAAAACAGCGTTCATGCGTACGTACGGTCTACCGTCTCCATGAATGGTGTATTTATTTCCATTTACTGATCTATTATATATATATATATATATATATTATGAATATATATTATATATAAAACATTTTTTATATTCTATAATTAAGTAATCATGATCTATGTAATCATATGAATAATTACAAGTCAAAACACGAATGACAAATGAAAAGATTTTACCCAAAACGCTCTTTAACATGGAATTTACAAAAGAATGGGTAATATAATGCCATAAGTGAACCATATATGATATCATAACAATGAGTATGATTATGTAATAAGTCAATGACATTATTTAAATCATTATACAGGATGTTCGGACACTTACGAGGCAAATCAGACCTAAGGTAAGGGAAATATCACAATCTCATTTTTATCCGAGATTGTATACACTTTGGTATTTACTGGGGTGTATTTTATCATCCACATCCATGTTTCCTCAATATGTAATATTATTTTCATCCACCTACAATTGTTTAAATCCAATTTTACCCTTCGGTGAGGTTTTAGTAAAAGATATGAAAGGAATCTTTTGTCGTTTTTTGTACGAGGTACTTTTTGACTTTTCCGACAAAAGTACGAGAAGAATGTTTTTTTTACTTATACAGAATGAATGGATTTTTAACACATTATTTCCAATAAGATTCCTTTAAAAGTTTTAAAGTTTATTTTTAATCAACTTCTTTTAGTTTAGAATTGTATGACTTGTTAAGAAAGGAAAAGTGTTTTTGAAGTAGAAAGGATATTTTACTCAAGAATGGAGTTCAAGTCTTTTATCAAAATTATTTTCTATCTAAGATAATATAGGGTTATATTTCTATCCCTATTATTTCATTTATTTTATTATGTTGTGATGTAATTATTTTTATGAATTCCTTTATCCTATATGAATTGTTTTTTGATGTCATGATGTTTATGATTCCCATTTTTATTACATGGGTTATGCAATGATGTATGATTTATGATTTTTGTGGCACACATAAGAATGGTTTCATTATGACATGGGTGGGACCTATATCTCCCTCCAATGCATTGGGTAATGATTTTATATCTCATGAGACAGACATGGCTGGAACGGTAGGTTATACCGGTTCAGTGAAATAGGACTGAAACGAGGGTGACTCGGTTCAGAAATGGACTTTATCCATTAAGATTGTCTTGGAAATGAGTCTTGACTAATAAGATATGATTCTCTATGATTATGTGTGTATGCCACAAAGTTTCATGTTCTAAGTTATGATTATTGGGATTTCATTTCACTAATATGATTTATCCCATGTTATGAAATTATGCTCTCTTTTGCAGGTTAATAATTCCACAATGTTATGTTCTTATGAAAATGATGTGATTCATATTTCTTTTGTTTACCCTTACTGAGCATTTGAGCTCACCCTATTATGATTTCTTTTCCCCAGGATATAAAGAAAGGTTTTAGGTAAAAAAAAGGAAGATCTTTATGGGAGATGTTGAAGATCTTTCACCACGATTAGAAGATTATATTCCGAGTATCCAAAGACACTAAACTATTATGATCCTTGTGTGTTTGTTTTTGTTATGTACTAAGTATTCCGAAAATGTAATGTAAAGTCCATGTACGTCAAGTTTCAGGTCTCTACAGTTGGTATCAAAGGAAAAGTTTAGTCAACCTTTGGGAACTAGGATGCGAAAACGTTAGAAAGATCCCTAGAGATATTTCTAAGGTATGTCTAGGGATTACCCTAAGGATAAGTATACGTATAGGATATAGTCCTAGAACTATGGTAACAATATTAGATTAAACCAAAAATGTTAGATATTGAAGTTACTCCCCCTTTATTATTATTTTTTCCTCCCACACTATTCTTTTTGGGTTTTAGAAAATGGCTGGAAACAAGATGATTCACAATAATAGAGGACATGATGCACAATGGAATGATATTCTTCATGAGTAACCACATGAAATGGGATTTTGAAGTCCAACCATCATTATTATGCCGAATCAGCAATCTCATAATATGATCAATAAAGTAAATTTGGTACGTTTCCTGACTCGGCTAATAAGAGAAAGATGGAGTTTCATGATGATCATAGAGGAAAGAAAGTTCAATTTCCCCTATGTAAATCATGTGGGAAGAGGCATCAAAGAGAATGTTTCAAAGGAACTAGAAGATGCTTTGGGTGTGGAAAAGAAGGACACAAAGCCAGTAAGTGCAAAGGAAAAGGTTCAGTTAACAGCAGGGGATGAGGATAATGGTATTGCTACGACATCAACATTGGTTAAATGTTTTAAATGTGGAATGTATAGGCATTATGGAAACCAATGCCTTAAGGGAAAGTCTCATGAAGAGAATCAGTATGGTCGTATGGGTAGTATTTATGTGGATGATGATGAAGAGACTACAAATGATATGTGAGATGAAAGAATTGTTGAAGCTTAGTCAATGGTTTAAGAATGTAGTGGAATGATTACATGTTTATCATGTGTAATGTTGTATAAGTAATCTCATGGTACTATGGAATAAAGAGACATCTAAGGATTGTTACACTGTTGTCTTTCCTTGTGTTTTGAAAGTGTATGATTAATGTTACCAGTATCCATGAAAGGTTATTCAGATATTTTTGTAATGTAGATGATATGCGCATAATGAAGGGATAAGGAGAAAATTAAATGTTTGATAGTATTCAGGATCTCATGAATGATATAAGGAGAAGTTTATATCATGGTTTGAGTATATAGAATATTTGGATTTTGGTACGTGGAAAGAGTTAACTTTTGACAACATTCATGTTTTCACTAAGGTTTAATGGGTAATCATTTTTCAAGAGAATACATCATTAAGGTATTCACATGATTGGAATGTGACCAACAAGATATATGGGGGATAAATGATGGTATTCACATGCTTGGTTGATGACATTTCAAGCTATTGTTTTCTTTATACTATGATCTTGGACCGAAGTCTTTTAGATAAGAATAAAGATTGGAATGGATTATGTTAACCATAAGTTAGTATTATTTAAGGATAGAACTTTTTTTGATATTATTTATGTGATGTTATAGTAATGTAGTTTTAGAAAAAGGACAACCTGTAGGACGGGCGACATCACATCGCGTCGGACAAGGCTGTGGGAATCGAACCCACAACCGAAGTGCGACTGGACTTTATCGCCTACCACTGGCCTACAGGAAGTCCCTGTTTAGTAGAAACTAGTTTTATTATATTAATCAGTATGATATATTAAGTATAAGTCAATTTTAGGAACCATATATGATTAATCTCACTATAGATGAACTTAAGTATTTTTTGATAACTTTTGTAACCTTTTGTTTGAGACAGATGGAATGACCCATCATTCAATCACATGATCTGCTAACACTTCACGAATGATAAATCCAACGTCATTTCTTTAAGATATGAAGTGGAAATTCTCCAAAGAATGACCAACGGTGACATAGTACCAAAATCACGAAAGTATTTCTTCTAATTCCAATTTCATCAACTTTAGGGAAATGATCTTGGAAACCAAAACTGTTGTCCTGGTTCTCTTATATCTAATGAATTAGATGGTACCTTAGATTGTCACAAATTTATGGCTTTGCGATTGCTGGTTTTTCCATAGCTATGTTCTCTACCACTCTCCATCAGAGCATGATGGTTAGATTTCTCTTCCATATCCATATTTTCACCTATGTGGAAACCCAGTGATTAGTTTATTTGGGTAACCGTTACGTTTCATACTTTTGTTTTTAAAGAATGGTTTTGGTATTCCTTTTTATGATGTGGTTTTCTATTAAAGAAACTTTCAAGTAGTAAACTATTTATAACCCCGATGAATTTCGAGGGCGAAATTCATTTTAAGGGGGGTAGAATGTAACACCCCAAGATTTTATGAAAAATATTCTTTTCATTAATGTCTTGTGTTGTAGGCTACACCAAAAAGAGCTTGCACAACACGCATCCTTGACTTTCCATGCATTACACGCAATCGCGACCTTCCTCGATAGCGTGTGTAGTAAGCAATACCGAGTTTCACTAAACAACGATATGCTGTTAAAATATTATTAAAACTACCCGTTATGAATAGTAATAACCACTTTATGAAATTTTGTAAAATATATTTTTCAAAATGGACTTCATTTTTGGATTTGGAATATCGAAATTAGCTTAGGGTAAAATTTTGGTACATTTCAGATAACTTTCAAATTCTGATGAATAGTGAAAATTACTAAATTTTAATTAAAAAGAAATTTATTAATAGACATAATTAATAGTGATAAATTATTAATTTGAGTGGTTTTAAAGTATTTATAGAATATATTTTTACAATTTAATACAATGTTGGTCATTGGATGTAATTTCACATTTAAACCAGTTATAAACAAGTGTCAATCTTTTGATAGTTATTATCTCTTAAAAACACGCTATTTGTTTTGACGACGGGAACTAATTTTTAAATTAATTAATGCAACTGATATGTTCTGAATTTGGTAAAATAGTCATCATTTTTGAATTCTTAATATCAAATATATCTTAGGCCTAATCTTTGGTATTTTTCTGGAAACTTTGATTTTTTGATAAATAGTGAAACCACTAAATGGTAGTTAAAAAACTGATTTTTTTTCATAAAACAAAATTTTACCACTTCTGTGCATGGAATTTTGAAAATCCGAGAGACACGGTTAATATCAAGGACTAAAATGTGGTTCAATGAGATGAAAATAATTTTTGGTGAATAGTAACTTTTTACTTTTTTTTGCCACGATTAAAAGTAAATAGGGTAATTAAGGGTAAAAATGATATTATTATTACCCTAACACATGTCCTAATTCTATTGGACAAGTTTAATTCAAACAAAAAAAATCTCAGGAATACAATATGACCATTTAGGCCCACTTGGATTAGATTAGGACATTTATTATTAATTTATTTAAAGAAGGGTTAAAATAGTTAAAATCAAAGTTTAATAAGTAAATCATTTTTAATATGGGGTTATAAATAAGATAAATTCGGCTATAAATATTAATTAGAAATCTAAAAAGATTTCATACGTAATGATATTTTATTTGTAATTGTTAGACATTAAATAATGTAATTTATTAATGACACAAAGATGATGCAGTAATTATCTTATTAATGAAATATTGACATAATTGATGTTATAAATACCAAAATAAATGTAATTTGAGACTTTTTATGAATTACACTAATATTATAGGTTAATATGACATGTTATTATTGATTTAATTAACTTTTTTGAACTAATCACTCTGTTATGATTTTCACAAAAATCAATTACTAAATAGTGTCAAAATTGACATAAACTAGTTTTTAAAACAAATATTATATTAGTAATTGTTATTTTATTCCTAAAAATATAAGGTTTGGCCAAATTAATTAGATAATCATATATATATTAATAATAAACAACTTGGGGTTCTTTTGGCTGCTTATAGTATGTTTATTAACCTTATTGTATAAGAACACAAGAAGACATGGTAAAAGTAAAATTATTTAATTTGATGTTAAATCTAAATGATAAGGTTAAACTAGGAACCTAAACTTGTATAAATTCTATTGGATGAGAGGATTTCGACCCATACCCACCTTAGCTTTGATATAAATCAATTTTGAGCTATTTAAAACCGAATTTGGCTTTATAATAAACTAATATTTTTAGTTATTCCAAAGGTGCCCTTCTCCTCCCTTATAAAAGTGCACCCCTCCCTCTCTTCCTCACAACACTTTTGGCCCTCATGCTCGGCAAACCTCTGCCAAATTTTCTTCTCCACTTCCCTATAAACATCCTAGTGGTTCTGGTCCTCCTAAAATACCAATTTTAGTGCCCTAAACAGAGGTCTTAAAGAGGCGCTTCAAAGAAGAGGTAATTTCCGTTACCGATTCTTTCAACTTTATTTCTTCTTCCACTTCTTCTTCTTAGGTTGTTTCATTATGAAGTAATAACATCGGTATCACTCATATACTGATATGTTATTATAAGTATGAAACAACCATATTTCACCATCTATCCATCCTACAGAAGACAAAATCACCGCGCGTGCGAACGTACGGAATACCGTCTCCACGCCGTGGTGTAATCTATTTTCCACCACCACCTTACTTGGATGGGTATAATGGTGTAAATAATAACTATATATGATTATTGTAAAGTAATATTGATTCTTAAATAGTATACATACACTCCAATACAATTCCATTATCACGAGAACAATATCATCACTCATGCTTTCGTACGGACTACCGTCTCCACAACGCGATGAGATTCAATCTCCACGTTAACCATTCATGAATGATTATAAGGAATATATAATAATTAATAATGAAATATATGACATAATAATGATTGTGGATTTATGTGTATATATATGTATGTCATCTACTTAATTCCATTCAACTCAATAAGGAAAAGAAAACAGCGTTCATGCGTACGTACGGTCTACCGTCTCCATGAACGGTGTATTTATTTCCATTTACTGATCTATTATATATATATATATTATTAATATATATTATATATATATTATTTTTTATATTATGGAATTAAGTAATCATGATCTATGTAATCATATGAATAATTACAAGTCAAAACACAGATGACAAATTAAACGATTTTACCCAAAACGCTATTTAACATGGAATTTACAAAAGAACGGGTAATATAAAGCCATAAGTGAACCATATATGATATCATAACAATGAGTATGATTCTGGAATAAGTCAATGACATTATTTAAATAATTATACAGGATGTTTGGACACTTACGAGGAAAATCCGACCTAAGGTAAGGGAAATATCACAATCTCATTTTTATCCGAGATTGTTTATACTTTGGTATTTACTGGGGTGTATTTTATCATCCACATCCATGTTTCCTCAATATGTAATATTATTTACATCCACCTACAATTGTTTAAATCCAATTTTACCCTTCGTTGATTTTTTAGTAAAAGATATTAAAGGAATATTTTGTCGTTTTTTTTACGAGGTACTTTTTGACTTTTCCGACAAAAGTACGAGAAGAAAGTTTTTTTAACTTATACGGAATGAATGGATTTTTAAAACATTATTTCCAAGAAGCTTCCTTTACAAGTTCTCAAGTTTATTTTTAATCAACTTCTTTTAGTGTAGAATTGTATGACATGTTAAGAAAGGAAATGTGTTTTTGAAGTAGAAAGGATATTTTCCTCAAGAATGGTGTTCAAGTCTTTTATCAAAATTATTTTCTATCTAAGATAATATAGGGTTATATTTCTATCCCTATTATTGAATTGATTTGATTATGTTGTGATGTAATTATTTTTTTGAATTCCTTTATCCTATATGAATTGGTTTATGATGTCACGATGTTTATGATTCCCATTTTTATTACATGGGTTATGCAATGATGTATGATTTATGATTTTTGTTGCACACATAAGAATGGTTTCATTATAAGATGGGTGGGACCTATATCTCCCTCCAATGCATTGGGTAAGGATTTTATATCTCATGAGATAGACATGGCTGGAACTGTAGGTTATACCAGTTCAGTGAAACCGGACTGAAACGAGGGTGACTCAGTTCAGAAATGGACTTTGTCCACTAAGATAGTCTTGACAATTAGTTTTGACTAATAAGATATGATTATCTATGATTATGTGTGTATGCCACAAAGTTTAATTTTTTATGTTATGATTATTGTGATTTCATTTCACTACTATGATTTATCCCATGTTATGAAATTATGCTCTCTTTTGCAGGTTAAGATTTCTAAAATGTTATGTTCTTAGGAAAATGATGCGATTCATATTTCTTTTGTTTACCCATACTGAGCATTTGAGCTCACCCTTTTATGTTTTCTTTTCCCCAGGATATAAAGGAAGGTTTTAGGTAAAAAAAGGAAGATATTTATGGGAGATGTTGACGATCTTTCAACACGATTAGAAGATTATATTCCGAGTTTCCAAAGACACTAAACTATTATGATCCTTGTGTGTGTGTTTTTGTTATTTAACAGTATTCCGCAAAAGTAATGTAAAGTCTATATACGTCAAGTTTCAGGTCTCTACAGAAATTTGTTGATTTTAATGAATTTATTTCAAATTGGAACGGTTATTTTCGTCAAGATTATCTATAATGATCTGTTTATTGTATTTTTATTCATAAATGAAAAAAACAAATTATTTATGTTTTGATCCAATATAGATATTTTTAAATGATTCCATATGTTATTCATTTACTTTTTTTAAGAATGTATTTCATTGGACATTAAATATCTTTTAATTTTCCATTTTCTTTTTATCATGGATATGATACATTCCTAAACCATTTACTATTTATATATATGGTTATTAGATTGATTGGGGAAAAATTGATAAATCCATATTATTTTATCAATAATGATATTTTATGATAAGGAATAGTTTTTATAAATTAATTTTAATGTTTAATATATGAAGAATGCAATGGACATATAGTAATGGGTGGGGCATGGTTAGAGATATCCCCATAATTAATCAATAATATAATGAGATGAATAATTTTAGACAATTAAATGGGTTTTGGTGTGTACCTACCCAGTTATTAATTTGTCTTGGAAGAATTCCATGATGGTATTAATATCATGGTGTCTGTGATTATGACATCTAATATTCTGCATTTCTTTCATTAGGAATTCAATTATTATTATCCATGAGGTTTTATTATTGATATTACACATGAATGAATTTAATGGTCACATTATTGATTACATGACATGTTTTTTTAGTTTTTTACTTTATATTAATGATTATTCCCCATTAACATTTTTTATATTCTACTATAATTAACCCTTATTGAGAATTTTTTGTCACCTTTATTCTATTTTCATTCCCTAGGATATGATGATGTAATCATGGAATGAGATTTCAAATAGGTGTGGAATTTTATTTTTTATTTTTTATATTATATTCACAATTTCATAATTAAATCATGTATTTATATGGTTCTATGATATTACAAAAAGAATCAATCATCTGGGGTTAGATTCTTTATATCAATACAAATGTGAATATGTAGACACTTTTTCTGGGTTACTGGAGTGTTATTTGATAGATGTATTAGTAATAAGTAAATGTGATGTATGAAACTATATGTATATATCAATATATAGTATTTATATGTTCCCAACCAATCTCTATAACATAAAAATTATATTGCATGTAAGGTGAGTGGATTACTGAGCTATCTTTAGGGGATCATAATAGGTCATGGGACCATATCCCTTGTCATTCAACTAAAAATTTTTGGGGTAATATTAATTAAAAAACCAGGATTCAATTTTAAATGTCCATATATAATAGGAAGAAAAAATAACAAGAATTTATATTGAATAGCCTTAACATTTGATGGTCAACACCTGGGCGAAGAATTTTTTTCCATTTTAAATTTCATTTCATGTAAAATATAAATAGAAAATAACTAAATAAATATATTCACCAATTATATAATTAATGTATATTCTAATTTATATTTTTTATTGAGATTTAATAATACAAAATAATATATGTTATTCTATTTATTTTTTTTAATATTTCGTATTAATCTGGGTTAATCGATGGAAATATCTAGTCAGATTTTGGAAATTCCATGTTCAGATTTTTTCAGCCTAATGTAAATACTTGCTTAAATATATGGTGAATTATTAAGATCGATCTACACATTTTGTCACATTCCATCTTGATAATTTGTGGTAAGAACCCCTTCAAATCCTAGTGGATTTTGAAAAAATTTCTATTGTTTTTTATGTATATCAGTTCTTTTCATATAAAAGAATAACATATTGATATTTTATTTGTTTTTATATAAATATAACCCTTTGAGGGTGTCATATATTAAGATAAATATTTTTTGTGATTTGAATCAATTATTATTGAAAGGAATTAGATTAAGTTATTTTTCCATCAATAATATCTCTATAAAATGCCATTCTGACCTGAAATAAATATGATATTAAATAAAAAAATAATATTATAAAAATTAAAAACATTTATCTTATAATTTATTTTATTTTGACAACTAGTTACTCATATGTTATAACTATTATATATTGTTTTGTTAATTGACATTATTTTTTGAAAAGAAATATATTTTTCTTTACAAGGACCTATTAAACACAAAATGATTTTATTATCTTAATGTACATGAATTATATTATATAGAGCTCATGTTAGATCTAGTTTTGGGTAATGAAATAGGTTTTCATTGGTTTTAATATATTAAGCATTTCTAAGCATGAAATTATGTCGCTCTCTTTAAGATTAGATTCTCCCTAAAAATGGTAGTGTAATGTATTTCATGTGAATCCCCTAAGGGATATAATGGTGGCAAAATATTGTATAGATTCACATAATAGAGGGTATCCATTGAAGAGTATTTTAATCAAAAGTGTAATATCATTTCCTTTTCACAAAGTAAAATGAAGGTCCTTTAATTCTTAATAAATACATGAGAGGAATGAAAAAATAGAGTATTTTTGGAATTATGATTGATTTTTTTCCATATAATGTTGACTCCAATTTATAGGCATGGATATACACATTAATTAATTTCATATGACAACATCGAATTTTCAAGGAAACATTTACATATAGGTTTGACTTTTGATGATTTAGTATTTCCCATTAGATCACAACTAATCAAAAATGTAGATTATAAATCACTCATTAGTGAATGGGAAAATAAATTATATCATACCACATTTCATAATCATGTGTGAGCATGAATGTGTTGATAGTACACTTTACCATCCCCCAAAAAAGACCTCATTAAAAATTTATCATTTTAAATAATGAAAAATACATTCCCCATTATAAAGGGGACACCATTAAACACTTCTATCCAACATGGTATTCTAAAATCCGTTCACTTTTAAAATCAAAGATAAAAAATTTGAGTATTTTTAAAAACAAAAAATCCACTAATACCTCAGATTCTTCTAACATTTATAAATTATTGGGATTATATATAAAATCTATTAAAACCATATAATGTTATCCAGTCAAAAAAAGGGTAGAGATGAAAAATGATGCAAGATAATGCTAAAATGTACAAAACATTGAATATTATCACACATATAACACTGCACCATAATACACAACCTCCCAAAAAGAATTGAATATAAATATAAGAATAACATTATCAAAATAAAACAAAATAACAATAAAAAAAATTAAAATGATTCATAATTTCCTAATAGCCAATATGAGGGTTACCACAACTATTTTATTCATGTAAAAATATTATAATAATATTTATCTTATATCTCTAAATAAATAAGCTATCCCACAATAAAATAATAGTATATATATGGTAAATTATGTCACCACTACCTTTTGATCTTTATTGGATGAATTCAAGAGTACCTAATATTTAAAAAAAATCCATCCATTTGACTAGACAATTAAAATACCTAAAATTGTCTAACTAATTCCCATTATACTATTCTAGAGACTCCATGTAAATCATACAACATTTCCCATTATTATTCTTATGTTCTTCACTTCCTCATTGTATCACAAAAAATATAACTCTTGTTTTATCATCAAAATGAACCTTTTGGATTTCCCTTTAGCTTCCTGTAATTCATACATGAAGAGAGATCTAGTGATAAATTCTTATTTCATCTACTAAATGTCATCATCTAGTCATAACCTAAACTCTATAAAATTGTATTATCTAGACACTTTCACTACCACTACATAATTCCATTTATTCTCTGAATATTAGGATAAAAAAAATTTACCTTCGAGTAGTCTTATGAAATTATCCTAAATGTAATTTCCACATCCAGTCATAAAAATATTGTTTTTGATAATAATTAAAAGGAATTAAAATAGAGTCCCCATTTGTGTAAACAAATTTCATTCCACTATGGAATCTTCTATTATAGTTGTCTGGGTCCACCCACTAATCTTTCAATCATCCCATCCAAAATCATGGGGTAGATCCACCTCAAAACATCAGTGATGATTACTATTTTCAATATTTATTAAACAATTTTCCTCCATATATCTTTTATAACTCCTTAACTCCTCCCTACAACAACTTCCAAATGACGTGATACTTCAACAAAATATTCTTAACCCTATAATGGGACATTGTACAGTCGGCCAAGTGAATCAAACCATGTGAATTATAAAATACTTTACAATAATATTTCCTCTTTATAAGTTATTATAATATCCCTTCTATACTATTGAACTCCATACCATAATTAGTTAATAAAACATAATATACTTTTTTGTTAATAGTACGAATAATGATTTAATCATTTACCTCCAACTCGATACCATTCCTCAAAAGGTGTAATTAGTTCTGTAATAAATTAAGGATTTTCTCATTATTGAAGTGTATATGTGTAAAAACATTATCATCAATGATTAAATTAATAAATTTTCTATTTCTAGTTTCCAATTTTTTGTGAAAATTTAAAATTTGGAATAATGTATTAAATTATGGAATCAATGAGTTCAACTAATATAATTATACAATTCAATAATGTACTTATTTTCATATTTTAAAAATCCATATAAATAAAATTTTATTTTCACTGTTTAATATAAACATGGATACACAGGAAAGAGATATACATATGACATATTTTGGATTTATAATATATTACGATTCATGTATTTTATAGCATATGACAAAATTAAAACCAATGATTATCTTGTTTCTCTATAGGGGATATCTCGTAGTATTTAATAATGATAAGACACCACTATATTTATACATATCATATATTTTTAAATTTTTATATCATAGGTCTTTTATTATATTCTGATCATATTCTATAATTAACAAATGTAGTTGAACATTAAGTGTTAATGTTTAAATTTTCTTCTGTATTCACTATCCTTGATTATTCTGTTTAATTTTATGAAACATTATAGATGATTTTTTAGTGAGGTATAGAGTTAAAGGAATTAGTTGTTAATTAAAGTGTAATAATGTTCTTATAACCAATGAATTACTTGAACATTATAAAATATTTCTATAAATACATGGATTATTGGGGGAATCACTAAGGTTGCTATAAATGAGTTAAATGTTTTAAAATTGGTTTATAATCATTTGTGAAATACTTGATTGATTATACATAATTAAAGATATCTTCTTCTTATTCTTTTAATTATGATGCACTAGAATATCATGGTTTTAATGATAATTGCACATATGTATTGGGTTAATCATAAACACTTTGGTGTGAAATTATGAGGGATTCTTTTAGATAAATCACATTGACCATTAACAAACTTTTTTTTAATGATTTGATCCATGATTATCTTCAATTATTGTTACGTGTTATTTATTTTACATTTATGTGGTTTTATTATCAATTTAATGATTTCATAATTTAGGGTTTCATAATGTCTAATGGAAGTTTAATAACTATTATATGATACTAAGACACATATCAGTGGTATTAAATCTATTATATGCTTCCATAACTATTGGAATTTTTAGATGAATAATAAATGAATTTTATTTAGAATCATTATATATGATATTGTTTTTGAACTGTAACATGGATTACAATATGATATGTTATAAATTCGGATAGGATTTTACCATTCAAAATATGATATAGTAACAGTTTTCATAATGTAAATCATTTATTTTTTATGTATCGAAGTGAATGGTATGGATAAACATAACATAGGATAGTAGTGATTTCCATAGTTCACAGTTGCAAAGTAAATCCTTGTATCATGAAGTCGATAAAAATCATAAAATAGAATATTATAGATACACTAAATTCATACATCACAAGTAGCAATATTAATATTACAACACATGATATAGGTATTGAATTTAATCATGTCTTAAAACCTAAAATATATCATTAAATAGTACATATGGGAAAATATTATTTTCTATATTTTAATTATGAATTGATTTATATAATTATTAAATTTTATATAAATTATAAAAATATGCATTAAGTGATATTTTTTTTTTTAATTTTTAAAAATTAATAAATAATAATTTTTTCATAAATTATCATTCAAATTTTAGGAAAAAACAAACAAATAAATATACTTTATATTAATTGTTAATATTGAATAACATTGGTTACTATAACAAAAATATTATTTTTTATAATATTTTTATATAGAAATTATAAGGTAATTCATAAAATCTATATAAAATTAATAAATCACGTAATATATCCAAGATAATATATTAAAATATAAACTATTTTCAATTATTACTTTGAATTGTTTAAAATAATGTATATATTTGAAAAATTATTAATACCACATTAAAATGAGCTAAATAATTTAAATGATCAAAGAAAATATAATATTAAACATATTTTAATTTTATTACATAAATTTTTTGAATTGTATATCAATTTTTCATATGAAATAATGACATATGTATTTAGTAGAAAAAATTGTTATGTGAATTGCCAAAATACTTCATCCATGTATCAAGCCCAAAATTTGGCCCTCCCTAAGTACCAAAAGGAATTATTGACCCCAACCCCACCCCTCCCCCAAGATAGAGACCATATAAAGTGGGTTAACCCTCAACCGAGAGTAAGAATTGAAGATATAGTGTCTGAAGAGTCTAACATGAATCATCTATATGTTAGAAAATAATAAAAAAATAAAAAAATAAGTGTAGATAAAAAATTGAATAATGTGTCATAAATAATGAGTGAAGTATTAAAAATAATTTTTATTTAAAAGAGATTAAATTTAAACATGAATATATTATTATTAACAATCAGGAAACATACTACAAAATAAAATATCATTTAGTAAGTTGACACATAAGAATACATAAATTAAAAAAACAAAAAAAAACAGACTATTTTATCACATCCATGAAAAAATACATTTCTATCCAAATACAAACCCACCATTGATGGACTAAGAGAAAAATCCACTTATCAGAATTAATGGAATACATGGTGGAGGAAAAATCAGAAACCTATATTCAATATAAATGTTTTATACACTTATAAAAATATATATACAGAGTCTCATCTGACATTCCAAGTATGATCTCAGTAAGGATTATATGAAATTACTTTACAAAGGAAATTTTAATGTTATGGTATAAAATATTATATAAAATAAGAGTTTATTATTTCAATAATTTTTCCCATTAAACCAACCACATGGATTTAAAAAAATTCCATAATCTTTATAAACACATTAAAATTTTAAAATAATGGTCCCAACTTTTTATAAAAAAAATATTTTGCATTCAACATTAAATTTATGTCATGAAAACAACTATGATTAACTATATAAAAATACTATATTTATATAAAAAATAAAAACAATTCAACTATGGACCTTAATGACAACATAAACATATAAGTTATTGTCAATAAGTAAAGGTTCCATAAAAATCATAGAAGAATAAGGGAAATTAAAAATGTTGAATGGAAACCCCAATGGAGTGACACAAATAATAAGTGATTTATGGGATGTATTATAAGATTTAACTAGAATCATATTGGTTTTGGATAATAAATTCACATGGACACCATAAAAATCCAAATAAATATAATACCAAAAAAAATATTTGAATTTATAGGGACTAAACCTATACCAAAAACTAAGAGGGAAAAACTCTCCTTGCGAACTGGCCATCTTCCCCACACAAGAATAGATAAAACCAAAACCATCACTCCCATTGGTTACTATATTTCTCCTCAGATGTAAATAATTGGTGATGATTAATCATCCAAATAACGAATGAATTTATTAAAACAAAAAAAATTAAATCTCACCTGACCTCTAACACCTTTAAATAAAACAACCCCTTCATTAAAAATCAAGAAAAAACATTAGAATGTAAAATACATTAAATAGAAAAAAAATAAAAAATGGAAACTATAAGGGTTTAATAATACTTATCCTAGTTGAATGTTCAAAATATACATCTTTAATAAAAACCTATTGGGATATTTGGTCCCCATTCATTTATAAAATATTAGTTCAGACATTCTCTAAACATGAAAACACTCATATTATAAAAATGATAAATTTATAAAAATATGGACTTTTATTAAAAACCAAAACATGTAAAATTTACTTCATTTTATATAAAATAATTTTATGAATCATAATGGGTAAATTTATAACAACATGGAATTAAATATATTGAATCCTCATAAACCACCCCAAATTTCTTTTAAAACAACCTTTATTACCAGGTGTAATTATAAGGAAACCCATTTATAAATCACAAAAAATATCATATATAGGCTTAGAAATATATAATGTGAATTTAAAAAACTCAATAATTCAATAATTTTAAAAATAATTGAATAGTGTAAGAGAATCCAACACAAATTTGGTGGAAACTCTTCAAATTTGATCAAGGATGGTAAAATGGGAAATATGTCTCCTTACAGGGGCCTATAACACAAATCAATTTGTTAGTACTGGCTGAAATGCTAATAACAATAGAAATAAATTTGGATTTGATAGGGGTAAACCATAATATGAGATAATGGAATGATGGAAGAAAGAATGAATAATGAAGGAATTTACTTTTCATGATTGGCTTGAAAAGACACGAGGAGATCAATATGGAAATGTTGGGGAAGAGGAATACCTTCCTTTGGAATCCCATTAGTCAGCAACATAAAATGGTGGAATAGGAGGGTAGAATGCTTCAAAAATAAATATGGGTATTTTAGTGACAAAAAATTTTAAGTTTTTTTCACAGGACACATAGTTTGGTTGCACGAACTGATAGACATAGAACTAACCCTTTTGGTCTTACCTGATAGATGAAATTGGTCGTATGGTTTCTCTGGAGGGATCCACATGGACTGAATAGATGTTCTCAGACAAAGAAATATGACGATGTTACAATGAATAACCCGTATTCATGGTTGTCATATGGTTACCTCTATCCACGTTTTAACCATCGACCACCCATAAACTTTCCAATTTTGCAAAAAAATTCCCAAACTCCTATAAACTCATTATGTTTCAAAATAAAATAAATTATTCAAATAATTAATAACATTAACATGTGGGTGTTATAATTTTCTCCTCTATTCTACTTTCTACCATTGGAATTTCATTGGTCATGTAGTTGGAAAAAAGGTTTTCCACCAAAATTCATGGGATTTAAAGGTTTGTTGGAAGACTTGTAATTTATCAAATTTATAAAATCTACCCCCATGTTCTATTCCTTAAACCCACAATCTTAATAATAAAAAAAATCTTTCAAATTAAAGTTACTAAACCACTAAAATTACAAAACAACATATACAAACATCGTAGAATCCCTATGTGGACAAGGAGACATATCATGAGTCTCTGCACCATTTAGAGTAACCTTAAATGTTAAAATGGTGAAATAATAACAAACAAGTATGAAATACAACATCCAAGAGAGAAATATTATCCACAAGTTACCACTAGAACAATTCTAAATGAATCGATAAAACATTATGATAGTACCAAAAAAATATCCTCCAAATAGAACCATAAACTATCCGCAATCATTAACTAAAAAAGTTAACAAAACTAAAATAAACGAAAAAATAATTTGTCTGGCTTTATATCTAGGATGAAACACCTATCAGTTACCTGATATTTCTATACTTAAAGACCACTTTCTGGAAAACATAACCAAATAAAACTAAATACCAACTAGGTTGTAACCATTAGTGGTTTTATCCAAACCCTAATTACCCAATAACATACCCAAAGGTTCATCCCTTATACATTATTTAATAACCAAATATTCACCTTATAACACATTCTAAATTCTATATTTAATTCACCCACATTATGAAATATCTCAAGAAAAATAATGTAATTATTTCACAAAAACTACCCAAAACCAATATTCAAATTAATAATATAAAAAAATCACCAATTTTACTCAAATAAACATTTTATCCAGTTAACACAAACAAATTATTGTTCAAAACATCTAATAAATTCAATTATAACATCTTATGAAAAAATTATTTTAAAAATAGAAATCATCACCAAAAATCTTTTTAAGTCCTTTGATCCGTGGGATGAATTCAAATTTGTAGAAATTTTTGAATTATGTGGTGTAAAAAATAATAAGATTTAAATAAATTGCATCTTTTTTCTATAGTAGACAAACTATACCCATCTATATGAACTGCCATATTATTGGATACAATGTGTGAGCCTATTAGGAAGCTCAATAATTCCACTCAATTTAACCCCTAACACTATGAAATCCCAAAATTAGTAATAAATCTCATCAAGATTATAAATATTTTTCCTCACGTCCAACCACATAAAACCAATAAAAAACATAATCAAAATTCAGGACTCGGTCTAAGATAACCCATGGAAAGTCAATGTTTATAGTGGAAAAAATATATGTATGCTCTTCCACTAGAACACCATCTAGATTTCAACACCCCTAACTCAAAACTACCACGATGCACACTAAATAGAAATAAGTTATTCCATAATAACATGTTATAATGAATGAAATCTATATATCAGTATACTGGGAACCTGAGATTCCTATCCATAAGGTTCGAGGGGTTTTCTCAATCCTCTTAGGAATGTGATAAGAACCATGTGACAACCGGGTCCCGGTGACAGCACAGACACCCCGCCTTAACATGGTCGTCGGGTCCTGGCCCACCAGGTACCACCAGTTGCCCCGACAGACACGTGGGGCCCACCCCAGTGTCCACCCAAATGCTTGAACGGGTCATCTGACTAATGAAAGTCTCCACAGGCCAAAAAATGTCCTTTCTAGTGTGCTTTGTCCTCACTCACACAAACCTTGTGAAACTTCCCAGAAGGTCACCCATCATGATCACTACTCTAGGCCAAGCACGCTTAACTGTGGAGTTCTAATTAGACAGGCTCCCAAAAAGTAAGGTGCACCTCGTTGACATGAGTCATATCATTTAGTCATTTAACCCTTTATCATTCGATCATGTTATAATCACCCCCCCTTTAGAGCACAACGCCCTCGTTGTGGCCCTACATCTCAACCCAGGCAGTGCACTGCACTTAATCCTGGGTACCACCTCTGATACCAATTGTGACAACCGGGCCCCGGTGACAGCACAGAAACCCTGCCATAACATGGTCGTTGGGTCCTGGCCCACCAGGTATCACCAGTTGCCCCGCTGGCACGTGGGGCCCACCCTAGGGTCCACCCACATGCCTGAAAGGGCCATCTGAGTAATGAATGTCCCCACAGGCCAACACATGTCCTTTCCAGTGTGCTTTGTCCTCACTCACACACACCCTGGGAAACATCCCAGAAGGTCACCCATCCTGATCACTACTCCAGGCCAAGCACAGTTAACTGTGGAGTTCTAATCAGACAGGCTCTCGAAAAGGAAGGTGCACCTTGTGGACACGAGTCATATCATTTAGTAATTTAACCCTTTATAATTCGGGGATGTTACAAACCATGAATTGAACATAACTATCATAGGAATAGTTTCAACATTAACATAGATTCAAAATGGAGTGGATCCCCTCTAATAATATTAAATGAAACATTATTAATTTTTATGTTGATGAATAAGTAAATAAATATGTTTGTATTAATAAATAATAATAATTTGTCATATCCCATAAGAGAATTTGTACAACAAATTTTTATTAACAATCAATGAATTTCAAAATGATTAAATGGTGAATTAAAATAGATAAGCTGATTAAATAGTAAAATATGGATGAGTATTCTAATACATGAGCATTCAAAAATAAAAAACTAAAAAATACCAAAGTAACACCAATGTGGGGCCATTAATTCCTCTCTAAACTAAACCACACCATTAGAGGTACAATAGATCAATCAACTAGCTGTAAAGAATGGAAAAAAAGATGGAGGAAAATCATAAAACAGGTATATAATATAAATGTTATATATATAAAGACTGAAGTATTTGAATCATTTTATAAAATTTGATGAATATGAACTCACTAGGGAGTCTATTCAATTCCTTTCATCATGCAATTCTAATTTTTTTTGAATTATAATAAAAAATAAGAGTTTAATATATCTAATATGTTTTTTGGAAAACTGACCATCTAATTTCAAATAAAAAAATACTACATTATTTGAAAATAATTTTAAATACAAAACATCTGTGATTTATTTAAAAAAACATATTAAATTATTTTCCTTTATAAATGGAAAAAAATTCTTAAATGTACATTGAAGGCCCATATCATTACCAAACACTCTAATACCAAATAAACATAACTTAACTAGGAACTATCAATTCAATATAAACATTCATATAAGAGAGAATAATAAAACGATCCATATAAATCTATCAAGAATATCAGGAATGAAGCAACATAAAAGATAACCTCAATAGAGTACCACTAATCATGATGTTTGTCATGGGATACATCCTGGACTCTAACCTGAATGAAATTAGACCAAGTTATCAGATTCGTAGAGCTACTATATGCATCATAAAAGTATTTCTAGTCTGGAACTACCTCTAAAAAGCGTCACAGGCCATATCAACACTGACCACAAGAAAGGAATAAGTTTTATAGTGCACTATCTATATTTCTCACACTGAACATGGGAAATAAGTAACTAGAAAACTCATTATAACCTCTAGTATCGACGACATCAATAGAGATGAGATAATAAATCAACAAAAAATGAACACATAAAATAAAATAAATTTCTTAAATCCCTCCACACCTAAACATCCCTCATAAATAACATCCCTTTCATACAATTTCCAAATAGTAAATTATCATGTACACTCAATAAAAGTTAATAAATGAAAAAATAAAGAGAATTGTGGGGGACCCACCAGAAACAACCACACACAATGTGTCAAATGGTCATTGTCAAAGTAAACCATTATGGATTACAATTCAACAATTCTTTTATATGAGTTCATTTCAATCATCCTTTCAAAACAAAACCAATAATTTTATCTCTAATGTTTTAAGAAATAGATTCTATTTTACCAAAAACAAAACATTTGAATAATCCCACAATGTTTTATCAGAATCACTTGAAGGGGCCTCATAAAAAATTTCAAAAATCATGGAATGTAAAAAAAATAAAAACATAAAGAATAAAAAAAATTCCATTGAGGACACCAAATTTTAAATGTTATAAGTCCACGAAAAAATTATAAATCATAAATAATATATATATAGCCTTGAAATAAATTAAAATTAATTTATCAATATTATATATATATTAAAAAAACAAAATAAAGGAATGATATTGAATCACCTACCAGAAATTGGTTGGAAACTCATTGCCTTTGGTGGTTGAAGAAAAACCATCCAAGAAATCAGCCTTCCCAAGCACTAGAAATTCCAGCATCCTTTGTTAGAAACAACTCATGAAACTATTAAAATCTATACAAGGAGTTAGTGTTTGATAAGGGAAGAATATATAGGGTAAATCAGGGAGAAAGTTAACATAATATATGGATGGAAGAGAGAATTAAATACAAGTAGGAATTGTCTTAAAAATTGATGATGACTTAAAATAATATTGAAAAATATTAAATTATATACAATAATAACATGGGGGATTAATAGATTATAGATAATCTAAATATCATATAACTATCTTACGTATTAATAGAATAATAAAAATGAATTTGGTAATATTAAAGAAAAATATATTGAGTTTATATATATTTAATAACATATAAATTTTGATTTATATTAAATCAATAGATTTTATATTATTTATAATTTTTTCATAAAATTTCATCCATTCTTTAAATTTATGCATAATTGATTTATTGATTGTCATTACATGACTAATTAATTAATATAATATTTATATTACGAATTCTTTTATGATTTTTTGTAATTGAGTATAAAATATTTATACAAATTGATATATATTCACTTAAGGAGTTACATTCTTGGTATGATAGTTGACTATGTATTTTTATATAATTAATTTCTCTTATACTAGTGTTGGGAGGAGGATTATATAGGTTTAATATAGTATTAACTAGTTGGGTGTGAAATATTATGATGAAGTCAATGCCTATTTAGAGTATTGAACCTTGGGCTATAGAGATTTGGTCCTGAACTCTCATTTTTCTAAGATCATATGATTTTTATATAAAAAGTCAGGTTGGTTACAAATCTGACTTAGTTTTCCCATTTCATATTTTTTATGATTTCTTATGTTCTAATACTTTATATGGATGTATTTCATATATGATATACAATTGATGCATTTTGATATAGGCATATAATTGGATTTTAATTTTGGTTAGTAATATTGGATATTGCTTTGGAAATGAGTTACACATCAATATGGTTGAAACATAATGATATTGTGGAATGAAAACTGATTCAAAAACTAAATCATTAAAATCAGACATACATGTAAATGTAATACATGGTATAATATAGTTAGCTAATTTAAACCCCTTAAATAATAATTTATAGATTCCATATAACATGAACTCGTATAAAGGCCTCTTTCATCCAACTAGGTAGGCTCATGCTAAAGTTGGGTTCCCATGGACTATATTACATAATCCCAACTGAAAATAGAGAATTCTAGGAGTTAGGATACAAAATACCATAATGTTATTTTGTTCACAACTTTCTAGGAAACCTTAAGAGTTAAGATACCAAAATAATAGTTATGGGATAATCTATATGATTGATTTGGGAGTAAGGTTTTTCACTCAAGTATTATAGAGTTATATAAGATGGTATTTGGATAATGGACTTCTAAGATAGAAAACGTTTTATGGGAAAATTATTTCAAACTCAATAAATAGTAAAATATGAATCCTGTAATACTTAAGAATGTGATATAAATTTATAAATGAGTATTCATTCTATTTGGAATATATTAAATAATATTACTGATTCTATGATTGTAAAACTTGATACACATCCAATTAAATATTCTTCTTGTATCAAATTGAATAACCATTGTAACAACAAAATTTTATATAAATATTTGAAATGTATAATATAAATGTATGAAATTATATATATTTTTATTGATAAAAAGAATATTTATTATGTAAGAAGTAAAATTCAAAAATATTGAGATACCTCTTATAGTGTATCTAATTGGTATGTAAATAGATATATATTGTCATAGTAATAACTTAAATCCTTGAATTGATGTATCCACTTTATTTCTTGTATCCATGGATAGTATTTTAAAATAGAAATATCAGATTATGGATTCATTCAATATTATATATAACTCCGAAATACATAATAAATAATTAGATATAAATGATAGTTATGATATTTTTATGGAATGTTTTGTATATAATAGATCCAAAGGTTTATAAGTCTCTAATAATATACTTATTACGATTGGTTATGTAACAAAATAGAGATATATGGGTCTAAATAATATTTTATTTGGATTAATACTACAATATACCATTATATCATCAAAGGTTTCAATTTTTATTGTGAACTAAAATACGAATAAGTTTCAATTTTTTTGAATTCCATGAGATAAATAGATTCATTTATTGCATTTACCATTCAAGAGAAGAAAATTATATTCTAGAATATCATATTTTCTATAGGAAAGCCATATATTATGTCCTACAATTGATATTTAATGAATTTTAAACCAATGAAAATAGTATGGAAGGAGGATTAGTGCCTCAAATATGAAAATCCAATTAACTAGAGAAGGAACTACATAGAATACCAGAGGGGTATAAAAAGTACATGGGGAATCAATTCTCATACTAATCCTATAGAAATAAATTCTTTTATTTTTTTACAGTATATTATAAAAATACTATATTATATATATATATATGATATCATAATTTTTGGTGGATTGAATGTGATATCTTAATGTATGAATTCATATAGTGCATGAAGTATTTCTTTATTAACGATTTTGAAATGGTGGATTAACATAAATCTCTACTGGTCCAAAATTATGATTTTTAATTATATCTTTTTTCTATATATTTTATAAGACTTGTTTCTATAAATATATTTCGATAAAATATAATTAAAAATGTTATTAATAAAAATTTTTAGGATTTGATATTATTTTATGATTTTTTTGAAATAGATGAATGAATCAAAATGCTTTAGCTAGTGTAAAAGTTTTTTTTCCAATATATTTTTCAAAAGATGAAAATTGATTCCAAAACTTATTACTAGAATAATTTAGAAAAATTCATTTGTTTTCAATAATTATATAATCATATATAATATTTTAGTTTTCCAATATTGAGGCCATATGAATGGTTCCCCAATAAATTTCTCTACATGAACTTATGTGTGGATCCCCATATGCTGGAGGCTACCGACTAGCTGTTGGGGTATTGGCTAGTACCATGGATAGACTATACCATCATATTAGAGTGTAAAATAATAGATAAATAACCTAGAATCATAAATACCTATGTATATCGAATGAATGAATAAATATAATCATGCTATAATAAAATGGAATGTATTCATACAATCATGTAGAATTTTTTCCCACAGGTATGATCATATATACCAAGTAAGTAAATAAAATATCAGAAACTAGAAAATAATTCATGCCTCAAACTCCATGCCTCAAGCCCAATCTATAGGTCCCAAACAATCCACTCTATCTCGAACACATAATATCATCCTCATCCCAACCTGTTCTAATAACCAAGTGAGAGTCTCCTCAGGTACCCAAGTGGAATGGAATCCCAAAATTGGTGTGAGTAGAATACTCAGTAGAGAACCACCAATGTGATCCCTTACATAGTATACATTTTTTGATATGTACATTTCATATCCTCAGTGGAAATAAATAAATATAAATAAGGATAATAATTAAATAAACCACCAATGATCCTCAAATCTACGACCTAAATGGAAAACACATTCTTTTTCTAGTGTTAGAATTTCTATTCGTAGGTCATGATATCAAAATAATCATATAAAATACTATATCAATGGGTTTATCCCAAGAATACCTAATTATTTCAATTAATAATCCAATCAATCATAAAAAAATGGAGAAACTAATAGATCTGTGAAGTCCACAAAATCTCCCAAAGCACTAGGTATAATTAATGGATCAAATGAATTTCCTAGAAATATAGAAAATCGCTCAATGAGAATCATCACTATGTCACCATGTGAAATGGATCGATCCCTGGAATCATAGGAATCCTGATCAGAAACATGTTATGTCACTAGGATTTAATAGTAAAATCCTAAATGTGACTTAATTATTTAATAATTGATATATTGACCACAATACCCATGTGTGAATATTTACATCATAGAAATTCTAGGAATATTAGGGATTGAAGGTTTCCATGAATATTTTGTAGACCTAAGGTTGAATCATGGTTCCCTTGATATTCATAAGTGTCTCAAAAGAAGTATCCTAAGAAGAGGATATGGGCATACATGATGATGTCATCTCTTCACATGTATCATCATATATCAGCTGATATCATATGTTGGGTCCTTGGAAGCCTATTTAGGAATCCTCAACATCACTACCATATCGTCTTTTCAATCTCAAAAATTGGATTCAACAATGAATGCATGGGTATCTATATATGCGTTAAAATAAAGTAGTGAGAGTATAATAAAATGACAAGGTTTTGATAAAATTCAAAACCCCTTTATATAATAATAAACCCCTCTGGATCATATAACCAAAATCAGTTCTAAATAGACACTCATTGTCATCTCTACCCATACCTAAATAAAACCTCTCTATGTCAGTCTACCACTGGGGTACCTACTTAGGCACGCATAGTTAATAGATAATATGGGGAAAAACATGAGGTTATCTTTAAAAAAACTCACATGAAGTTAGAAACCTAACAATCATGGGTATTACTTGTTGAATCATGTTCTTAATTATCTCAAAAAGGTCATGGGCCTAAATATTGTTCCCCAAACGCACCAAAAACAAAGTAGATGGATCATTTCTCATCTATAGGTCTTTAGTGTACTAGGGTTTTACACTCACCCAACATGATTCCCTCATACTAATGGTATTTCCATGAAGGAGATTTGTTTCTCTAGAAGAATGATATCTCTCTCCATATTCAACTGAATCTTCCTGAACTATCTACAATTTTTCCTTGGCTCGTGTACGGAATAATATTTACTCATTCACTCCATGTCACCAAGAACCAATCTAGGGGGGAATCTTTGGGAACCTATGATAATGTATTTTATATAATAATCACTTAATTTTAACAATGAAACATACCCCATAAGATTTATAGTGTTAGGAAATACTACTATAAATTGACGTCCTTAGTCGTCAGTGGTTGTTTAAATTAATATGGACCACTAAAACTGACATTGTATAGGCACATTTGTCTAGTTATTAAAGTTATATTATTTAACATAAATGTATTAATTTAAATTCTAAAACAAAATTATTTTACTAAAATGGACATCTACATCACTTGAGAGCCCACACACCTACGTGCATGTATTAAAAATCCTAAATGCCAGAGGGATTGTACCAGGGCCACATAACATAATATCATAGACCATTCCATTTAATTATATATCACAATATATAGTGAAAATCCTCAAACATTCATCATATAATCTCGATCCATTAACCAGTTATCTATCCCATAATAAAACATAGAAACAAATTGGTTAGAACAAAAAACATTATTAATTCAAAAAATTATAATTTAATTATAAATTATATAAATCACCATAATTGATGAAACACCTACCATGTGGCATCCTCATATAATAAAAATGACCAACCAATCACCAATGGTCCATGACATGTGTTCTATACTTACCAGGGTAAAATCATGATAGATCACAAACTATTCAAGAAGTAATTTTTTAAAATTTGAATTGGATAACTATATAAAAATCAGCAGAGAAACATAAATGTTCTTATCAAATTACTAAAGATGTTCATTGTGCATTATGAGATTCCACAATGAAATTAGTATGGAACCCCAATCTACATTTGATAATTACATCATTTTCCTATGGAATTAGAACCACATACCAATTCCGAAATGAAAATAAAACAACTGTGAATAAAGAGGAGGAAAAAAACATGTATAATAAATCATTATACCAAGGATTCTCAAAGATGAAACATGATTCATCAACATTTAATTAATGTTGAATATTATAAAATGAGGTTTAGAATTCCATATAAATAAACTCCCCCTTAATCAATTTCATACTTAAAATAAGTTGGTGTCGAACCATTAAATGGTGATTTTACCCACCACTAAAAAAACAACCAATATCTCTATCTTTGAGGTGATGGGGGTCACCTTGCTACTGGTAGGCCACCAGACAACTGGTCTTGGGGTTATTCACTAGCTGGTGACCCTTGGAGGGATTTATGAACACTATTAAGGATATTGAGGGTCCGATGACTTACCACTAACTAGACAGTGATTTCTGGTTGTAGCCCCATCCACTATGGTCCTAGTGCTGCCTAAACCCTCAACCTGACCTTTAAACATCATCCATTGAACAATGCAAATATATTATAGGGATTTGACCTTTTAATACCCATTTAGATCCTTGATTCAAAATCCACATAATCCACTAAAACAAATATACAATGTTCCCCATTAATTCAATAATCTTTTGACCATAACATATTATTAATATCCAAACCATAACTCATCTTCTCCTTGATAAGTCTCAGTAGACATTCATTTATCCATCCTGACCTATATCACTTTTCAATTCATGTTCAAATGACTGTATTATATCATCATATTCAAGTAATTACCTCTCAATAGCCTACAATGTCAGGGTGTCTAAACTACTAAAACATTACCGATTTCTAGATTTTTTATAGAAACATTGATATGTATCTGTATTAATTTAATCCAAACAGAGATAGAATAGTTTCTACATATATTTAATCTCCATTCTAGGGGTTCTTCCCACTATATCCTCTTATAAATAATATTCAATTATAGGACCCAGAGCTCCCAAAATTTGAATTTCCTATAAAAAAAATTCATAATTTTCCATGACACGATTGGTCTCTGTTTTGGCATACTAGACCAAATAAAATATAAGAAACTATCCAAAGGTCGATACTAATTTTCATTCAAAAGTGCAATATAAATATGGATGTGTCTCCCTCATCTGATAACTGATGACAACATTCTATATTATCTAATAAATACACAAACAATTATTGTAGTACAATCATCATATACAACATGGTGTACCTAATTTGGTTCCCTGTCTACAAAATCTGATAATATGTGAATATGTTAGTCGAACTACCAATGGGAGACTTCTTTAAAAACCCCTCAACTTAATCAGTCGACATTTCATCCATTTACTGGTTCTTTATTTCTTGAAACCTAAATGGATATAATGATCCTTAAGACACATACACTAATTCACACCACCAACACGAGAAAAATGATTCATGGATGAGTTCCATGTCAGATAAAACTATTCATTATTCTATGTTGTTCCATGAGTGTCACTGTTCCACCGATATGATCATGTTTGGATAAACATAATTTATCCTGAGCCAATTGAAATGATCAGAATCCATATGAAGTCAAATATGAACCTCCACCTAGAGTTCAATATGGACTATAATTAAATCCTAATAAAATTTACAACTAGGTATACAAATTGTAAATGCAACCATTTTATTACCAATTTCATGTACCCATTATCCATCTTTCACATGGGTTGTATTTTCACAAACAACATTAAAATACACATCATATGAGTGACCTTATCATTGTAAAACAAGATAAAATACCCAATAATAATAGACCCTTCCTTTTTCTTCACTGAATAGAATGATTAGCCTGGACAATCTAGATCAGAATTCAGTGCTGTTAATTTACTTCCCAACCACATATTAGAGAATAATTTTCATTCACATCCTATTCAATTCCCAATTGTAATGATTGTTCTAACCTCAAATGTATAATAGTTCACAACCCACCATATGGCATACCTTATATCACTCCTCAAGTGATACAATCAAAGGTTCCATTAGTAGTACTAGTATGTTGCTCCTCCTAATCCATTACCATCCATTACATCAACCATTATTTTTTTTACATTTTAATTATGATCATTAATGTTATCATCCCTGATAAATTTTCAATATACCATCTCCCATAAAGGTATAATTTTCATTTCCCCCATACTCTAGGTTATATGTCCACATCATCTATATCATATATGTCATCCCTAGACTCATTCATATTCCCTCACCAATATATCATTCTTCATGAAACAGATTTAACCATGTGCACTGACTGAATGTCATCCAAACATAAGGAATATAATTCTATATGATGATATCATAAAACTAAACTCATGATCCCCTAAGTCACATCACATCTTGGAAACTAGAATCTAGTTAATAAAAACTAATAATGATCCTCATGCATTATGATCTCATTAATCTAAGTGATCCATTAGATCTCATTTTAAAAATCATTCATATTTATAATGAAAATCATAACCAGACACATAAAATCAATCTATTATTTACTAAAAACAAAAGTTTCTACCCAAACATGCACCATTCCTAGAAGAACATCCAATTTCAATAGGGTTATAAACTCAATCGAACATTCCCCCAATTTCCTACTTCGATAGAAAAATAATAGAAACTCATTTTTCCTAAAATCCTAATCATAAAGAATTATCATTTTCCATCCAGAATCCATTCTCAAGTTTATTCTCATATGTTGGTAGCCCCTACACCCTATCCATATCGCATCAACCAATCCTACGATTACTGTATTGTCATCCTTAAGGAATATGATTCCCTAGATCACATCTATAATCATCTTACAAGAATTGATTTTGAATGATAAAGCATCTTTCATGCCTCACATTTATATGGAATCTCATTATCTTAGGATAAACCATATCACTTATTACCTAAAAAATCTTAGGTAAACTCAAATAAACAACCAAACCACAAATTTTAAATCATAAAAAGTAACTAAGATCTCTCATACAACCCACATGCCATATATCATGGAATCAAATGTGGAAATAATGAACTATAGGTTCTCATCTATACATAATTATTAGGCATCTCATGTTGAGTCATCATCCTTCTAGGGTATAAATTCTGGTCGAGCAACTATATAAAGGATTAACCCCTTGGTAATTACATTCTCATTTGACAGTGTTTATATATATATATATATAACATTATCATATTAGACAATATGTTCCAAGTGAATCATAAAAATTTCTTGGATATGTAGAATTACATTCTAATCTATATGGGAAACATTATATAGGTTGTTTCTAACATTTTATACAATCTAAACTATATTATAACTACACCAAGGGGGTTTATTTTCAAGTCAGGAATATACTTTATGGACCATCTAGGGCCTCAATGCATCCACTCATAGAGGGGTTCCACCATCGTCAACATTAAAGAGAATATGAACATAGAAACACATAACCTACAATCAAGAGAATATATATATATACATGATGGTATAGCTATGTAGAATTCCACCAAGAAAATATATAAGAATAAATGTATAAGTTCTTTCTGTCACTTTAAATACTTTAAAATCATCATTAGTGACATCAGGCATAACCAAATTAATTTTCATGTGAATCATAAAATCTTAATATTGATACATGATGTGCCTCCTACCTCTATGGGACTTGAGAGAAATCCAATCTAAATAAATAACCTCAAACTTCATGTGAGGTACATCATGTGGGAATAAATTAAATATAACAATGAATATCAACAAGAATTATATTGATCCCCTAGTATCTTGAACATCCATCTAGAAAACATGCTCTGGATGAATATTCCTGGTATCTATTAAATTCTCTAACATATTTCTGTATCTCATGGAAACTATATCAGTAAATAATCCTTTCAAACTAGTTTGAAACTTCTAGTTTTGGGGGCCACACAACCACTTCCCCTGTATGGTTCACTACATGAAGTCAGGCGTCCCCCACCATATAACAACAATTTTCAACTAGCTGTGGGATTCAATGTTAGTGGAATATTGAGACTATATCTCCAAATTATAGAGAACAATGTTATATAAATAAAAATGTATTATTCATATCATATTACATGGTAAAAATGTATAAAATAAACCTAATGTAATAACATCGTATAAATCTATATGTGCATGTAAGGATTATTGAAACCCAGGGTATCCCATATAAATAGTAAATGAACAAAAGATAGAAAATAGGAAATAGGACCTAACACCAATTTTAGGTCTATCCTCAAATTATTGGGTCCCACTTGAGCTGATTGATCTTAAACCTATAATATTAGGCCTCGTTCGATTGTTTTCTTACAACCATGTGAGAGTCATCAAGTGTATCCAAGTGAAAAGGTGGCCCAAGCGAAGGGTGGGAACTAAAATTAGAGGGTAACCAAAAACATGGACATGTATATATAAAAAATGTATTGATGTGTTCATGTGATATGATCAATATAAATAAATAAATAAACAAAAGAAACCTTAATAAATAAAATATTATAGATCCATAGGGATACAACCAAAATCAACCAAACCTAGTTCATCCAATTCTGAGGTGTCTCTGAGTACATAATGATATCATGAAAATCATTATATAATACTAGATCCTATAGTGAAACCTTGTAATCCCTAATTTTTGAGATCAAATATCTAACATCCCTTCATGAATGACTAAATAATTATATCATATGTCAATGGGGTATCTCTAAATCCCTTGGTATAATTAATGGATAAAATCAAATTCATCGGTATCTAGGGAAATTATTGAATCTATAGCATATATCTATAAACAAGACAAATGGATATTCCAAAAGAATCATGGGAATGAAAATTAGAAACACGAAATGTCACCAGAATTGACTGGCCAAATCCTAAGGGTTACCAAGGCATGTCATCATGATAATTCTGATTCCAATCCCAAAGCTAGAATTTTTAGATCCAAGTCATTATTTGAATTCTAATGATAATGGAATCCATGTAATCCCATAAAAATGAATGATAAAATCATGGTATCCTAATAATTCTTACATGGGTATGAATACAGATCCCAAGAAGCACATATGGGATCCATGATGATGTCATCTCACCAATTAAATAATCATATATCATATAGTATCATAAGATGTATCTTGAGATGAGGATATAGGAATCCTTAATTTTATTTCCATCATGTCGTATTGGGATCATACCATATATTGTAGGATTAATGCATTGGAATTTGTAAATTCATCAAAAGAATATTAATTAATTAAAATGGTTGGCATAATTCCAAAACCCATTTCTAATATACATATACTCTCATGATAAAATAATCATTATAGTTTCTTTGATGACACATGTTACCATCACAATATAGACCCATATCCACCCTCTCAGAGATGGTCTATGAAATGGATACCTTATAGGGTCCCCTAGGTTATCATAAAGGAATGGTTCCCAACATTGGGATTACATTAAAAAAACTCACAAGAGGGAAAAAATCAACCACTCAAGAGTATTACATCACTAAACCAGGGGCTTTACTATATTATGGAATATTGAGCCCAATGGTAATTCCTATTAGGAATCACACACTAAGGAGATGGAATATAGCTCATCTCCTTAAATTTAGTGGAGTAAGTTTTTCTACTCACCTAGATTTAATCCCTACATTATATAGTTTTTCCATATAGTTAAACATGGCTAAATAGGAACCATTGATTTCCCCAAAATCACATCTATCTTCAAAAAAAGATCTATATATTTTACAGGACTCATACACCGCCAAACGTTAGGCTATTTCCTCGAAGTAAAAAACCTCTATTGGGAGGTCACTTAATGGAACCTATTCTAAGGTTCTCCATTTTTTTAATTATTTCATATTAACTAATGAAAACCTATTTTGTTTATTGCACATGTAAAATCATACCACCTTAAATTTAGAGCCTCAACCATCATCATCCATATATATCAAACTTGTATAAAAAACCCGAAGTGACATTAGAGAATTTTTCTATTCATTCATTTCATTTTATTAAATAAAAAAATTTACATAAATTATGAAATATAATTATTTATTTAAAAAGAAAATTAAAATCATTGGAGATCCCACACAAACACATGTATATAAAAAAATATTAAATTCTAAAGGGAAATTACTAGGACCACAAACCTCAATAACACAGACAATTCATTTTCATTCCGGACCCAGTTAGGCCCTTCTCAAAACCTGAGCATGCCTCTTCCAAGACTGATCCATCACCCAAGGATCCAACATAATCCAAAACATCTAACTATTTTAAATATAACGAAAACCATATATCATAATATAATTAATAATTTAATTCCATATTATAAAACTCAACATAATTGAATAAATTTAAAGTATGTGGCCTCATCACATCTAAACTGTGACCAATCACTCACTATAGGTCCGTAAAACACCTACAACACAGGTCTAGGAAAATTCATAAAAATGTGAACAAAACACATAATTAATTTATTTAAATTTAAATAGAAACCCTTAGATAAATTGGTGGTCAATCATACCTTCAGCAATTTGAAAAAAAAAACTATTTTCATGGGGTCTTATGAGATTCCCATAATATATTAGCATGGATTCCCTATAAACAAATGATAATTCTACTATGAATCCGTGGAATAAGCACCACATTCATAGTTAGAAATGAAATGAAAACAATAGTGAAGATAAATGTGGACGAAAGCATCAAGAAGAAGACAAATTACATTGCATTAACCATGAATCCACACCAAGATTCATCTCCCTTGAAGGATTTTTGAATGACATAAAAAGGGTGACATAAGCTCATCGAAACCAACTCCCACGTAAAACTATTCCTATTTAAAATGGAGGAAGATGGGGAGACTATCAAATGACTATTTTTCCTAGATAAGAAATGATATCTGCCCCATTGGAATGAAGGCATGGCTCACTAGAATGTCGATGAGAAGAGGAGGGTGGCAGGGATACTTCCTTGGCCACCGATAAGATGGAAGCCTTCCAATAGATTTCTAATAGCTAATGGCTACAAACCTGGTCACCACATACTTCTATAAGTTCATCCTAATCCCAAAAAAAATATTATTCAAGATTTATTCCATGAACATGAAACCTCTTTTAATGGGTTATTAAATACAAAAAAACCATTTGGAACCTTCATTCGAAAAATAGATCATTCACCAAGTCAAAATTTCATTGTTCCCCAAAAATTCCTGACCAATACAGATGAATGAAGTTATAAATACAATATATTATTTATTTATAATTATTATATTCATTATATACACTCGCTGAATAAAAATATATATACATTTATGATGAATAAAGACAATGTGTTTTTAGATTGAAATTATAGGGAAAATAAAGTGTATAATAGTTTATTGTAAATATTTTTAGAGTATATATTATCGCATGTAAAAAAATATTGATAAAAATAATGAAAATTAAAAATTAATGTCATATTATACTATAAATGTGTTTTGGGTATATTAATATATAATGAAAATGTAAAGAGATAAATTTAGTAATTATTAAAATCTCAAAAAAAATTGAATGGGAAGGATCCAAAATGACAGTGATAATGAAACATAAAATAGTTCTATATAAATTTTAATTTTTTTTATATTATTGAGAAAATATAATTTCTTGATTTGTTTCCACATTAATCATTCCAATATAACTAGTAATAATTTTGGATCGAGGAATTGGCAAGACTTGAGATTTCAAGGCATTGTGATCCTGAAATTGATATTTGAAAAATATTAAATATATTAATATGATAAAAATTGATGTTTGTGGAAAAATTGTAATAGATAAAAATCAATGTCTTAGATTAGAATAACGATTTGACTCGATACATGACATAATCATTATCGATGCTGAATTTTTTGGAAAAGGTTATCCCGATCCCTATAAAAAAGGGAAAATTTATCTTATTCATTTATTTCATTGATCTGGTGACCTTAATCCCAACTTTATAAATACCTAAATATGGGTATGTAGAAACTTTATTGAAATAACCCTAGAGACATATGTTGGAGTCATTGGGGAGATGTTGGAGATCTACATTGGATCTGACGATCTGATCGGTACCATATGGATCATCTATGCCAACATAGTTTGAGGATATTTCCAAAAAAGTTAATTTATAGAAATAATTCTTCATCAGTGTTTGATCAAAAATAAAGGTAAAAATTATTATTTATATGGATTCATCTTTTTAAGATTTTCCATGTCAAATATTTATGACATCCCAAAATAAGAATTGATTTGTGCATCAACTATAGATTTAAGTTCTAGTCAATTTTTTTTTTCTGAACATTCCACTTCATCAATCTATTATAAAACAAAAAATCAAGGCTTAAATGAAAAAATGATAATTTTCATTCCAAATATTAAAGGTTAATGGTTTCCCCCAAGTTTCTTTCTAAGATCATCGTGAGTAATTTGTTTTTCCGTGATTAGATGAATACCAAGTATTTGTCATTTTTTGAATTTTCATCAGTGTAATAGATAAAAACAGTAGGTGTTGTTCAATATTGGGGGTGAAATCAAGTTTTTATGATGGTGGATGATAAGAGGAATATCCAAACTGGCCGTATGGATTCTTTTTTTAGTATATAAGTGGTGGTTTCCTGTATGGAGACATTTTATCACAACAAACTGATATCATAGTGTATCGAAGCTCTGTTTCTAGTGAGTAGATACATATAGGGGAGGTAAATATAGATCCAACATTTTCAATGTGAATTGTGGTGGATCCATATTTTATTGAAGTATGGGTGTACATGGAGAAAGAACAATGGGATTCAGTGAATCATGTGACACAGATCACATAATCATATGATACAAAAAATGTGGGACACCTAGATGTGCTGATAGGGTTTTCTAGGAAATTAAATATCATACAATGTGTGACAACTTTCATATGACTTGTAACACTAGGATTGTGTCTTAGTGTGTACTCTTTATGTACACATGAATGTACATGACTAGGAACATAGCCATGATTAGAGTACACAGGCACAACTCAGTACTTGGACATGGATAGGTGTATAGACACAACTAGATATATGGAAATATCTAGAGTAAATAGACCTGGGAAGAGTAAAAAAATCATATAAATGGGAATTCAATATATAGTGGTGAACGACGTGTTACCAAATTACATACTGTGTACTTCTTTAGAGACGGATTGTATCCCTTTGTCTCTTTGGTATATACCATGTTTAGTTGACTGTGATTACCTAATCTTTTCCAATGATGGTACAATGGGACATTAAATCCTCAATATATGGTTGTATTACCATATACCAGTTTAATATTGGATATATTTCTATGTATCACTTTATGGGACCAGTGTGGGATCCTCTATCCTTCCTAGGTGGAGTTCATGGTATCTAAGTGACCCCCATGCATATGTTTTCAATCACCTATCTATTATGAATATCTAATAGGGTTTATGGTGTCCCCTAGTACCCAGGTGTGTGATCCCAAAGATGGATGATGAGATCTTATAGGATCCATGGAGTAATTCTTATGTGGGACCCAATGATCAAGACCTCTTGGATAACTGTCAATAGTGATTTCATGGCTCATGTAGTGAGTACTCCAAAGATGAGCGTTACCTAGAATCTACATGTACTATCCTATTGATGGTATTTTTGGTTGATACCACTTAATATGGGCTGTCTATCATGATTATATCTCAGTTTTTTTATTACTGTATTACTATTATTATCTTAATACTCTTGATTCTTTATGATTACTAATTTCTAGGTGTCATACTATGTGTTGTTATAATCAACCCTAAAATGGTTGTTTCACACATATTTTGGGTCATATATAGATGATGTCCCTTTTAATAGTCGCAATATAAAAGGGAGAAGTATGATCATTGTTGGGCATGACTGACTGATGTGTTTTATAGGTGGCGGCAATTGACTGTCGTCCCCTTCTTCTGATTAGGTCAGACACTATATTTTTTTATAGTCTTATATTTATCCCCTTTATAAATTTTTATTATTTTTATCATTCAATGATGCGGGATATATGTTATATATTCATTTATAATATTAATTTTTTGTTACATTCTTGGAATTTTATGGCCATGGATATGTGTGCATGTGTACATGTATATTTGGATAATTCCTCCCATGTATGGGTTATAGAGACTAATTTCTAGTTAGTATCTCATTTCTTATTGGAGGTGTGATTGGTATAGTCACCCTTATTTTATCACAGACTATGTGGGCGTCAGTGGGTTGTGTCGTGATAGGGTGGAAGGAAAGGAGTTTATTTTACCTATGTACCAGTATGTGTATTTTTTTCCTAGCTGTGTGATTTTTTTTGGGATTTATGGAAATATTTTTATAGTTTTTAATGTTAGGATTTTAGGAAATATAAACCATTTTTTTTGTATTGGCCAATTTGTATATACATTATGATTCTAATAAACCTACTTTTGACTCATTACATATATATATTGGTTTTTGGGGAAAACATTTGCATATTCATCATAAAAGAATGGGTTTTAATTTCCATGTCCTTCACCAGTCATCTCCTCAGATATGCTTATTGACTATCATTCTTATTATTTATTTAAAGAATCCTCTATAAAGGAAAACCTCCACGATTCCACTCTGTGATCATGAGGATGATCCATTGAGTGATAATTCTTACTATAGTGGCATCTACATGATGTGGTACCTCAAGGTGGATTTATAGTTATGCTTCCAGCCATTGAGTAGTTGTTAGCACCAACAGTACTAGTTGAGGTTGCATAAAGGATATGTGATCATCAAGTATTCTAGGGATAGAAAACTTCAAAGTTTCTGGCCTAGCCAGACCACCACGTGGATGAGGAATGCCTATAGGTTTTCACTATAATTTCTTACCTCATAAGGACACATTAAGATTAGCTGGATGTCCACATATAGAATCTTCTATAGGGATCCATAGGGTGATAGTGGGATTTGGTGACTTATTAAAATTATGATATATCCATCTCTTGGTTATAAATAGATCATATATATAGAGAGGATTTTTATTAATCCATTTCATGATAAGTGATTATACAGAAGATTCTACATCTATAGTAGTAAAATATGATCATAGAAGACTATTCAGTGAGGTTCACAAACCTCTCATAGTACTCCCCATATATATTTTGAGGATTTATTAGGGAATTCAACTTCGATATGGAAATATGATGAAATATCATGAAGTTAATGATGAATCTATAAATTTCTAACAATACTGAAGTTTTGAGCGGGATTTATTTTTAGAGATCATAGTGGAAGAGTATACAAAGACACGGGGTGTCAGTAGTGTGCACCTAGGAGTTGAGACCTTAGTAGTAGGTATCCAATGGAGTAAATTGGATATTGGTATATCAAAAACATCATGATATGATACATAGATAGAGGATAAATTGTTCAGGTATCACATGACTGATCTATTCAATTGAGGGATTAGTGGGTTTTATCTTATTATAGATGGGGAAATATTATATAGTATTTTCGGGACCATCGTATAGCTAACATAGATATAATTAAGGGGCCTACAAATATGTAGAAGAGTTAGGAGAAAGTATTTCATCTTATCATAAGAGGAGAAAGAGTGGAAGGTAGAGTAGTTAGAGGTCGAAAGTGGTTTGACATCTTATCGACACTACCTTAGGTGGATTGCACTAGGCTCTGAAGGATAGTGGAATGAGACTTCATAGTAGTAGGCAATAGAGGCATATAACCCCAAGACTCCAAACATGTTTAGAGGTATGATATGTGTCTACACTACTTTATCTACAATAATAATTAACACTGGTATGAGCCACTATTTTCATTCTACTTCTATGTCTTGTGAATTAGATATTCTATTTGAGTCCTTATATTGACCGTTGCACTTGGAGACTCTGACATTAAGTGACTTAGTGATCACACACTATTACAAAATGTGTAACCTAATGTTTTTGGAAAATAAATTTTTATGGGATCTCATTATCATAATGATGAGGATATTCGATATCATCTTTGGTATGGACTATATATCAATACTACATGCCCAAATTGATTGTATTATGTGGAGGAAAAATTGTATATATGGTGACGATAAAATTTATCCTTTATAGATTAGAAGGAAAACAAATAAGAAAGGGATGTGCTCATATGAAGGAGAGTTCGACCAATTTCTCACTAGTTTTCTATCGTGACATTAGGAGAATTTGATTCTATGGGCTATGAGTTTCCTATTGTGGTGTTGGAGTACGTGGATATATTTCATTAGGATATGCTAGAATTGCTTCCTCATTGATATATAAACATCAACATTGACTCATATACTAGGATGGTATCAATACATATTAAAAAATATTGGAGATATCCTATAGTGATTTGAGATCTAATGGTGTAGTTTGATGAATTATAGAGGATGGGATTCATGAGACACGCTGCATCCCCTTTGGCCACAATAGTATTGTTTTTGAATAAGCAGGACATGAGCATGAGGATGTGTGTGAATAATCGTCACCAAACCAAGATGGTTTTCGAGAATATTTATCTAGTATCAAGGATCGACAACCACTTCAATCTATAGAGAGGAGTTAAATGGTTCTCAAATATTGACCTCGTATTAGTCTATCTCCAGCTATGAGTATGGAGTGAGGATATACTAAAAATGAAATTCAAATGTTGCAATAATAACTATGAGTAATTAATCATTCCATTAAGTGTGGAGAACTCCCTAACAATGATTATTAGACATAAGAACCTGGTCTTTCAAGATTTCAAAGACTAGTTTGTGGAGGTCTTCATCAATGATATCATAATTCACTCAGCATCCATGTAGGAACACATGGGACACATAATGATTGATTTTCCGAAAATCCCAGAGTTTCAGATTTATGGGTTTCTCTTAAAGCATTTATTCTAAATTCAGGTTCTCTACATTCTAATAAATGTCATCTAATTTGATTGGGTAGAAGTAGACCCTTCAATGGTACATGTAGTATGATCTTGGGATCCATCCATGATAATGACATAGGTTTGTAGATTCCTTCAGTAGGAAGGATACTACTATAGATTATTTCCCAATTTCTCTATTATATTAGCAACATTGACAAATTTTAACAAGAAGGGGTATCCTTTCTTGGAAAAAAAGTTTCTAGAAATATTTTTATAATTTGAGGAAGTGGTCAACAAGCCCACCCATATCGAGATTTTCAGAGGAGTGTGTCAATTCTGTAGTGATCTATGATGTCTCATGGATAATACTTGGTCATGTTCTAATATAAATCCATGATATGATTACAAATGGGAATGATGTTGTGAATGTATTTATTATATCAGTTTTGTTAAAATTATCTATGTTCTTTTACAGATTAAAGACATGTGTATGTGTATAGGTAAACTAGTAAAAAGCCTCCCATGTATGGGTTATTCCAACCCAATGTTTTTCACTAGCCACTAACATATTAGAGGTAGTATTGGGGTTTCCAGACTCAACTTATAACCATTCATGTGGGAACTGATTGGATGAGCCATGAAAAAATGTGTTTGGGTACAGTGTTCATGGAATTGAACATTATGTAAAGTATTCATATTCTCACCATTATTTAAGTAACATTTCATTTTGGATGATAATAACAAAGTGAGTTTGATGTGAGCGTTCTTGTGTCGTAAAAACCTCACTCAATATTTTCCCTTTTAATGTAGCACAGTGGTGACCACAGGGTTGTCTCTCGAGGAGGTTGCAGTTCGAGTTGCAAAAATGTCACTCTTGTTATAATTTTTTTTGCAGAAATGAAAAAGGGGATTTGATTAACAATTTGAAAATGAAATTTTAATTAAATACTAAATTAAAATAATTTTAAAGTAAAGATAATGTGTGTTTGATATCAAGAATATAAACAGTGGTCGCAGAAAAGCTTCACCCTCTCGAACACTCCCCTCTTCATTGTATATAAAAAAATATCTCTTAATTTAAATTCCTAAATGTACCCCAAGGACCCCCAGGATGCACTCAAATTTGAAAATACATCATATTTATGACTTCAATAAGATTTTGGTCCCACCTATATAAGTTATTCAATTACTTAAATACCTCTATGTAATTGAACCTAATTGAATTCGCTATGCTCAATAGAAAAACCACACCAATGAATTTTAAATAGAGAAATCAATTGTTCTACTTTATAGATGGAACAACAATAAATTTTTTTTTTCGAAAATATATTTTAGAAATAAAACAACAATATTCATTCAAAAATATAGGTTCAAGAGAAATTTAAAAAGAGATTATTCATTAAAATCAAAACTCGAAAGAGAGTGTCTGTCGGGTGTCGTCGTCCACAACCACTTGCCGCTTAGCCTTCCATCACTTGAGAAGCCTTCATCTTCTATATTGAATATTAAAATTATGTCATCTTATTAAGGATAAAAATATACACCTTCACCTTAACTCTATCAAGCTGACTCCCTTTGTGACGGATTGTGTGGTGATTAATGGAATGATTTTTAGGTAGGATTTCCTCTCCTTTAATAGGTAGATTTCATCATCAAAGATTTGTCGTGTTTTCGACCCATTAATTGGCAGATTAACGCATGTATCTCTCCATAAATATTGTTCATAAATGTCTTGTACATCCACCCTCAAAATTTAGGATTCATTGGACGGCTAATGAAGGTGTTATGATTTTTTATTGTAAATCGCTTTCTCTGGATGAAGCTTCCTGGAAGCATCCTTCAAAACTATATCAATCAAGGGCCATCATAAAGATTTCCAAACGGCTTCAAATTAATGTTTTCGACGATTAAAGGGATTGTATTTAATATCAATGTGGAATCGAATCATTTGGAGTAGTTTAGGGCGAATTATTCTTCCATTACTTTGGTGGAGTCAATGCAGTCCACCCTAACAAATTGTCAACTTCATTGAATTTTTTGGGCATCAAGATGCATGAATAATTTTCTAGTCATGAAGAAAAAGATTATGGAAATAAACTAAGGGTTAAAAAAAAATTAGAATCTAAAATTTTTGAAATATATATTATGATTAATGTACAAAATACCCCTGTAAAAAATCTGTTAAAATTCTAGAATTATGAAATTTAATCTTTTTATCCCAAAACACACTCTAAATCCCAAATTGTTAGAAATAATATCAAACTAGTAAATTGGTGAGGTTTAAATAATTTAAATAGACATTAAAAATATAGTAAATATTATCTCTATCAATTCCCCCACACATGGCTCTTTGACTCCTGGACAGGTGAGCACGAAATCAAGAAAAATAAAACACATACAAATGGTGTTTACCAATTTACCACAAAGAATTAAAGAGATATCATGCCTCATTAAAGACAGATATTTAAAGTGATAAATTCAAGTCATTGAATCCATTTTCACTTCTTTTGTCTTCTCATAGACACAACACACTTACCTCACATTCATTTTCTCTCAGTACACAATATATATTTGCAACAAGGATTTTCTCATCCAACTCATGCAAGAATTACCATTGGCTTGATAAATTTCTACATCTCCACCTGATGTGAACCAAGAACATGTGATTATCATGAAGACTTTACAAGGTTTTTCAATGGCTTGTAGTTGGTAGGATTCAAATGTGAAAACTTTTGTGGCTGAATAAGGAGTGTTTGGATCTTTTTGAAGGAGAAATGCATGATTCTAATTTTTACTCAAGTATGGTCTCCTCCACATTCTCATAAAAAATAATCAGCAGTGATCTTCTGTTTTCCACCCCATTCAATCAATATTTTAGTAGAAAATATGAATTTTTTTGAAATATCCAGATTGGTCACAGCTTATTTCCATTACGACCTCCAGACAAACACAACTCCATTTCATTTGAGAGCTCCAAATAGGCACAACTCCATTTCATTCGAGAGCTCCAGATAGGCACAGCTCCCAGGAAAATATATTTCAGCTTCACAAATATGTCTTCTTATCTGAATGTCCTCCCAAAGCAACATTAAATGAGGTAGCACATCAGGAGTCATCTTCCCCCCCACACGTATGTTCAACTATATCATGCATTTATACTTCCAGAGAAGGATTGAAAGGGAAATTTGGCTTGTAATGTGGCTAAACTAACGGATATGCATGGCTACTAAGGGCTCCAGAAAGATCAAATGTTCATGTAAGTCCTGAAATTAAAATGATAATCATGAAAAGGAGGCTCCAATATTCAAACAAATTGCTCAATAATTTTAATCACAAGTATCTTAGCCCTCATGTATTGATATAAATAAATCATGTTCTATATTAAAAAAACACGAATTTGTTCTCTCAAGAAAGGGGTAAATGTGAAGAAGATGTAAAAATTGGTCTAGAGGCCTCACAAGATTGAGAATTTCAATCACAATGTCAGTGATATGTGCCATGAGATTTAAAAATCAGTGGTCATTTCAAGAATTTTCCAAATTTTTGAACTTGAAACAATGTCATTTTCATCATTCATTTATATTCAGTTTCAAAGGATCAGTTGGTTTACTCATTGGCACGAGTTTCAAATGAAATTCATGAAATTACAAAATACTTATTTTTCATTTGAAAAAGAAACACAAAAAAATTGGAATGAAATTTTGAAAACAAAAAATATCAAACAGAAGTTCGTAAAATCATATTCTACCCAGCATTGTGTCCCCCCTACACTTATTCTATGTAATGTCCTCATTGTGTAGTTTTTTTAGCATGAAATTACAGAAATTAAAGACATAGAAAATATAAATAATATATAAGGAAACAAACTAGCATCAATTATATTCTGCATCATGAAGTTGAATCTCCTCCCATGGAGGATCTTGAAAATTTTCTCAAAATATTATCATCCTATGACCATTGACAGTGAATGATGTCTCCTTATTTGGATCTTTAATCTGTATTACACCAAAAGGAAAAACATGAGTAATAATGAATGGGCCAGAACATTTGGAACAAAATTTTCCCGGGAAGAGTTTAAATCTGGCATCAAACAACAGAACATTGTCTCCCTCCTAGAAGTTTTTGTTGGGAATCCTCCCATCATGAAATGCTCTGCCTCTCTCTTTGTATAACCTGGAGATTTTATATGCACTATTTCTGATCTCCTCCATCTCCTGCAAACAATATTTTCTTTCTTTCCCAGCATAATATAGGTTCATGTTACATGTTTTTACAGCCCAAAAGGATTTGTGTTCTAACTCAACTGGTAGATGACAAGCTTTTCTATAGACGAATCTAAATGGTGAAATTCCAATGGGGGTTTTGAAAGCAGTTTTGTGGGCCCAAAGAGCATCATCAAGTCTCAAACTCCAATCATTTCTATTTGGGTTCACTGTTTTTTCTAGGATTTTTTTGATCTCCCTATTAGACAACTCAACCATTCCATTTCATTGAGGATGATAGGGCGTAGAGACCCTATGATTGACACTGTATTTCTTCAAAAGTGATTCCAAAGTCCTATTAAAAAAATGGGTACCTTGATCTATAATTAGAAACTTTGGAAATTTAAACCTTGAAAACAAAATTCCTGTCAAAAATTTGGACACAATTTTTTCATCATTAGTTGGGGTGGCGATAGCCTCTGCCCACTTGGACACATAATCAACCGCCAGCAAGACATAGATACATCCAAATGAATTATAAGAAGGCCCCATAAAATCTATTACCCATACATCAAAAACATCACAAAACAAATGTGGGTTTTGTGGCATCTCATTCCGCTTGGAAATGTTTCCTTGGAATTGACAATTTTTAAAGGTTCTACAGAATTGGAAAGCATCCCTAAAAATGGTGGTCCAATACAATCCAGAACATTTCTTGCTGTTCACTGTGGTCCAAAGTGTCCTCCATAGTTTAATGTGTGGTAGAAATGTAGGATGTATTGAAATTCAGAGTTCGGAACACATCTTCTTATTATTTGATCACTTCCAATGGGCCATAAATAAGGATCATCCCAAATGTATTTCTTTGAATTTTTCACAAGTTTATCAATTTGATTTTTGGAAAACCAGTGGGGATGTTCATCAGAAGTCAAATAGTTTACAAGATTAGAAAACCATGGTATTTCACTTTGAGCAGCAAATAAATCCTCATTTAGAAAAGTTTCCTTAATTGGGGAACACATTTGAAATTTTCTATTCTCAATAGATGGTATCCTGCTCAAATGATCAGAAACAAGGTTCTCACATCCTTTCTTATCTTTTATTTCAACATAAAACTCCTGTAAAAGCAAAATCCATCTCAGAAGTCTTGGTTTTGCATCATGTTTCTTCATAAATAATCTGATAGTAGAATGATCAGTAAAAACAATCCCCTTGGAGCCCAGCAGATAACTTATAAATTTTTCTAGAGCAAAGACAACAGCCAAAAGTTCTTTCTCAGTTGTTGTGTAGTTTTATTGGGCTTGATCAATAGTTCGGGAGGCATAGGCAATCACATGAGATTTATTTTCTGTCCTTTGACTCAATACTACCCGAAGAGAAAAGTTAGATGCATCGGTCATTATTTTAAAGGTAATATCCCTTTTAGGAGGTTGAACAATGGGAGGGGTTATCAATCATTGTTTTATCTCATGAAACGAATTTATGCAATTCTCATCAAAGACAAATGGGACATCTTTTTGGAGTAATCTGGACAATGGAAGTGCAATCATACTGAAATATTTAATGAATCTTTTATAAAATCTAGCATGCCCAAGGAAGGATCTCACATCTCTCACAATTTTTGGGTATGGTAATGAAGAAATGACCTCAAAATTGGATTGATCAACTTGAATTCCACCACAGAACACAACATGTCCAAGAAAGATCCCTTTAGCAACCATAAAATGGCATTTTTCAAAATTTAGAACAAGGTTCTTTTCAATTCATTTTTAAGGACACATTCCATGCTTTTCAAACAACTTTCAGTAGATGATCCATACACAAAAAATTCATCCATAAAAAAATCCATGAAAGTTTCCAAAAATTCAGAGAAGATACTTATCATACACCTTTGAAAGGATCCCGGGGCATTACATAAACCGAAGGGCATCCTTCTGTATGAAAAATTTCCAAATGGGCATCTGAAGGTGGTTTTCTCATGATTCTAAGGTAAAATGTGAATATGAAAATATCAAGAGAATCCTTCAAAAAAACAATAGTGGTTTTTCCCAGCTAGTCTTTAAAGGACTTGATCAAGGAATGGTAACAGGAAGTGGTCTTTCCTTGTAACCCAATTGAGTTTCCTGTAATCAATGAACATTCTCCATTTATTTGGAAGCCTTATGGGGACAAGATCACCAAATTCATTCATTGGGATTGTAAATACACTTTTTTAGGAACAACATGGACTGAACTTACCCATTGACTATTAGATATGGGAAAAATAATTCCAGCAGCCAGAATGGTGGTAACTTATTTCTTCACAACCATTAAAAGTGTTGGGTTCAGTCTTCATTAAAATTGTCTAATCGGTCTAGCGTTGTCCTCTAGTAAAATTCTGTGCATGAAAACCGAGGGGATGATTCCCATTAGATCAGAGAGAGTACATACTATGTCTTCTTTATGGTACTTGAGAACTTCCAAAAATTGGTTTTTTTGGGCTTCTGACAAATATTTTGAGATTATTACAGGGAATTGTTCATTATGACCTAAGAAGGCATACATGAGGTTATCCGGAAGGAGTTTCAATTCTACCACTGGTGGGTTGGTTTCATTGATAACTGGGAACTCTTCCAAAGTTATATTGTCTAGTGAAGATCCATGTTCATCTTAGTGATCTCTTTCTATGATCTCAAGACTAGATTCATGTGAAAAATTAAAAACCTCTCCTGGAATACCACTAACAGATTCAGTGGTTTCTAGAAATTCAACTTCATCATTGCTCAGATATACAGTATGAACATCCCAACACACTTCACAGTCTCCAATTTCATCCTCATTCTTATCTAATTCAGTATCATACAAAATTACCTGTTTTTCCACATCAGTTGGTATTTCATCACAGAAAAAATCAGGTAACATGCCAGATGAAAACCAATCAATCATGTTTACATGGGGAGTTGAATGATCCTCAACTGGGTGTTTTTATTGATTGAAAAGTGTTGAAATGAACAACATCTCCTCAAAATTCTAGTGAAAGATTTCCCCTGTGAATATTGATGATTGCTTTTTATGTTTTTAGAAATGGCCTCCCTAGGATGAGGGGAGCATGTGTGCTAAACTGGTCATCTTCCATATCCAAAACATAGAAGTCAACAGGAAAAATCATGTCTCTCACATGAACGAGAACATCCTCTATAACTCCAGTAGGTTTGGTGGTAATTTAGTTTTCCAGTTGAATGATAATTCCAGAGGGTTTCAAGTCTCCAACCTAAAGAGATGAGTAGACAGAATGGGGCACGACATTGATAGAGGCCCCTAGATTTACAATCACATATTTGAATTCACATTTCTCAATGGTACAAGGAATGGTAAATGTCCCAGGGTCTTTACACTTGACAGGAAGGGCATGTTGAATCATTGATGAAACATTCCTTCCTAAGATTACTTTTTCACCTCCTTTGAACTTTCTCTTATTGGTACACATGTCTTTTCGAAACTTAGCATGCCTCGGAATTTGTTTCACAACATTGAGGAATAGAATATTTACTTGGACTTTCTTGAATGTTTCCAAAACCTCCTTATACAATTCTTTTTCAGCACTTGACATTGGTGGTGGTTCACACCTTAGATAAGGCAGTGGAGGTTTGAATGTTTATGGGGTATTCTGAGTATGTTTTGGAGGAACATAAGGACCAGACATCCTCTTCCAATCTTTGTTCTTTCATGCAATATTTCCTCTCTTTACATTGAGTTTCTATTAACTTCATATTTTTCAAAAATTTTATCATGTGTCGGATTTTCATCCTCAATATCAGCAGCAATCTTGATGTTCTCAATATAAGGGTTGTTTAATTTTGTTCCACTCCTAAGTTAAATTGCACTCACATTTTCCTTCCCATTATTCCTCGTATTTACATGTGGTTTTTAGGGTAAACCACCATTCATTTGATTTGTTATGCAGTTAATATCAGATGCAAGTTGACCCATTTGAGTCATCAAGGTATTCATTTTGTTATCTTGTTGTTTTGAGTATTATTTTAGTTCCCTTATTTCCTCTTGTTGTTACCTCATTTCCTCTTGTTGTTTCATCATTACATCTTCAAGGTTCCTATCAATATTTTGAGTGGGAGGGGTAGGGTGAAATTTGCTTTTAGAATGAGCATTGGATTTCTCATTGAAATATCTTGGTTGAGAATTACTTGATTGTACTTGGAAGAATCCTATCAGTTTTTCAGGTTGATGAAATATTTTATTTGATTTGTTGTTCCATCCTTGATTGAAATTTTGGTTGTTTTGAAATGGTCTTTGCTGGTTTGATTGAAATGGTCTTCCTGGAAAAACTGCATTGCAGTTCTCAGGAGGCTCTTTCATTTGCAGGCATTGGTCACTAAAATGATCATTCGAAGAACACATCCCACAGTGGACATGTAGTTGGAAAGCCGCTTCAGGTTTGGGTTGGGTTGGTGGGGTGTTAGATAACATTATTGACCATACCATGGTGGTAATATCAGATAGTTGACTTGCAATTGTGTTGTTTTCGGGACATGTAGTAGGGAATTCCTGTGCATCTTTGACATGAAGAAGGACTCTGGTTCCAAATTTTTGGGCATTCTGGGTTATGTTTGCAATTAAAATCCTAGCAGTAGCTGGTGTCTTATAAACTAAATCTCCTCCTGTAGCAGCATCGATCATAGTTCTATCAGTGAGACTCAATCGTTCATAAAAGTATTGAATGAGAATTTGGTCACTGATTTGATTATGGGGGTAACTTAAACAAAGATGTTTGAACCTTTCCCATTATTCATGAAGTGTTTCTCCTTGTGTCTGCCTAATTCCACAAATCTTCTTTCGAATAGAGGTAGTTCTAGACGCAGGGAAAATTTTTTCAAGGAAAATCATTTTTAATTCATTCCAATTTCTAATCAAGGTTGGGTGAGAATAGAAAAACCATTCCTTAGAAACTACATCTATAGAAAAAGGAAATGAAATCATATTCTTTTGATCAGCATCGACTCCATGAGGTTTCATGTTGACACACAAGTAGATAAATTCTTGGAGGTGTTTGTGTGGGTCTTCACCAGAAAACCCATTGAATTTGGGAAGCTGATGGATGAAACCAGACACGATTTCAAATCCAGTAGGGGCATCAGGTTACTCTACAGGATTCTCGTGATTTTCGTCATAGGACGAAGCTAGTTCTTTCAATGTTCTATTTTCAAACTTTTGGATTTCAGTTTCAACTAATTCCCTCCTAGGTGTATTGGTGGAAGATTCACAAATTTCAACTTGGGGATTAGTACCTCTAACCCTAGTGTGAAACGTTCTATCAATTTCATAATCTAAAGGTAACAAGTTCGGTTCAGATGTTTGGGTCATGCAAGAAAAAATAATTAAAATAAAATAAACTCTAAAAACCTCCCCGGAAACAGCGCCAGTTGATGTGAGAGTTCTTTTGTCGTAAAAACCTCAATAAATATTTTCCCTTTTAATGTAGGACAGTGGTGACCACAAGGTTGTCTCTCGAGGAGGCTGCAGTTCGAGTTGCAAAACTGTCACTTTTGTTATTAGTTTTTTTGCAAAAATGAAAATGGTGATTTGATTAACAATTTGAAAATAAAATTTTAATTAAATACGAAAGTGAAATAATTTTAAATTGAAGATAATGTGGGTTTCAAATCAATGATAAAAACAGCAGTTGCAGACAAGCTTCACCCTCTCGGACACTCCCCTCTTCCTTGTATATAAAAAAATATCTCTTAATTTAAATTCCTAAATGTACCCCCATGGACCCCCAGGTTACACTCCAATTTGAAAATACACCATATTTAAGACTTCAATATGATTTTGGTCCAACTAATATAAGTGATTAAATTACATAAATACCTCCATGTAATTGAACCTAATTGAATTCGCTATGCTCAATGGCAAAACCTCACCAATGAATTTTAAATAGAGAAATCTACTGTTCTACTTTATAAATGGAACAAAGATCAAAAAAAATTTGTTGAAAATATATTTGAGAAATAAAACTACAATAGTATTTCAAAAATATAGGTTCAAGAGAAATTTAAAAAGATATTACACATTAAAATCAAAACTCGAAAGAGAGTTTCCTGTTGGGTGTCGTCGTCTGCAACCACTTTCCCCTTAGCCTTCCATCACATGAGAAGCCTTCATCTTATCTATTGAATCTTCAAAGGATTTCATATTCTTAAGGATAAAAATCTCAACCTTCCCCTTCACTCTCTCAAGCCTACTACCTTTGTGATGGATGGTGTGGTGATGAATGGAATTATTTTGAGGTAGGAGCTTCTCTCCCTTTATATGAAGATTTCATCATCCAAACATTGTCGCATTTTCAACACATTAATTGGCCGATTCATGCATGGATCTCTTCATAAATATTGTTCATAAATTTGTTTTCCACCCACCATCCAAATTTCGCATTCATTGGATGCGTAATGAATAGTTATGATTTTCTTATTGTAAATCGCTTTCTCTGTATGAAGCTTCCTGGAAGCTTACTTCAAAACTCTATCAATAAAGGGCCATCATAAAGATTTCCAAACGGCTTCATATTAATTTTGTCAACACTTAGGGGGATTCTCTTTAATATCCAAGTGGAATATAATCATTTGGAGGAGTTTAGGCCGAATTATGCTACCATTACTATGGTAGAGTCAATGCAGTCCGCCCGAACAAATTGTCAACTTCATTGAATTTTTTGGGCATCAATATGCATGAATCATTTCCTTGTCCTAATGACAAAGATGATGGAAATAAACTAGTGATTTTAAAAAAAGTTAGAATCACAAAATTTGGAAATATATTTTATGATAAAAGATCAAAATACCACTGTGATAAAAATCTGTTAAAAATCCAGAATTATGAAATTTAATCGTTTTATCCCAAAACACACTCTAAATACAAAATTTTTACAAATAAGATCAAATTGGTAAATTTGTGAGGTTTAAATCATTTAAATAGAAATTAAAAATATTGGAAATATTAGCTCAATCAGAGTTAAATAAGTATGTTATTAGTGGTCATAATAATATGTGACATTAATTATATAGATATGTAATGAGTCTAGAGAAACATAAATGTGAAGTAATAATAATGATTTTTTGGAAGTCCATTATATATGATATTATTATACATGCTCTTATGTATGATTTTATCAATATTCATAAAGGATTAAAAGAATTTGAAATATAACAGTTTTTAGGGAAGTCGGTCTTCACTTTAACTCTCATTCACATTGGTTTCTTATATTTTTTCATTTTAGATGATAATTATCCACTAACTGTAATACATTATGAAATCCCTAACAAATGTTCATCAATTATTTTTATAGGATTAAAAATAAGATTATCCTAGGTAGGATTTATTATTATCTTCTATAATATACTCATGAGACACAAAATGATTTTTTGGGGATGGATAACCCACTAGATATACCGAATTGAGTGTTATACAATATATATTTATTATACTTGGGGTAAATGATTAATATTTAGAGTTTACAGCTGTTTGATATTTGAAATGATAATTTGTATGAAACCCTTCAATAATTTATACATATCATACATTGGACTTAATAATAAGATAATTAAAGGTTGGTTTTGTATGATGAAAACTGTGTAGTAATTTGTGTACAATGAAGATTGAATTTTACCCCCCCCCCCCAATATGAAAAGTATGACTCACTGTCCCAAAATTAAGATAGAAAGATTGATTGTTCTACCATTACTTGATAAATAAATGTGATATGTGATTTCTTATTGGATTATGTGAATCTTATATTTTCATATATTACATTTTATGTAAAGTCCCACTATATCATAAGATAGAGATGGTGTAAAATTAGCAGAGTAGATTCCAAAGATATTTCCAAATTCATGCAGCTATAACTCCCAAAGTTTATAACCAAACCCAATGAAAATATTGACGAAATATATAATGAATTTGGTGGAGAAATAAACTAATATATCTCAAAATATATCCATTAAAAACATGAAAATAATATCTTGATTCATTATATTCAGGGATTACATCACTTGTACAGAAACATGGATCTTGTTTATAACCACCAAATTGAGCATTTTGTTACTCCACAAGGGATTGAATTTGGGTTTTCATGTTAAACCTAATGCAATGGTCCTAAGACTGAATGAAGTGATAGAAAAGAGGTTGTGTAAGTTATTTTTGAGATTTATTTGGATATTGGATGGTTTAATTGGAAGCATTGTTTTGGAATGAAGTGTTGGATAAAAGATGTGAGGGTTCCCTGGAACTATGATTTCTAGTGGGGGTAGCTTGGGGTTTTTAAAACACTTCGCTCTAAATTTGGAAGGTTTATTCTCATCCGCATACTTGTAAATTTCTATTTAGAGGAAATAGTACATGAATGGAAATTGTAAAATGGGGAGAATATTTGTTGAAGAGGGGTAAGGAAACAAAAAATGAGGGTAGGTGAGGAGACAATCTGGTATAAGCTCATTGGAGAAGATGAACTGATGTTGTAATAAGGGTTTGTAGCATGAATTTAATGATGTAGAAACATTCACAATGGGAATTTTTAATTATTTACATGAATTATTTGTTATTAATTTTTAAAACTCTTTGAAAACTAATGATTTGGTCATTTAGTTCACATCATTAATCACTCTGTGTTGATTGACTTTCCTCTATTTTTTCATAATATCCATCCTTATGCCTGTAAAAAGTCATAAATCCTTCACAAAACTAATTAAAAAAACTGATCATTGCTCAATGTCAGGGATTTATTAAAATTATAGAGCTAGACATAGTCTTTAAAGGAATTAATTTAATTTTAAGGTGTGTATTCCCCCCTCATGGAAACATTCGTCTTTTAACATCAACTATTTTCTATGGACATTGAATGTTATTTCCATTACTATTAAATTTTCAACTTCTGTATATGGGAATTCATGGACTAATTCAAATGGTCCCAACTATCATAACATTAATTTCCCTAGAAATAATTTCAAGGATTAGATAAATAATATCAACTTTTCTCATAGTGCGAAGGTCATCCTTATAATACCTAATACTGTAATTTCATTGTTGTCTCTTCATAGTTATTTTTATTTTCATTTGATTATTTTATGAACACTTCAAATTATTTTAATAAAAAAATTCCACCACTCTCTCTATGTCCATCATAATTTTTTTAATGGCACCAAATGGTTGGTACACTAATTCCACTAATACATTGGAATGATTCTTAATATTAATCATGAATGGAGTTGTGTAGGTGGGTGTTTGAATTATTGTAAGGTAATCCTTGAGTAAAACATTACCCTTTTGACTCCAATATTATTTATTATAAATTATATTTTTTTTCAAATGTTACATAATTTTTCATCAAAAACAATAATTTCCAGTTAGTTTTTTCTGATAAGGGGTGACATTTTTTTAGTATACTCCATATATATCATGAATCCTATAAATTACATAGGAATTGTTATGTGCTCCTTGATTAATTAAATAAAACCATGGATATCCAAATTGATAAGAAAATATCTTCATCAAAAATATCATTAATACTCAGGTAGTATTTATCATTAAAATTTCTTCCTCCAAAAGTTTTTACTTGTAGTAAACAAACATGAAAATGTATATATTTCCAAAATATTTTTTTAATATGGTCATATATTCAACGAAATTATCATAAAAAAAATAAACATCAAGGATGGGGTTTTGGGTAATATCAGTCCTTCTTCAAATCATGCATACTCTATGATAGTGATCATCACATTGAAAAATTTTCATGTATCATTATAAAGTGTAGAAAAAATAATTTTATTTTGAGTATCTTGAATATGATATGGCTAGGCCAGTGATATCCTCTAGTGGGTGAAGCATGTATGAATTATATGTAACTTCTCATCTCATATTCTAGTATACATTATCATGTATGTCAGTGACATATTTTCAAGAAATGTAGAGGTTCGTTTCTATAGTAGTAGGATGCATAGTTTAAGAACTTCTTACTTTTTTGTATGAGAAATTTTATGAAATTTTCCTAGTGGATAGATAATTTTTAATATTTTAAATATGCGCGTGTGAATGTCCCAAAGACCTTATTTTTTATTGATTTTTTGGTAACCCCACTTTCATGGGATGAGTGGGAACCCTTACAAGGCCCGTAGGATTAGAGATTTCATGCCCCATAGGTGTTAGAAATTATACAGACTATACTTGGAACTCCACCTCCCAACTTCTTTATCATGTTATCTGCTCCCCACCTTTCGCATTGATGTTCGGAAAGGCATCCCAAGAAAACATAGGTTGGTCCTGATGGTAATATCATACCCTATCTTTCTGAAAATCCTCTTAGCTTCTACTCTAGTGAATGCACCTACTCTTATTCCCATCTGGAGTCTGCTCCTTGTAGAGTTTGTCAGATCATTATTCCCAAAGATTAGGTGGCCTAAAGGCCTTGAGGTGTCCTGAAGGCCTTGAGTTGGTCTAAAGGTCTTGAGGTGGCCCGAAATCCATGAAGTGGGCTGAAATCCATACTGGCCTGAAGGCCTTGGGTGGTTCGAAAGCCTTACATTGTTGATATTGTGATTCTACAGAGAAGATAGTTTCATTACGGAAATCTACATAAATCTCCAAATTCTTATAATTTTCTACATTGGGAAAATGATTTTTGATATATGATAAGTCATTAAATTTTATTAACTCTATTTAATGGAATGAAAAAATTGAAATTCTACAATAATCAGATCTGTCATATTAGTCTTAGGTTTTCAAATTCATTTGTCAAAAGATATTTTAGGGCTGCTTGGTTATTACACATAATGAATTTGGAACGAAAATTATATGACATAACTTATCAAATGCAAGAACCACATCAATAAAATACTATTTTATAGTCACACTATTAATTTGATCATTTTTGAGAGTATGGATAACACAACAATTTTTTTAAAATATAAAAATATCATTACCCTATAAAAGCACTGATTTATTTGTCACTTGAATGAATAATCAGCCCAAAATCTTGTTCAAAATTATAAGCGATAAAAAATGTGGATTTCATCAAATTATTATTCAAGGATTCAAATAATTTTCTATATTCTTCATTGAGCATGAATGGTACATCGACGTACATGTGGTTTGTTGATGGTTGATCCTTCATAGGGAATTATTTAGAACATTTCTGATTTATCCATGAATTAAAAGGTAAAATAATTATTCTTTTTATGGTGGTGGGTTTTAATAACAATTTAATCATATTTTTTTGATATACATATATTAAACATTTGTAAATTTTTCGTCAACAACAATAGATCATTTTACAATTAAATATAATATTTCCTTATTGAGATTTAGGAATTTTTACTTACATTTCATATGTCTTAGGTCTACATTATACTAAAAAACATCAATAGTTCATCCTTAAACTAATAATTAATCTTTGGATAATTAAGAAAATTCCTCTTAATTTTGATGTAATATATATACCATACATAATTTAAATGTTACCCTGGAATTACACAATCCAATAAAATTACTTCAATAGAAATATGATATGTATTGACTTCTAAAAATAGTCCTTGACTGACCTACTATGTCAATAGGGTTTTGATTATATCTTGAATAACTTTCCAGAAAATAATAAATCTCATTTTATGTTAGTTGTTCAAAAATATAATCCATGAATGGTAGTGGAAGTTGATGCTTCTGGGTGGATGATTTTCAATTTATATAGTCAATACAAACCTACCATCTTATGATTATGTTTTTTGGTGTCACATCATCTTTTACAATCAACACTAATATGAAATGTTTTTTTAGGAACTACTTGAATTGGACCAAATTATTTTATATTAGAGAATTATAAATTAATGTTATCATCAATATGACTTAAAAATTCTTCTTATTAACTTCTATCATCCATGGATTGTGTCTTATTTTATTTTTTTAACCTGATTTTACTACTTCAGGTTCAATTTTTTATATAAATCATGGATCTTATTTAGTTGATTTCATCCATGCTCCATATTATCGATTCTTTTCTCTACTTTGAAAATTTATAACTCTTTATTATTGATCATGAGATAGTTTAGAATTTATAATGGCTGGGAAAAAATCATTGGCTCAAAAAATTATTAATTGTGTGTACATGGTAGTGGATTTAGTTATAAAATTGGTGGCTTGATAATTGAGGGTGTAAAATCTGGGTAAGAGTCTCTTCTTAGGGGTTTAATGTATTTTACTTCATTGTCATCATTTTTGTTTTCTTCATTATGAGAATGTTTCTTTTTCTTTTGTACCAATTCATCCATGTGATCAATCATATCATTTTCATTTTTTAAGTATTGTAATGATGAATTATTATAAATTTATTCATTTTTTTTCTATAATATAGCATGTTAGGAAGTTGGATTTTCGACATGTTTATATCATTTCACTATGAAAAAAACAATTTGTTCTTCCATATCATAGAAAAAATATTTAATTGGATAATGTTTAATGATTTTTTACTAATTTTTAGATATGGACCACCCATATTTTTTTATAACATAACATCTTTATTCCATTTCTTGAATGGGAAAATATGTGGAGAAGATAAATTTAACAAACATCAGTAGAAAATCAATAATAGTTCAATGATTTTATTTTTAAGATCAATCCAAAATTTTAAATTCTACTCTTTTGGGTTTATTTTCATTAAGTATGAATCTTTGATATATTCTCACTAAAATTAAATTATCTCTTTCATCAAGGTCACAAAAAACCTTTTTGAAATTATAATTTCTAGTTGTAAATGAGAAGGAGAAACAGATAAAACCTATCATATTATATTGAATTTAAATTTTATCAACTATAGGGCATTCATTATTAATATATATTACACCCTTGACTTCCATATTTTTCTAATTAAAAATAAATTATTTCAGAAAAATTATTACATTAACATTTTGGAAATTTCATCAATAAAGGGAATGTTATTATGATGCTTCATAAACATATCAAAAAACTACTTTTATTAACCCTATATAATTCATTTTTATATATTTTCTATATATATAAGATGAGAAATGTAAAATTTTTTTATTCACATATGTGTCTTATTTGTTGAATTGATTTGATGGTGATTGAGTTGGTTCTTCTTTACTTGCATGATTTTGGTTTTTATCTTCTTCTTCTATACATGGTGTCTCATAAACTAAATCCTATTACTTTTATGATTCTCCTTTCTCTTATGTCTCACCCATGTTATTTTATTTTAATTAAATCTTTCATAATGATATTAATACCACACACATGGACTGTTTTCTAGCATTAACCATTACACTACAAGGTAGTGCACCAAGTTTTCAGTCTATGAGATATTGAGATGTTTTTCTATCCAGAAAATGAGTGTTATGGAGGGAATCTCTCTAAATAAAAATATTTTGTTTTTTGTGTTCCCATTCATTATTATTGTTTAAGAATGAATATAAATATAAAATTAAATATATTTTGGTTTTTAAATTTATGGAGATTGTTTAGGAGTTTATAGTGGTGGATATTAGTAATGGGTTTTAGGTATAACTTATTGAGTTAATTCAGGTGGATAAGTGTATAGTGATTGGGATACATGTATATAAGGTTGTGAGCTTGGTTGTGTCTATGCTCTTTGCAAGAACTTTCTAGTTCATTATTGTAAATAACATTGATTAGCTAATTTTTTATTAATCATGACATTTTTGATTGTAAGATTATTGATGTTTTTTTAATGATTGATTGTGACTCACATAACGTCAATCCTATGGTTTGTTTACATCTAAACTTGTATAAATATTTTTATATGGTTTTAGGCCTCCACACATTTCATTAGTTTTTTCTACCATGATAAGAGTCGGAGGGGGTCCTTACTACTATCTATATTGATATTCAACTAATTTTTTATGAAGTGATTCTAATTGAGATGTTTCGAAGTTATTTTTTCAACTTTATCCATGACACACCTTGGTATTCCTTGATCACTATGAAAAATGATGGATTTTTGGTAAATCTAATTGGTGAGATCCCATAAAAGTTATAGTGTTGTTATTATCAGACATAAATTAGATGATTAATCTATAAAAACACTTATTTCATCATAAAATCCAAAGTATAATTTTTGAAATTAGTTCTATGTTTCTATGCCCTGGTGTAGACACTTCCTTAAAAGTTTTTTAATTCGTTCACATTCCTCCAAGAATGATTCACCATCTAACTATGAAATATTCTTAATCTAAATTTTTTATTTACAATTTCCGATAGGAATATAATATTTATCTATCAATATTTTTGATATCTTTTCCAAAGTGGAACTAGATACAATTTTTTTATTCTTAATCCATTCATTGGATCAATCTCTCATGTATAACATAAAATCATTGAGTGTGATTGTTTTGGTAGTTGTGCCTTTATGATTAATGGTACTGAAATCATATATAAAAATAAAGTGGTGTCCATGAAGGTCCTTACACTATAGTCCACTAAACTATCACATATTTTAGGTCATTTTAATAAGACGGTGTCTAATTTTAGTATCATTTTCTATGATTGGAGGGTAAATTATTCTACATCAAACACCATCAATAGATGGTAAGCCATAATCCCTGACGATACACACTGAAATTAGTGATATCACTATGGTATTTTATCATTGTGTAACTAATAATTAGGGGAGTTTTGAGTATTTGGATTATTACGATCATTGGGGTTTTTGTGCACATCCATGTTCATATGACATCATACATACAAGTTCCATTTGATTTCAGTGTCGAACACGGGACATTCCTAAGAGTTAAGTCTCTTACAAGGAGTATTGGAAATTTATCTCATGAACTAGAAATCTACAATAACCAAAATATGCACACTATTAGAGGAAATAGCTTGGGAAATTATACAAATCCATCATTGGATCATTCAAGAGGATCACAGTTCTACCTCGAAAATGGCACCAAATAATATACATCCCCAAAGGATGTCGTTGAATCCTTTAGTTGATACCAAACAAAATAACATTATTATACATGATTAAAACTACTATAAAGGCTCATAGAATAGTGGATGTATGTGTTCATGTCCAGAGAGATGAAAAATGTGATTGGAGAAACCTTGATTATTATACCAAAGTTAACTACTCACATAATAATGGGTGAATGGATTAAATTTACAATATTAAAAATAAACTGCAATTAAATAAACAAGGGTTTACAATAAATTTGATGGAGTTCATTATATATAAGTAATTAATCGAATCTTATTTAATTTAAATGGAATTGGGCACAATTATTTTTTAAATATTTTAAAATTAATTTTATCAAATTAATTGATTCTGCCTAAACCAACACATACACCTTTTTCCAAAATTAAATATCAATATATGTTCAGTAAGGTCAAATATTAGAGTGGAAAATTAATTTAATTAATTTTCCATCATCCATTTTATTCAATAAGATTATATTTATTACATTAAAATTACACTAGCCATGTTCATTCAAAATAATGATATGGGAATTATTTATTAATATAATTCATTACCAATTATATTACAAAAGATTTTATTAATAATTTATTTATGTTAATTCTTCCCAACTATAAATTTAAAACCCTTTGAAATTTTCTAAATCTTAGGGAAATCATTATTCATCATGTCTGAATAATGTATAATATAAGTATATATCATTATAATTTCATTTATTAAATGTAAAATAACTAAAATAAAAAAACATTAAAAGAGATAAACCACAATAGATCGATGATTGTAATTGAAAAAAAACTCATTAAGGAGTATAACAGAATGTGAAAGGACCTCTTACATTAAATAAAGGTGAAACAAAGGTGAAAGGGACCCCCTTCAATGTTTTGAGGGGCCTAGTTATTTATAGATAAAAATGGTTTAATATGTGAATGGTAATACTTTCATGATATATAATCATATTATTCTACTAATATATTTCAATAAAATTCACATCCTAAACAAAAATTTTATACAATGAATGAAAATATCACATCTTTAAAGGTATGAGAGTTCAATGATTCATTAATAGTAATAAACCATAAAATATTCACATTATTCAATGAGAATTAATCAATGACATATCCTGAGTTGTGCACATGGTAACTAAAATAATGATTTTGAGTTTCCATGATTTTAGGCATTCAGGGATCAAATGAGGTTCATAGATTAGACTACTAACCTATTAGTAATTATTCATCACCATACTCATGGTTTGATAATGTGAATTGATGACCCATATTTTGAACATGAACTCATTCCATCATTCAAAAAATATTTCTAAAATATTTTTAGTTTTAATTGAATATAAAATTAAATGTCAAATAACAGATTCAATTCATTAAATAAATTATAAACATATAAAATATGATGCATAAAGTATTTAAAAATTCAATAAATGAACACCACAACTAAATTTTCATTCATTTTGAGTGATTTTATAGAGTTTACGATCCTCCCCCAATTGTGGTTTCTACACATAAACTTAATAGTATGATATTTTTGATTCAGGGAGTTTCCACTATAGATTAACATTGTGGTAAACTACATCAGTACCTCTCTTGGGAAAACCACAATTTAAACCTTGTATTTATTTTTTAATAGGGAATATTTACATGATTATTATATATGGAAGATTGAGAATAAATAATGAAAAATATTGATAATAAGCCCCAACATGATGGTAAATTATTTCAAAATATATTGTGTATTCAAATTCATCTGCTTCTTCTAGTAATGTACGACATATTTAGATAAACATTTCAGATACATAATCTAAACCTACATATCAGGTGTTTACATAAATATTCCAACTATTAATATAATTTTAAACTACTTCTGTAGGTAAAATGCTCATTTTCAACTTTTCACTTATTTCATTCCTTTGAGGTTAAGATGTTTATCTAGAAATTTAAATAAGCTTCTAGTGATAACCTGTAAAAAATATTTGTGTTCTTTCTCAAAGAGTTGTACAATTGAGGCTACAACAGATATAATGCTGAGAAGAAAATGTGACAAAAACCCTTCTACCAAAAAATGATGAAACATAACCAAATTTTGGGAACCATTTAATTCTTGGTAGTTTAATGGTGTGTGTCTTAGCGCGACACCATTAGATTTTATGATATATTTCTTTTAAATAAATTTAATTTCATTGATATAATTATTTACACAAAACACTAAGTTTAAACAAACCATAAATCTTTAGAAATATTATTTAGTTCCATTTGTATCATTTATTAAAATCATCTTTTAAAAATTATTATATGTTTCATTAATGTAATTTATCGAAAAATATTGAATTTTTAGTAAAAAGTGAAAAATATTGATTCTTCAAAAACATTCATTTCATTCCTTTAAATAATGAAATTTAGTAGAATAATTATTTTTTATATTTTTTATAAAGCTATAATAGATCCATTTTATTAAAAATAATCTTATAAAATCCATTTGATTCATCATTTCATATTATTTTTATATAAGTTAAGTTTGAAGTCCTACAAAATCATTTTTCATGAAAATATTTTTCCATTATATTTTGTAGGATTATTTCCATATTATTTTATAATACATAAAAGATTTAAATTTTATAAACGTTATCGTTTATTTATTATTATGATGATCAAATTTTTTCAATAGTTTCCATTTTATGAAAATTTTAATAGTAATGAAGGAAAATTTTATAACCTCTATGAAAATAAGTTGTGAAATTAGGGGTAAAAAATGTTATAAGGTATAAAGAAAAACCCAAAACATACCATTATTTAATGTATTTTTAAAACATTATCGTATCTATACTAATATTAAATATATGGAATTTTAGTTCCACATGCATTGATAATGATCTTTATATTATTTTAAGTATGTAAAAAATAAAAATTGTCACTCTCTTTCCTTTAATTTTATTTTATAAGTTCCCATTGTGATAAAAATATGTTTTGAATGAATATTAAAGTATATTTATTTAATAATGAATAATATTTTTGATTTTAATTTATTTATAATTTATATGAATCATATAAGTACCTTAAATAGTTATACAATGTCTGCACAATGCTATTATAGGAAATCAAAAAATGGAAGTAATTAATTTTAAAAACCATAAAAAATTTATTGGGATTAATAATGAATGAAATAGAATTTAATAGTTAAAATAAAGATTAATTTATTTTTAAATGTAATATATTGGAAATAAATATTTTTCTTGGGGAATTTAAAGTCAAATTATAAGAATAGTTCATAAAATGACTTTAATAGAAAAATTTATAAAAAATTTTTTTATTAAATTTTTCAAAAAATAATAAAAATATTGAAATAAAAATATTATGATGATAATTGTTTTAATATTCCATCCATTTCCAATTTATTATATAATTTTTCACCATTATTAAAATTGTTGAAAAGTCATTATAGAAGTTGAGCTTAAAATTTGTTAGTGATGGTGTTAAACAAAATGATAAGATTTAAAATAACACATAAACCTATATAAAGTTTATTGTTTGAAGGGATTTAAGCCATATTTTATCTTATATGTTAAATTTTTTCCACTTCATTCCACTATAACATGAATACTATTTTATTATATTTATGTATTTTAATTAATTCCATATGGGTGTTTTCATTCGTTATAAAATGGAAATACCTCTACTCTATTCTATAAACCACCTAGATCCACTTATCTAAATAATAACCTCAGTAAAAAAACTTATAAACATACTTATCAATGTTTTATAGTTATTTTTATTCTAAAAAATATTATATGTTGGTCCTTTAAGAGGAGATCTAAATGGGCTCATTCAATGATGAGGTAATCATCTTCATCAAGATGATTTATTTTTGTTTTTCCTTTACCTTATTAAATTAATTAATAACCCAAAAATTATAATAACACTCATATATCACATATAATAATATATTAATATATTGAATACATAATATTTATCTATATGCTTCACTATCAAATGGAAAACAAAACTATTTCTCTTGTGTACGACAAACTACTACCTTGTGTAATTTGTTTTCCATCACTGTGTTGTTGGTATTTCAATAATGATGGATATAATGAATAAATATTATAGTTATTATAGTATTTTAATTACTTTAGAGTAATATATCATCTAATTATTTTCCCATCTACGCTTTAAAAAATGATAATGTCGCTCTTACGTACATATGGAATACCGTCTCCACGAAGCAATCCGTTTCATTTTCCATGTCTATTTCTCACGAATGATTTTTAAATATTTATATAATGAATATGTATTATTTTAATATCATGATATAAATCTTGTAGATGATATAACCGTGATCAAGAAACAAGTAATGCAACCTCCAAACCAAAACATACATGAAAAAAATAAAGTTAACACATGAAACAACAATAATAATAACATAACTTTAACAAACTGGTTATTAGATGTTATAAATGGTAATTATATGAATTCATATATATTTATATGTTTATGGTTTATAATTTTTATATATATAAATTTTTTATATAGGAGTAAAAAATAACATATGAGTCAATTCAAACATAACATTATGAGTTTCTTAACTCAATTTCTTTCCATTGGGTTATATTACTTCTTCACTACCTATGTTAAAAAATAATTATGTGTTTAATAACCTATGAATATTTATTATTGAATTTACACATTAACATTGTGTTATTAAATTTATTTACACATAATCACTTCATTTATTACTTCTTAAACAATGTTATGATCTTTGTATGGGATTTCATCTCAATTTTAACTCCATTGAGAAAAATTTTGTATTATGCAACTATTTGTTTTTATGCAATGTGTATACTTCCCCATATATGTATTTAATAAAAATATATATTTATTTATGATGATTAATTTTACAGTTATGAATATTCCTTTCAATTGGATACAGTATAATAATATAAAAAAATATAGACAAATTTATTTTATTATCTCATATTATTTGGTATTCCCCTTTATTTTTATATATATAATTTTATATTATAAACATCATATAAAAAATATCTTTTCTTATCCTCAATATATTTAATGGATTTATCTATTTTCATATATCTTTTTAATAACTCTTGATCAGGAATCATGAAAATAAATGACTAAAAAAATAGCAATATTTCTCACTCGATCGAATATATATTTTCTGTATCTCAATATTTTTATAAATTGTTTTACAAAATAAAATATTATTTCAGAAAATTATAAGCTACGGTAATTTTATGTAATATTTTACTTTTATATGGTTTTTAAGAAAACCATTCTACATTTTCCTAAATGTTCATTTTTTATTTTATTTTCAAAAATTCAAAATGAATGTTTCTTTTTGAAGCATACAGTGTTAACAAATTTTACCACTTCCATAACCATTTTATGATATTTTGATTCTATGATAGGATTTCAGTGGAATTATAAATAAAATAATAATACAAAACATTACTTTAATGTTTCACTTCCATTTTATATATTTTTATAAAGGACATTATTTTAATAAAAAATGATATTTTTGATGAATTGATTATCATATTTTATCAATTATTAATTATGTTTTCATTAAAATTCTCTTCAAACATTATCATTTTTATGGTGACTTTTAATTTATCATTAAGATTCTATTAAATACCATTATTCAGTGTACCTTGGATATTATTATTTCAAAAATCATATTCCATTTCTACATACGTATTTTTAATAGGGAAGTTATTTAATTAAATAGCTAAATCAAAATATTTCTTATTATATAAAAATTATGAATATTTTTTGATACTTTTTTTAATTGAATTGATAATTCATTATATGATGAATTAATTGGACATGAAATGATGTGTGGGTCTTAGTTAAAGATATCCCCTCGATTCTTTGACATGAATTATGAGACAAACCATTAAGCCAAACATATTAAATGGGTTTCCCATGTATACCATCCCCTCGATTAAAATGTATTGGAAAAAGACCTTTATTGTAAGATATAATGATGCCATAAATCATGATGTCCAAAAGTTATCCTTTCCTTCATTGAGAATTTAGTTTTCAATATCCATCATATTAATTAATTGATGTTATCCATGGGTTCATTTCATGAAAATTTTGTTGATTAAATGGAATATGTTTTATATTATTTACCTGCCTATAATTACGTTTCATTATTTATTCATGATAGCTCTAAATTTACATAACTATTACTGAGAATCAAAGCTTTCCCTTTATTTTTTTTCTTATATACATGATATAACGAATGATATTATGAATAATATCATTTGTATGTGAATGGTTCTTAGGCTATATATTTCAATATTTTCATTGTATAATTGGAATCATGTGTGTGTCTAGATCTTCAAGACTAATCAAATGATTTATCATTGGTGATGTGATTCCTTTAATCTTATGCCAGTGTAATAAGGTAGAAATCATATTTGTGTTACTAGTTTTGGGTTGTTATATTTATTGTTAAATAATGTTTAGTGGAAACCATTGGTACTATATTTTAAATCAACGCATCTAAAATTCGAATTAATAATCCTAAACATTATTTGAAAACATTAACAATTAGTGGTATTTTTTTCTCAATATTAATGATGATTCTCAGATAACTCAATGTTTTCCATTATTTAATGACAAAACCTTTCAGAAGAGAGGGAATCAAAATCCGTTGACAATGTAGGTATCTCCCTTCTAAGGAATCCCATAAAAGTTATGTTGGTACTAAGCATATCAAAGCCATATTAGGGTAGATGAAAATGTTTATAATGAATAAGAAATACAATTTGCGAATAACTATTTTTTTATAGCGTGAATCACCATTTATGGCTCAATTCATATTAAAGAAGCATATTTATTTTAATATAACCATTAATCCATTGGTAGTAGAAAAACGGATTAAGTACTGTAAAATGATTTTCCTGAACTTGGAATATTATATTTTATATTATGAACGAACATAGAATTGTCTATATATTTGAATATGAACAAATAAACTCAATAGAAATTACATCTATAATATTGGTTTTAAAACATATTCATGAGGGACATTTTACATCAGACAGTTGGGGAGAAAATCATCATTGAATATATTCCTTATAACACCCTTAGATTTTTTGAATTTACTTTTTCAAATATATTATATGTTTTTGAATTATTATGTTTCATGAATATCTGAGTTTATCTTTTATTACACCCAACACTAATTTTATCTTGTGATATATAGAATAAAATATTTATCTTCTGTTACATCCAACCCTGTGTTTAAATGCAATGAGATATACTATACAAATATTTTTAATAAATATCATAGTAATCACATATCAGTTGGATTGGTAGGAATGAATAAGATTATATATTTTATGGAAATATATGGTTTTAAAATGTATATATAAAAATAATTTTGCTTATAATTATTTAGGAATTAAAATTGAATCCTTTTGAAAATAAATGAAACAGTTTTATGAAAAAACTACTTTTATGCACATAAACATGGTCTACATAAATTAAATAAAAAAATAAATTTTAGTGAATGATTATAATAAAATATTTATATTATATATTCAATCAAAAAATATCTGTTACTATTTTTTATTTTCTAGATAAAATTTAAGAATAAATTCATCTTTGATGCTTAAAAAATGTATGTTCCTAAAAATAATTTTTTTCTTCTTTCTTACTGCACTTATTTTAAAAATAATTTTTTTCCATATTATAACATTTATATGAAAAAAGAAATTTCAATTTTTTAATTGGCATATCTAAATAATATTTTATTGATGTTTTGAGAATCCTCAGAAAATATTAATTTTTTTGATTAATAGTCAATTATAATGAGTTTTTGTTGAAAACTACCTTTTCAATTAAATATTCATACAATTTTTAAGTTATATTGTAAATTGTGTTAAAACAAAAATTAGTTCAATTATATATATAACAATTCAATATAGTTAATTCAATTATTTTTTATATTGAATTTTCATATAAAGGAATTTTAAACTATTGCACATCTTCTCTTTGAAAACCCACATTATCATCGCCTTTGTGGGACTCATTTGAAATCAAACATTCCACATTGTAAATTTAATTTCTATAAATGGATCTATATTTTCAATTAGATTAATTTATTTAATATATAAAGGATTTTTTAATTGTTAACCATAATGAATAATAAAGAAGTAAAATTTATTTATCATTTTTATGGTAAAAATGGGTTTATCATGTATTAAACATATATGATAAGCGTAAAAAATGAACCAAAAAATGTCCAAACACCATTGGATGGAATTATAAAGACCTTATATACTATATTTTCCTTAATTAATTATTATTTATTCTATTTATTTTGAAAATAAGTGTGTACACCTTTTTGTTTTCATGAAATTACATGTTTGGCACTCACCTCACTTATAAAAGGCCACACTCTCTCCAATCTTCTTTAAACCATAAAACAGTTTTTGATTATCCAATTGTAGAAAATACAAATTCATTAATTCCATACTATCATCCTATTATCCTTATATTAGGATTAAATCTACACCAAGAAGGTTTTGTTGTAAACCAAAAAAGGATATCCGAATAAGAGGTTACATTCTACAATAAGCGTTTTATATTTTTTTATTTACATCCTCCAATAATTATTATTAAATCATATTAAAATAATAAAATTTAAATAATACATATAATTATATTTATATTTGTTAATGTACATACCTAAAACTATCTCCTATTCCATGAAATTGGTTATGAAATAATCATTCCTGTGAAGGGTGGACTACCGCCTCATGAACCGATGTCATTTGTTTTTACATTACCACCACCCAGAGTTTGTTATCATTATATATATGATGTATATTTGTGATAATTATAACATTAATATATCTCTTTAAATATTATTTTATATAACTATTTTTAACATTATATTACATTATTGATACAATAATGTCGCTCAGGTGTACTGTGAATTACCTCCTCAAGAACTGATGTTATTTGTTTTTCATTAATGATTAAATGCAAGATAGTAAAGGATAAATTAATTACTATATTAGATATAAATAAAAAAATATGATATTAATAAAAATTTTATTATTATTAAAATACAATATATCAATTTTTTCATACCTTTTCACACACTGAAGGATGATAATGTCATTCATGTACATATGGACTAACGCCTTCACGAAGAGATGTGACTCACTTTTTTAAATCAGCAATACATGTGGTTGATATTTTTAAGTATATTAAGACAAATAATATTTTATTTGTTATATTATTATCAATATTTTAAGAAAATATATACATTTATTATTTTCCATAATTATCATTGAAAAATTGTAATGTTACATATGTGTACATATAACCTATCATCTCCATGATCATACGAGATTATATTTCTCTGAAACCATACTTCATGACCGATATCAATTGTATAATTTATTTATAAAGATTATAATTATTTCATTATTCTTTTTTGGATGGTTATTGAACCAAAATCAAAGTAAGAAGATAAAAAATTTAAAAAATAAAACATATATGAAAAACAATGTTGTTAAAACCTAAAACACGACATTAATATAGAATAGTTCATAAATGTGTAAGAAAAGTAAAAAAGATAAAAATAATGGTTATGATATATATATTTATTGTAACACAATAACTAAATAATTAAATTATGTTAACTATACCATAGGTTTCAATATGTATGATGGAAGTCGACCCTTTTGGTATGTGTTTTCTTATCTCTATTTTTCTCATTGAGATATATTCCATATTCACCAGTTATTTTTTTCTATGTGGGGTATATAATGACCATGAATTTCAATTAATATTAATTTCATGAAAATTATTTTTATTTTAAAAAAAATATGAATTATTATCTTTCATCACATTTTAATTAGGATATGTCCAATGCCTTAAGGGATTTCCATATCCATTTTAACTTCCATGAAATACATTCCATATTCACCACATATTTGTTTTATGTGTGGTATATAATTCCAATGAATTAATTTTATGGTTAATATTATTAATATTATATTTATTTAATATAATCTTTTGTATACCTTTTTCATGGGACATATGATTCAAGATATTACCAAAGCGGTAAGAGATATTTATCCCAATTTTCCTTCTTTGAGACATATGCTCTGTTAACCATCTATCTTTTTTATATGGTTTATATAAATCTAATTTTATATGCAATATCGTGAATTAATTTATTACCATGATATCATATGTTTAATTTAATTTATTAGTATTAAGGTTATTATTCAATTTTACCAATGTGGTAATAATTATAAGTTACAATCTCATTGTTTATCAGGATTTTTTATGATTATGTTTCTAATGATAAAATATTGGGATACATATATCAATAAAATCCTGAATTTCATTATACTCTTGTTACCCATTACACTTTCATGTAACAGTTCCATTTTTCCCACTATTTGGTACTTAAAATAAATGGTAATTGTTTTTAATAAAATAATCATTTATTTCTATCTTCGGTCAGAAATCCATCTTCTTCAAAAACTATGTTTTCTAAAATATTTTACAAAAATATTTTTAACATTACTAAAATTATTTAGTAATAACATATATACCCTTTTTAAAATATAAATTTTTTTATTTTTATAGAAGTATTCTTTTGGTTTTCCAAACAATTATTAGTTTTATTATACAAAAAATGTGAAAGGATTATTTGTTTTAACCTATACAAAATTCATGGAATTTTCAACCATCATGAACTCGAAATAAATTAAATCTTCTTTTATATATTTTAAAACTTATTTTCAATTAAATGGAATATCAATTTTTGTTTGTTTTACTTTTTTTTTCAAATGGGAAAGGTTACATGTTTCATGAAATGTTTTAAATAATATTTTAATAACATTTTCCATATCATATGATATAGGTTGATATAACATATTACTTCATAGGTTTATGAACAAAGCATACCATTCACACACTCTCTTTAAATGCTTTTGATTCCATAACAGTAATGAAACATGATTGTTTTTAGTGATTATGCTACGATGGCATGATGAAATGATTATGAAACCAGTCTTTTGTTTCAAAGGTTATGTTATAATTGAATTTTTATGAATCCCAAATCACTTATTGGGATATGATATGTTGACTATTTTATGATATTTTGGAACACAAACATATTATTTTCATTATATGAAGGGTGATGCCTATGCCTCTCTCTAATTCATTGGATAATTGTTAATGTCATATGAGGTCAAAGGGTACATGGGAGGTCATCCCAATCTAGAAACATGGAACATGAGAAATTATGTCAAGAAAAAATTAGGTACATAGGTGGATAGACCAAGACTAATAAGTAATAATTAACATTATGGGTATCCTTGAGGTATGATTTTATAAACATATGTATATAACACAAATCTATGTCTTATGAAAATGTTATTCGGTCATGGATCATGTTCTTTTATTTTTGTTTTATCCATGTCTTATGAAATTTAATTATTTATTCCATGACACAGTGTTAGGATATTTTATATGCATGGAATGGATTAATTTTTTTTTCATGTTCTCATACCCTTATGTTCATGTTATTTTTACATATCTCTGTTATTTACCCTTACTGAGCATTTGGTCTCAACCATTATTATGTTTTATTTCCCTATGTCCTGATGAATAGTTTCATATATGGTGTATGAATAAATAATACAAAATTAGATGGTGTTAGTGAGAATAATTGAATATATTTCCCTACTGTATAATACTTCTTACCTGGTATCCAAATAAACTAAATTATTATGGTCATCCAGAATGTGTTTTTATAATCTAATTAATATTCATCTAAAAAGACATAATATCTGTTTCTAAAAAGCGTCAGACATTATAGTTGGTATTATAGGAATAGATTAATTATAATTTGGTAACTAGTATCATAAAACCATAGTGAGATTCAGTGGGATATTATTATGTATATTTCAGTGGATATGGTTTGGATAAACTTATAGATGATTCATAGTTTAGGAAAGTGTCATATTATTTTGGAAAATGATAGAGTGAGTGGTTACTACAATATTATATCCCTTCCTAGATACTCATAGTGGATGACGGTCTATCATATTGGTACCAAGTGTTATTAACTCTTAAATGGGAATATTTATATATACACTATTGTTAACTTATACAAGATAACATGCCTTTGATCACACTTGGTTTAACGCTCTTGGGGGATAAACATTGGAAATTCACAAACTATTTATGAACCATCATAAATGATTTAAATAATGACCTTAAATGAGATATTTTAATATTAAGGATTCATATACATGAGATAATTTGTCAATATTCAGTCATTATATAAGTTATTTTTGATGATTAAATGGTTTAAAAAATATTATTATTGTTCCTCACATAATGATTTTTGGTTTTGTTCAACTGTGGGAACCATAAGGAACTGGGTTAATAGTGGATGTGATGGAAACATTTCTGACAAGAAACCAAATGGGATGATATCTGGATTAGATGATGTTGTGATTATTCCTAATTAGTTATCGTAGAACATGATAAACAATATAGACCTTAACAAACTCTCAGACTTAAAAAAAGGATAAAGATGGATTTTTCTAAGAGTTTGAGTAATGGAGACGATGTATGAAAGAATATTTTGATTCCCATATGTTTAGAATGTGGTAAAAAGCACTCAAGTTAAAGGATTGGAGAAATGAGAAGATGTGTTGAGTATGGAAATAAGGGAAATATCATGTAATTTCAGAGGAAAAATTAAATGATCAGTTAGAACAATGGATTAGAATAATGGTCCCCCTAAGGTACCATAGACTATTGAATTTTTTAAATTTTAAATGTATGAGAAATACAAAATTTCTGTCCTAAGGGGAACACTTATGATTAAAATAAACTCAATTTCATGAGTAATGGGTTTTTTGTTGGTTATTAAGATACACTGGATGTCATATAGAAGGAAAGAAGAATTAATTAATAATATAATGAAGATTAGTTAATGGATTTATGACAAGATGGAATTATATATTTGTTTATTTATTATAATTCATTAATTATGTTATATAAATCCAGAAATATAAATGAATTTTTTTGTATAAGTGTTTTGTCGAATATTTAAAAATAAAATATGTTGAATGGTGATGATGAAATTGAAAACTACATTAACAGCAATGTGATATTTTGATTAATGGAAGATAACCCTTCATATGTTCCTAATGTTGACAAAATTTTGTTTAATTTTGATAAAGATATTAATTATATGGGTAAATAAATTGGATAGTATTGATGACATCAAAATAGATAAATGATTTGTTGATAAAGTGGTTTATGTTTTCATTAATGGAATTTACAACAATATAAAATATATGGAATATAAAATTTAATATGTACTTTTATTAAATGAATTAATAAGAATGGAAGTTTTCAATAATGTTTTATTTAAATTGAAGTTATTACCATGTTTCAATAGAATATATGATTAAGGTATTCACTTGATTGGTATGCGAAAATCAAGAGTTACATCATTTTGTTTAAAGGATTAATGATGGGATAATTTTTTAATTTTATTGACATTCATTCTAATATTTTTTATTTTAATATTTTTTAAGGTTAGTAAGGTTAACAATTTATGAAAAGTTTTATGTTGAATAATGTATTAGGTTTTAGAAATTAATATATTATTTGACCATGATGATTTATGTATAACTTGTGTTAATATTTTTTTTATTATTAATAGATATAGATGGAAAAGAATATCATTAATTGATAGATCTTGTGATCCAAGAGAGATTCAAGAATAAAAGAATCATATCCATTTCTATGAGTAATAATTTAAATGTAAGTTTATTTAGGGAAAACCAAAGTGTGATATTGTGCTTATGAAATAAAAATTATAAGGCCCCAACCTTAAACATTATATAATCATGAATTAAATGAATAATTCACATAGATGATCTTTTCAGGTTTATAGTTTTAGAGAATTAGGTCATAACTATAACTTCTCAAACGATTACATAATAGACACTTCTATTAAGTTTCCATAAAATAAAAAAACTTAAAAAGAAACATGTCTAGTTCCATGTTTTAGATATAATGTCTTTCCTTGATCCCATCCTTGACCCTATTCATCGTTAAGTCCTGTGGAAAACATTTCAAAAACATGGGATGAGCATAAAAAGCCCAGTAAAGGATACACAAAGAAGGAAAACTGTTAGTTTTTCAAAACAACAAGTAAACCATGAGTACTTTACCAAAATAATACTTTTCACCTTTATGAAGTAGTAAAAACTCTTCACTGAATAAAAGACCATTACATACCCTTTTGTAACCAAAATATTACCATAAAACCCATATAAAGAACACATAACATATAAAGGTAACTTGGTACATAAACATACATAAATGGAATAACCATATGGTCGAATTCCACACATACTTAATGGAATAGCCATACGGCCGACTTCCATACCCAATGTATTGGAGGTTATAACATAACCACCCATCCTGGTATTCACGGAACCACCAATTATATGGTTTATCATTTAACCACCCATCAAATTTCCAAGTAAAATTATAAAATCATAACACATAAAACAATTAGAAAATGAATGAAAACATTTCCACATTTCATGCCAAATATATCACTTAAATATATTAACATAACAAATCCATTATCAAAACCATTTTCAATACCAAAAAATAATATATGGTATTTATTTACTTTTATAAATATAACGTCTTGTGGAGGAAGCCAAAGATCAAATAATACTCACTGCGGGGGAAAGGTCATTATCACCGTGTTTGTTAAAAAGAAACATAATTTTTGACATTTAGTAAAACAGTTCATATAGAAATGATTCCTTTCGAATAAAAGTAGAAGTCAAAGGGGTTTATACATCATATAAAATAAAGTTGTGTATAAAACAAAATATTCCTCAATGAAAGGAGATTGAGATGAAGTCCCTTACAATATTGGTATCCATAGATTAAGGATAAATAAATTACATGATTATGTGTGACAAGTATGAATACACCAAATATAAGTGGAAAATAAGTGTAAAAAAATCAAAGGTCATTCACACATAATCTTAGAAAAACAAAACCAATGACATAGATATTTAACTCAATGAAATGAGATTGAGTTATGATTTCCCATTAAAGTTCGTCTAAATGACGTAAGAATTTATCAATGATATGATTATATGTATAAATAATATATCCACACAAAGGTTTTTGGAAATTACAAAATAGATATTCCACACATAATCTTGGCATAATAAAATCAAGAAGTAGAGGTTTAACCCAAATAATTGAAATTGAGTTAAGAAGTTCCTTTGCAAAAATTCGATGCCCAACGACGTCACTTCAAAATTCAGAAAATTAGTCGATGAGAGAGATAATGGTATCTCATAACTTAGACATATAATTTACAACAATAAGGATATATAAGAACATATCCCAACATAATAAGATGTAAATTAAAAGTCATAACAAAGGAAGTCTTTTAAAAAGAGGAGGGTGAATGGTTCCCTTACCGACTTGGGTAACTTTCGAAACGTAAAACACCATGGAGGAAGGGTCATGCAATGAATATGTAAATACCCATAATTGAAATTATACTTCACAATTAGTATAATAATGGGAAGTACATACACCTCTCAAAGGAAATGTTGGAAACCATAGCATAAATGTCACGGGAATAAAAGTGAGATGAAAAATCCCTTAAGAAAACTCGGCAGCCTAACGGTGCCACTTAAAACATCTACAAATGAATTTATGACATCAAATAGGGTCTCTAATAATATGAACATAAAAATTAAAGTATTAATTATATAAAGGAACATCCCCAAACATAATAATGATGAGCATATAAGAAATAACATAAAAGAGAGTACTTAAAAATAACGAGAGAGGTTGGATCCCTTACCCCAAGTCTTACTTGTCTTGTTCGTTTCTTTATATTCCTAAATAATAAACATTTTTCAATTTATAATTGCTTAAGGATATCTTTTAAATATTATCATTCAGTTAATATCACGTATTATAATGTTATAATAATTGGTTAATAATGTGAGTTCATATCATACGTTTTTGTCGATGTTTGGTACATGAGTCAAAAATGAACTTGTTTGAAAATGATTGTCCATGTAGTTATAAGTAAATCATCTCCAGAATAGTATTAATTATTTAAATATCATATATATCCAGTACATATTTATTTTATACTGCTCCATTTCATTTGGAGATAAAAATAAATGAAATGCAACGTTCGTGGAGACGGTAGGCCGTACGTACGCATGAATGCTACTTTCATTTCTTTGTCTTATTAATGGAATTAAAAATAATTGAGAGATATATTTATTATAATTACAGTATAATATATAAGTTATATAGGTCACATATGTTCATTAATTTCATTCTTTATACATTACATGTATTTCATGAATGAGTCACATCACTTGAGGGGGCGGTAGTCCACACTCCCTCGTATGAAATTATCGCATTTGAACAACATGAAAAGCATAAAGGCATGTTTTAAATATAAAATTAAGAATCATATAACAAATATAAATACCATATATATAATATATAAAATATAGTGACATCATAATGGCCACCATGAAAGGTGTTAAGAGAATATTGAACAATCATCGTTTCGTGAGGCAGAAATTCGCCATCCACAGAAACAGTATGTTCTTTAACCATTAGATGAAGGTGTGTGTAAGTGTATCTTGATTCCTTCACATAACAACATCCTAGTATATTGAAGATACTGGTGTTGTTACAAAAGAAAGGAATAAAAAGTGTTTAGAGGTTTGGAGAATCAATATAAAACAAAAGAACACAAGGGAAGACATTACCTTTAAATTAGGTAACTCTTTTTGATTTGAGCTCAAAGGATTCCTTGGAAAGGATTATGCCCAATAGTGAGTCTTCATTGATGAATAAAGGGATGTGGATAGATGAAATGGGTAGGTTTTGGAAGAGACAATGCCTTGAGAGGTATGGGTAAGGTGGTAGAGGTGGGGGCCTTTTATAAGAGGATATGAGGGTCACTCTTGGAAAGTTATAAACTATTACTTTATTATAAAATGATTTTCGGATTTTAAAGGTCCCAAAATTATATATTTCGAGTATAAGGTGATATGAGTTCTAAATAAACCCATATAATAGGTTTTTTACATCTGTAGGTCTTATATTTTACATTATCATTTCAATTTAGTTAAATCATTAAATAATGAGGTAATCGATGCATCATTATGGTGTCATAAATAATTTAATTTATTTGATGTCTAAAAATTATATAAAAATATATAATGATGTAGGAAATATTTTTATATTTCTAATGAATGTTTATAGTCTAAAATATGACTTGTATAAACCCATGAAATTTTTTTTAGTAAAACAATACATGTTTGTGACATTTTAATTTTAACTTTAAATAAAAAGTTATTAATGTCATTTTCAAACCAAAGTGGCTCCATGGGGTCCCCAAGTTGACCCATGGATTGTCGTGGTCGGCCATGAATCTTACAATAAGGGTAGGACATGTTTCAAGGATATTTCATATTATTAAAACATTATTTTTACCTTAAATTACAGTAATTACCTTTAATCGTGATTAATAAAAATTAAAAGTCACTATTTACCAAAAATTATTTTAATCTCATTGAACCACATTTTATATTCTAATGACAACCATGTATGTCATATTTTTGAAAATAAAATCATTGAAGTGGTAAAGTTTCATTTAAATGAAAAATCAGTTTCTTTAACTACCACTTAGTGGTTTCACTATTTATCAAAAATAGAAGTTTTTAAGAAAAATACCAAAAATTCACCCTAAGTTATATTTGATATTAAAAATTCAAAAAAGATGTCTATTTTACAAAATTAAAAACATATATGTTTAATTAATTAATTTAATAATTAATTCCCGTTGTGAAAACAAATAATGTGTTTTTAAGAAACAATATCTATTAAAAGATTAACACTACTTTAAGTCAAATTTCAAATAGAAATTAATTACAATGTCCACCATTTGATTAGGTGGTAAAAATATATTCTAAATAAAATTTAATCTCAATTGAAAATATAATCTATCCATATAAATAAATTATATTAAAAAGAGGTTTTGAATTAAAATGCAACATTTTCACTAAAAATGTTCTTTATCGGAAAAATAACACAAATTGACAAAAAGTAAATTTTGATGTCCAAATTATAAAGAAAGATTTTATTTTTTCAAATAAAACATATAAAATTGTCAAATGTATATTTAAAAAGGGTTCTCCATCAAAAGGCAATTAATAGACCTTTTTAAAAAATATTAGATGATTTATTCTAAAAATTGGATTCATTTTCATTTTACACCTCTAACATTTATTGGATAAAAGTAAAAATATTTGACAAACATATAAATCATTTTGTAGTTAGTTCCTTTCTTTCCCGCCATTACAGTGACTAGGCATTAAATAACATTTAAAATAGTATTATTTTGTTATTAGAGTGGAACGTAAGATTTCAAAGGAACTCGTTGTCATGTATTGGGTACGCCATCGAGCATAGCGTTCCCTTTAAAGTAATATTAATATTTTATTCACAAATATGGATAAATATAAAAATGTCATATTATTTATTTAACTGGGGTGTTACATCCTTCCCCCCTTTTGGGAATTGCGTCCTCGAAATTTTAAAATTGGGCTCGGAAACTTCATTGAAAGCCCCACATCGGAAAAAGAGTAAATTTAACTATCACTATAACAGAAAGAAAGGGAAATACAAAGGTCACCCAAGTAAACCTATACTAGTATTCCATGTATGAAAACATGGATATGGAAGAAAAAAATAAAGGGTCATGTTCTGAGGGAGTGTGATAGAAAACATGTTTAGGAGAAAGTTAACCACCAGAAAATCACAAACATGTGATTTGTTAAATGGTGTTGGATTCCCCAGTAGGAAAAGTTAATGGACAAAATTTTTTTAAGTTAGTTTTCATTGAGGAATTTATTTTTGATCTTTACTAAAACATAAGGAAACATACTTACTTGTCATGTTGAATTTCAACTTTTACTAGATTTCTTACACTAACTCATATTTTCTCCAAAATATGAGTATTTAGGATGACTTGTTTACATTAAGAGAGCTATAATAAACGTCTAGAGAATCACCTAGTCCACAAAAGATAACTATATACATCCCATGTCTTTAGACCTTAACCAAAACTAAAACCAAAAAGGTTATTATGAGATCAGATAATACCCAAAAAGGATAATCCTTTATAAAAAGGAAATCTATTCTTAATCTCCAAAATTCTTCCAACAAGACCCAAAGTTCAATGAAGACCAAAAGTAAACGAAAATAAGATTGAAACCCAAATATTTGAAGGATTTGATCACATAGTATTCCAAGTTAAATCGTAATATTTATCTCCAAAAAACATCAGTTGCTCTTAAAGTCTCGTATTGAAAAGTAATTAACCTAATCACATATCCTCCATGATAGGTTAATAATTTCCATAGATAACCCAAAATCAACTTACTCTTAATTCATAAAATCATTTAACTAAAAAGAATTAGTCAAACTGACCAGGGACTTCACGTAGTCCAATGGTAGGCGATAAATACCAGTTGCACTTTGGTTGTGGGCTTGATTCCCGCAGTTTTGTCCGACACGACGGGTTGTCACACGGTCTGCGTGTTGTCCTTTTTTGAAACTATATATTCTCAAATAATTCCAAAAAAAGAGATAAAATCATCAAAAATAACCATAACATAATTTAACCTCAATTTTATCTCATGCCTTTCACTTTCCATCATAACATATAGTAACCAATAATTACTTCAAAAGTAAGGATCATATAAACACAAATGGTTCTTTATAACTATCTCCACAAAAGAACAGATAACTATTCCATGAATAAAATTTTCATATATCAAACATTATGGTTACACATTTTATAAAAAGTCTTCTAATGTAACCCCATCATCAAAAGAGGCTTAATACTCTTAAGAATTTCACCATAACTCTTGAATCCCTTATATGTTGACTTCTTACTCATTCAACATTCTTCATGATACATTAACCATTCATTTCCAACTTATTCTAAAATACTTATTTCCTTCAAAAAAAACTTGAATCATATCCTATGATTCCAAAATAGGAAAACAAATTTTAAGAAATAATCCATACCTTTGATTGGTCATTGTCAGTTTCATCATCCTCAATCAGAATGACATTAGGTATTGGTAAACAAATATTTTTACGATTTTGGTGACCCCATTCCCGAAAATTCCTCATAGGACATGTGTTTGCATAATGAACATGCCCACCACATTTAAAACTTTCAATTGATCCCTCAGAAAGAACTTCTTTCCCATTCCTCAAGTCAACTGGATGCTTCCTTTTTTCCATGAAAGGTTTTTTCTTTATGACCTTCATTTCCACATCTATAGCATATTTCTGTCCCTTTGAAACATTTTACTAGGTGTTGCTTTCTACATATTTGACACATAGGTTTTTGAACACACATACCTTTATGATTATTTCCTGTAGTTCCGTAAGGATTTTTTTCTCGCATATATGATGCCTTAAAGAAATCACCAAGGTTTAGGTGGTCAATCATGACTCCAGATAGTTGTTTGAGGATAAACACAAGAGTTCTCATTCCAGCTCCCATATCATTTAGTTGCTTTCTCAAAAAAATGTCAGAGTTTCCTTCACATCCACTTTTACTTTGGTGCCTGCTAAATCCAGCCATTTACTAAAACCAAAAAGGTCAGTGTGATTATATCAACAAAACCATCAGGTACTAATGAGGAAGATAAACACTTAGATATACTTACTCATTCACTTTATCTAAAACTAGGACTCTTTCTGAAATCCTAACCATTAGGGTAATGTCACTTATCCTTATAGAATACCCTAACCTCTAATGTTATCTAAACTGACCTCTGATACCAACTATAAGGCCCCGACATTAAACAATACTTAATCATGAATTAAATGAATAATTCACATAGAGGATCTTTTCAGGTTTAGTGTTTTAGAGAATTAGGTCATAACTATTACATCTCAAAAGATTACATGGTAGACACTTCTACTAAGTTTCAATATATTAAAAAACACTTAAAAAGAAACATGTCTAGTTCCATGTTTTAGATATAATGTCTTTCCTTGATTGCATCTTTGACCCTATTCATCTCTATGTCCTGTGGAAAACATTTCAAAAGCTTGGTATGAGCATAAAAAGCCCACTAAAGGATACACAAAGAAGGAAAACAATTAGTTTTTCAAAACAACAAGTAAAGCATGAGTACTTTTTGAAAGTATTACTTTTCACCTTTATGAAGTGGTAAAAACTCTTCACTGAATAAAAGACCATTACGTACCCTTTTGTAACCAAAGAATTACCATAAAACCCATATAATTATGACATAATGTATAAAGGTATCTTGGGACATAAAGACACTAAAATGGAATAACCATACGGTCGACTTCCACACATACTTAATGGAATAGCCATACGGCCGACTTTCATACCCAAAGCATTGGAGGTTATAACGTAACCACCCATCCTTGTATTCACAGCACCACCCGTCATATGGTTTATCACTTAACCACCCGTCAAATGTCCAAGTAGCATTATAAAATCATAACACATAAAACAATTATAAAGGAAAGAAAACATTTCCTCATTTCAAGCACAATATATCACATAAATATATTGACATAAAAAATCCATTATCAAAACTATTTTCAATACCAATAAAGAGTATATGGTATTTATTTACTTTTAAAAATATAACGGCTTTTGAGGATGCCAAAGATCAAATAATACTCGCAGCGGAGGAATGGTCATTGTCACCACGTATGTTAAAAAGAATCATAATTTTTTTCATTTAGTAAAATGTTTCGTATAGAAAAGATTAATTTCGAATAAAAGTCAATTCAAAGGGGTTTATACACCATATAAAAGAAGGTTGTGTATAAAACAAAATATGCCTCAATGAAAGGAGATTGAGACGAAGTCCCTTACAAAGTCGGTATACTTAGATTAAGGATAAATAAATTAAATGATTATGTGTGACAAATATGAATACACCAAATATAAGTGGATATTATGTGTAAAACAATCAGAGGACATTCACACATAATTTTGGACAAACAAAACCAATGACATAGATATTTAACTCAATGAAATGAGATTGAGTTATGATTTCCCATACAAGTTCGTCTAAATGATGTAAGAATTAATGAATGAGATGATTATGTGTAGAAATAGTATATCCACACAATGGTTTGTGGAAATTAAAACATAGAGTTTCCACACATAATCTTGGCCTAATAAAATCAAGAAGTGTAGGTTTATCCCAACGAATTGAAATTGAGTTAAGAAGATCCTTTGAAAAAATTCGAAGCCTAACGACATCACTTCAAAATTAAAAAAATTAGTCGATGAGAGAGAGAATGGTATATCATCACTTGGAAATAAAATTTACATCAATAAGGATATAGAGAAACATATCCAAACATAATAATATGTAAATTAAAAGACATAACAAAATAATTCTTCTAAAAAGAGGAAGGTGAAAGGTTCCCTTACCGACTTGGGTAACTTTCAAAACATACACCCCTTGGAAGAAGGGTCATAAAATGAAGATGTAAATACACATAATTGAAATTATACTACACAATTAGTATAATAATGGGCAGTAAATACACCAATCAAAGGAAATGTTGGAAAAAATAGCATAAATGTCACGGGAATAAAAATGAGATGAAAAATCCCTTACAAAAACTCGGCAGCCTAACAGCGCCACTTAAAGCTTCCAAAAATGGATTTATGAGATCAAATAGGGTCTCTCATAGTATGTAAATAAAACTTAATGTATGAATAATATAAAATAACATCCCCAAACATAATAATGATGATATTATATGAAATGAAATAAAAGAGAGTACTTAAAAAGAATGAGAGAGGTTGGATCCCTTACCTCAAGTCTGATTTGTCTTGTTCGTTTCTTTATATTCATAAATAATAAAATTTATTAAATTTATAATTTCATAAGGATCTCTTTTAAATATTATTATTCAGTTCATATCACTTATTATAATGTTATAATAATTGGTTAATAATGTGAGTTCATATCCGACGTTTTTGTCGATGATTGGTACATGAGTCACAAATGAACTTGTTTGAAAATGATTATCCACGTAGTTATAAGTAAATCATCTCCAGAATAGTATAAATGATTTAAATATCATATATATCCAGTACATATTCATTTTATACTACTCCATAACATTTGGAGATAAAAATAAATGAAATTCACCGTTCATGGAGACGGTAGGCCGTACGTACGCATGAACACTACTTTCATTTCTTTGCCTTATTAATGGAATTAAAAATAATTGAGAGAGATATATATATTATAATTATAGTATAATATATATGTTATATAGGTCACATATGTTCAGTAATTTCATTCTTTATACATTCCATGTATTGCATGAAGGAGTCACATCACTTAAGGGGGCGGTAGTCCACACTTCCTTGTATGAAATTATCGCATTTGAACAACATTAAAAGAATAAAGGAATGTTTTAAATATAAAATTCCAAGCATATAGAAAACATAAATACCATATATATCATATATAAAATATAGTGACATCACATTGGCCACCATGATAGGTGTTAAGAGAAGATTGAACAATCATCGTTTTGTGAGGCAGAAATTCACCATCCACAGAAACAATATGTTCTTTAACCATTAGACGAAGGTGTGTGTTAGTGTAGCTCTAATGATTCACATAACAACATCCAATTATATTTTATATACTGGGTTTATTACAAAATAAAGGAATAAAAAGTGTTTAGAGGGTTGGAGAAGCAAAATAAAACAAAAGAACACAAGTGAAGACATTACCTTTAAATCGGGTAACTCTTTTTGATTTGATCTCAGAGGCTCCCTTGGAAACAATTCGGCCCAAATTTGATGCTTAAATGATGAAGAGAGGTATTTGGAGATATGGAATGGCCAGGGTTTGGCCGATCCAAAGGCTTGAGAGGTGTGGGTAAGGTGGTAGAGGTGGGGGCCTTTTATAAGAGGAGAGGAGGGGCACTCTTGGAGTGTTATAAACTTTTACATTATTATAAAATGATTTTCGGATTTTAAAGGTACAAAAATTATATATTTAGAGGATAAGGTGTCAAGAGTTCTAAATCCACCCATCCATTAGGTTTTTACAAGTTTAGGTCTTAAAGTTTACATTATCATTTCATTTTATTTAAATCGTTAAATAATTAGATAATCGTAGCATCATCATGGTGTCATAAATAATTTAATTTATCTAATGTATAAAAATTATAAAACAAATATTATGATTTAGGAAATATTTTTACCTTTATAATGAATATTTATAGTCAAAAATATGACTTGTATAACACCATGTAATTTTTTTTTAGTAAAACAATACATGTTTGTGACATTTTAATTTTAACTTTAAAAAAACGTTATTAATGTCATTTTCCAACAAAAGTGATTCCATGGGGTCCCCAAGTTGACCCATGTATTTCTTTGGTTGGACATGACTAATCCAATAAGGTTAGGACATTTTTAAAGGTCATTTATTATTATTAAAACATTATTTTTACCTTAAATTACACTAATTACCTTTAATCGCGATTAATAAAACATAAAAGTTATTATTCACCAAAAATTATTTTAATCTCATTGAACCACATTTTACATCATAATGACAACCATGTATTTCGGGTTTTTGAAAATCAAATCACAGAAGTGGTAACGATTCTTGTAAACGAAAAATCAGTTTCTTTAACTACCACTTAGTGGTTTCACTATTCATAAAAAATTGATGTTTTTCAAAAAAATAACAAAAATTCACCCTAAGAAATATTTGATAATCAGAATTAAAAAATTATGTCTATTTTAAAAAATTCAAAACATATATGTTGCATTAATTAATTTAATAATTAATTCCCACTGTCAAAACAAATAACGTGTTTTTAAGAAACAATATCTATTAAAAGAGTAACAACAGTTTAAGTCCAATTTCAAAGTGAAATTATTTAAAATGACAAAAATTGGATTAAATTGTAAAAATATATTCTAAATACACTCTAATCACAATTAAAAAAATAATCTATCCATATAAATAAATTAGATTAAAAGTAGGTTTTGAATTAAAATGCATCATTTTCACTAAAAATGATCTTTATCGGAAAAAGAACAAAAATTTACAAAAAGTAAATTTTGATGTCCAAATTCTAAATAAGTATTTTATTTTTTCAAATATAAAATATAAAATTGTCAAAATTATATTTAAAAAGGGTTGTCCATCAAAAGGAGGTTAATCGACCTTTTTAAAGAATATTAGAAGATTTATGCTTAAAATTGGATTCATTTGCATTTTACGCCTCTAACATTTAATGGATAAAAGTAAAAATATTTGACAAACATATATAATCATTTTGTAGTTAGTTCCGTTCATTCCCGCCATTACAATGGCTAGGATTTAACTACCATTTAAAATAATATTACTTTATTATTAGAGTGCAACGTAATATTTCAAAAGAACTCGTTGTCGCGTATTGGGTACGCCATAAAGAATATCATTCCCTTTAAAGTAATATTAAAATTTTATTCACAAATATGGATAAATATAAAAATGTCATATTCTTTATTTACCTGGGGTGTTACAAAAGTAGATCAAGTAATTGTATCCTCTCATTAAAGGTACTCAACATTAGGACAAGGATATTGAAATAACATTTTTCCCTATTATCATGAATTTTGAGGATATGAATTTCTTTTATCATGCCTCTTTGTTTTAAGTATTGTGTTCATTATCTTTCCCCTAACCATGTCCTTTGTTACTTTTCATATGTGTTTAGGTGTTAGTTTTCTATTCTATTTCCATGTTTTCACTTCCAATCTTTGTTATCGTATTGGAGACCTAGTATGTGTTATTCAAGATGACATTACTAATATGTTTTCCGTTTTAACATGATGCTTTTGTTTATCTATTTATACATTGTGGGTTTTATATACGGAATTTTTCAACTGTCCAACACACCGAGATCGAATTTAAATTGTGAGGATATAATTTCTTTAAGGCTGTACAATGAAACACCCTGATATTTTTTGCAATTTTATAAAATATATTTAATACTATAAATAATGTATTTTACCCTAAACATTGAGTTTTTATTCGATTACAATCAATAATATATTTTACTTATGTTAGCCATAATATCAGGTTCATCTTGTGTTCACAAAATAAATATATTAAACGAAACATTACATATTTTTGAAATATTATTTTGTAATTTGATAGTTATCACATGGAAACTGGAATGGAAGGTATGAATATGATTAAATAAATTATTAAACTATGTGGTGTAATCATGTAAATATAAATAATTATTTACATAAAAATTGATTAGAAATGAAATTCAAATCCTTTTGAAAATAAAGTAAATATTTTTCTTAAGAATAATTTTGGTGCACATAAACTTAGTTTACATCAATTAAAACAATTCTACTGAATAAATTTAATGAAATTTAATTATTATATATTACATAAATTTTTTAGCACTCATCTTATGTTTTTATAGATAACATATAAGAATAAACCTATTTTCCAAGCATTAAAATTGTATCTTCCGGAAAATCGTTTTTGCCACATTTTTTGTGGATTTAAAAAAAAAAAAATTTTCATTTTTGTTAATAATTTTTTGATAAAAATAAATAATTTTTTGAAATTATAATATAAAAAATTATCTTATGGTAAATTATTGATAATTTTTCGAAAATATTAATTTTTTGATAAACATTGAATAAGGATGAATTTTAATTAAATAGTTCCTTTTCCTTTAAATAATATATAATGAAAAAGTATATGATAAATACATTATAATGTAAAATTAGATCAATAATATATATATATATATATATATATATCAATAAAATTAGTTCATTGTAAATTTTTATATAGATTTTTTATTTAAAAACTATTAATGGTTTTGAACATTTTTTTCAATCAAAACCTTCTTTCTCATCCCGTTTGAGGTAATAATCTAAATAAAAATTTTCCACTTCAATGAAATAAATTTTGAAAAATGGATTTCGTTTTCTGGAATCTGAATAATTGTTATTATATAAAAAGATAAAATTAAATCTTTTCCAAAATGAAGATTAAATACCAAAAAACCATTTTATTTTAGTTATGGTAAAAATGGATTTACAAGGTGTTAAAGTAAAAAATATAAGGTTAAAAATTACCCAAAAATATTTAAATAAAATATTTATATTTTAATATTTAGACCTTATATATATTTTTTAAACAATGGAACATTTTTATCATTTTGGTGTGAGAAAAATTATGGTACACATTTTTATTTTCAAAAAATTACATGTGTGCCACTCCACTCACTAATAAGAGGACACACCATATACTCTATTATTCACACCATAATAACCATTTGGATCAGAAAATTTCAGAAAAAATAACTTCATATATTACCTTCACTCACACTGGAAGAATTATTTTTGGTATTAGTACAACCTAGAAATGATCTTGGTCAAAACCTAAGAAGGTTACCCCAAAAGAGGTAACATTCTCTAATAGGCATTCTTTTTTATTTATTCCTTCACCAATAGAAGTTATCATTAAACCTTGATGGTATAGTAACCTTAGCACATACCATATAATTAGATGATTTTCTTATATTGCTATGAACAAAAACATTATCCTCTTCCATAAAATGGGGTTTCAAATCACAATTAATGTGTTTGAAAAACTACCACATCGCGACCCTATGCCATTTATTTTTTCATCATCACCTATGAAGTTTGGGTATGGTGATGGGTATACAGTATTTATATGACATTTCTAACTTAATTATTCATCTATAGTAATTATATCATATATGCCTTCTAAATTTTCATTCCATAGAGGACACAATAATGTCACTCATGTGTATGGCGGAACATTTCTTCACAAAGAGATGTAATTATTTTTTCACTAACACATTAAATTGATGATAATATGGAAAAAGTAAACAAATATATCAGATAAACAAGATATAATTATGACATTCATAAAATACATATTAATCCTTAAATCTAACATATATTTGTATTTATTACTTTTTTAGTCAGTAAAAGATAACAACATCATCAAACTATCTATGCACTACAACCATTAAATAGTTTTGTGACTATCTCTTTCCATAACCACACCACATGTTTTATATATATTAGTATATAAAAATAAATATTATTTCATTTAGGAAATTATGTTTATTTTGTTATATAAAAGATTTATTACATCTATTCCATAAAGATAGTTGAGAATTTGAACATTACCTAGCCATAAATACGGCATACCAAATACATGATTAATGTATGAAGAATTAAAATAAAAAATCCATTCATAAATGACAAGTAAACCAGTTATTACCTAAAACCCAATTATAATAATGGAATTTTCAAAAAAGGTAAAAAAAAATTTACATAAGAAAATAATATATGGTATGATATATATAATTATGGTTCCTTAATATGTTTATTATAAACTTATATTTATTATATATGAGGTTATAATGTGTAAAAATAAAAATGAGACAAATAGTAAAGGCTTTTTCTAATTAATTATTTTGTGAGAAATATTACATATTCAATGCTTATTTTTTTGTGAGGAATATATACATCCCGTTAGTATTTATATAATTAATTTCCTGGGAATTAATTGAAATTTAATATCCAAATGAATTTATAACATTCATGGGCTTTTCATCTGGAGATTACCAAAGCCATAAGGGATTTTAGTCTCACTATTCACTTCTCTGAGACACATTTCATAGAAACCATCTATTTATATTATTTAGTGTATATACTTTCAATACATTTATATTATGATTATTATTAATTAAATTATTGGCATATAAATATCCATTTAAATATCACTATTTTGTGCGATATAAAATTCAAGATATTACCAAAGTATTAAGGAATCGTTTTCTCAATTATCCTCAATTGAGACATATGTTATGTTATGAACATACATTGTTTAATTATATATATATAATTCTAGATTGAAATTCAGTACCATGAATATATTTATTATTATAATATTATATTTTTAATTCTACATCATTCTTTCATGGGGCTTACAATTCAACTTTGGCAAAGTGATAATTATCATATGTTACAATCTCATCATTTAGGGGTATTATTTATTATTATATTATAGGTGATTAAATATTATGATCCATATCTAAAGGAAATCCTGAATTTAATTTTACTCTGGTTATTCAGTATATTTTCATGAAATAGTACCATTTTTCAACTCTTTTGTACTTAAAATAATTTACAAAATGTTCTTCAAAAAAATACAACATTATTTCCTACTTAAATGTTAAATTTATTTTTTCAAGAACAATTTTTCAAATTTTTATTTAAAAAAAAATATTTAAGATTCCCAAAATTATTTATTATAGTTATTTTTAACCATGATTGTCTTCATATAAATTTTTTATAGGAAAATTATTGACATTTACCAAATAATTTCCATTCGGATATTACTAAAAAATGTGAAAGGAATCATTGTTCTAACATTTTGGGAATGTAAATAATTTTCCACCATATGGAGCTCAGATTGTTTTAATGATTCCCTTATTTGATTTTCTCTTTAATTTCATTGAAATTTAATTTGAATTTTTTAAATTTATTTCCATGTGGAAAGTGTATTTGAAATTGGAAATGTTTTAAATGATATTTTAAAAATATTTTCCATCTAATTTCACATCTTTTGATGTGACTTATGCTTTAAAAGGGACATGAAGTGAGGATACAGTTCAAATTAATTATTTAGATTGTTTATGATGATATGATGATTATGAATCCTAATTCCTTTTATAGGATATTCTATGATGAAATGATTTAACGATAATGAAACCTATATCATTTCCACATGTTATTATATGATAAAATGTTTATGAAAATCATTTCATTTCATGGGTTGTGGTATGGAAAATATTTTATGATCTTCAGACATAAATATTTATGATTATCAATTTTTGAAGGGGTATATATGTCTCCCTCTAACTAATTTCATATTTATTCATGTTATATGATCTAAAAGGGTATATGGGATGCTATCCCAAGAATGAATGATGGTACATGGAAGGTCATTCCAGGCCCAAAGAAGATACATGGGTGATTAGGCCAATCTAATAATGTTCGTAATGTATTGAATGTTATCATTGAAAAAATATTTTATATGAATCTGATTATGACAAAATTCTATGTCTTACTCCAATGATATGATTTAATGGATCAGGTTATTTCATTTTCTAATGATTCGTGTCTTGTAAAATACCAATATTTAATCCATGAAAAAATATTATTTTACTTGATATGTGTGGTATTGTGTTCTGATATTATTTTCATGTTATGATACCCTTATTTTCATTTTATGATTACATATTACTCTTGATTACCCCCAATCAAAATCTATGCTCACCCTTTCTTATGTTTGAATTCCCATGGTTATACATAAATGATTTATTTAAGGTGTGGCTATATAGAGTACTAAATGTGGAAATCCTTTTTGGAAAAATTAAATAATATTCACCAAATTAGAATCATTTGTACCTTCTCTCCAAACACTGTAGACTATTATGGGTCCCATGTTTGTGTTTGATTAATGTAATTAATATTCATCTAAAATATGTAATGTGTTTTTATGAATGGATTTTGCTGTAATGTGCATATTTTGTGAGAGTTTTTTTTATGTATTTCCAAAAGATATTCATAGTCTTCCAATAAATCACTAAAATTACTCTTTAATATAATTCATGTCTAGTACTATATCATTTTCAAATACTATATATATGATGGAATTTATTCAGTTTCAGGAATTGAAGTGGAATGTCCCAGAGAATCCAAGAAATGAATTATTTTGGACTTGTTCTTTACCAATGGGTTGACCTTATCTTTTTGTAAATGAAGAAAGATGTTTAATGAATCTTTTCATTGATTATAGGTAATTTTACAAAATCACCATTAAAAACTATAATCCTATAACACAAATTTATTATTATTTTTGATCAATTATAAGGAGATTCGTATTTTATAATGACTAATCTTCGATCTACATATCATCAGTTAAGGGTCAATAAAGAGGATATACCAATGAAATTATTTTTTATAAGGAATGGTCACTATGATTTTATAGTAATGAAAATTATACCTACCAATATTTTTGTTATCATTATGGATTTTATTAATATAGTCTTTATATATTTCCTTGATCAGTTATTGGTAGTATTTATAGATAATATTCTTATATATCCCAAGAGATATGAAGAACATAAATAATATTTGAGGATCATATTTATTAATCTAAGGAAGGAGAATATATATATGAAAAATATACCATGAGTTAATTTTTCAAATACAAAGTATCATTCATAGGTTATGTGATTTCATGTGAGGTAATATTGTTGGTTCCTTCATAGATATATATTATTGGGAAATGGGAATGACCAATCATGGTAACCAAGATATATAGTTTTCTTATCCCTGATGGATGCTATCATTGATTTTTGAGATATTTCTTAGGACTGTCTAACACACTCACCATGATGAAATTAAATGGATACATGTTCTCATTAATAGATTAATTAGAGGATAATTTCAATGATCTAATGTGAAGGTTGTTCATCATGCATGTTCTTACACTACCCTATAGTGGAGAAGGGTTCATGACATAAATTGATGCATAAATGATTATAAATTAATGTTAATCATATATAATTATATGGTGATAGGTAATGCGTCTCAAAATTTAAAAATTCAAGATCTAAATTATTTCAAACATTATTCGGAAGGAGAATATATAATTTCTTTATTGAATATGTTCTAGAATTGTTTGTATAGTGAATGGCGCGATACGTATTTTTATAGAAAAACATGATGTATATATTTGCATAGAAAAACATTAATATGTTCTAATGAAAATGGTTAATTTTAATGGATGAGTATGACTTCACAATACATTTAAATTTTGGTAAGGAGAATATGGTTATTGATTATCTTTGTTAGAAATAACATTATAGTTTATCCTTTGAGATGATAGAAAGAGATCAAATTTTAATGGATTTACATATGTTGGGTAATGAAATATGGGGGAAGGGGACAAATAATATGTTTCCCAAAAATAATGTTAAAACAATAATAATTTAAATGATTAATATGTGTTAGAATGAATATTTGTAATAATTGAATAATTTTAGGAATTTTTCTGAGGCAAACCATGGTCATGTTGGAGTGATAATGTTTAAAAACATAGTATGTACTCCTTCAATGCTAGAATTGAAGAATGTGTTGTTGAATGAATCACAAAATTCATAATTCATAACTTAACCAAAATTTGTAAACATTTATTGGTATCTAAAATATTATTTCTAGTGTGAAAACATGAGAAGATATATTGTGTTGTTTGTATCTTTATTCCTGGTGTATAAGCATATTATAATAGAGAGGAAAAAAGTTTAAGGGGGTTTTACAACAATTACCAATACAAAAATAGAAATGGTAAAAAATTACTATGGATTTCATGAAAACTCAACCAAAGATATCTAAATGGAATAAAATCATTTTGTTTTTTGTTTATTTCCACACATGATCAGCACATTTTATCTCTATTAGAGAATGTGGTACGAAACAACCCCACTGATTTGATCAATGTTTTGTAGTAAAAAAATAATTTTCATGAAGCTATATCGGTACACAAGGATGGTATTAGGTAGAATTATCTGTATTTGTTTATATCATTTTGATTTAATTAAGAGGGGAAAATTATTATACAAGTGTATAATTTATCATTGTAATATTTTGTGATATATTTCTCTTTAAATAATATTAATTTATTTAATTTATTGATTTACATGAGAACATGAGATTAAAAACATAAAAATATGATAGGATTATTATAAATAAATTTTTATATCATTTAGGAATTATTCATATCACATTATCTAAGGATGATTGTCTTGGTATTCTTATAAATGTTTTACTTTTTTTATAATGGTGATGATTCAATTATTTTTTTCTAAAACTATCATTTCTGTTAATTAAATCAAGTTATGAAAAAGTAACATTAAATTTTCAATTTTCTATTAAGGTGATATAAGATCCATTTTATTTAAAAAAATCTAATTAATCCCATTATTATCATCATTTTACATGATTTTGATATTTGTCAATTTTAGTCATAAAGAGAATTTATCTAAAAACCGGGTTTTGTCACATTTTTCTGTTTAATTTTAAAATTAATTTATAAAAATTAAATTATTTTAATTTGATAAAATGTATGAAATATTTTTAATTAGGATCTAAAAATTAATATATAGTTCATTTTTTTCTTATAGGCATTAGGAATGTTAACTGGGGTAAAATAATTCACATCACTAAATGAAATATCATGCAATTAAGGATAAAAATATTATGATAAGGCGATGAAAATATACAAAAAAAAATGAATTTATTTAATTTTATGATATTTATTCCACCATATCTATCATAAATTCTAATATATATAATTTTCCCCATTTTTCTTTAAAAATGTTATTATCATTATTTTAATTAAAAAATACTATCAAATGCCACTCTCTTTCATTTAAATCTCTTATAAGTTTACATACGGATATAAATATTTCAAGAATTAAAATTAAATGTTATTATTTTCATAATGAAATATTTCTTTATTATATTAATTTATTTATATTTATTTATCTATTATATAATTACCTTAAATTCTTATATAACACTGATAATGTTCATGTGTAAGTAATGAAAGAACAAAATAAATGACATTAAAAACCTGATAACTATTGTTTTTTGGAAGAATAACAGATCAAAGAGAAATTTAAAGATTTTAATAATTTAATACTGTTGGTTAAATGATTATATTATAATTAGATGAATTTATTAATGTCATCAATGAAAAATTATGTGAATCGATTTTACAATAACATTAATAGTTTTTGATGTTAAATAGGATTATATTAAATTATTTCTAAATCATAAAAATATTGAAAGATGATAAGTGTGATGATAAATGGCACAATATTTATCTATTTTACATTTATTAAAAGAATTTAATTTATATGTAAAATTATAACCTTTTAAGATTGAAAATTTATTATGTTAGCTAACTATAAAACTATTTAATGAAGTTGTTATCCCAAATGAAAACGCTAAAAAAAACAAAAAAACAATGCAATAATTTTATGTATTATTGTGATATAAATAATATACTATATTATATTTTAAATCCTATCAATTTTTTTCATATTTCAAAAGACAATTATTTTTTTATATTTATATCTTTTTATTAGGTCCATGTGTGCCATTTTGTTCACTAAAAAATGAACCACCCATCTTCTCTTCATTAAACTACATTGAGAAAATTATCTCAACCATAACCTACAAAAAAAATTCATAAAATTAATTATACATGCTCTATATGTGTTTTAATTACAAAAATACCTACACTAGTTTCATTTATTGGACAAAATAATGAGATATTTTAAATAATATGTATCCATCTTCACTGTACACCGTAATTTTTATTTTTCTTTTAAAACAATAAATTATTCCCTAACCATAAATCTATAATAAAACAACAATATTCAATTTAAATATATGTTATTAATTTTATTTCATAATATTTACACTTACCATTTTACATCTAATGGGACCCAAAATCACTGTTTTTAGTACGATAGACAACCACCTCATGAACCAATTTATTTTATTCTCCATCATCATCTCACATGGATTTCCATAATGATTGAACTAATGAATTTATATGGTAATTATGAAATTATAATATTTAATAAAATAAAATATACCATCTACTTCCTTACCCTTCCACTATTTTAAAAATGATGATTTCTCTCATGCGCACATATACCCTACCGTCTCCATGGAGCGATGAAATTCATTTTTTATATCAGTTTCTCATAGATGAATCTAAATATGTATGTATTGAATGTATAAGATTTTTATATTATGATTGAAAATGTGTATATTATATAACAATGATCTTGATATAATGTACCTATCTATTGAATCAAAACATATATAAAATAAGCAGTTAACACTAAAAATAAAAATAAAAATAACATATTATTAACAAATGGTTGATAAGATGTTATAAATGGATCATATAATATATTATATATTTATATGGTTTTGGTATAAATTAATAATAAATATAAATTTATTAAAAATGAGTTTAAACAAACTAATATGGCATGTTTAATGTGAAGTATGGGGTTTTCTGAGTAAATTTTTACCATTAGGTTATAATAAACCTTTATTGTAAATGTTCTTGAAATATTTATATATCTAATAAAATATAATTATATTACATTTGTATTTTAATAGATTTATTTTTATTTTAAATTTTTTCACATAATCAATTCATTTATTACTTATCAATTTAATATTACGATCTTTGTAAGAGATGTCGTCTCAATTTTCACTCCATTGAGTCATATTGATTATTTTGTATCAATTAATATTTATGTGGTGTAGATAATAAAAATTTTATGTATTTAAAATTAATATATATTTTCTAATTATGATTAATTTTTAAATTATTTTTTACTCTTTCAAGGGGTTTCAACTTTGAAGATACCATAAAGGTAAGAATTTATTTTACAACCCATATGTCTTATGATTGATCATATTTTCATTAAAGTAATATTATATTGTATCCTTCATAAAATCAATAAATTTAATTATCATATGTATTTTTATGTATGTTTCTATGTTTTATTTCTAATATGTATCTATTTGGATCATTATTCAATAAATAAATGTTTGAAAGAAACGATTCAGTTTATTCTTTTTTAATTGCGTATATTTTCCTTATATATATATATATATTTCTAAAAAATTTTACATTAGTATATTTAATTTATTAAAATTAATTAATAATAAAATTTTATTTTATTCATTAATTTTGTTAAGGTTTTAATGGAATATTTTTAATATTTTAGATAAGGTTCATTTTCAAATTTATATACAAAAGGTAAAAATGAAAGTTTATTTTTGAAAAATAAAGAATTAATGAATATTATTACCTCAATAACTGTATTACAATATGTAGAAAATTATATAATAGTTTAATGGTTATATAATGAGGACTCATTAATTAATTATTATTTAAAATTTTCCTTCCATTTTTTTGATTTCAAAATGAGAAATTATTTTATATAAAAGATATATTTTTGATGAATTGATGGTCAAATTATATCTCTAATTAATTTTTTGTTAAATAATGTTTTCTTGAAACATTTATTTTACTATGCTGGTTTTCCAATAGAAATCACATTTTACTTAAATATGAAAATTATTCATATCATGGATATGATTATTTCCTAAAAAAGATATCATTTCGATATATAATTTTTTACTTTGAATGTTATTTGATTGACATGTCAAATCACATTATTTTGTATACATTACTCCATGTGAATATTTTATGATAAGATATATTATTTATTAATTAATTTTTTCATTAATTATATTATTAATTCATTTTAATAGTTGTAAAATAAAGTGGGAGTGTGTGATTTGTTTTCAAATAATTGTTTTTAGATATCTAGCGTTATAAACAACACATTAGTTTAATGAACCACAATATACTATTAATATTATTATTTGAACAAGATCATCAAAACCTAGTAGTTAAACATGAAAATATGAATAGGGGTAAAAAAATTTATAATATTAAGTATAAAGGATTTATGTGAAGGTAGTATATTAAAAAATAAGTATTAAATTATTATTAAAGACTTTATATTGTTTGAAAATACATTTTTCTCGAAAAAATATTTTCATTTATTTATTATAAAATAATAATGATTCAAATTTTCACTTTTATAAAATCTATTTGTAAAAAAATTAATTTTTAATTAAACATGTTAAAATTGTCTTAAGGTGAATTTTTAAGAATTTTCTAAAATGATTTGTATTCAAAAATACAGTTTTTTATTGAAAACATCCATTCCATTTAAATAATTTAAATTGTTAAATTTTAAATTAAAATGGTTACAAATTAAAACTATTTTAGAAATTTATTTATTAATATAATTTAAGAAAATGGAATTATATTCATATTGAATTTTAATATTACAACTTTCCATATATAAGAAAACAGTTTCTTTGGAAAATCGATTTTTCATGGAAACTCTGGATTTAATTTAAAATTAAATTATTATAATTTTGTGACATGAATTTAAATAAATGAACTATATTAATCATTATTATTATTATTAAATAATAAGTTCAACTTATTTTTTGGTTAAAATGAATAGTAAAACCATTTAAAAAATTATCACGGTTAAGTTAAAAATGGATTTATTGGGGGTTAAACCAAATGATAGAAGAAATTTTTTCAATAAAAAATTAAAAATAATATTGGGTTGACATATTGAAAATAGATATTATGCAAATATTGATTCTATTTTTATTTGGATGCATTTTTTTGTTTATAGTTTTACCCTTTTGGTTTCTTTTAGGAAATTTCCACATAGTTTTTAAGTGGGATACTTTTACTCACGTCTATAAGGAAATAACCCCTCCTCATCTCTTTGCACATATAAGGAATTTAGGTTTATACATGAAAATTCCAAATTATATTGACCATAAAATAAATTCATCACTATTACATCATTTTATAGACAAACAAATTAGTAGTTACACTTTTAGGTATCAAAATGTTTAGTATCTTGTTAAAATTATGATTATGACTTATACATAATAAAGATTTTTTTTCAAATATTTATTCTTTATTCATGTAAAATATTTCACATTCTCTTTAACACATGTATTTAACTGAGGATATATTTCAAAAATGGTTGAGAAAAAATAACATTTAGGAAATGGATAAATAACATAAATAAATCAATAGTATATATGTGATGATAATCCTCACAATCTTTTCATTTGAATGGGACAATCATGATGAATACGATGAAGAATTTTAAAAAATTCATTCAATATAGAGTTGCTTAAAATTGAAATATCATTTCATAGTGGTTAAATGCCAAAACAAGTTGTGAAGAAAACTAGAGTCATGTTCACACTTAGTACATGTGCATAAATCATAACCTCATCATTGTGAACAATGATATAATCTTGTTCAGGAACAATACACATAATCTCATGAGATACATCATATTACCTAATGTAATGTAGGGATATATAATTTTTTTCCAACTATTACATCATAAATACTCATAATGATTCATGCCACATAGAACATATAATAATTATAGTCATGAAATAAAACAAGGAATTGAATGGGTTTCATAGGGATTTAATAAATAATTATTTCATTAACAAATCATGGGTTTCCCAAATGAATAATGGAAAATATAATTTTCATAAAAATCATCATTCTTGAGTGAATAAAAAAACTAAAGATGTGTCAAAGATGTGTTTTGGAAGGGAAATCCTTTTTTGGAAACAATTATATCTGGATTAAAATTAATTTGAATATAAAAAATACATATATATCCTCAAAAGGAAAATTTATGAATAATTAATGGATATTTAACGAATATTATGTGAATATCCATAATGAAAATTATAATAAATATTGATAAACTAAAGAAATAGGAGTTCGTATTATGAATTTCCTTACTTTAAAGACTAGTTTATTTCATCTATTCTAACCTCTAGTTTAATAATAAAACCATTAATAAAAAAATGAACCATAATTGAATTATAAAAATTTATGTTTATATTTACCATTAATAAAAATTGTATTATATTTCTTAAATTGAAATTGACAACATTAAAGTGTTCTAATTTCATGTGTTCCATAAAATTTTATTGTTCCTCTTCAAATTCATTATTCTATTCATGATCATTTATAAAAAAGAAATATAAACTATATATGCTTAAAATACATATATATATATATATATAATCATTTATATATATCAATAATTTATCTAAGTATAAAGAGGATTGTTGATAAGAAATGAACTAGAAATGTCCTCATTGGTGGTTTACAGACTATTAAAGGGACATTGTTAAATGAGTTGGAATGGGAATTATTTATTTTAATATATCATAAATATAATAAATACATTATGATAACATCATTATTAATATTTTCACATACCAATTAGTTATCCTTAAAATATTTGGGATTGAAATAGTTGGTGAGAACGAGAACGAGTCTAGGATAATTAGAGGAAGAATTGATGGCAACATAACATCTTATCAGTGTTGCTCCTTCTATACAGCACTAAATACATTTAATGATTAAGGTTGGATGGCTCCAAAACGTCCCTAGATATGATAAATGTCTTATGATATAGGATTTGGGAAGATATCTGGATTCGTAATGTGAGTTGGGAATGGTTCTTGAAGTGGAGGGAGAGGGATAATTTATACATGAGGGGAGGGGTATTTATTTAATAAAATATTATATGTAGGGTAAACCTTTTAATAATGATATTTCTTTTACATTATAAATCATTATTTATAGAAATATTTAAATCTTATAAGATCCCATGTTATTGTATATGGTAAAATAGAAGAATTTTTCTTGGGAATGAATTTATTATTTTGGATTCATTTGGGAAATTTCGAATTAGTTATTATGTGGGTTCATTTCCCAACATACAAAAGGAAATCTCATCTCATCTCTACTTCACACTTATAAGAAATATTTTTATTCCAATAATAACCCAAATAATTTCATTAATTCCCTTTATGTGACCAATAAGACTTATTCTGATTATAAAACCATCCCACAAAGGCTTTTGGTGTTGACCTAAGGAGCATATCTGAAGAAGAGGAATCATTCTTAACCGAATGCTTCTATTTTAATTATACATCCAAAACATTAAAATATTATTAAAATTTGGTAATATTTGAACATTATTATTTTCTATATAATTTTATTTTAATATATTAAATTTAATGTCCTCCATCCCTTTCATATTCAATGAAATTGGAAAAAAAACATTCGATCATGCGTAAGACAGACTACATACTCATGAACTGATGTCATTCATTTTCTATCACTGCCTCTCACATATAGAGACAATGATATACATAAAATTTATATATTAATTTTCTAAAATATTTTTATTTATAAAATTATAATAACACATACACTATATTACTTCTTAATCTGATGAAAATCAGCAATATCGCTCATGTGTACATGCAGACTTCCACCACCCCGAAGCGATGTGATACGTTTTTTTAATTGGAAGTAAATAAAAAAACTAATTAATATATAAAATATAAATTAAATAAATATTTTTCTCTAGATATTGTATATTATTTTGTTTTATTTTGATCTATACTTTGAGAAAAGGGAAATAACTTTCATACAAACATATGTCCTACCATCTCAATATATGGTATAATTCATTCTCATATATAACATTTATAGATGAAAAAATATGTATATAATTGTTATATAGGATATTTATATCATTTTTAAAATTCTATATATTATGTAACCATTATAAAATTACAAGGACAAACTATTGAACCAAAACCTACATGAAAAATGAAGCGTTATTACATAAAATGTGGTTTCAAAAATGAATTGACACTAAATGGTTGGTAGAAGGTCCTAAGTAAATCATATATTGTATGATATAAATAATTATTATCCTATGATTGATGTATAATTATCCTATATTAAATATAAAATATTTATTAATTTTTAAAATGAAATTTTAGAGTTATGGTAATGGATTTTGATATCACTTTTATTTCATTGGTACACATGCCTTATACACCAATTATTTCATTTGGTAATTTTCTATAATTCCCATGAATGTATTTTTATATTATTACCTAGAATATTATAGGATATAAATATCCATATATTCTTTTTTTCCATCATGGGGATTAAGATTCAAAATATTCCATTATGGAAATTGTATAATGTTAAAATTTCAATGTATATTTAAATTGTATATGATTGTAATTATGTAGAAAAAATATTATGATATTTCTCTCAACAACTAATGAAATTTATTCTCCTCTGGCTATTTCTTGAGTATATATATTTTTTCCCTCATTTTACACTCTTGAAAAATTCAAGAAATTGAAAATATTTTTTTAAAGGAAAATTGAAATTATTCCTCTCTTCAGTGAATATCCCTTTCTCTTCCATAACAATGTTTATATTAAATTTTTTTGGAAGTGTTTTTAATAATCTTTTACAATTTTTTAAAATTATTTTTTACCCATTATTTAATATTTAAAAAAATATAAAAATTTATCTTGATGTTTTCTGAATGTGGTATATTTTTAATTTTTACAAAAAATTTGAATGGAATATTTGTTATAACATGTACATCATGAATGAAATTTCCTGCCCAAATGCCTAGTAGTAGATTTAAGTCCTACCTTAAAATTTTTTAAGTATATTTTTATGTAAATTGTTTCATTTAATATTTTTATATTTAAATATTTTTAATAATTTATTTTAATTGAGTAGGGTAGTTTCCGATAGAAATATTAAAAATTATCTTACAAAATCATTTTCCATTTACGATGAAATCCTTTGATGTTACATAATATTTAATGGGTATATAATCTAATGATATGATAATAATTCATTCTTTGAGAGGTATATTGTTATGATGAAAGCATTTTCATCAAGAGTTTTCATATATCATAGGGTTTTCTATGACGAATTGATGAAATGATTATAAAACTTATTACATTATAATTGGTTATACTATGATAAATTGTTTATCAACAAAATTTCATTTAAATGGGTTATTCAATGATAAATGTTTTATAAAATCACGGAAGACATATATATGTTTTTTATTATCTAAATTTTGACCTAAATCTCTAAATAATACATTGGTTAATAATTGATATCTCACGAGATAAACGTAATTGGAATTGGGAGTGGGACTTCTTCTGTAAGGGACTTTGTCTACTATGATTTATTTTGGAATAAACATAAACTATTATGAAGGTTTTGGGAGTAAACCCATTCCACTATAATAGTATTGAAAATTTTCATCGTCTACTAATGAAATTATTTTCAATTATTATATGTATTCCAAAAATTTATTTCATAGGCCAATGTGATACTCTCATGTATTATATACTTTGATTCCATTAAAATTCATTTCTTATGAACTTCCTAGATTAATTCCATTACACATGCTTATGATCTATGATATACAGGGTATGGTTTCTAAATGGTATTCCCATTTTCATATACCCTTAAGCTATTTATATGTTTATCTCTCCAATTATTACCATTACTAAGCATCTGATCTCCCCCTTTTATACGTTTCTTTTTTTGATGTTATGAAGAAAGACATTATGTATGATTTTTCAGCGTAGGAGTACAGTCATAAATAGCATAGTGGGAGATGATGTTAAACTCTTATTAACCATTTGATTATGATTCATTGTTTCCAAAGATACTAGACCTATATAATTTTAGGGTGGATCATTATTTAAGGTAATGAATATTCATAAAAAAATATAATATCTAAATATGAAAAGTGTGGGTTTATATACATGTAGTGATGTGTGGGGACATGTTATTAACAGACCCATGATGCATAAATTGGTATCATGAGGAAAAAAAGTTCAACAAACTTATTAAATGGGTTTTTGGTGCATTCCTACCCATCGATTATAATATCATGGAATGTGGACTTTATGGTAAGATATTAGGATTTAATAATACATGATTTTCAATACTTATATTTTCCATTATTATTAATTTAATTATTATTTTCCATGATATTATAATAGTGATATTATACATGGATTTAATTCATGATCAAGATATTGATAAAAATTTATTTGTTAGTATTAATTAGCCATGCCATATTGATTATGATTTTTTATTCATGGTAGATACCACTATACAAAGACCGTATTAATAAAATGATCACTCCGATTTTTTTATTTTCCAATTGATATGATGATTTATATTATGAATAATATCAAGGATCCAATATTGTATTTTATTCTACATTTTATTTATATTTTTAATATAATATTGGAATAATTTATGTGGATTTTCATCATGACTACTAATATTATCTACCCTAGTGACGTGACCTATTTAATATTTTTCCAATATTATAAAGCACACACTACCCCTAGGTTACTCAGGTTTGTGATGTTACACTTTTTTTTATTTTTCATCATTATATACAATGGTTTTAATTTTTCAATTTTTTTATTTAGAATTGTATTCAAGCTATTTTACCTCTTTTCTATGAAATATAATTTGAAAAGGTAAATTATTTATAAATGAAGAAGGTATACCTAAAATGGGAGTAGTTTTAATGGAATCCTTTTAATATATTACATAAGTGCTTTTGAAATTATTGAACATTAATTTGTTAAGGTACTTAAATGGTTATAAAATTATAATTTTCATTAATTTTCATTCTATCATTTTACGAGTTTATAAAATTTACATGATACAATGGTACAACAATTTATTATTCATTTGTGACATATAAGAATCAACCTACCAACAATATGAAACCAAATATAGCAGGTATGACTAAAATTGTGTGTTTTTGTTAGCCTTATCCTATGAAAAAATTATCAAGTATGATATTTTTTGGTTCTGTGGGACAAATAGTATCTTATTAAATAATTGGAAAATTTTGGACGGATGGTTTCTTGAAGTAACACTTGAGGACCTAGAAGGATCTCTTTATTCATTACCATATCTTTGTTGTAGATCATATAAGATCCTCCACTTGAATGAGTTGAATAGAATGAGATGGCATAAATGATCAGATACAACAAAGAAAAAATGAGATGATAGATATCATCAAACTAGATCGTGTTTAGAATATATAATGGAGTCCAATAGGTAGGTTCTAGTTGATCGAGTCCATCAGATGATATTTTTGTTACCATTGCATTTTAGGTGAACTATTCCAATGCTCAGCGTAAGGGACCATGTTTTTGGTTCATTTATATTTACAAAGTGGTTTTTGGGAAATTGAAAGCGGTGGATTATGGAAAATGAAATATTTGGCAGTCTTGATTTTGAGAAATAATTTGAGGGAAAATGAAATATTTGGATGTCGTAATTCATCATGGATGTATGAAATGAAATGTTGGTTAAATATATTTTATGAATTAGAAGTTGATGTGAAATTATCACAAAAACATGTAGTTATGTAAGTGAGAGATACCAGTTATTTACCATGGAATGAATCTACAAAAAGAAAATCATTGAAGTTAGAAGGTGATGCTGATAGGATGGTCAAATGGTGCCCATTAAATAATTAAACTGGTCCTCCTGTGATATATTAAATATTGTGAATCACTAGTGCTGACAAGGAATGACCAAGGAATTTTTGGATCTTCGTAAAGGGGGGGACATGGTTGACTATGATCATTATTCTTATATAACTCCTTCAGATGGATCTTGAATGGATATATAATGACTGGATGGATGAACTAGTAGGTGAAAACATTGGTACGGATTGGTTAGGTAATATATATTGTGTGAACAAATTTATCCTTGTAAGCAGATATTTATATGAGGGAATGGATTAAGTGTTTCCATTATCCATAGATATTGTATGAATTTATGAAACCTTTTTGCCTTGTTTCTCTTTTTGCGTGTACCTTGATACATCTAGTTTATTTGTGTGGGTTATTAGTTTTTATAGTATGTGAAATAAAAGATATTCTGGAACATGGTGTTATGATAGTGATGGATCGGTATGGTTGTTGGGGATCTCTGAGTAACCAACTCATATATTTTATATACAAGGGGATCTTCTTATACTAGTACCCTAAAAGAATGGTACCCATTTTTGCTTTTGTGGGAGTCTTTTAGGTGGTCCTCCTGGTGTATTTCAATATGATTGTCTTTTCAGAATTAGTCATATATGATGACGTTAATAGATAAATTTTGTTCTAATTTTTTTATTTGTAAAATCCCAAATAAGTATTTTAAAATGTTAACATCATGAGAAGGTTCTTTTTATGAATAATTTTTTGATGAGTAATATGGTTTTCAGAGATTCTTGATAGTGTCAACCTATATGATGGATGTGGTACTATCATGTTCTCAATGATATCAAAAGTATTCTCTTCAATTATAGTTATATAGAATTATTCATTTTCCTGGGGAAATTTAGAGATCAGAGATATAATTTTTTTGTTCCATATAGATTGGTAATATCCCTTATATTATTTTGGATTCATTGGAATTTCTTTTATCAGATAGATAAAATTTCATGGGAGAGTAACTAGTTTTACTTACCTATGGTGTAGGTATCAAACATTTTAGAAAGTTGATAATGTCGCCCCGTTTTAAAATTGACCCTTTATCAATGCTTTTTTAGTAGCGCTGATAAATGGGGCGCTTTATCAGTGCTTTTTTCCTAGCACTGATAAAGTGTATATTTCAACAAAAATTACATTTCATAAAAAATAATATATTGATATATAAATATATAAGTATTTTTATATTGATATAAATAAAATATATATTTTTTAAATATGTTTTTGACAAATATAAATAATCATTTTCACTTAATATTTAAGATATGTAGTGAAAATGACTTATAAATTATCATAAAAATTATTAATTAATAATTTTCTAATAATCATAGACTAATAATCATTAAAAATCAATTTTAAGACACAAAAAATCAAAAAAACATAATAAAAGGTCTAAAATAAGTTAAAATCTTAACTCAAACATCAAACAGAAATAACATTTGATTAGAGTATTCATTTGAGCTCTATAGGATATCAAATAAAATCCTATAAAGAGATATACACGATAATTATTAAATAGAACCTTTTATTTCATTTTTAGGCTAAAAAGAACCAAAATGCCTCCATAACTGAGTTTTTTCTCGATACTAAAATTTTATTACATTAGATAGAATATCGGCCTCATCTTTCATGTTCTTTTTGACATTTTACATTGCAGACTGAATTTATTCTGATGGGATACATTTATATTGATATTATGGATTTCAAATTTTATTGTTTTTATAATATAATGTTATATATAATAAATTATCTAACAATATATAAATATTTTTTATATATTCACCCAAAAAATTTTAAATTTATAAATAAACAATTAAACATATTTACATATAAAATATATTTCCTTATATATAATTCTTATCTAAATTAAAAGATAATATCCTTTTATTTAAAATACAAATATGTTAATACATATATACCTATATGATGTTTGTGTGTGTGTATGTTTACTTGTGTGCTTTTGTATTGACTAACTGATATATATTATCTATATATTTTAGATATATGTATATACATACTAATATATAATATTTGTAAATATATATAAATATGTATAATATACTTACATATACACATATAATATTTTTTTGTGTGTGTTGTATATATTTATATATGTATTTATAAACACACACACAAAAAGCATATTTGATCTCATAAATATATATTAATTTATAACTATAACTATATATGTATATATATATATATATACGAATATATATATTTGAATATATATATACGAATATATATATATGAATATATATATATATTTATTAATATAACTATATATATGTTAATATAAATATATATTAACATACGAGTAAATATAACTAAATATATATATATAAATAAATTGATATGTCAATAAAAGAAGAGAAAACAAACATGGTGGAGTGGTAAAATATTAGGTGTGCAGGAAACATGTCCATAGTTTGAATCTAGGGGTGGAAGGTTGTGTGTATGGGAGGAATAAAGGCTTGAATTATTAATGGGTTAGAGGGGAGTTGTTAAAGTCTTTGGCGGCGTGCAGGCTGGGGTGTTCGGTCTGGGTTGTGCGGGCTGGGGCGTACGGGCTAGGGCATGTGGGCTTGGGTGGGGGCATTATTAAAGGAGGATTCAAGCACTATTAAAGCCCATCCCAATTTTCAAAAATATTATTTTATTTCTTTTAATGTATTTAAACATTTATGAACGCTTTTAAAAAAGTGCTGATAAAAGGTGTCTTTATTGGTGATAAAAAAAGCGCTGATAAAAGCATCATATATCTATTCTTCGTCAGCATTGATAAAAGACCCGTTTTATCACCATTTTTATCACTAACAAAAGGGACCCCTCCCATTATCTTCTCTATGATTAATTGCATTTTTTACCACTATAAATGAAATTTTCAAGTACTGATAAAGGCCATATTTGTAGTAGTGGAACATAGGTTTGACCAAATTTCTTGTTAAAATATATCCAATGTTTGAAAAGTGTATGGATGTTCCATTAACCCGAAGGATAACTCCATAAGATCCCACAACATGTAGCCGATGGCGGTTACTAATATGTTACCAACAATTTTTACAACCCATGAGAAGTCGTAATCTTTGACTCTAGGGAGTATAGATCAACATCTATTGATTGGGAGAAGGTGACATGTTCCATAGAATCTCTCAGATGTCATCTTTTTGTACTAACACACATCAAATAAAGGATTATCAGGGGTCCTGTTTTAGAAAACAGAGATCTATTTAAGGATGAATATTTTCAAGAATGTAGATATTTCTTGTTGAGGGGGAATCGTGGTTATGGAATTTGTGAAAAAATTTCAATACACCAGAATGAGTGCTGTCATAACAGGGATCAGATGATCGGTATGATTGAATCCAAGTAATAGTTTTGATAGGTTCAATAAAGTGATGGGTAATGATGGATGTGAATTATAAATAGTGAATTTTTTTTCATGAACTCAGTGAAATAGAGTACAGTCTTCCATGTCCATGATAGAGGTTCATGTTCCATTGGACTCGATTATATAAATCCATTGTACATAATAAATATATTTGATGAAAGGGGGGAAAACATGATACATATGTACTGGAAGTTGTTCTAATTGTTTAAAGTGTGAAATATATGAAAGTTATAATGTTGGAATAATTGTATTTATCTCATATTTAATGTCATTAGAATGAATTTGGTCCATGATAAAGAAATATAAGGACAACCCTGAGTCGTGGGTTCAAGTTTCATTGCATGCTTCCAATATTTCAAGAAACTGTATATCGGAGGGTCTAAAAAGTCTAAAAAGGATCTATAGAAATATATGGACATACAATGATTCAGATCCAAGATAAATATGTGGGATTAATGGACTATGGAACCCTTGGTTTCAGTTGATATACATTTTTCAGTGGATGTTTTTCATGATGGAAAAATATGATATTTATGATGATGGTAATCTTGATGATTTTATTATCAACCATTATACTTGAATAACTTTATATATAGTGATGAATGTTAGGGATAGAGTTTTGAAGAATAGTGTAATCTCAAGGAAATTGTCCGTAGACATGGTTCATGGTGTTGTTTTTATAATGATAATTCTACAAGGTCAGGAGGAAGACTACTTAATTTCTATTTTCATTAAAGGATCTTCAAGGTGGATTTTAGATGAGTTTCATATTTGTAATGAAATAATATATCATGGATTTATAAGAACAATGGTGGAATTTATTCTGGGGTAAACTGGATGATTGGAATGGGTATATGGTTGAGAACCATGTGGGAGAAACATAGTAATGAATAATGGATGTAGTCTAAGCTATAGGGATTTTTTTAAGAATCCTAATCATATTTGAGTGGGATATTATTTGGAGAAACCTATGAAAAAAAAATCAAGTTGGAGGTTGTTGGGATTGTTTTTATATTTTTTAATGGTTTAGTATTGGAAACTATTGGTATGAAAATTTATTTAAGTAAATGTCGATTACATATATGGAAATCATGAACCAATTTTATTTAGGTGTGATGGTTGTAATAACATCTTTTACGAAACAGAACTCAGTGCATTAATTCTAATGAATAGATTATATCTGATGGTATTTTAGTGGTCATTGTAGGGATGGTGTAGTTTTCCTATATTTTTCAGAGGTGACCCGGTTTTTTCATTAGCATGATGTGAATTGTAGTTTACGAGTGACCAAATGAGGTAACTATTAGATTAGATTAGATCTCGCAGTCATACTATAGGGAAACATAGTGAGGATAAAAAATAAATTTGTGTCTAGTAGCCAAAATACATATTATAGGATAGTGAAGTGATCTCAGGAGATCACTATGAAGTTGAAGAACTTAGGATGAAACTTGGATTTATTATTCGATGATATGTGGATGGAAATGTTTGTTAACGAAACTATGTGAATAAAAAATTAACAATGAGTGTTTTCTGGGAGTTGGTAGTTTTTTCAATAAAATATACTATTGATCAACCAAAGTTCGCACCAACAGAATGATTCTCATGAAATACCTAATGTGACATTGACTTGATAATAGAATGAGGTCCCTAATAAAAAGATTATTAAACCACCTATGTAATGTGAATAAATGTGACTTATGAGAGATGAAGAGGTCTGACCATGGCATTAAGGACCATCCATTAATGGGACAACCATGGAAAACTATGGTTAGTGTTTATATGGACCATGACTTAATGGGATGTGATCTGATGGACAATGATCAGACGGAAGATCTAATCGTTGATGAAACTGGTGGGGTATAGTCTTATAATCTATGTATCATATGTTTTTCACCCTTGTAACCCAATTATTTCTTAATGAATGGGATTATGTGTCATCTCTCTCTAATGGTGGTTGGATGTAATTATGAACCACATTATCCATGTTAATTTATATTCTTACAGTTTTTATATGTCATTCTTGTAATTGTTTCCTTTTATTTTCTGGTAAGGGAAATTATAGAAGTACTAGAATGTGGTGTTGCTTTGATGAGGGATTGGTATGCTGTCTAGGGTTCTCAATGTAACAAACTATTGAATCCAATGTATGAGGGGATCTTCCAATAATTATTTATCTGAAAGTATATTCTATATTAGTTGTTTTTATGGAGTTCACTAGGCAGTTTTCATGGAGATGATGAATCTACTCGTTTTATGAAACTAAGGAATTTCTGATTATTTTACTTGGTAGAGGCCAATCTTGTGGTTTGGTTGGTCAAATCCCCAATAGATTTCAAATAAAAAATTCACTTTACACAAAAAATGTTCCACAAATCAAAAATTAACCATAATATAATGATTTATATTAATACATTAGTAAAATAATCCATAATTTATTTTTAATGTGTAGGAAGTGACAATACATCAATCTAATACACAATGTTACTGATAGGGCACCATGTGCATGTTAAAAAAATGTAATTTTATTCCAAAACGTGATATAGAGAGACAAAACAATGAAAATAAGATCATATATTCATTAAACATTACGAAAATGATCCAAATTTCATTTTTGACTAGTATGAATCGAACATATTTCATTCAAACACATGACATGGATGTTATGACAAAAAGATTATGTTTTTATATTAAAAGTGTAATTTAAATCTAAAACAGGTTTAATAAAATAAAAATTGATTAAATAAACTCACATTATCTTGAATATTTATGAAATAAATACATAATTAATTATTATCAGGTTGGAACGAATGGTACATCAATCTTTTAGATGATGTGGCCGGTATGACTCAATGTTTTGGTTTTCAATATACAATAGTTACTATAGTTTGAAATGTGCATAAAATTTTAATAACTGATCACAAGAGCTCATATTATTAATAAAAATTAGTAAAATCATCCATAATTTATTTTTCATGTGTAATTATTAACCACAAATCAATTTGGCACACCATAATTTGGTATCACTCATAGTGTATGTTTCCACATTATAAATGTGTCATATTACTCTTAAACATGTTACCCATATCTAAAATCCAGAAAAAGAGATCATATTGTCTTTATACATTATGAAAATAAACTATAAATCATTTTGGGAATGTAGAATCAACTACATGTCAATACAATAAATAATTTCCACAATAGGACTCCAAGTGTGTGTTCAGAAAAAATGACATTTTAGTCAAAAACATGATTAACATAACCAAAATATTAAATAAAATAACATATTGTATTTATATATTTTTAAAATGATCCATTTATCATTATGACTATTAGGAAATGCCTTATTGTTAATCAGATACAAAATGTGGTCGTTTTGACTCAAAGTCTGTATTTTCACATTAAAAGTGTAATTTTGCATAAAGACACACGACACGTAACTAAAACTGTGTAAACGAGCTCTGATTGTCTTGAATATTTTTAAAATCATACATAATTTATTTATGACTATAGAAATAGGTCACATATCAATCAAACACAATATTTTGTTGGTAAAGTGCATGTTTTCAATATTAAACATTCATTTTAGTTTAAAATGTATGTCACATTGTGAAAACTGAGTAAACAATCTTTAATTATTTTCATACATTTGAAAAATTTTCCACAATTAATTCTTTGATTGGTAATAATCAACCAAATTATAATACAGTGCACAATTTGGATGGTTTGACACAAAGTGAATGTTTTAGCATTAACAAAAGTGTCATTTTACTCAAAATCAAATGTAACATTGAAAAAAAATGAGAGAGCATTCTTACATTGTCTTAATATTTTTGGACAAAAATCTATAACTCCTTTTTTGGAATATAAGAATCAACCCCAGATCAAAATGGAACATAATGTTACTAGTATGAATCTTAGTGTATGTCCATAATAAAACATTTCATTTTATTATGAATTTCACATAGAAGAAACCCAACAAGTGGGCTAGTATTGTCTTGATACATTACTATAATGAACCAATATTCATTTTAGATATGATGGAATTGACCACACATTAATTTGACATAAAATGTGGTTTGTATGACTCAATGTATGTGTTTCAACATTAAATGTGTAATTATTCTCTAAAACATGTGTCACATATAAAAAAACTTAATGAGAATATATTGTCATAATATATTTTGAAATTGATCCATAATTAATTTTTGATGCCTAATAATTGACTTGACAACAATAGGACACACGATGTGGCCAATATGACACAATTTATATGTTTTTTACATAATAAAATCATTTTATGTCAAAACATGGGTCACATAACTAAAACCAATAAAATTTTATCTTATTGTCATGAGTCATTAGTTAAATTATACATATTTCATTTTTTTCATCTAGGAATCATATGCACATAAATCTGACAAATGATGTTACCAAAATGGCACAAAGTGTGTGTTTTTTATATAAAAGTCTCATTATTAATTAAAATTAATGTCACATTTTAAAATGCAATAAAATGATCTCATGTTTATTTCAAATTTTTGTATAATAATAAATATTTCATTTATAACATGTAGTAATTTAGTTAACTTCAATCTGACACATGGTGTGGCTATTATGGCTCAATGTTTGTGTTTTGGTTGAAATAATGGGTTCTTGAGACCCAAATATTTATTACTTTTGATTAATAATTTGTTTATAAATTTAGTTATACATGATGAATTCATTACATTATCGTGTATACTTTTCTTCATATACTATTTAATAATAATTTCAATAGATTAATTGTTATAACAAAGGGTTATAGAGGATCACAGGCTATAATGAGAACCTCAAGATACAATGTTATTAATCTTAAAAATTGGTCTTAGGGTATAGAAAAATATTACTGACTGGACACTGTCAATGATTTTCAATCAGGTGTTGTGGGCTCATAAAAATTTAATCATCTTCTAATGATGTACAAACATTGTGTTATCTAGTAGTGATATCATGCGGAAAGACCCACCAATAAGAACACCACTTGTTTTGGGTTTTATTAGTTAGACATATCTAAAAAAATGTTTTATGGTATCCTAATTTGAGATCACTTCTAAGGTGTTCCATTTGATCGCATTCTTTTATACAAGTCAAAAACCATGATAATGAAATCATGGTGGGGTAGCTAGTATTGGGTGAATCATTGGTGGTATGACATTGTTTGAATGATCAAGAAGGGATTTGCCACTTCCGAGTTATGTAAGTAATATATCTTAGGCCATGTTGATCATGATGCCAGTACCTTGATAAATCTATGGCAATGGTTATCCAATCTAAATCCATTTTGTTAGATCAAAAAATAATAAATCAATAAGTAGGCGATGACACTAGTGTCTTTCCCGATAAATGAGATATTAAATAAAAATAGATTATATTTCACAATGTGTGTTCATAGATTTTTTGTCGTTATTGTGATAATATTTATCTCTTTAGGTTCAATGATTGGTTGCAAGACCCCACTCTTGGTCTGTGAATAATATTCACTATTATCGAGATAAGGGCTTTGAAGGTCACACAAAATATTGTATTCAAGAATCTCCCAATATGAGTTGAATATGAGTTTTTGGCATGGTGGGCCCTGTAACACCCCAATCCCAGAAGCCCAAAACTGTTGCATTATTTTAATAAATTGGAATGATTTCAAGGAATCAGGTCCCAAAGGATCAATTAGTTTAGTATTCTTGGAAAATTTATTACATACATAAATGTTACATTACACATGAAAACATAAAAAAACATAAATAATCCATCGATAATGCCATTATTCCCCAAGATTAAACCTTAATATCAGACATAATACATTTCTTGGAATCCTGGGAGAACAAAACATACGAAAAGGGTGAGCATAGACTCTTAGTAAGGGTAAATAATTTAGCAGAAGCTATAAACTTTTATGGCAATATATGAAATAAAAAAACATTATTTTAAACATAAACAAGAACATAATATGGAGAAAATAAATCAATCATTACTATAAAAACAAACACATGGATATTCTACTAGTCCAATAATCAAATGTAAAAATTAATTTCATAATGAGGGAATGCCTAATGTCGAGCATCATTACCACATAGTCAAGGCCTCATTCAAATACTAAAAAAATTGTCAAGGCCTTGTTCGAAGACAATAATTTGTCTCATGAGACCTACCAATGCATCGAGGGGATATAGAGGTTCCCACCCGTCACTTATTATGTCTAATGTATTCATCAAATGAAAATGTTGAAACATGACATAAACATTCGTATTAAAAACAACATACAAAATGTGAATACTTTAGCCAAAAACCATGAATGGTATAAAAATATCACATCCATAGTAAAACATATCATAACTAATTCAATAAAATTTGGAAGATTGTATTAAAATAAATCAACCTCAATCAATCATAATATCCAGTAGAGGATGTTGATATTGTTGAAAATGATCCGTAAAAATATTTGAGTGAAATACCCCCTTTTCATTAAATCATTTAAAAGTCACAAAATTTATAATGGAAAAAATTTAAAAGATATTTTTAAATCAATGTTTCCCATATCAATTTGATATTTCTTGAAGCAATTAACATTTTAATACTTTCATGTCCATATAAATAAATCCTTAAAACAATTTTAAAAACATTGACATTAATGTGAAATATTTAGAAGAATAAATATTAAAATCATTTAAAATGATGTTTTAGTTAAAGAATACCTTAAAGGTAATCCTTTTTAAAACTATTTAATGAATCATGGACATGGATAATAAATATTTCATATAAAAAACATGCACATAAACAATCTTGGATAATAATGAGATTGATGAAATAACCCTTACCTTTCACTTTCCATTGGTCAAGGGTACATATAAACTTCTATATAATTACCATATTATGTTATTAAATTATATCAGGGCCATATCAATATTTATAATAATATACATGATTCATTTATGACTGTATGCTACTCATTTAATAATGATTTCCATGTTAAATTAACATGTTGGGTAATAATCACTTTATTTATCGTATGGGTTTTAACTTGTTTTCTTGATCGATTATTTAGATAATGATCTAAATACATATATAATATAAAAAATTATTTATATAATATATATAGATATAGAATATAAATATGAATAATATATAGATACATGAAATAGAAAACACCATTTATGGAGATGGTAGACCCTACATACGCATAAACGCTGTTTCTGTTTTCATATTGTATTGAATGGAAGTAAGTGAATGAGATAAATGTAAATAAATTTATATATATATATATATATATATGTGTAACATAACATTATTATTTAATATATATCATACTTATTATTAATATGTTTTTTTTCTAATCATCGTTGAATGGTGAACGTGGAAATGAATGTCATCATGTCATGGAGATGGTAAGTTGTACGTACACACAACCGACGATATCGTTTCTCTGATGATTAATAGTTGTGTAATTAGATGGTATATTAATTATATAAACAAATTATATAGTTATTTTCATTATTTATATACAAATTACTCATCATTATATCCATCCAAATAACATAGTGTTGAATAAAAATTACACCATGACGTGGAGACGGTAAGCCGTACGTACGCACGCATGGTGGCTTTATCATTCATAGGATGGATATAATAATGAATATGGTTGTAACATATTTATAATTACATCACAATATATATAATTTAGTAGAGTTATTATATTGTTATGTATAAAATAAATAAAGAGAATGTGTAAGAAGAAATGTCCTTTTAAAGGGGTAATAAAATAACTACCTCTTATTTTGGTGTTTCCTTTTTATTTGAAAACAATTGCACCTTAGGTTGTATTTATGCTCATGGGAAGGATCATAGGATTAATTGGGGAAATTTGGGATGATATTTGGGAAGGTTTTGGGTGATCCAAAAGGCTTTGGATGTGTGATTTTGCGAGAAGGGGAAGTACCCTTTTATAAGAGAGGTGAGGGTCACTTTAGGAAAAGATTAAATATTATTTTATTATATATTCATTTTCCTTTTATTATGTCTCAAAATAAATTAATTTATATCCTTATGTGGTTAATGGTAGACATCCTCTCAACCAATAGGTATTAGACATGTTTAGGTTACAATTTTAACCTTATATTTTAGATTTAACTCGTAGATAAATAGTTTATCTTTTATAATGTCTTCTTGAATTTTTATATTACATGGTTAATAAACATTCTATAAAAAGACAATAGAACCCCTAGTTGTTAATTATCGATATATCTAACCTTATATATTTCCTTTGGCCGAACCATATATTTTTATAAATGTTATATCAATTAATAATATAGTAATTGTTTAAAAAATCGTTTATGTCAATTTTTACACTATATGGTATTTTGTTTTTTAAATTCATAACTAAATTATAACATAAAAAAATTATTCAATAAACCCTAACATGTCATATTAACCTATAAAATTCGTTTGTGGAATGCAAATAGTCATTTTATATTTTTTTTATATTTATAATATCAATTATTTTAATCATCATTTGTAATGTAATTACCACATCATCATTGTGTCATAAATAAATTTAATTATATACTATTTAAAACTATAAATAAAATACCATGATGTTGGAATTATTTTTATATTTCTAATTAATATTTATAGTCAAATTTATATTATATATAACTCTATATTAAAAATGGATTAGTGATTAAACATTGAATTTTACACTTTTAACTTTTCTTTAAATAAAATAATAGTAAATGTCATAATCATATCTAGGTGAACCAAAGAGGTTCATATTATATTCTGAAGGTTGATTTTGGTATAAAAACACTTATCCAAAAGAATTAGGACTTGTTTTAGGATAACTATAACATCATTTTTACCTTTAATTACCCTATTTACTTTTAACTATGGTAAATAAAATTCAATAGTTACTATTCACCAAAAACTATTTTCATCTTATTGAACCACATTTTACTTACTGATTTCAACCGTGACTCATGTATTTTTTTAAATTCATTTCACAGAAGTAGTAAAATTATGTTTTATTCAAATTTTCAAATGTGCCTAGAAGGTGGTTAAAAGGCGTTAAAAATTTCAATAAAATTTTACACATCTAATTTTATTATAAAACCACTCAAATGAATTAAATTGAATTTTTATGGGTATTATATATCTATTTTTACTTAAAATAAATTTAAATAAAATAAATAATTATTTAAATTAAAATTCAGTTTTAAATAATAACTTAGTGGTTTTCACTATTCATCAATATTTTAAAGTTTTAAGAAAAATACCAAAAATTTACCCTAAGACAATTTTGATATTCAGAATTCAAAAATTAATTATATTTTTCCAAATTAAAAACATATAAGTCAAATTAATTAATTTAAATTTAATTACCGTTGTGAAAACCAAAAAGTGTGTTTTTAAAAAAGTAAAAACTATCAAAAGATTGTCATGTGATTATGTCAAATTTAAAATTGAAATTAATTATAATGACATACATTGTAGAGACCCAAATCTTGAAATAAATAGACATTACATTACTTTTGCAGAATACTTAATACATAACAAAAACTGACACAATATAACCGTAATAGATTAGTGTCTTTGGAAACATGGAAGATAATATTTTAATCATGGTGAAAGATCTTAAACATCTCCAATAAAGATATTCCCCTATTGTTTTCTTACCTAAAACCATTCTTTATATCCTGGGGAAAATAAGACATAAAAAGGGTGAGCTCAATTTCTCAGTACGGGTAAACATAGAGAACATAAAACAATCCATAAACATTTGAATGAAAAACATGGACATAAAATCTAAACATCAAAATCTTGAGCAAAGATATAAATCATGGAAGTACGTAAGGATTATATTATAAAGGAACATCAATCGTGATAAAATAGAATGGGAATAAAACATTTAATTGTGGTATCCATTAATCACATGTTATGATTTCTATAGTAACCAATGCATTTCTACCAAGACAATCTTAGTGGACAAAGTCCCTTTCTGAATCGAGTTCACTCCTCATTCCAATCCTGTATCACTGAATCAGATTAACTTACTGTTCCAGCAATGTCTATCTCATGAGATATAAATTTTTACCCAATTCATTGGAGATAGATATAGGTCCCACCCAACTCATAATGAAATCATTCTTATGTGGGCCAGAACATAAACCTAAATCATTCATTATAACCTAAAGAATAAAATGGGTTTTATAAACATCGTTCCACCAAAAAATAATCCATATAAAACAAATGGATATAATTTAATCATAAGAAAAGTGAAACCATGTAAATCATAGAGACGTTATAATTGAAACATAAACATGCTAAATAATTTAATATTAGATGGAAAATATTTTTGATAAAACACTTGAAATGAATTCTTGAGGAAAATATCCTTTCTTCTTCAAAATCAATTTATTTTCACAAAATGCCATGCAATTTTAAAAGGAATGTATTTTATTGAAAATAGACATTATGTTTTATACGTTAATATTCAAGAATAAAAGGCATTATGAAACTGTAAAAATCTATTCATGTTGTATAAGTTAAAAAACATTCTTCTTGTACTTTTGCCGGCAAAGTCCAAAAGTTCCTCATATGATAAAAAAAAGAAATATTCATTCCATTACAAAATGTAAAAGTAAAATGGGGGTAAACATGAATTTAAACATACATGGAAGAATATTAAACACTTTATTAAAAACATTTTTATGGAAATGGATGAAAAATAAAACCCCAGTAAATACTTAAGAGTAAACAATCTCGGATTAAAACGAGATTGGAATAATTATCCCTTACCTTAGGTCTGATATGCTTTGTACGTATCCGAACCTCCTGTATAATGATTTAAATAACATCATTGACTTATTACAGAATAATATTCATTTTTATGATATCATATATGATCCACTTAGGTATTTATATTACCCGTTCATTGTTCAATTCAATGTTAAAGCAGCATTTTGGGTAAAACCAATTTATTTATCGTACGTGTTTGGAATTTTTGTTCTTGATATTATTGTTACTTATATCATGATTTAATTACTTCCAAAATGTAAATCATGATTTATATATCACATATATTCAGTATATATATAATAGATATATAAATGAAATGAAATACACCGTTCATAGAGACGGTAGGTCGTACGTACGCATGAACACTGTTTTCTTTTCCTTATTGACTTGAATGGTAGTAAGTAGATGACATATATATAAATATATAGATAAATATAGTAGCTTTATCATTTCATATATTTCATTATTATTCATTATATATAAATTATAATCATTCTTTAGTGGTTAATATGATGAATGAATCTCATCAGGTCGTGGAGACGATAATCCGCACGTACGCACGAGCCATGATATCATTCCCATAATTAATGAATTGAATTGGAGTGGATGATATAATATATCAGAATTAGTATGATTTTATCATAACTATATATAGTTATTATTTATACCATTATACAAATCCATGTTAGGTGGTGTGGAAAAAACAGATTAAACCACGGCGTGGAGACGATATTCCGTACGTACGCACGCGCAGTGATTTCATTTTCCTTAGGATGGATACAAGGTGAAATGGGGTTGTTTCATATTTATAATAATATATCAGTATATTATTGATACTTATGTTATTAATTTATAATTAAACAACTAAATAAGAATAATTTTAAGAAGAACGAAACTTGAAAGAACCGGTAGAGGTGATTACCTCTTATTCAACACACCTCTTTTAAGCTTCCTCTTAAAGGACTAGAGTTTGTATATTGAGAAGACCAGAACCTCAAGAATGTTTCTAGGGAAGTTTAGAAGGGAAATGTTCAGGGTTTGTCAGAGCATGAAGGCTCAAAATTGTGTAAAAAGAAGAGGGAGGAGGTTCTTTTTAATAATGGAGGAGAGGGGCACTTTAGGGAAAACTAAAAATATTATTTTATAATAAAGTCATATTTGTTTTATAATGGCTCCGAAGTGACTTATTTCAAAGATAAAGTGGGGATGGGTCGAAATCCTTTCAACCAATAGGTTTTATACAAGTTAAGTTACGTTTTTAACATTATCATTTAGATTTAACTCTAAGTTAAATAATTTAACTTTTACTGTGTCTTCTTGTTTTCTTACACTATATGGTTAATAAACTTACAATAATAAGCCAAACGAACCCCAAGTGGTTAATTATTAATATATATAACCTTATATAAGTTATTTTTCAGAACCTTAGATTTTTATGAATATAATAACAATTACTAATATAATATTTGTTTTAAAAACTATTTTTTGTCAATTTTGATACTATTTGGTAATTTCTTTTTTGTGAAAATCATAACAGAATTATTAGTCCGAAAACATTTAATTTAATCAATACTAATATGTCATATTAACATATAAAATTATTTGAATTGATAAAAATTCTCAAATTACATTTATTTGGGTATTTATAACATTAATTATGTTAATATTTCATTAATTACGTAATTATTGCATCATCATTGTGTCATTAACAAATTAAATAATTTAATAGCTAAAAATTATTAATAATATACCATTATGTAATAAATATTTATATATTTCTAATGAATATTTATAGTCGAATTTATCTTATGTATAAACTTATATTAAAATTTTTTTAGTTATTAGACATTGATTTTAACTCTTTTAACTCTTCTTTGAATTAAATAATAAGAAATTTCCTAATCTAATCCAAGTGGACCTAAATTATAATATTATATTTCTAAGGTTTTTTTGTCTAATTATACTTATCCAATAGAATTATGACATGTGTTGGGGTAATAATAATATCATTTTACCCTTAATTTCCATATTAAATTTTAACCGTGGTAAATAAAAGTTGAAAGTTACTATTCACCGAAAATTATTTTTATCTTATTGAACCAAATTATAATCTTTGATATTAACCATTTCCCTCAGATTTTTGATATTTTACTCATATAAGTAGTACAATTATGTTTTATATAAATTTTCATATTCTCTTTGGAGGTGGGTAAAAGACGGTGAAATGTTTTATAAAATTTTTATATATCTAAAATTATTATAAAATGACTCAAATGAATTACATTGAACCAATATAGGTATTGTGTATCAATTTTTACCTAAAAAAATTTAAATAAAATAATTAATTATTTAAATAAAAAGTCAGTTTTTAAATAGTAACCCAGTGTTTTCACTATTCATCAAAAATTGAATGTTTTCAGAAAAATACAAAAAATTCACCCTAGACTAATTTTGATATTCTGAATCCAAAAAATGAAGTCCATTTTGAAAGATAAAATTTATAAAATTTCAAAAAGTGGTTATTACTATTCATAACGGCTAGTTCATAATAATATTATAATAATATCTCGTTTAGTGAAACTTGGTATTGCGTACTACTCACGCTATCGAAGAAGGTCTTTATTGCGTGTAATGGAAGCAATGTACATGCTCCGTGTAGTGAAAGATCCGTTTGGTGTTGCGTATAACATAATCAAAACATACTTTATTTATACATTAAAAAAAATCTATACTTAAAGTTGCCTAGAATAATTTCCACAAAACAAACATGAAATTGTGTATGACACGAGCCAGGAATAGTGTTGCGTATACTTAAAACTGATACGTTGTTGTGTATAGTACAAGATATTCTTGGTGTACTATATAATATAATACATCAAAGAAATTTAAAATAATATATCTCTTAAAATCTCAGGTTGTTGCATTCTACCCCCCCTAAAATGTATTTCACCCTCGAAATTTATTAGGATTATAAATGGTTTACTACATGAATGTTTCTTTCATAGAAACCCATATAGTAAAAAGGAATACTAAAACTTTATTTTAAAAAGGGATGTTAGAATCATAATAGTCACCCAACGTAACTCAACACTGGGTATCCACATAGGACAACATAGGCGAAAATATGGATATGGAAGAGAAATATAACCATCAAATTCTGATGAAGAGTGGTAGAGGACGTGGCTATGAAAAAGCCAACAATCACAAAGCCATAAATTTGTGATGATCTAAGGTACCATCTAATTCATCGGTTATGAGGGTACTAGGACAACGTTTTTAGTTCTCAATATCATTTACCTAATGTAGAAGAATTGATGAATTAAAATAACTACTGACTTGATTTTGGTACAATATCACCGTTTTTTGTTCCTTGAACAATTTCCACTTCATCTCTTAAAGAAATGAGGTTGAATTTTTCATTCGTGAAGTGTTAGCAGATCATGTGATAGAATGATGGGTCATTGCATCTGTCTCAAATAAAAGGTTAGAAAAAGTTATCAAAAATACATAAGTCCATCTATAGTGAGATTAATCGTATATGGTTCCTAATATGAACTTATACTTCATATATCATACTTCTTAATATAATAAAACTATTTTCTACTAACCAGGGACTTCTTGTAGGCCATTGGTAGGCGATAAAGGCCTGTCGCGCTTCGGTTGTGGGTTTGATTCCCACAGCCTTGTCCGACGCGACGAGTTGTCGTTCGTCCTGTAGGTTGTCCTTTTTCTAAAACTAAATTACTATAAAAATCCATAAATAATATAGAAAAATGTTCTATCCTTAAACAAAAATGACTTATGTCCAACATAATCCATTCCAATCATTAGGCATATCCAAAACACTTTTGTCCAAGATCATAGTATAAGGAATACAATTATGAGAAATGTCATCTACCGAGCATGTGAATATAATCATTTATCCCCTATATATCATATGATATATCTTGTTGGTCAAATTACAAACATGTGAATACCTTAATCATGTATTCTCTTAAAAAATGAATACCCATTGACCCTTAGTAAAAACATGAATACTGTCAAAATTTAACACTTTCCACAAACCAAAATCCCAAAATTTCTATATACTCAAACCATGATATAAATTTTTCCTTATATAAGTAATGAGCTCATTTTATTTTTTCTTTATCACTTCATTATGTGCATATCATCTTATTTCCAAAAATATTTCAATCACTTTTCATGGTTACTTGTACCATAAAATTATTGAAAACCAATACATAGATATTCCAAAATTCCACGATGCCATAAATGAGATTCCTTGATGCTATTTCGAAATCTCATTACATAAACACTTAATCATTACACAACATCATTTTAATACTCAAAATCACAAATATTGATACCATGTAAATTCCCTTTATCCTTTTCCTTAAGAGGTTGCTGACAATGATCATTATTAACCCTTGGATTGGGGAATTGATTTGCATAATGCCCCATTTCCTTGCACTTGAAGCATTGATGTGTTGGTGGTGAATTCTCTGTAGTCTTCTCTTTATTCACATCATTAGCAACCATTTTTTCCATTACATCGACACTCAGCTACTCGATAACCTTCTTTTGCACACTTAAAGCATTTTCTATTCCCTGTAATACAATCTCCACCATGCTTTATTCCAGTCTTTGAGAATAACAAAACATTTACCTTCTTTTCAACATTATTATGAGATTTTCCTTGAACTCCATCTTTCGTTTCTTGTCAAAACTATGATATTGATATGTAACACAAACTTCCATTTCTACCTTGATAACACAACACACAATTTCATCATAGCTACTGTAGTCTTTTTTATATAATTCCCTTCAAAAACTTGGTTTTAAGCCACTGAAGAATCGATAAAATTTACTTTCAGGTTGGATGATAAAGACATATGCATACCTTGCAAGCCTTGTAAAATTTGTTTTGTATATACCAACAGATTCATCATCCTTTTTCTTAAGCTCAAGGAATTCCTTTTCCATCATTTTTTGAAGAATACAAGGGAAGTACTTATTGAAAAATAAGTTCTTAAACTCATCCCATTCCATGGATTCAATTTCATCTCGGGGCCTCATATTCTTAATTAGTGTCCACCATTGATCTGCTTCACCTTCTAAACGGTAAATAGCCAGAATTAATTTTTGATGTTTTGAACAGTGATGTATAGACAATATCTTTTCAATGGTACTGATACATTGTTCAGCAACATGTGGATCAGAAGACCCACTGAAATAAGGTGGATGTTTCCTCTTGAAGGACTCAATAGAATATGGTTCCCTTCTATTCTCATTTGGATGTACATAATGATTCATTGATTGTGTAAGTATAGTAATAATATTTTTCACTCCATATCCCATAACATTGGTTTGTTCAAGAGGACAATCATTGCATTGTCCATTATATTTATCAACACGGTTCCTCCGGGTTCCAGCCATTGTCTAAAACCCAAAAAGAATAGTGTGAGAGGCCAAAATCATGCTAGGGATAAAAACATAATAAAGGGGGAGTACCTTCAATATATAACATCTTTGGGTTAATTATAATATTGGTAAAGTAATTCTAGGACTATAACCTATACTTATACTTCACCTTAGGGACATCCCTAGACATACCATAGAGATATCTCTAGGGATCTCACTAAAGTGTTCGCATCCTAGTTTCCAAAGGATAACTAATCCTTTCCTCTGATACCAACTGTAGAGACCCAAAGCTTGACATAAATTGACATTAAATTACTTTTTCAAAATACTTAATTCATAACAAAAATAAACAATAATGGATCGTAATAGTTTAGTTTCTTTGGAAACATGGAACATAGTATTCTAATCATGGTGAATGATCTTCAACATCTCCCATAAAGATATTCTCCTATTGTTTTCTTACCTAAAATATTTCTTTTATATCCTGGGGAAAAGAAAACATAAAAAGTGTGAGCTCAATTGCTCAGTAAGGGTAAACATAGAGAACATAAAACAATCCATAAACAGTTGAATGCAAAAACATGAACATAAAATCTAAACATCAAAATCTTGAGCAAAGACATAAATCCTGGAAGTACATAAGGCATATATTATAAAAGAACATCAATCACGATAAAATAGATTGGGAATAAAACAAGTAATTGTGGAATCCATTAAGCACGTGTTATAATTTCCATAGTAGCCAAGGCATTTCTACCAAGACCATCTTAGTTAACAAAGTCCCATTCTGAATCAAGTTCACTCCTCGTTCCAATACTGTATCACTGAATCACATTAACTTACCATTCCTTCCATGCCTATCTTATGAGATATAAATCTTTAACCAATACATTGGAGGAAGATATAAGTCCCACCCATCTCATAATTCAATCATTCTTACGTGTTCCACAATATAAACATAAATCATTCATCATAACCCAAAGAATAAAATGGGTTTCATAAACATCATTCCACCATAGCACAATCCATATAAAACAAATCAATATAATTTAATCATAAAAAATGTGAAAACATTTAAATCATAGAGACATTATAATTGAAACATAAAATGCTAAATAATTTCATCTTTGATGGAAAATTTGTTTGATAAAACACTTGAAATGAATCCTTGAGGAAAATATCCTTTCTTCTTCAAAATTAATTTCTTTTCACAAAATGCCATGAAATTTTAAAAGAAAACGATTTTATTGAAAATAAACATGAAATCTTGTAGAGTAAGATTCAAGATAAAAGGCATTATGAAACCATAAAAATCCATTCATGCTGTATAAGTTAAAAAACCATTCTTCTCATACTTTTTCCGGAAATGTCCAAAACTTCCTCGTATGTTAAGAAAAATAAAGATCCATTCCATACCAAAATGCAAAAGTAAAAGAGGGATAAACATGACTTTAAACATACATGAAAGAATATGAAACAATTTATGAAAAACCTTTTTATGGACATGGATGATATATAAAACCCTAGTAAATACCTACGAATAAACAATCTCGGATAAGAATGACATTGGAATAATTATTCATTACCTTAGGTACGATATGCTTTGTATGTATCCGAACCTCCTGTATAATGATTTAAATAATTTCATTGACTTATTGTAGAATCATATTCATTCTTATGATATCATATATGATTCACTTATGTATTTATATTACCCGTTCATTTGTCAATTCCATGTTAAAGCAGCATTTTGGGTAAAATCGTTTTATTTATCGTACGTGTTTGGATTTGTTGTTCTTGGTATTATTATTACTTATATCATGATTTAATTACATTCAGAATTTAAATCATGATTTATATATCATATATATATAATATATATATATATATATAATTTATATATAAATGAAATTAAATACACCGTTCATGGAGACCGTAGGTCGTACGTACGCATGAACGTTGTTTTCATTTTCTTATTGACTTGAATAGAAGTAAGTAGTTGACATATATATAAATAAATTAGATTCATAATGTCATATATTTAATTATTATTCATTATCTATACTTTATAATCATTATTGTGTGGTTAACGTGGAAAATGAATCTCATCACATCGTGGAGACGGTAATCCGTACGTACGAACGAGCGATGATATCGTTCCCATAATTATTGAATTGAATTGTAGTGGATGATATAATATCTCAGAATAAGTATGATGTTATAATAACTATATATAGTTATTATATACACCATTATACCCATCCATATAAGGTGGTGTGAAAAAAAAGATTACACCACGGCGTGGAGACGGTATTCCGTACGTACGCACGCACGGTGATTTCATTTTCTATAGGATGGATAGAATGTGAAATGGGGTTGTTTAATATTTATAACAACATATCAGTAAATTATTGATACTGATTTTATTACTTTATAATGAAACAACTAAATAAGAAGAAGTTGAAGAAGAAAGAAACTTGAATGAATCGTTAGAGGAGATTACCTCTTCTTCGACGCACCTCTTTTAAGCATCCTCTTAAGGGACAAGAGTTTGTCTATTGAGAAGATAAGAACCTCCAGAATGTTTATAGGGAAGTTGATAAGGGAAATGGTAAGGGTTTGGACGAGATTTAAGGCACATTATTGTGTAAAGAGAAGAGGGAGGAGGTGCCCTTTTATAAAGGAGGAGAGGGGCACTTTAGGAAAAACATAAAATATTATTTTATAATAAAGTCTTATTCGGTTTATAATGGATGAAAAGTGACTTATTTCAAAGATAAAGTGGCTAGGGGTCGAAATCATTTCAACCAATTGGTTTTAGACAAGTTTAGGTTACTATTTTATCATTATCATTTAGATTTAACTCTAAGTTAAATAATTTAACTGTTACTGTGTCTTCTTGTTTTCTTAGACTAGATGGTTAACAAACTTACTATAACAAGCCAAACCAACCCAAAGTGGTTCATTATTAATATATATAACCATATATAAGTCATTTGACCGATCCTTATATTTTTAGGAATATAATAACAATTAATAATATAATATTTTTTAAGAAAACTATTTTATGACAATTTTAATACTATTTGGTAATTGATTTTTGGGAAAATCATAAAAAAATTATTAGTTAGAACATTGTTAATTAAATCAATAATAACATGTAATATTAACATAAAAAATTAGTTTAATTCATAATAAGTCTCAAATTACATTTATTTGGGTATTTATTACATCAATTATGTTAATATTTCATTGATAAGGTAATTACTACATCACTATTGTGTCATTAATAAATTAACATATTTAATATCTAAATATTATATGTAAAATATAATTATGTAGGAAATAGTTTTATCTATCTAAGGAATATCTATAGTATAATTTATCTCATGAATAAACATATATTAAAAATGTTTTTGTTATAAAACTTTGATTTTAACTCTTTTAACTATTCTTTGAATTAAATAATAATTAATGTCCTAATCTAATACAAGTGGTACTAAATGATAATATTATATTTCTAAGGTTGTTTTTGGTCTGATTATACTTATCCAATATAATTAGGACTTGTGTTAGAGTAATAATAATATCATTTTTACCCTTCATTACCCTATTTACTTTTAACCGTGGTAAATAAAAGTAAAAAGTTACTATTCACCAAAAATTATTTTTATCTTACTGAACCACATTTTACACTTTGATATTAAACGTGTCTCTCAGATTTTTGAAATTCCACTCATAGAAGCAGTAAAATTATGTTTTATGTAAATTTTAAAATTCTCCAAGGAGGTGGGTAAAAGACGGTGAAAACTTCTATAAAATTTTTTATATCTAAAATTATTATAAAATGACTCAAATGAATTACATTGAACTTATATAGTTATTATATATCAAATTTGACCTAAAATAAATTTAAATAAAATAAATAATTAATTAAATAAAAAGTCAGTTTTTAAATAGTAACCTACTGCTTTCACTATTCATCAAAAATTGAAATTTTTCAGAAAAATACCAAAAATTCACCATTGGCTAATTTTGATATTCTGAATCCAAAAATAAAGTCCATTTTGAAAGATAAAGTTTATAAAATTTCAAAAAGTGGGTATTACTATTCATAACGGCAAGTTCATAATAATATTATAATAATATCTCGTTAAGTGAAACTTGGTATTCCATACTACACACGCTATCGAAGAACATCTTGATTGAATGTAATGAAAACCATGTTAGGGATGCGTGTAGTGAAAACTCTGTTTGGTGTTGCGAATAACATAATCAAAACTTATTTCATTTATACATTAAACAAAATCTATACATAATGTTGGTTAGAATAATTTCAAAAAACGAACTTGAAATTGTGTGTAACACGAGCCAAGAATAGTGTTGCATATACTACAAGCTAATACGGTGTTGCGTATAGTACAAGCTATTCTTGGTGTAGTGTATAATAGAAGACGTCAAACAAATTAAAAATAATATAACTTATAAAATCTCGGGGTGGTACATACATTGTATTAAATGATAAAAATATACTTTAATTTTACATACAACCATTAAAATTCATAATTTAATACAATAAAATATTTTTATTAAAAAAGTTGTTTTCAATTAAAATATAGATTTTTTCACTATTCATCAAAATGTAAAAGTTATCAGAAAAGTATCAAAACATTATCCAAACTACATTTTTATATCTTGATTCTAAATAAGAATTTATTTTCATTAAATTGATTATATAAAAGTGTCAAATATTTTTGTTTTAAAATGGGTTCTCCATTAAAAGGCGGTAAATTTTCATTTTTTAAAAAATTCTTCTTTTATCTGAATAAATGAATTCGTTCTTATATTATGTTTATGAAACACATAATATGGGTTCTAAAATTATATAGAGTAAATATAATTCAAAAATTCAGTAAATACTATTCATAACAGGGTTTTGAAGAGCAAGTTTGGTAAGTCGTGGTGTGCTCAAACTCGATGTTGCGTGTAGCGCATGTTATTGAATTACATTAAAGAGGCAACACACTATAAAATCTTGGGGTGTCACATTCTTCCCTCCTTCATTAATTTGGGTCCTCACAATTTGAAATTGTTTTTCAAAAATAAATGGTTAAATATATAAAAATACCTTGGTGGAAAACCCACATCGAAAAAATTGGAATAAAAAAATTTAGTTTTAATTAGAGGGAAAAGGAAATGAAAAATTAACCACCAAATTATGATCTCGATTAGAAGAAAATTGGTGAAAACTAGAGACACATAATTGTAGGAAAAACCTAAATATTTATAGGGATTGATTATGGTCATCAATCACAAACAAGTGTAAAATTGAGGGCCTCAAAGCCATCAATCTATGATGATTCAAAATATCAACGATTCAACAAAACATAATTTATTAGGATAACACATTTTTTGTATTAAGATCTCATCCCTAAAGATTAATAATTAATTTATTCATTGAATAAGTGGAAGAAAATATACTTGATAAGTAGAGTTTTATCCCTCAACTAATTCCGACCACAAAATCATCTTTCACTCCAAAAGTTAAAAGAACTGAAAAATATTCTATTCATCCTAATCATATAGGGTTCCAAAAATAAATAATTTACTATTCATTTTTCTGAAAATTTAAAAAAACTAAATTATACAATCCAGGAAACCTTGTAGGCTAGTGGTACGTGATGCACTCGTGTAGCCCTTCAGTTGTGGGTTCAAGTATAACGACCTTGCCAGAGGTGACATGTTGTCACCTGACCTCCAGGTTGTCCTTTTTATAAAAATCAAAAAATAATCTTAAGAAATGTTTTAACATTAACATTAGTATCCAATATCAAACTTAATCCATTCCAATCTATAGAATTATCCAAAATACTTATGTCCAAAGTTACAGTCCAAAATTTATTAGGAAGGTAAACACAATGAAGACCTTTTTCCACAAAATTACATGTGAATACCCTCATAATGTATTATTTTAAATCACAGAAACCTCCTAAATCACCATAAAAACTTATTGATTACATTCATGATCCCTTATTCCACATTTAATTCGAGATAATCTCCTTATATCCAAAAAAATTGAATACTCCAACAATGATGGAATAAACAAACCATTTATCACTTCCAAGGTAGTCAAGAATATCTAGTATAATTTATCCAAATCAGCCATCTCTTATTCCAAAATCAATACCTCAGTATCAAGACCATATTATGTTTTATATTTCCTTCAACAATTTATTTTCCAAAAAATTCAACTTGTTGTTGAGTAACTTTTCTTAGTACCATATAATCTCAAATCCTCAATGAAATAGCACTGCAATACAATCCTTATATACTCCATAATTCTTTAACCAGTACATAATTGATACAACACTCAAATGAAATAATTCATTTATAACAACATTAGAACACTAGTCATTCGTCTTTATCAATGGTAGTATCATAACTGGATTATTATCTAAAAACATCATTTTTGGTATACTCTGATGATTGGGGAATTGATTCGCATAGTGTCTGAACTTCTTACAGATGAAGCATTGTACATTTGAAACATTTTTCTTACCCTTGCAATCAGGTACTTGGTGTCCATTTTCTCCACACTCTTAAGAAACTCTTATTCCCTTCAAGAATTTACCAAGGTGAGTATTTCCATATTAATCAAATATGGTAAAATCCTTCTTTACCTTTTTCCCTTTATCTATCTTCCTCTATATAATCCCTTTCTTCTCTAGCATCCCTTCAATCCATATGACTCAATGAATTCATTACTTATCTTATTAACACATAATATTATTTCTTCATATGATAATAATATATGGGAGACTATTTCTCTTCTGAATGTTGGATTTATAGCATGAAAGATATTATCCTTCTTACTCTTTGGATCATGTGTATTATTGGAGTTCTCATTCCTTCTACTGGGCACCATTTCTAAACAATGGAATACAGTATGTTTGTTTATGAATAACAATGCATAATTCCATACATGTAAAATACCTAACGTAAATTGAAAAGATTATGCATATAATCTATAATCATAAAATATGTTTTCATTATGGAAGAATTTACTCCTAAATCCTTCATAATGTCTTGTAATAAATGAGGATTATCCTAAGCATATCCCCTAGGAGTGTTGTAAGCAAGAGAGAAAGAAGGCTCGTTGTTGTGTACCAGGATACCCTAGGTCAAGCCCAAAACTCCTTGTCAGATTTTTCATTCCTAGGTACATCTGTGCTAGAGCCGTATCTACTTGATTGTATCCATACATGGATTTGTTTTTTGGAAAATATAAAAAATCTCTACATAATAAAGGTTTGAGCTCAGATTCTCAGTAAGGGAAAATAATTTAGCAGAAGCTGTAAACTTGTAAGGCACGATGTGTAAAAAAACAACTGCCTTTTAAACATTAACATTAATATATTATTGAGAAAATAAATCAAACATTACCATATAAACATTTACATGGATATTCTAATAGTCAAATAATCACATGAAATAATTAATATCCTAAAGATGGAATGCCTAACGCTGGACATCATTTCCACATAGTCAATATCTCGTGCCAAGACTAAAAATAAATTTTTTTTCATGGCCTTATTCCAAGACACTAATTTGTCTCATGAGACCTACCTATGCATTTAGGGGATATAGAGGGCCCCACCCATCACTAACTAGGTCCATTTCATTCCTCATATGAAAATGTTGAAACGTAACTTAATCATTTGTATTAAAACTAGCATAAGAAATGTCAATACTTTATCCATAAACCATGAATTGTCAAAATATATCACATCCAAAGTAAACATATCATAACTCATTCAATATAATATGAAAGATTGTATTATAATAAATCAACTTCAATCAAGAATAATATCCAGTAAAGGATGTTGATATTGCGGAAAAAGGCCAGTAAAACTCTTTGAGTGAAATACCCCATTTTTCAGAAATCATTTAAAAGTCACAATATCTATAAAGGAATAAATTTAAAAAATACAAGTGAATCAAAATATACCATAAAACATTGAAACATTTTTATGGAATTATCATTTTAAAACCCTCAGGTCTATATAAATAAATCATTAAAACCATTTTGAAAATATGGACATTAACGAGAAAGATTTAGAAGAAAAAATATTTAAAACATTTAAAATAATGTTTTAGTTAAATATTAACTTAAAAAGAATCATTTTGAAAACTCTTCTATGAAACATGGACCTAGATAATAAGTATTTCCTAGTAAAAACATACACATAAACAATCTCGGATAATAATGATATTGACGAAATAACCCTTACCTTGCACTTTACTTTGGTCAAGGGTATGTTTGACCTCCTGTATAATGACCTTAGTATGTTATTAAATTAAACAAGAACCATATTAATATATATTATATCATTCAAAATTCATTTCTAACTTTATACTAACCATTTAAATATAATTTCCATGTCAAATTACCATTTTGGGTAAAAATCACTTTCTATATCGTATGTGTTTTAACTTTTTATTCTTGATTATATCATTTATATAATGATATAAATACTTAAATAATATAAAAAAATATTTATATATAATATATAGTCAGAATATAAATATGTATAATAGATATATATACGAAATGGAAGACAACGTTTATAGAGACTGTAGGTCGTGCGTACGCATAAATGTTGTTTTTATTTAAATATCACATTGAATGGAAGTAATTGAATGAGATAAATGTTAATACATATATATATATATATATATATATATATCTAGTAGAATTATTATTTCATATATTAAATACTTATTTATAATATGTATTTTTATAATCATTGTTGAATGGTGACCGTGGAAATTAATCTAATCGTGTCGAGGAGACGGTAATCTGTATGTAAACACAAGAGATGATATCATTTCCATAATGATTAAAAGGTGTGGAATTGGATGGTATATTAATTATACAGAAACATTAGATTGTTATTTTCATTATTTATATACATATTACACATCATTATATCTATCCATGTAACAAATTTTTGAATAAAAATTTACACCACGACGTGGAGGCGGTAAGTCGTACATACACATCCATGGTGACATTATCATTCATTGGATGGATAGAATAATAAATATGGTTGTACCATATTTCTAATAACATAAAAGTATGTAGAAGGTACCAGATTTATTGTTTTGGTTTGGAAATAACAACGAAAGAGAAAGATAAAGAAGAAAATAACTTTGAAAGGGATGATAAAATAACTACATCTTCTTCGTGTGTTTTCGTTGGATTTGAACAAAATGTATTATTAGGATGGAGATTTTGCTCAGTGTATGGCCTCAAGGTTGATGTGAGGAAAGTTGTGAGGAGATTCGGGTAGGGGTTGGCTGAGCCAAATGGAATTGGATGTGTGATTTTGAGAGAAGGGGAAGTACCCTTTTATAAGAGAGTTGATGGTCACTTTAGGAAAAAACATAAATATTATTTTATTATATATTCATTTTCATTGTATTATGTCTCCAAATGAATTTATTTTTAGCCTTAGGTGGTTAAGGGTATAAATCCTTTCAACCAATAGGTTTTAGACATGTTTAGTTTACCATTTTAACCTTATATTTTAAATTTAACTCTTAGTTAAATAGATTATCTTTTATAGTGTCTTCTTGTATTTTTATATTACATAGTTAATAAACATACTCTACAAAACCAAGAGAACCCCAAGTGGTTCATTATTGATATATATGACCTTATATATGTCCTTTGGACAAAAAATATATTTTTCGAAATATTATATCAATTAATAATATAGTATTTGTTTTAAAAACTCATTTATGTCAATTTTGATAGTATTTGGAATTTTGTTTTTGTTAAAGTCATAACAACACCATCACTTCAAAGAAAATTTATTTAATGAACACTAACATGTCATATTAACCTTTAAAATTGGTGTATGGGTTCACAATATTCAATTTATATTTAGTTTATATTTACAATATAAATATTTTTAATCTTTCATTGATAATGTAATTACAACATCTTCATTTTTTCATAATTAAATTTAATTTTTTAATATCTAATTAAAAATAAAATACCATGATGTAAGAAATATTTTTATATTTCTAATGAAAATTTATAGTCAAATTTTGTTTACGTATAACCCTATATTAAAAATGTTTTAGTTATAAAATTTGAATTTTACACTTTTAACTCTTTTTAAAAGAAAATAACAACAAATGTCTTAATCTAATCCAAGTGGACCAAATAGGTCCAAATTTTATACTTAAGGATGATTTTGTTCTAAAAACACTTATACAATAGAATTAATACATGTGTTACGGTAATTGTAACATCATTTTTACCATTAATTACCCAAATAACTTTTACCCGTGTTGAATAAAATTTAAAAGTTACTATTCACCAAAAATTATTTTCATATTATTGAACAAAATTTTACTTAATGATGTCAACCATGTCTCTCGGATTTTTGAAATTCAATTCATAGAAGTGGTAAATTTACGTTTTATGCAAATTTGCAAATGTGCTTAGAAAGTGGGTAAAAGACGTTAAAAAGTTCAATAAAATATTATACATATAATTTTATTATAAAATGAATCCAATGAATTAAGTTTAAATTATATAGGTATTATATATCTATTTTGGCATAAATTAACTTTAAATAAAATACATAATTATTTAAATAAAAATTCAGTTTTAAAAAATAATGCATTGTTTTTCATTAATCATCTAAAATTGAATGTTTTCACAAAAATACCAAAATTTCACCCTAATATAATTTAGATATTCCAAATTAAAAAATGAATTATATTTTACCAAATTAAGAACATAGAAGTTTCATTAATTAATTTAAAATCAATTCCCATTGTAAGAACCAAAATGCAGGTTTTGAAAAAAGAAAAAACTATCAAAAGATTAACATGTGTTTATGTCAAATTTAAATGTGAAATTACTTATAATGAACTGAATTGTATTAAATGATAAAAATATAATCTAATTTTACATTCAAACCACTCAAATTCATAATTTAACACTATAAATTATTTTGATTAAAAAAAGTTTCAATTAAAATTTAGTATTTTTTATTATTCATCAAAATATTAAAGTTATCATAACAGTACCAAAAATTTATCTAAACGAAATTTTTATATCCCAGTTCTAAGGAATAATTTAATTTAATTTAATTGAATATATAAAATTTTCAAACATTGGTTTTAAAAATTTTTCTCCATTATAAGGCGGTAAAATTTCCTTTTTTTTAAAAGTACTTCTTTTATCTAAAATAATTAAAGTTGTTCTTATATTATTTCTAAGAAACCCATAATATGGAATCTATAATTATATGGAGTATATAAAATTCAAAATTCAGATAATAATTTTCATAAGCGCTTTCTGAACGGTTAGTTTGGTAAGTCGTGGTGTGTTCGAACTTGGTGTTGCGTGTAGCACAAGTTATTGAATAACATTGAAGAGATAACATACTATCATATATTGAAGTGTTACAGGACCCACCTCTGGGGTAATATAATTTTCAATGGACATATAATCACCAAAGGAATAAATAAAATCATATTATTCATGTTAAGAATAGTTTCTATTGAATTTATTTATTTAATGTATTTAAAAGTTTTAATGTAAATACATAAAACATTTCATTGGGTGAATATTAGTTTAAAATATTCAAGGTTCATTTAATATTTGCAGGATTAATGAGTTGAGTTAGTGTCCTGTGTATCATCACGTGATAGATTTTTATATAACAATAAATAGATATTAATATAGAATAATATTTATGAATCACTTTAGTATTCAAAATATTGTTTATATAGAGTGTTATTTATTTATTGGACCGAGTAGGGAATACCAATTATTTTCATGAGACACTATGAAATGAGAATGAGAGTAGTTCTCCATGAACCATTCAAAACCCCTCTCTCTACGCCACTCTCCTACAGTCGAGAGAGAGAGAGAGGATCTGGATCCAGGATCTTAGATCGAGCTCTCTATCTTTCATCGTAAGCAAGTCGTTGTGGTGATCATGAGAGTGTTGAAGGCATCTTCCCAACTCCACAAAAGAACCCATATTTCAACGATTGGTACATTTGTAGTTTTTTGAAGTGGATGTTGAAGATCCATAGGAATACATCTTTGGATTCTTTGAGAAGTGATAGCTAACGATGAGAAGACGTTGACTACCCATTCAAATCTACACCACATACTTCATGATATTCATTTTGTGCTTAAGAAAATTCATACAATATCCTCATCTTAAATAGGGAATTATTCTGCAAATGTCAATGAGGGCATGTCTATTTCCGGTTAAATTTTTTTAAATCCAACTTTTTGGGATTCCGTTAGGTGCTTGGTACCTACATTTTGTATCAAAGGGACACACGAATAATTTTAATTCAACAAAAAAAATTAATTTGGCATTAAATATATTATTACGAATCGTAGAAGTAACAATGTTGTAGAAAAAATCTTAATCAAATATTGGATAACCATTCTGTATTCATACTATGTTTTATATTCTGATTTAAAATAGGTTGTTTTTACAAGGATTCTAAAAAGGACTATTTCTTTATTTTCGAGGAAAAACTGTTGCTTGAATAGTAATTTCTGACCATTTATTTTTTACAATGATGTGTTTATCATTTATTTATAATAATAATTTTTTTAAAAGTCTATTTTAGGGATAGTTTAATTGACATTGGTGTGTCTAGAAAATGATGAAAAAACAATTTTTGGATTGTTTTTTTATTTTCTATAAGACCATTTGTTGTATTTTCTTCTACAAAAAGAATGAAAACGTTCAAATGCTGGGGGCTCACTGATAGCTTTCTCCTTGTGTGGTTTCTCCCTCTAGACTACCCCCTCATCATACCATTGCATCATGACCCCTCCACTTCCAGTGGAACCCATGAACACTGCTCATTTAGGTCGGCTACCACCCTGGTGAATCCTCCCTCATGTCGACCACCCCGGTGAATCCTCCCTCATAACAACACTCTGCAGCCACCTCATGCCTCTCCTCTGGCCATCTCCCACCAGTGCTCCTGACTGCACACTAGCACAATCTCTCCCAGAATGGTCACAACCTCAAGTTTGTTTTTTAAATACATTTTTATAATTTTTTTTTGGAAAAACTGCCTAGGTCAGTTTTGTTTTAAAAATACGCTACAAAGGTGGCATCTGCAATGCTGCCTTTTCTCCCCCCCCCCTGCGCCGCCTTTGGCCCGGTTCGATGACATGGCAAAGGCGGTCGGGGGGGAGGCCACCTTCTCATGAACTCCCTATAAAAGGGAGCCCCTCCCCTCTCCTCACTTGATCATTTCCTTCCTCTCTCCCCCCTCACTTCATCTCTCTGAATTTCTCTCTCTCTCTAAAAAAATCCATTGACGTGCGAGTTTTTACGAAGCTGCATTTAGAGGCATGTTTCTTTATTTAATTTAATTTTTTTATTTAATTAATTTAACTTTGTTTAGTTTTAAATCTTTCATTTGTTAAGTAGTTTAGGTGGTTCTTAATATTTGTTTTTTTAGTTTTTGTAATTAGTTATATATAGTTTTAAATAATTATTGTTATGTAGTGTAGATCAAGTATAGATTAACTTAAGATTAAGTATTTAGAAATTTTGGTAGCTTAAAGATTATGTGGTTATCTAGGCAATTAAATTCCTTTCTAGATACAAACAAGTGGATGTGGCTCTGGAAGAGATGTACATAGGGGTAAAAACCGAAAAAACCGCTTTGAGCTAGACTCGAATGGGAACTGGTGCACGATAATGGGCCTTGCTGCATCCTGGTTTGACACTCCTGGGGAATATGCTTAAGATGATTCATATTTTCATTGTAAACTACTAAAATTTCTAAGAGAAGAAATAGAAAATCAGTGTATTTATCAATGATAAAAGATAAATATAATGTTATAGAATCAAATAAGGACATAAGAATTAATGAATTAAAGTTATTATTAGTTAATTATAGAATAATAGAATAATTAACGATTAGTTATTATTAGTTATTTTTAGAATAATTAATAAATAAAATAGGATTAAAACATGGATTCATATAATGATTAGCTAACGATACTAATGAACATATAAAGTGAAATGAAGAAGAACAGACATAGTAAATAAAAAGGTTCTCTAAAATTACATTCTAATAAATATCATATGGTCAAATATCAGTAGCATAGTTTATGGTAAATAAAGGAGAACTAAAATTACATTCTAATAAACATCATATCGTCAAACATAATTGTTAATATTTTTTACACTATCATAATTTTGATGAAAGAAATATTTTTGACATAGAGAGCCATGTTGGCCTGTGTGTACTGTTATGGGGAGATTATTCAAACTAAGCAAGGAGCTTCTTACGGTACACAAACAATTATGGTTGTTAGTACAGTTGATTGTGTTACCATAAGTGACCTTTAAGAGAGAATTCGTGTTTCCTTAAATATGGGACCCGATCAAGAGATCATGTCTATGAGCTATAGACATTTGCAATTTCCTACAACATTGTGCCATATAGCTTGTCCTTTGGTTGCTGATGCGCAGTGGGTCCAAGAAATTAATTTATTTTCTCAATGCGTAAATGGTACCATGATGGAGTTATATGTTATTGTTTCTACTAGAAAAAACAACATCCACTTGTACAACGACATAGAAATACAAGAGTGGTTGAAGACAGTCTACCCCTTGACATTGAGCCTTTTCCAAATGATGTAGCAGAAGAGGACAACCTAGATGATCTCCCAGATATACATGTCAATCCGAATTCTAATAAAGAGTTTCGTAATGATGGATCAGATGGTGAAAACATTGCTGATGAGGAGGGACTAACATTAGAGAGGAGGTTTTGAGAAATGAAATTGTTGTACATCAACCTTAGTCAATAAATCATCCACCACTCTTTTAATCTTGGTCAGAAGCAATGACACGCGTGCCTAAATTCGATAATACTGTTCTCACACCGACAACTGAGTTTCCTGGAGTTGTACCAAATAGGTTTAGTGAGGTGGAAAAAACCTTATATATTAGAAAGAATATTCCTTGTAAAGATGACTTAAAATCACGTTAAAGAGATTTCATATTGAGGGACACTTCCACTATTTAGTTCACGAGTCATGCTGTAGTAAATATGTTATACGGTGCCTGAAGTATGGGGATGATTGTAGATTTCTCTTAAGGGATATTCCAGACAATACATTTGGAGGTTGGAGAATCTCAAGGATTGAGGTGGCTCATACTTGCGTTCAGCCAAGTCTCACACAAGATCATACTTCATTGGATGCAGAATTTATGTCATCTATTATTGTTGAGATGATTAGGACATGTCAAGATGTTCCAATATCCCTTGTTCAGGAGAAGATTCTATAGACATTCGGTTATAAGATTTTCTATAATAAGGCACGGATGGCGAAACAGAAGGCAATTGTGAAGGTATATGGTGATTGGGATGACTCATATTGAGTATTGCCGCAGTTGCTAGCCATACTGAGGCATCATAACCATGTTGTCTTCCATATGGATACAAACGAACATGTGTCTCCTGATAATCGACTTGATCCATCTCGTGTTCAATTTCATCGGTTGTTCTGGGCATTCCTTCCTTGTATCTCCACATTTTGTTTTTGCAAATAATTTATTCAGATTGATGGAACATTTCTGTATGGAAAATACAAGGGCATATTGTTGATTGCGGTAACCCAAGATGGAAACCATTCACCTCTTCCGCTTTCCTTTTCCATTGTAGAGAAAGAAAACTATGAATCATGGAGTTGGTTTCTGGCATGTATCAGCAACCGTTTCACCAAAATTCAGGGAGTTTGTTTGATATCTGATCGCCATCGAGCAATTAATGAGTTAATCAATGCAGATCCTGATACATAGAGATACCCAAATGCACATCATCGGTTCTGCATTAGACACATTTCTAGCAATGTGCATAAAAAATTTCACAACGAACCACTGAAGAAGGAAATCATGAGGCTTGGTACATATTTTATTCATTCTATTTTACTGTTTCAATATAAAGATAAAATCAATTTATTGGAAATATCATCTATGTTTTGGAGCATATGAGTCGGACCAACGATGATTTGAAGAATGTTTTGAACAAATTTTCCAGGCTAATCATGAAGTTTATGATTATATGGTGCGGATTCCAAAAGAGAAATGGACATTGGCAGATGACAGGGGAAAGTGGTATAGACACATGACGACAACCATTATGGAGTGCATCACTGGTATCTTCAAAGGATTTCGCAAGATACCTATAACCGCATTAGTTCAGGAGACATTATATCGATGCGTGAAGTACTTTGTAGATAGACAAAAACTAGCATCAGACAGAATACATCAAGGGCTATGATATGGAAGAAACATTCAATGAGAGATTGAAAAAAATATTGAAGAATCTTCTGGATATCACATCTGTCTCTTTCGAAGAGAAGACTCCCTATTTAATGTTCAAGAGCGTTCAGACCGCATCAAAAATCGCGTTGGTGAAAAAATGGTGGTATTACTGGAAACAAATCAATGCCAATGTGGAAAATTTCAGGCCTTACGGTTTCTATGTACACACTCCATCGCAGCATGTGCCTCTGTGAACATCTCATGGGAACCATATGTTGATCCAACGTACCGGATGGATATCATTGCTAACTGTTATGCTGCACCATGGACACCTATTGGGGAGTATCGTTATTTACCAATTCCAGAAGTCCAGCTGATAGTGATACCTGAAATGAATCGGTTATGTCCTCATGGGAGACCAAAGGCGAGTAGGATGTGTAATGAGATGGACTAGCCACCAGAACAAGGACAGAGTTTGCGATGCACAATATGTCATAATGAAAATCATAACCGGAAATGATGCACTAACATTGTTGGGTCGACTTCACAGTCTCATTCATAGTGATGTATTGTCTTCATTGTGACATTCCCATTTTGTAAACTAAATGTTGTTATCTCTTCTTTATTTCGAGGTTTTCTAAACCCCACAAACCATTTGTAGATCATCACATAGAGCCTCCACAAACCATTAGACCTTACTTGCGCTGTGATGGATTCTATGGCCTTGCCGTATCAGATTTCACATTTGTAGATCATCACCTACTTTCTGCCCTCGTTGAGAGATGGAGACCAGAGACACACACATTCCACTTGCCTGAGGGAGAGATGACCATCACCCTCGAGGATGTCGCAGTGCTTCTCAGTCTTCCTATCCAAGGGAGACCCGTTATTGGACCCACTCGTGCAGCTTGGCCAGACCTTGCTCAACGCTTGTTAGGCGTCGATATTTTGTCCGACCGTAAGGATACAGATGGATCGTCCATATCTATACATTGGTTGGAGTCGCAAATTCCACATTTATAGGATGATGATGATGAGAAGACCGTCATGTGTTATGCCTGTGAATATATCTTACAACTCATTGGTGGGACCATGTGTACTAATCACTCGGGGATGCACGTGCATATGATGCATCTACCCCTACTAGAGGACCTTGATCGTGCTGGGATGTACAGTTGGGGATCATCCTTCTTGGCATACACGTACAGATCATTATGAAGACTATCCCATAGGGACCATAATGGTCTGGGAGGATGCGTCATCTTTATTCAGATGTGGGCATGGGAGCGCATCCCAGCATTCCACCCTGACCTTTGCTAGTCCACCGGTCGAGATGGAGGTGCTTCATGATGCTCCGTGTGGACGCTGGTATGATAATTCATTTCTATTGGTTTTTTATTCTACTATGAGTTATTGACTATAATTTCCCATTATTTATCATTATCATTCTATTTTATAGGTGGTGTCAGCGACAAAATTTTAATGTGGTTCCGAGACATCATTTGGGCGTATATCGGCTACAGTTAGACTGTCTCTTGCCTAATTAGGTATGTATATAAAATCTATCACTGTCTAATATATTTAATAATAACATCAATTTTGGTTTTTATTTGGGTTTTTTTTGACAAAATCACTTGTCATTTCAGATTTCATGGCTTCCATACTAGAGTATTATGGACCAGTTGCCAGCATACTGCACTCTTGGGCTTGAGGATGCTATGGCTTTTGTGCCCCTCATTCACTTTCATATTATTGAGTGGAAGCAGCCTGACAGGGTCATGAACCAATTTTTTCATACTCAGCCGATTCCATTACCATGTAGACAGACAGACCAGCTTCATGGGATGATGCTGACAGGGAGGCAGGATGATGACTGGTCCCAAGTAAATGCAAGTTTTATCGACTTCTGGCACATACGTGCAGAGTTACATATTCAGGGTGTTCCTATAAATCGATTCTCTCTTTCAGAGCTGGTTTCCTATGCACCATGGTATAGACTGAAGTCTATACTGTATCTTACCCAAGCTAGCATAGAGATGCAGAGGATGGTAAGTCAATAAATTTCTATTAGTTTGTTTATTGAATTATTTTCTAATTCTATTTTAATCTACTTACATGGAAGTCAAACAGAGCATCTTGTTCGTATGAGTGATGAAGAGGAGGAGGGGTTCATTAGCCGGGCAGCCGTCCATGCTACAACACTGGAGGCGAGGGAATCTTCTCATTCACTTTCTCGGAGCATCTTCGTGCGTCTGGCTTGGAGAGAGGAGGTTCCTTCCCCAGAGGAACATCCTATAGCTGCTTCTGGTGCAGATGACCCACGACCACGGCGACGTAGACATCGTCGTGCTGCATGAGAGGCCTCACCTATTCCACAGGCATAGGTCAGGCCTCTAATATTCCAGGATCAGCCTATTCAGAATGTGCCTCAGGTGGCATGGTATCTATCTTTCCTGACAGGATATCTGCAGTTCTCTCCATCTTGGGTTCCAGATCCTTCACAACCATGGATTCTAGAGCTGTCGTCATCTTGGGGTATAGCTCCATCACAGGCTTCGTTCCCCTCTGAGATGGAGGCAGGTCCTTCTACCACCCTAGGGGGAGAAGGATACGAATGGCAGTACAAGATGCAGTTGACAACTCCTCCCACTGACACACAGATGGAGAATGTGACAGTCGATGTTGCAGTGCCCGAGGATCAGCCTTCTCCAGGTCATCGGACTCCACTACGCACTCGACACGGACATCCTATTCACAGACAACCATGTGGGATGGAATCTGTTCACCATAGACATATGCATTGATTGTACATTATTTTTTACATGTTTTATGTCTACTGAAATCAAACTAGTATTATTACTTTTTGTTCAGAGTGGAATCTCAGGAGGGGGTAAATAAGGTTTTATTTATATATATTTATATAACCATACAAACATAATAATAAAAAATTAATAATTACGAATTACCTAATTAAAAATTATATAATTCATAATTCTATTACTAATTAACTATTTAATTAGTATATAATTAATAATTATATTACGAAATAACTTATTAATTAGTATATAATTTGTAATTTGGTAATTAGTGTTTATTAATCACTAATTATATAATAACTAATTAGTTAATTAGTAATAAAATTATCAATTATATAATACTTAATTAGTTAATTTTTTGTGAAAGATAGAGTTGAGGCCTTTTTTATAATTAGTTAATTAGTAATATAATTATAAATTATAATTATTCTTTATAATTATTAGTTATTATTTATTAAAAATTAATATATAATAATTAATTAGTTAATTAGTAATATAATTATTAATTGTATAATATCTAATTAGTTAATTAGTAATATTATTATTAAATATAATTATTAGAATTTTTAATTAGTAATTATTAATAATTAAATATGTCATAATTAATTAGTTAATTAGTAACATTATCATTAATTATATAATAATTAATTAGTAATATAATTATTACATATATAATAAATATTTAGTTAATTAGAAATATAATTAATAATTATAACTAATTAATTTTTAATTGGAAATTACTAATTAGTTAATTAGTAATATAAATATTTATTATAATTATTCATTATAATTAGTAATTAGTAATTAATAATTATTAATAAGTAATTAGTAATTATTAATTTGTTAATTAGTAATATAAATATTAATTATAACTATTCATTAAATTATTAATTATTAATTATTACTCATTAATTATTACTTATATAATAATTAATTAGTTAATTTTTAATATAATTATTAATTATATAATAATTAATCAGTTAATTAGTAATAATTTTATAATCTTTCAAAGTCACGTACTTGAAACATTTTTAAGTTTCAGGTAGACGGTTTTGAAAGTTTATAAATTATTTTTCATGAATAGTTTTTATCAAATTCTTTTTATTTTTGACTATTTCTAATATGTTCAATCCGTGTTTTTTGTTTCATTTATATCGGTCTTATAGTTTATATTTTATAGGCTTTCAAAGTCACGTGCTTGACACATTTTTAAGTTTCATGCTGGTCGTTTTGAAATCTTATAAATTATATTTCATCAATATTTTTTACGAAATTTATTTTATTTTCAAATATTTGTTTTATGTTTAATCCATGTTTTATGTTTCATTTATATTGTCCTTATAGTTTATATTTTATAGTCTTTCAAAGTCACGTACTTGAAACATTTTTAAGTTTCAAGTAGGCGGTTTTGAGAGGTTATAGAATATTTTTCATCAACATTTTTGAAGAAGTTATTTTTGTTTTCAACTATTTTTTATATGTTTAATCCATGTTTTGTGTTTCATTTATATTGGCCTTATAGTTTATATTTTATAGTCTTTTAAAGTCACGTATTTGAAACCGAATCCCACATCAAAAATGCAGAATGATCTTGGTAGGAAATAAAGAACCAGAATCCCACATTGGAAATGCAGAATGATTTCCAGGGTAAGCTCACCTATAAAAGGGAGGCCTGGGTGAGAGATTCTATCAGAATACAGATTGCTATAATGGTTGTACCACTGGATCTTTAATAGCAGAGAAATTCTGCTGGAATTTTTTGTTTTGTTTATATATAAATATATATATGAATATGTATATATATATATGTAAACAAAACAAAACAAAACAAAAAAATTAAAATTAATATTTTAAAAAAGAATTAGGAGAAATGCGGCATCGCGGATGCCGCCTTTCACACACAGCGCAAAGGCGTCATCCGCGATGCCGCCTTGCCCCCGAAATGAAAAGGCAGCATCCCAGATGCCGCCTTTGAGGCACATTTCTAAAAATATTTCTGCCCTAAGCATTTTCTGGAATTTTTTTTAAAGATAAAAAAACCTCACAACCTCCATCCAACAGCGCATGAGATTGGATGTCGTACAAGGGATCTCATCTAGATCTACACACCACACCTCCACCTAACGACTAATGGTCCTCATCTAGCTTCAGATGCCCCCCTGCAGTGCACCTCCTCCATCTATAGTCCAGTACCAGACCACCTCTCTGCTCGGTGCATGGTGCCTCATCCCGTAGTGGACTAAGGAACTATAACCTTCTGGAAAACCACACCTCCCACAGATCTAGGGTTGAACACTAACCCGCTATTGCCAATTTTCCAAAGAAGCAGACCCCATCCAATTATGGTCGCTGCTCAGTCCTCCCAGCGGTCAGGTAACTCCTTCCTACTCTGATCATTGTCGAAACAGGTCTGCACTTGTCTTTCCAGCCCGAAATAGCCTTGGCCAAACTACGCTATCCCGGTTCACCCATGGCCAGACTATTCTAGCCCGGTTCACCCCTGCATGGGGTTGGAATATCCTGATATAGACCTTCAAGGGTTTAGCCCGACCCTCATAGGCCCTGCCTAGGGATTTTGGCGACCTAGTAATTTAATTTAATCAATAGATAATTAAATTTTATAATTTTATTTCATTTGGAAATTAAATTATCTAAATATTAATTTTTTGTTTAAAATTAATAATTTCTTAAATATATTTAAAGTTGGTTTTGAATTAAATTAATTAATGAATTTTACTTCTAGTTTTAAAATTAAATTAATTATGTGGATTGAATGAAGAAAAATATTGAATTAAAATCAGTGTCAAATTTTAATTCAATTATAATTCCCTCAGTAAATATTTAATTCATGTTTAATTTGTTTATTTATTTATTTTAATATTTGAGTAAATGTTTATTAGAGGTTCATAAGCGTTGTACTGACCAATGCATGTTTGGTGTGTAATTTTTATTTAATTATTTATTTCAAGGGTTTGTAATATGTAGTTTAATTTAAAGGCTAGATGTGAACCGTCTAAGTGTCATTATATATATAAGAACCTACGTGTCCATTTCAATTTTTTATTTTATAATCCCTAGTTCCCCTCACCTTTGAGTGAGTATTGTTGTTTAAGGATTAGACGATGAGTAACGCGTTTATGCCTTGTTATAGAGATGCACTAGATAAGATCTTATTCGTTGGATGGGAAAACACATCAAATCGAGTCACAAATTACGAGAATCACAGTATATCCCCTAGGGTAATGGTATATCCATTTTTTAATCAATGGATTATCCATTATAATTTGAACCAAATTTTTCCATCATTTTATTTCAGCACAATTTATTTTTATGAGAATGTGCAGTTTAATCACGATCACATAGAATAATAAACAAGAATGCGAAATGAAATGAACCTAGGTTGTGATATATATTTCTACTTCTAGCTTGGTGAGTTATGAGTGAGATCACATAATACATTTTATTATGATAAATAATTATTTCTATCATCACATTAATAACATAAAAACCCTCAAATTTTTATTATGTCATAACAACCCTCCATCATTAAAATGTGGACAAAATCGGGTGGTTGGGGTGCACGTCATGCAAAAAATGATGATTCCTCTTAGTAATGGAGAGTGATTATGAATGTGGTAGGATGAAATATTATAATTGCAGCAATTAATTATCCAAATCTAGATAGGTTTTGTTTTCAAAGCATGCTATGAGTAAATCAAGTAACGATCTAAGAATCTAGGACTTCACATCACAGATCAAGGAACTATGAGTTCATATAGCCGTCCAGCCAAACCCCTACCTTGAACCCACTAATTTGTGGCGTATCCAATGCATGCAGACTATGAAGGGTGTTTTGGGTATCTTTTTCCGCTAAAATACTCAAGCAACAAAATATTCCAATTATGTCATAGAGGGTTCCTAGAATTTTATAAAACGGTGGGAGACATTTAATGATATATTTATTTAATCAAAATGTCTAAAATGGTAATCGTGATAAATTTACAAATATGCTAATATTTATTTTTGTAAAAACATTGAACGTGATACCACAATATAAACTGCGATAAACAATGAAAAAAATTAAATTTCCATAATGGCATGAGTATGCAATTATAGTACGAGCACATATGAATAATACTATGATATAGGAAACTCATGGTGCCAGTGTCCCCAACAAAAATTAAGTCACCTCAAGAAGAAAAGATGTTATGTTTATTACAGGAGACCCATATCTAGAGAATAATATTGTTATGTCATAACTGTATCATCATATTCCATTGTTAGCTGCATTCACTACATCAGGTCATTATTTTTATAAAATGTAGCCTCATATTCGAAAAGTCTACAAGGAGAATGTGATGAATTATATGAATGAGGTGATGGTTACACTGGAATGTGTAAATTGAATTATGGATCATGATATTTCAATGGATCCCTTTCTCATATCATTTTAACCATTTAATCTAGTATATTTCTTTTTCAAAATGGCCCATAATAGAGTAAACACTTCATTACCTATTTAGGTAAGGATTTACATATAAATATGAATATAAAAAATGGTCAATCTTTAATTATAATAGTGATAAAATTGAATGTAACGGTGAAAATTACAATGGAAGGTAACACCAAACGAATATTTAAAACAACCTTCAATGAAATATGTCCTAATAGAAGGTTATTTGCATTTAATTTCATGAAATAAAACTATAGAAATTTAATGGTAATGAAATGAATAAGAGAAAAAAGTTATTGCTTCTCCTTCAAGAATATTCATCAATTTAATGTTTCAATTTTACTATTTGGGTAGTCAATTCAATATAATTATCACATATTTGAATTGATATATGGTAACAATGTATGTATAGAAAAAGTACAAGATGTTAGGTGTATTCTCCAAGTAGTAGAGAAAGGGTGATTACTAGGGTAGTGATGAGAAGTATATGACTTATTTATTTCCATATGAAAGATTCATGAAGAACTATTATAGAGTATAACCAATAAATTAGTCTCATTTGTCCTTGGTCATAAGGAGACATTATTCCAGATTCATTAATTAATGTTATCTTTGGTATTTAATAATTAACTAATATTTCAGTAATACTTGAATTGTTTTAAATACCTTATGAATATAAAATGTAATAATTTTACAACCATTTGTAGAAAGATAATTATATTCTTGTAAAAATAAATGTGGATGTAAAGGATACAAATGATTTGATATTTAGGATTGTTAATTCAATACAACTTTACTATTATTGACGACTTTAGTTTGGACAAAGAAACCGTCTGAAATAAAGGCATTCCACAAGGCTTTTGGAGTTAGTTCATCAAGTAAGCCTGAACTATTCCATTAATTAACTAGAGTTATATATATATTCTTCATAATAATTTTATATGTAATTACGGATTGGTAGTGTAATGTATATGCACATTCATAAGTTATGAGTTTCTTTGATCGGGCACGCGGAAGAATATCTTAACCATGCAATCATCGATCATAATAATGTAGTGTGGAGTAATTCCAAAATGCACATTAACATATTTAAATCATGATATTGATTTTAATGAGGATGATCGATGATGAAAACATAAATGTCAACATTGATAAAAAACATACAATGGATCAATTCCTAAATGCACATTTTATACATATGTGTTATGATGTATGTAGTATCAATGTTGCAACCTACAGAAACATTCATTGTATTTTGTGATGTGCTTCACAGATAAAGGTGACATCCCAAAATCATATACCAACTATAATGACAAATGGATATCATAAAAATTTTATTATGATGGAAATCCATGATTTCATATTATCATGTTTTTGTATGAAAATAGTTTGTTAGGACATAAACCAACATGCTTTAAGGAAAATAAAAAAGTGAATCTAAAGTAATTATCATAACAGTTTAATAAAATATTACACAAATCCATTTGATAAAAATGTTATAGTCATATGATATAGTAAATTTCTATAAATGTATGTGCATCTCTACATGAGATAATTGGAGGTAGATTGACAAGGGTTTATTCAATTCCATAGTTATACATATAGTTTTCCTAGTAAATAGTTCCACGACAGCATGTGGAACATATATAGAAATTAGTTATGATTGAAAAAAATCAATTAAAATTTAATAATGGATTCTAGAAATAAATCTAAAATGGGATTATTATTTTGAATGCTACTTTGGGTATTCAATTGACAAGATAAATGGATGGTATAAGTGTAGTAACAATAAGTCTTGGTTGGTTGCACCGCATCGTTATTCCAAAATCCCTTATACATTTAACTTTCATAGCTACTATATATGAAAACATTATTAGAAATTTGATGTAATGACCATCAATCATGGAAGTTTTCTATAAAATGAAAATAGAAGAAGATGGTCACATCAAAGAATACTATAAATGTTTTCCAGTTACTGAAGTCAAAATAATAATTGATTTAAGAGAAATGATCACATACTAGTAATTTGGATTGAATGTTTTCCATGTTTCTAATAGAGGATAGTGGGATTTCCAATGTTTTCGATGTAAAATATGTTTAGAAGCATTTGGAAACCAGATTCTTCTTATAGTTAAGATCATTTGGAAATTTATTTTGCAGTGATTGACTTAAAGTAGAAACTTATGTTCTAGGGAAAATGATCTACTATGGTGTATCTAAGGGTTTCTCAGACCTAATCAGTCATATGTATAGTGAAATGGTATTAAAAAATACAAGCTCTAAAAATTCAAGAGAAGAGTTTTTGTAAATTTCACATGGAATAATCTCTCTAGGTTGACGTGTCTAAGACATGGAAGGAGGGTAATGTGGTAAGTCGAAATCCATATGCTTACGAAATGGAATAACCACACATGACTTGATATGTTTTTTTTATATTTCTAGGATATAAATTATTGTAGGAAGATACTAGTTATATCCAAGAGCACTATAGCATAATCATTAAGAACAATTTAATTTTAATTCATCAAGAACATAAGATATGTACCTGGTATGTAGAGAAGAAATGATGATAGTTTTAAAGGGGCACAAAATAGTATTACATATATCCATGTGATCTAATATCACTATTAGTATAAGGTTATGACTGATATATTTTCATATAGGCCATTGGTATCTATACCAACAAATACCGGGTATGTTGTAGCTTCTGAGGCCGCTACGAAGAAGTTATACTAAATGATTTGTTCAAGTTCTTGGGCTCAAACCTAGTAAGTAAAGTTGTAAATGATGTAAATTATGAAATTATTACATGAAAATATGTCATTTTATGACAGTGTATTAAAGGGATATACTTATGGATACCATCTGTTGAGATGTTCTACTCAAGGAGATGAGGTCGCATATAGCACAAATGTCATGTAACAGAAATATGGCAGACCCAAAAGAAAAAGTCATGACTCATCAGAAACATGATCTTAATCATGTGAGTGTTAATAAGTACAATTATTAAGTTGTCTATAGTACAAGTGGGAGTGTTGAAATAGTGGATTCTCTAGACCCAACTATTCAGTACATTTGATTACCATATCGTGTATACAATTACTTTTACGTGATGAAATCGTACCATTATAATGTCATATTTTCTACATCCACTATTTAATGGTAATTTCCGTAGATTAATTTTCATATCAAAGGGTTATATTAGATCCTATGATATAATGTGAACACCAAGATACCTGAAAATTAATATTATACAGTGGTACAATTGTCTAGATAAATCTTACTAACTTGATAGAGTAGATGATTGACTATTAGGTGATTGGGGATCATAAGCATTGAGACATATTATCATGAAGTTCCCACATAGTGATATATAGTAGTTAAATTATGAGGAAATACCCACCAATAAGAACACCACATGTTATAGGTGTCATTGGTTTTTCCTATCTACAGAAATGTGAAATGGTCTCCTAACATGAGACCACTTCCAATATGATCCATTTGATTGCATGCTTCGGTGTAAGGAGAAATATATGATAATGAAATCGTGGAAAGGTAGCATGTGTTGGGTGTCTCATTGGTGGTATGGCATTGGTTGAATGGTCAATAATGGATTTTTCGATTCTGGGTTATGGAAGTAATATATCTTAGGACATGTCATTCGGGATAATAGTAAATTGATAGATACTTGTCCATGGCCGTCAAAGGTAAATCCATCCAGTTATATCAATAAATAATAAAGTAAGAAAAGGGTGATGACATGGGTCTGCGTCCTTCTTTATGAGATATTTAAAACAATGATATTTTATTACACAGTTCATGTTTTTTGGTTCGCTGTCATAGCAGTGATAATCCATATCACATTTCGGCCCATGATAGGTTTCAAGATTCCACTCTTCATCTGTGAATAGTATTTAATACTATAAAAATAAGCACCTATAGGGTCACACACAATATAGTATTCAAGAATCTTACATATTTAGTGGAATAGGATTTTTTGACATGGTCATCCGAACCACTAGGGTTTGGGAATTGTCCAACGAGAAACAATCGCCAAATGAATAAATAAATTCATACTATTTAGGTTAAGGATATTTGGAATTGAATTTATTTATTAAATTAATTTTTTATTTTTAATGTAATTCCATAAAAATATTAATTGGATGAATGTTAGTTTAAAATATTCAAGTTTCATTTAATATTTTTTGATGAATGAGGCAAGTTAATTTTTCATGTATTATCACATGATATATACATATATTATAATAAGGTGATAATAATAATAAATAATTAGTATATCTCAGTTTTGTTGTCACAATATTATTTATAGAGAGTGTTAATTATTTGAGGGGTTAGAGAATACATTACCTGGTATTTTCTTAACACTCTACATATAAAGGAGGAGAGGTGTTCATTGTGAACTATTCAAACCATCTCTCTTATATTCTAGAGAATGATTCTTTAGTTCTTAGTGCTTGTATTGAGCTCTCTCTTAGGCATCACATTCATGGCGATGTGGTGATCATTGAAGTACTGACGACATCAGCATAACTCCATATTAGCACCCGAATTTTGATGATCGGTGCTCCCAAGGACTTTATAAGCACATGAGGATGATCTAGATGAATACCACATTGATTATTCAAGGAGATATTTCCAATGATGAGAATACACTGAGTGTGTCTTAAGATCTAAACCATGTACTTTATGGTTTTAATTTTGTGCATAAAACTCTTAAAGGGAAAATTCTCATATTAAACTAAACAATGATTAACTGATGTTGATGAGTTCTCTTCAATCATCGGTGAAAAATTATTAAATCACACTTTTGGGGCTTTCACTGAATTCATGGACACTATATATTTCACAATAGAAATTGTCATTTTACTCTAAGAAATTTTTCACACAAGAAAAACCATGAATAATTGATTCAATTATCTTAATAATTTTGGAAAGCTGTCCATAAATAATATTGGATGTGTATTAATTTACCTTATTCAATATTAAACATGAGGTTATTGATATTAATCCAACTGCGTTTTAACAAATATTGTCATTTTTGTTGAAAACCCGATTGACATAGCCAAAATTGAGAAAATTGTAATGGATTTTCATGAGAAATTATGAAAATGATATATAATAACTTTTCATGTGTTGGAATTGAAAGAACATCAATCTGAAATATGGTATGGTTGGTATGTCTCAAAGTGTGTGTTTCCTCATTAAAAGTGTCATTTTAGTATAAGAATTGTGTCACATAGCCAAAACTAAGAAATATATATTTGATTCTCTTGACACTATAGAACAACAACCCATAATTTATATTTTATTTATAGGAATTTACCACTATTCAATCCAACGTAGGTAGTGGTCAATGTGACTCAAAGTTCCTATTTTAAAATTAAAAGTGTCATTATAATATAAAACACATATCACATAGAAAAAAATGAGAATTTGGCCTCATATTATCTTGAGGCATAAGAAAATCAACCCACAATTTATTGGTGACATGTAAGAATAAACCAAACACAAATCTAACACATGATGTAAATCGTATTTTTCAAATTGTGTTTTCACATTAAGAGTGTTAATTTTAGTCAATAACGTTCACGATATATCCATAAATTAATAAACGATCTTGGATTGTCTTGATAATTTTAGTGAAATGAGAATATAATTAATAATATAATTAATAGTATATTAGATAATATCAATAAAAAATTCACTAATTTAAAATAAAATTTATCATATGTGGATTGTATATTACATTACTGTAATTATTTATTTAGTTTTTATGTGATTTTTAATAAAAAAAATTAGTTTTATTTCACATACATGATTTTTTACAAATCATGATTTATCGTTGGGAAATCGGGATATTGAATTTTTATAGGGTTTTAATCGTTTTGATTAAATTTTAATATTACATCATTTTACCTATTTATTATGAAATTATTTAATGTAAATTTTTAATTAAAGTGACACTAAAAGGTAATATTATTATTGAAATATTCATTAGTTGTATCATTTAAATTTCTTCCTTGTGGTTTTCTAATTTCTATTTTGTTGGGGATTCTGTAGGGCTGCATGTTTACAGTAGCTGGTATGGCCACTTTGCACACTAAAATAAGAAGTTAAAAAGACCACCTTTATCTGTACTAATTAATGATACCATTATGAGTTTTAAAATATATCAATTATAATGTGGGAATTTATGAGTTCTTTAACTATGTCGTTATAAAAGATGCAATTTTTTTGGGCTCCTTAGTTTTCAATGTGTTTTATTGTAGAAAATATATATTTTTAGAACTAATATTGGCCCTATGAATTTTAGTGTATGAAGGATATTGTGATATTTCATAGAATTCCTAGGTGTATAGTATGTTACTAGGACTAACTTTACACAATCTTGTTTTTTGAGAACTCTTTAATCTTCAAGGCATTAAATTGAAGATAAGTTCTTTTGAACACCCCCACTATGATGAAAAAATAAAGGTCATTAATAGGTATATGGATGTATAGTTGATATATTCTTCATCAAAATATCCCAAAAGTTAGGCTATGTGGTTTGGATATGAATAATTTATTTAAAATACATTTTTTTATACCTTTACTAGAAATATATTTTTAAGGTGGTATATAGATATGAAACTCTATTAACATTTCATTATATGATTGTTTAAGAAGATGTCAATGTTGTGGCCAGCGCATTGGTGAATAAACATGAATATCTTAATAAAAATTTATGGAATATTCAGAATTCATGGTACCTAATGGAAATATATTGTAACTAACATCATTAGGATGTATCATATAAAGTGTTAGAAAATGTTTCGTTGAAGCTCAGTCTAAATAGGCCAACAACCTAAAAATAATTAACCGAAAGATGGTTGTTTAGTACTATGGGACAGTTTTTCCTCCATGGAATATTGGAAATTTTTCTTATAAACATTAAGTTTTTTAAAATAGTATTATACATCAATTGATCAATTTATCTGAAATGATATCAGCAATTGATATCTATCCAACAGAAATAGATGTGCTAGGATAATTCCTTGAAGACTGGGATTACATAGAAGATATATTTATTGAGATGATTCATGGGATAACTCTTATGTGGTTGAAAATATGGTAAATAAATATTTCTAATTTCGGAGAATTTAGGGATGTTTTTTAATTGAAGGCATTTTTCTCATATCATCACCTTGTTGACAAGATATACTTTCAAGGGGTAATTTGGTTTGAATGAGGATTTCTATCGTGTTGGATCCATAGCCAGTTCCATGAGGAATCATCCTCACATAAATTTTACTTATAATAGGGGATAACACAATTAATTATTAGATGATTTGGTATAAACAATTATTTACTATTCGTATTGTGGGGAAACATAAAAAAGGGGAGTGTTGAAGTGGTGGTATTCATTTGGTTTGAAAGGAGGTTGCACACCTTCGCCTATGAGGGATATCTACCTCATTATCCCTATTATTATCATTCTTTGAGTGCTTTCTAGCTATTGTTTTTGTACCCTACTGTTATGAATTCATATGTAATTAATTTTCAATTCATCAGTACATGACACCTTTATTTATTTAATTTCTATTCATTCATCATGAAGTACATTATTTCTTATAATTCTATAATATTTTAAAAAACCATTATTGTATTGTTCTTTTAAGAAATTTATTTATTAACCTTTTAAACATGTAAATTTATAATGATAGATGACAAAGAAATAAAAGAGAATATTTTCCTATATTTTTGGAATGAAAATTTTAATTTAAATATTTTCTATAAATTTTTAAAAAAAAATAGAATGTCTAATATTTCAATCATCATGTATTTTATGAACATTAAAACGTTTAGTTTGATGATTTAGTTATATTATAGTGATTTTTCAATGGGTTTTACTAGAAATTATAATTATAAAACCGTATTATAAAATCTAATTATAATTTTATAATAGATAATTATAGTGGAAATTTATATTGACAATTTATAATATAGAATTCCACTAAAAATAAATTAAAAATAATGGTATAATTTTTCATCTTTACATATCATACTAATGGACAAATATTTAAATAATGAATTAATTTTTTTTCAATAAAATTATATTGTTCAACAAATTTATATTATGTTTTTATATCATTAGATATTTTTTTTAAAAAAAGTAAATTTTCCACGCGTTCTTTGTCAATATTCAATTCTTCGAGTTGGATAGGTATGGGTCCTATGAAATACTCATAACCTCTTCCCTCTGGGATTTTTTTATATAATACATCTCCAAATATAGTCGTGCACCACAACCAATATAAACCTATTTATTTTATATCTATATAATATTGTATGATTTAAAAATAAGTGTTAGGAAGTGATTTTAAATTAAAGTACTACATGATAAAAGATAATGCCCCATGATTTCTCCTCATTTTTGGAATCAACTCTCGAAGGAAATACCCCTGGTGTGGTTTCATGATCATGTCTTTATGAAATATAGACTATTTTCTATTTTCATTCTTGGAGGATTTTTTTCAGAAATTCACTGATTAAAATAGAATATAGGATGACCACACATTATACCATTCCCCAATACAATCCTTCCATATTATACCTCATAGTGATATAATATAATAAAATAATCACATCAAAATTTTATTTTAGAAATAAAAATGACATCCCATTATCATAAATTATAAAGTCAATAAGGTTTTATGACCCCATCCCTTGAAAGGTCCCCCTTCTGGAATGACAATGATAGAAGGAGGATATTGGAACACAATACCCACCTCTAATAGGCAATTGGTCAGTGACAAGTATTGAAGGTACATCATACATACAAACGGGTGACATTCACCTCAATAATAATATAAGGAATGGGGGATAATAATAGTACATGAAACATGTTCTCCTGAATATAATGGTAAATTAAAACCCATGTACATGGATATAACATCATAAAAAACAAATACAACAAAGGAATGAAATGAAAAGTTCCAAAAGAAAAACTCGATATTGATCCTGAAACACAAATAATAATCAAATATCCAAGAGCTAGTAATATCCACCCTGATCTCCATATATTTCAATTTGACATGAAAAATGGAATTATATATGTATGTTGATAATAGTATGTATACCCATCATGATTCTCCCCAAATACTAAAATGTGAAATATAATGAAACTTTACTAAGTCCTAGTGAATTACAAGTGAAACTAACACCCCACATAAACTGGTTTAATAAGTTCCCTGCCTCACCATGTATATCTATGAAAATAAAATAGACACAAGAGATCATAAAAATATAGAAATAAAAAATTGTAACCCACTACCACTTCTCCACTAGTTTTTCACTCCACCCCCAATGTCTTACCTCAAGAACCATCTTCCTCTGAAACAATCCAGCCCGAAGACACCAAGACTAATGTATAATGAAATTTATCTTATATATCACATGATCTCATCATCCAAATCTTTATATCCATATTTTAACTGAGTAGTATCTAGGATCTAACACCTCACATATATCATGTATCAATCCATTGGTATCGTACCACAAATCACCACAACCCATACATAAAGTATGTTCATTAGCCATCACAGCCCATACACATCATACCTATCATAATATTTTGGATAATATATATGAATGTAAATGTCTATGGAATAGTACAAACTCATTATATCTCTATCTAAAGATATATTGGGAACTAAACACTATGAATATTATCCCATAATATTACAAGGGGAATTGAGTTGGGCCAGAGTGGGTAGTCAGCCTTCCGTCCCTTTCCAACATTGATATAGAGGAAAACACCCTCCAATAGTCTAATAGGTGTCAGATTCTCTATTAAAATTGTTTATATAGAATATGAAAACAGAAAACATGTAAAATATAATAAATCTCACAACCAATCTATATAATATATCATAGACTTAGTCCCAACTACATATTTCATCTATCAGACACCCAGTTTCCATCGCTATAAATTATATATCTTGTATGAACATAAGAATATAAGTCTAATACAATTAAATTAAATATTTTATTTTAAAATTTATTTTTACATTAATTAATTCAATATCTATTAATTATCATTACTCTAAATTTTGTTTAATTAACTATTGAAATGTTTTTCATTCCCCTTAGGCATAATCTAATCAATTCCATAGTTTCTCAAGAATAACATATTTCTCCTTCCATCATATAAAAACCCCATATATAAAAATGTTTATAAAAATTAATTCATTATAATTCCCAAATTCCACTTACTCTAGGAAAATTTCATAGTCTACCGTATAGATATACATAACTTAGAAAAACCAGTTTCATAACGAAGCGGGGAAAGGGCATCATGTTATCAAGAAACCTGGTCATATAGCCTATAAATATATTTCTAAACATGAAATAATCCAAACATTAAATACAATAATTTGAAATTCTAGACACAACCAATTCAATTATTCCTAGTTCTATCACAGACACCATGCATATCCCCATTCATCTCACCATCTCTAGCTTGAACTATTTCCACAAACTCAGCCCTCATCGCCCATATCTTATAAAACCATTAGCTATCATAGGATGAAAACACATAACATAATCAGGCTCACATCCAAGGAAACACATTATGATGAAAATAATAAAAAAATCCAACATAGATACTACCCTTTAATAAAATTTCATTCAGTGTTCACATTAAAATGGGATCACATGGAAAAACATTTCTTTTTATCAAAATACATGTTTAATTCCAACTTTAATTAAATGATTAATTTATCACGGGTTATGACTATAAGAAACATGATTAATCATCATAAAATCTATCAATTGTTTGTACATGATTCGAAAATTGACATTAAGTAACATTAACCATTATGGAAGAACAATTATATTATCATTCCTTCAATAAATTAACTCTAAGAATTATTGACTTCCATTTCTTTATCCAATTTCAATTACACATTAATGAATAAAATCAATTTAACATGAATTAAAAAAAATTTATCCATTAATTTTTTTGAATATAATTATTTTTTAAACATTCCAAATTATGATTTTATACAACTAAAAATTACAACCATTATGTTCTATAACATTTTCATCTTGTAAAAATGATATCCTATGAATAAAAAAACTGATAAAATATAATAAACATAGATAGAATAGTATCTAGTATATCATGTGGAAAATATTAATCATGGTGGAAAACATGTGATCACTATGACCATAAACCATTAATTCATTAATCTGGTTAAATATTTATTAAGTTTTATTACACCATTATCCATAAGGATAAACAATTCTAACATTAGGATTTCCCATAAAATAATGGAGGTGAAATGAATCCCTTACCTCAATGGTTTGACATTTCTCAAATGAGAATATAAGGTCATCAAAGATCTTGACCACCTATCTGGAAAAGAAACTACAACCCTCTTAGAATTTCATACCATAGTTTCACCTAAAAACATTAGTTGATGAAAATAAAAATTCTCTAGATAAAATGTCATATCATTGTAAAAATTGGTAGAAAACAAGACCAATCTATGATAAAACCATAATAAATAGAAGAATAAATCTCACAATATTACCTTAGATTGAACACGGGATGTATTGGATTAATCCCATTCGAGGTGGATTCAAAATTATTAGAGGAATCACCAATTGACACCTAGATTTTGCAAGAGAAAATTAGTGTTTGGATGAATCCAAGGTGTTTTAGGGATTATAAGTAAACAATATGTCATAGTTTTACTATGTTAATAGATCATTAAAAAATTGAATTCCCCACTCTATATGTCCCATAGAAAATTTCATCCCCTATAAAACACTTAGCCTATATGTAATTGACATATTGAATTTTATATTCACGATGTGAGTTTTCATTGATAGAATCACTAAGAATAAAACCCATCCAGTTTAAATTGTGGTTCTATACATGTCGTGAATTCACACAATAAACCACTTTATCAAAATCCATGAATTCCATTCGGGATGTGAAAGGGACTCCAAAATAAACAATGAACTTCACATTCACGACATCAACTACCTTTCATACTGCGAACTCATATTATTTTCAAATCTAACACCAAAACACCAATGAACCCACTCTATGGCTATTTTGGAAACCATAGGAAATAGAAACACATATTGATATGGACTAGAAGGATATAGGCCCTTACATAAGGAGTTTATTAATGAACAATTAATTATATTGCAAATACAATACCATAGATTAAATGTGGGGTGTCTTGGAAAGATCGTATCACTTAGTAGGTAAGTACCTGTACATTAAAAAATTACACTATAATATTTATTATGAGATTGAGTAACGAATAATGTGTTAAACTATCGAAGGTGGAACTATAGTCATATCTATTGGAAATATATATATATATATATATATTATTTTAATTTATCCTCTTTGTGTCGTACAAAATTTAAGTTGTAGCTCAAGTATTGTTCCATTCCCAAAATCAATTAGAATGAAATGCGACTGAATGGAATAAAAAATAATTGTGTTTGATGCATCATTAATGGATTCATATATAAAAAAATAATAAATAAGTATCTAAAATAAATAAATAATATAATAAATTTAAAAATCCCTTGATATTTTTATTATTGTTAATAAAACTATGCTTTTTAAATTAATTTAAAAAGGGAATAAGTTTTGGCTTATGACTATTCTTATAGTTAATGTATATAAATAATTATGAATGAAGCCTATCCTTCACCATTTTTCCTCTTAATTGATATTTTATTTCAATATCTACTCTTTTATCTCATATTAATGATCATAAATTATGATTTTTATCATTAGTAGTACGTTCTTGATACATGATATGTCAATTCCATGCCAAATGATAAAACTTCTTCCTCCACTATCTAGATATGGCCAAACCCAAAAACCATTGCAACAACATATTTTTCAAAAAATAAATTGTTAGGCTTCAAATCCTAATCGATGTCCTTTTGTGATGTTTTATATAAGCATACAAGACCTTATAATATATAAACCATTATAATTTTAGCTTTCTTATCCTATAGTATGGGAGTATCATTCAAAAAACAATAATATCATTAATTGTAAAGGCCAAATTTAATGTTGAATAAGATAAATATGGATTTTTAAATATCATGGTAACCTCACTAAATATTTCATTATATTTTGATCAACTAATATAATTCAAAATAGAGGCATTGAATTGTGATAGATAATTTTAATGATGTTTGTTGTTCCAAATATATTTAATTAGTATAATAAATAGGAAACATCACTACTGAAAGGCTTCCCATATTGCAAACATGGTGTGAGCAACCTCGTCAAATGTTTTCTATGAAAAAACTTTTTAAACGTAATAATTTTTAACAAAGAATCATCTCACCCTGAATATCCTATATAAAAAACCTTAATAGAGAAACATACCAATATAGTACTCTAATAAAGTGCTAGTTATTTTAATGAATCTAAAAAATTTCAAAAATCCACAAAATGTGACTATGGACTAAGGATTAATGAATATTGTATCCCCATAATACATGTTGAATATAGCTTTGTTTATTACCCTCATACCTTTAAGTATTCAAACCATGAAGCTTGAATGAAACATTAAAATATTCAATTAATTAAAAATCATATTATAAATCCCATATCTCAAATCATTCTAAAATGAATATTCTAATAATTGGTTAAAATATTTCATTTTATTGGATCATAAAAATCCTTGTAAGCCTCCATGAATCCTCATTTTCTAAGAATATTCAAAAGATGATAATGGTTTTTCTGAATCTGAAAATTATTAAATTGAGAACCATTTTATCTCAAATATGTTTTATATCATAGATGAGACTTCCATTTTCAATCACCTAATGATCCCATCAATTAAGTAACATTTATTCCAAAAAATAAAAAGTATATATATATTCCAATATCTAGTAAATAAAAAAAATAAAAAACCTATTTTTTTTGTGAATTTTTATTAAAATGGTAATGAAACCCATATTCCTCCCACCACCCAAATGTCAAAACGAAACATGCTCTCAGTAGACCTATTTTTACAAAATATTATATAGTTACAAATGAAGAAGATGATCTCAAAAAAACATACACATTTAATACTTTCCAAATGATATTTGTAGACCTCATCCAATATGATAACATATTCTTTGACTCATGTATTTGAAATAGTTATATCTTCCATATCTATAGAATTTAAACATAATCATAATTGATAAAAAAACTTTCTAAATCATTTAATCAAATGAAATCAATGTTATAAATGTTGATGAAGTCAAATTAATGTTGTCCACATTTGGGAAGTAGAATATGTTCACAAACCATTCATATTTAAATTCAATGAAATATTGATACAATAAAACGGAAATTATGATAAAGGAATTAAATAAGTTAAGGGCACCAGTCATCTACAAAACATATTAAAAAGACAAATTGTACATAATTTTTTAAAATTAAAATATATTACACGCATTAAAATATTATATCATTAGTTGTAATATATTTTTATCAAGATTTATTTATAATGATTATGATATAATAATATCAGTGGGAGTGATATAGTTGTGAGGTGTCTATAACTAAGAGCGATATAGGCATATTGAATGGCGCATTATGCATGCGATATTAGACATCACAAACTATATTATAAATTCATCCACACAAAACACACATATATTAATCTAAATAACATTGGATGATGCTTATGGAATTTATAATGAATCACAAATAATTATTATGAATTTCACATCCTTGTATACTTTTGATTTAATTAATAACATAGGTTTGATATAATTGAGATGAATCTATGATATATAATTAGAAGAATAAAATCCAAATATAAGAGTTACATTATTCACCATTACAAACAATTATAACAAATGTTTATAAAGCGGGAATTTTTATAAATTGTTGCCAATAATATTAAATTGATGTTTGGTATTTGATGTTGTGTAAGGGTAGAGAAATTTATTACTCGATGGAATTACCATACCTTGGTGAGAAATTCATGGATGTCATGGGTTATAAAATAGAAGTATGAAAGTGTTAATAATGAATTCGGAGTCCATTTCTATCTGTGTAAATTTTAGTTGGAGATAGATAGGCTATTAACATCACATTATAAAGAATTTTAGAGGGGTGAAAATGGGAATTATGAAAATTTAACTAAGTAATTTATAGTTATAAAGATATTATGAAATATCAAGAGATATTTAAATGGAGTGGATTCCATTTTTATATGTTTTTTAGTGAATTTGGTTTCCATAGGCTAAACATAAATGGGTACATATTTCACTCATTGTTATGTAACATAGTGTCTTGATATTGAAGAATCCTTGTGGAATATATGGAGACCAGAAAGAAGAATCATGAGGGTCATGTCAAGCTTCAAGTAAGATTAATATAAATATTTTTAGACTCATGTATGATTAATCAAATTAGTAAAAGTCTCATGTGATATTTTTTGAATCGGGAAATTATAAATCAACCACTCCATGTTGTAAGGTGTTTTTATTAGTGATTTTCTATAGATAATGATGAAATTGGATGTTGACTGTATATGAAGTAATTTTTAATTGTTTTTTTTCAAGAGAAGTGTTATGTCAAAGCAGTTGGAGTACCACATCATGGTAAGTATAATGTGGATCTTGAAATGAGATTTTAGTATAGAGGGGATATAAGTACATGATCCTTATTCATGTCATAATTTCAACTCTGGTGTGGAATTCGCTTGCATTCATTTTGAGGATCATTTAATTTTTATATTTTTCGAATAAAAGTTTATAAATAACAGATAAAAATATCATGTAATACATGTTGAGAACATGAAATTCATATTAATTTTTCCCACAATACAAACAACTTATAATGAAAGATGTTTACTCTTAATGATAAATATTTATTATTTTTATCCTAAATTATTCAGTGTTCAAAGTAATACATATGAATGTTGAAATGAATTAAAAACTAGAAACGTGAAAAAAATATATAAATGGGTTACATGAAAAAAATGAACATTTTGACTATTTTAAAATCAAAAGTCAACAAAAATACTTTTCCATTAATATAAATAAATATTGATCCCAAATAATAATTTACATAAATATAAAATAATCCTTACTTACCAAAGAATTTATTAAAAAAAATTATATGAAATAATAATTGAAAAATAAAAACCATGAGGGTGTCTTAGAAAACCTAATAACCCATGATAAATTCATTCATAAAGATATAAATTTTAACCTGAAGCGAATAACCCTTCCTTTAAAATTATCATTATTTTTCCTTTTAAAATAAAATTATTTCCATGAAATGTCATTAGAACATTTATAAAGGTCATGTCGGTTTCTTAAGACATCATCCTAATAAAACCCTTACATGAAAACATAATATTGAAATAATAATAACATCAACATAAAATATAAATTTTCTATAATTATTACCATTTCCTAATGTGTTGAAATGAAATATCATGACTATATGTCATCTTGAGTTATATCAAGGTCACCAATAATCATGATCTATATCAAGGTCATCTTTCATCCTAAAAGATAAAAAGGACTATAAAATTCATGAAATATATAAAATATTTCATTTCTATTATCATTCTCAAAAAAATATCCTTTTAAACCAATAAGTAAATCATTTGCATATTTTCATATATCTCATCCCATTAAAACCCAATTTTCAAAAATAAAATTCACATAACAAATTCAATGTGGATTTTTCTTTGAAGGAATAAAGTAATAATATAAGGGAATCCAAACCATAAAGTAATAATTAATTTATTGAGAAAAAACATTGATTTTATATATGTTAAAATATAACATTCCTTATTTTCATTATTAATGAAAATCAAGATGTTCAGTAAATATATTAATTTTAAGACCCATTGAAAGAAAGATACAAAAATATCCATTATAATTCAAATATATATATAATAATTTAAAAATTATTTTAATGATTGTGGACATGGTAGAAATTTTTTTATAAAATAATTTCTTTACATATTTAAAACATTGTTTTTAAAGTAATTTGCCTCTTACATTGAGTGTGAATCATTATATATATTGTTTATCTTCCATAATAAAAAAAATATGTTAATAATTGACATTATTCATAACATTTTTCATGTTTATAATTCATTTTATATTATTCATTGACATGTTATATTTATTTACTTAATGAATTAAGTTCATGTCAGATGTTTTTATGATATTCATCAAATATATCAAAAATGTATTTGGTAGGTTGACTATGGTCAATGATTTAATTATTACACGATATAAATAAATATAATAATGATATAGTTATCATTTTTATACATAATGTTTACTTTTAAACCCATCCATGAATAATGATTATTAAAAATGAACCGTATTAAAATCATGGAGTTGGTTGGTCATATGTACGTATGAGTAACATTTCCATTTGTTCAATGATCCTGATAGAGTGAGGATTAGTATTATTATATATTTTAATAATTATAATTATACCATAAAAATAATATTAGTTCTTCAAATTCACTAACATATACCATTAATGTTATGTGGTGATATAAAATGATTCAATTCGATCCATGGATGTGGTAATCCACACTTACTCAAAAACAATGTCATAATTTTTTAATGAATGTAACAATAAGAAGAATATGTATATTAATTTTACAGAATTATAAATCTTTCAATAATTTAATATATATTTGTATATATATTAAATACATCATTATAATCATCTTTGTGAGGAGGTGATTGAAAATTAATTACATCAGTTTGTGTTGGAATAGTATTCTATACCCACTAACGATAGGTTTGTGTCATGTTTAATGGTAGATATCAAGGATACATGTTATTAAATAAAAATAATAATATCATAATAAATTAAATGTATTTATTTTATTATTTTAGTTTTATTAAGGAATATTTTAAGGGGTATGGGAATAAATTAAATGAATATGTTTGGTTAGGGACAATACCTCTACATCAAACAACCTATTTAGGTGTATAACTAAAGCCTTCCTATGATGGTTTTATAATAAAACTATGGCCTCTAGGAAATGGTAATATATTTATGTATGTGATTTAGGTATGGTATTTCTGAAGAAAAAAAATCTTTTTATTGTGAAGAACAGTGGAGAAAAGTATACCTTTTATAAGAGGGGGTAGTGGAATTCTTTGAATTTCATAAATTATAGAAATAATATAAATTAATTCTCTAGGAAAATGGTCGAAATTTATATTATTAGAATATGGGATGATTATGCGTATAAATATTCTCAATAAGGGGATGTTTTATCACTTAACATTTCATTTTGACCACAATTAACCATTTTTTCTTTTACCATGGTATTTTAGTTTTTTACACCAATGAAGTCTAGAGAGTTACTATAAAAGGGAAATATGACCAATAAATAGACCATTTATAACATTTTAAACCATATCCCATTATCTTGTCCGATGAATATATTTTTAGGAAATCTAAATCATTAAATAAAATACTCATTATTACAAAACATTATTATAGTAATCTATGGAATTATTCATTTCATTTTCCTTTAAAAACACTATGAATTTTAACGAACAACAATATAATAAATTAAAACATCCCTAATAAGTCAATTATTTCTATAAAATTAATGGGTTACTAAAACTAACTCATCAAATATTACTTAAGGTGTTTTCAAAATTATTTACTCTATTTTTCTACTGTTTACAGAAGCAATGTGTTGGTGTTCTGTAAGTATTTAAGGAAATTATTTTTTAACTAAAATTTAAAAATAAATTACCCAGAAGAAAAATAATTTATATTTAAAATTTAAATTTAGAAATTAACTAAATTATTATTTAACCCTGTCTAAAAATGTTATATATCTTAAAAGTAACCGACTAACATTTTTGACATTATATTTATATAAAATAATAAAAAAAATTTAATCAAAAACATCTGGAAGGAAATGGAATTTTTTTAATGATGGATAGTACATTTTTAAGAAAACTTATCCAATTAAATAAATACATGTTTTAGGGATATATCAAGGATTGGTCACATTATATTTGGCATTAAGTATCTGAATTACCATTATATAGGCGAGAATTATATAAAAAGAATACAATTAAAATTAAAATAAATAAATTTTACTATTTAAAAACAATGGTACCTATGATTCCATATAGGAAATATGGTTATAATTATTTAATTAATATGAGTTATAGAAAATAAATTAATATTAAAACAAAAAATTCAATGAAAAACAGCTATGAGAAAATTGAATTTTATTTTTACTGAAAAATGGTAATATACAAAAATAATGAATAATGATGTTTTCTATAAAATAAATTATAGTATATATAATTATAGGATATTTGTGTTACGTTATTATTAATTGGAAAATTTAGGTTATTTTATTTTTTAAAATAAATGATATTTTAAAACAATTTTCTTCAAAATTTGAAAAATTCATTGGAACCTATGGATTAGAACCATTGACCAGGGTCTCAGTAGTAAATTAGAAATCATTTGATATCATCCCTTTCATTAAATATGTTTTCTTGAATTCCTAGTCCCAAATATCAAGATCAATTTGTAGGTGGTTCTTTAATCCATTCATTGGACAATAGATGTTTACCAAGGGAGTGAATCCCCTCAAGAAGCATTGTGGATTAAACTATAAGGAATTCCTCTCCCATTATATAATAGATCATTCTATAGAGGAACTAGTTAATCATTCAGTTATTTTAACTTATTGGATGATCTCACTCTTTGTATTCTAGATGGATTTGTAGATTTTATTTCTATCAAAATGGATCCCTCCAATCTGCTAATGGCACACGTTCTTCTTCGAGTCAGATATTCATTCACTTGGTTTCATAATATTTTGTATTAAAATAATAATTTGTTTTTTATATATTGTAAACTCCAGGTAAACTCCTCCTCAACTAATAAGAATAATCATTCTAGGTTCACATCCCCTCATCAAGCTATGTTCCCAAACATTGGTGTGTCTTCGACCCCATTGAGTGACTACCAACCCAACTTGTCGAAGCTAGATCCATTGTTTACTGGTGGGATTGAAATTAATCCCACTCCTACATATCCTCCTCCAAATTAAACATCTCAGTTTCTTTGTATGATCAATCTCTCAAAATTTTAGAGGATGTATAGTTTCATATTGGTTCCCTACAGGCTGAGGGAGACCATTGGACCCAAGATAGTTCGACATTGGTCATGCCAACAAGCCATGGGAATCTCCTACTATGAGCACTGGTTTTCATATTCCTATAATATCCTTCTTATGTTTATATTTCCTGAGATTCTAGAACATTCAAACAATTTCCCATCACCACCTTGAACAACTACAATGTCTTATCTCATGTTTTAGAAGAATCGACCAGGAAAAAAACTACTCTTAATTATCCTACAAGTGTTGTTTCTATAAGATCCACATTGAAATAAACATTGAAATGTCCTTCTTCTTATGTAAATATATATTTTATTCCAATTGTAAAATATATTCACCATCATTTTTTATGATTTATAATATATTTTCAAATACCCATAGCCTCGGTTCTTAGAGGAAGACTAACTCCATATCCAATGAGCTCCTCAGTAATAAGAGATCTATAGTGAATTTCTTCGATCCTATGAATAACACATTAAAAGATAATGAAATTTCTCATTATAGGGTATTGTGTGGCTTAATTTATGGAAAAAACAACAATCTCTATTCTTTGATTTTCATGAAAAAAACATAATTTAGGGCAGAAAAACAATGTCTGTGGGAACATGTAATGACTAAGGTCATTTCTAGTAATATAATTTTCTTATTTATATTTTTCACAGAAAATGTTATGCTTCAAAAAGATAAAAAACGGTGGCATGATCTCGAATCATTTAATCCATTAGGATCAGTTTTGATATTTTTAGGTAACTTAAATACTATTTTTTATATTTTAGAGAAGAAGGGTGGACAGATCTATCAGTTGAAGGTTAAAAAAAATTTGACCCCCTCACATATCTAAAATGAATATTGGATATGAGATTTTAATGTGATAATTCCTTTATTGAAATAACCAAATGAGTTGTCACAACACCTGGTGACAACCTGATCAATTTCTCACTAATATCGTAACCATAAACTCTTTCATAAATGTAGAAGTCTCTATTCTATTTCAGGAACTCTCATATCATTATCATATTATTATTATCCCATCACCCAGAAGTGAAATAAGTGTCTTTTTTTATTCTCTAATTGGTGAACCTGTAACCTTGAATATTATAACACTATACACACAAACTATAGAAAACCCATGAATAAATTTTTATGGTTATACTTCCCCCAAAAGATCAATCACCTGAAAGAGAACATTCATGAATGGATCATCACCCAAAATCCATTCATCCTTGATATAGAATCCATTTAAAAAGATAAAAATAATGATAAATCCATCCTTGTGGACATATGTGATGAAAATATTTTTTTGTGAACTTTGATACTAGATAAACCCATTAATATGAATTCTCCTAGAATAAGAGTGAGTTTCCCAGGAAAAAATCTAAAGGTATATGGCTAATGGAAGGAGACAAGAACAAAAAAAATTCATTAATATATAAAAGAAATGAAATATTAATTCACTCAAACTGTTCTCATGTATGTTATATTTTTTACCAATAAAATAGATTTTTTGAGTGGTATGGTAGAGTCACATATAAAATCCCTTATCGTTGATGCCAACTTGTTTATGTAGGAATAACACCCAAGGGTCCATGATGAATTATTTGAATCTATAACTCATGTGTTTTCAATTCCCAATAATTATTTTTTAGAGAATTTTGGATCTTTGGGATATATGGTTAGTAGTTCCATCTCTCAACTAGGAGAATTCATTTTTTCCAGATGGTTTCCTTGGATCATTATATATGGCTTAACAGAAAAAAAATTAATAGTGATATGATGGGAGTATTCAAGATTATTATTATTAGGGTGGTTTACCTCGCATGGATTATGAAACCTACATAATTCCCATTCACACGAATAATGTTCCCTATATACATAATAAATATAGACCTATCATCATGTATAATATTCCTTACATTATCCGTGCCAGTTTCAATAATTGAAGGCTCCCATACTATCTCCAGGAATGGGTGTCAGAGGAGTAGCATTACATTATTTGAGGATGATCCACCCACGGTACCATTTCCTTATAAAATTGGATAATTAATTACATTAATACATTTAATCTAGACATCAAACATGTAATAAAGAATGACATAGACAAGTTGTATGATAGATTAATGTGGAGACATATCGTTAAGGTAATGGCCTGAATGGTCTTCTTTGGCTGAGCGATTGATTTTTTCTTGATTCTATATCTCACCAATGTTTTATGTAATTTTTATGAGTAAGAAAACTATCTCATTTCTTAATATATGGGGGAATAGGTAGTGTAATACACTATTTCTATGTGTGTTCATTCTAGACTAAGACTTCATCAGTCGTTCCCTTTCAAGGGACATTTATAGTGGTACCATTCTCTCATTCTGGAGAAGAATTCACTTCAATGGTGTTTATCTCCTCTTATTAAAGATTGAAATGTGCTTATTTATTAATGTAAGGATTTTATCCATTCATTAACTTAACAACATTATATAAGAAACAATTTAGTATTGTGGGAAGTGTACCTGTTGTGAAAATATCATTGTTTATATTTTTGAAATATTTTTTCAGATAACTGTGTGAAGATAATAGAGGAGATTGATTGAATTCATAAAATAATTTTTCCCATGGACTATATTTGAGATTTGACCTCACCTAATGGATGATGTATTCATAATTTGAATATTGGTTTATAGTAATTATCTTCATATTCATTATTGTACGAATCTATTCTTATCTTTTGGTGGTCAGATCACCTTGGTCAATTATGTCCTCTCATCCATCCCCAAGATTGTTGACTCCATTCTCATGGGGATGAATATAGTTTTGAGTAAAATTAGGAATATCATTAGATGTCTCATATGGGTTGATCAAGTGAAATTTTTTATTGGTTTTCAGCGAAAAGATTGTGAAAACCAGTAGACCCTAGAGGCATTAAATTTAAAAGCATGGTGGGAACCATATAGTGTCTTCAAGATTAACCATATTGGGATGTTTAGGATGGCTCTGATCATTAGGGAAAATTAATCATGCAAAAATATAGGTATGATCTAGAATCCCAAAGGTAATGATATCATTATTATGGAAGATGTTGTAGGGTCACATATTATTTCTCAAGAACAATTTTTAGTGGATCGCTAGAGGTGGGGACACCATCTTTTTGAAACATAATGTTGAGGATTCCCTTCTAAGATTCTCAGGATTCAAAACTTCTAACAACCAATTTTATCAATAAATAATGTATCTAGAATTATTTTTGACCATTTTGATTTAAAAATATGGAATATCTCAAAAAACATTAAGATTTCATCTAATGAAGACAAATTCATCTTCACGGGATACACAGATTGAACCTTCTTGGCCAGGGATTATAATATACTATGCATAAAAACCAAGAACCACATGAATGGGGAGTATATCAGTTGTTCACCTAAATATGTGAAAAGTATAAATTCATTGTTTGAAATATATGAAATCATTCTATCTCGGTTAAAGAAGTGATCAGATTGAAGGATATTAAGAATATATTTAAATTTTTATGCTATTATAGATTTAGGGAGGAAAATTATGATCACCTATTATTTAAAGGGGATTGGGTAGAAGAGATGTGGATCACTGTGGGAAACCTATGTGATATTTTAACACATGAAAATATAATTAATTTTTTTTACAATCCTAGTTCCATGAAATGGTGTGGAATACCCATGATTGGAAGGCAATGGTGGTCATGGTGCCAGCTGGATGCTGCGTCATAAGGATGTTGAAACCATGGACATCTATTCATGAATTGGAGTATGGTTTGTGTTCATTGTCACTCATCAGATAAAGTTTAGAATGTGATCCAGCGAAGTGCTCATACAGGTGAAGCAGATTATAGTATTGAAGGTGGCACCATTTTCCAGTGTTTGTCATATTTTTGGGCCTGATAATCGAAAAATGGAGAAAAGTGATTTTGGAAAAGAGACATGCATTCCATGTACTTGAAAGAGATAGAACTTGCATGCCTAATTTTTTTCAAGACTAGAACATGGAAAAATGGCAAAGGGATAAGGGTCGCACAAGTGACCTACGTACAGATAAGGGACGCGCGTTACGGTGCCTAGGAGGTTTGGAAACTTGCACGCCTATTGTTCTTCCTGATCATAACATCAAAATATGGCAAAGGAAAGAGGGTCATACAAGTATTGGTTTGGTCACGCAAGTGAGTCACGCAATAGTGGCTAGGGCAGTTGGAGCTGCACACCGAGACCTACACACCCGGAGGATACTAGTGCGCCATTGCGCAGGGTGTCTTGTTTGCCTATAAATAAGGGACCACCCCTCCTAATTTGAAATTATGTTCAAGAATTAGATATTTTTGAGCTCCCGTCATGTAAGTAGTTTAGTCACGCAAGTGGTAGTCGGGCCGCGCAAGTAGAGGCTGCGCACCGGTTGTTGGCTGCGCACGCAAGGATGTTTTGTTGAGAACGGAATTGAGTCGCGTAGGTTTGATGTTTAAGTAGGCGTTGTAATGCAGGTTTTTGGTTGATACCCGCACGCCGGTGTGAACTTCCATGATAAATTTGTGCCATGAAAGAGACATTCACAACAGGCAGTAATGAAGCGTGCCAGTGTTTTTGAGCTGCGTGAATATTGGGAGATTGCATGGCACCCTTGAAGGGAAGTGAGATTTAACTAGAGGTGAGAGTTGGACTTCAACAGAGAAACTACACCCAATAGAGGATGTATTCTATAGCGATGATGAAGAGACCTTCACGTCTATAAACTGAGTGTGACTTCACCAAGGGCAGTGAGCTAAGGGGAGTCAACGGGAGTGACTCGAGGGAAGCAGTGAGCTATCCCTGAATCATTGTAAAGGTAGTGAGCCTGGGATAGAGTGACTGTGCCCGAATCATTGTAATCCACAACTAGTGATGTTTAATGGAATTTGTTAGGACCAAAAAACTATCAGTGTATGCTCCTTGAATGTAGCCCTTAGTGGTGAACCAAGTAAAAAGTTTTGTTTCGTCTCTCTGCACATGAATTTTTTCTTTCTGTTCATATACATTATACAAGTATAACAAATTCCTACCAACGTGGGAACAAGATCCATCACATTAAAAGAAAAAGGTGACACCATGACTCACCCCTCCCCTCTCAGGGTGTCCCAGGGTCCTACTTGTGGTATCATAGTGAAAAGGTTGTTGGTGTTGAATCTGTCCTTTGTCGTTATGAAGAATGAAGTCAATGTCAGGGGAGTCCCTTTCTTCGATGGAAGTAGTTTCCAAATATGGAAGAATAGAATAATATCTCATCTATGATCCATTGGAATGGAAGTTCTATTTTCCACTGTTCACGGTATTATTGTTTTTGATCCAATAGGGCTGGCTATGACTCAGACAGATAGAAAAATTCTTGATGCATATGTTAAAGCACAAAATGCTCTCATCGCAGCACTTTCTGATTGGATTTATCTAAAAGTGATTAGTTTCACCTCATCAAAGTCCATGTGAGATAAACTTGAAAATATTTATGAACGAGATAGAAAATTGAATGAGGAAACACTTAAAGTGCTACACAATAGGTTCGATGACCTGAAGATGCATCCTGATGAGAAGGCATACTCCTTCAAAAGAATTACTAAAGTGGTTGGAGCAATTTGGGGCCTAGGAGACGAAATTAGAGACATTGACATTGTGAAGAAAATACTGAGAAGACTACCACCCCTATACAACGCAATTGTGTCTTCCCTTGAGGAAAGAGAACTTTCCAATCATTATTTGGATGATCTATTGAGCATCTTGGTGGCATTTGAAATTAGAGTCAAACCAGAAGATGCTACTACACGAGTAAGTAAGGAAATGTCGTTCAAATCCATGGTGAAACTGAAAATATAAAATGATACTAGTGGTGAAGATGATGAGGGAAAATAAATTCTCTCTCTCATTACCAAGAAGTTCCAGAAGGGAAAAGGGAAATTCAAAGGGAAGTTACCTCTAGGATGCATTTGTTGTGGAAAAGTTGTTCACATTGCTTCTCAGTACATAAGAAAGATCGATGATGATTATAGTGATGCTGAAAACATTGAGAGGCCTCAGAAAAGGTTTTTCAATAAAGGAGACTTCAAATATAGAAAGAATGTTCTAAAGAAATATTTTGTATATTTAGAGGATGAAGATGATAATTAATTCTGTGACGAATAAAAACTATAATTTAAAACTAGGAAACATGCTTCCATGATGGCCAATTTTGAAAATTTAGAAAATACTAGTGGAGAAAATTAGTTACAAACTAGTGTTGATCCTGAGTTGCAATTTAAGGATTCTGTTATCAATCTTCAGATTTAATGTAAGAGTTTAAATAAGTGGAAATCAATAGTAGAAGAATCAACTTAATATGTTGATCAACATGAAGCTGAAATTGAACGAATTGAATAATTTGTGAAAGTACAATATAAAATTCATTAAAGGAGTGACGATGTAGTGGATCTGAAGAAGAGAATTTTAGAGCATGCAAAGGTCATCATTGACCTCACCTCCAGTCTAGAAGAAAAATACAATACTATTTAGGGTCTTGAGGATAAATTAGTTACACTTAGAGGTAAACTTGAGATAGAATCAATTTCAAAAGAATCAAGGAAGAAAATACAATTTGGAAGATACTTAGATGCAGAATTACTGGCAAGAGACATGAGTGGTTCTGAAGGGGTAGGAAAAGTCTTGAGTGATCAAAGACCCGCTTTCATAGGAAAGAGTGGAATTGGCTACGAAGCTGAGACATCAACTGGTGGAAGTAAAGAGAGACAAAATAAAGATAAGATGAAATTTGTACATGTTGAAACATTTCCTGAAGTTATGAAAAAAGAAACCCTCAATCCAAATTAGAAGGGGAACTGAAAATTATCCTCAAACATTCAGAAATGACATGCATTCCAACTATTCTCCCAAGGAAGAAATTATGAGGATAAACTCAAGTGAGAAGATATTTCCTCTCATGAAGTGTCAGTTCTGTGGCTATTTGGGCCATACCATGTCTTATTGCGAAGAGGATATGAGCTATCTGAATGGGGAAGATCCGGGACATTAACAATAGAGAATGACTTTATATCCCTCATCTTATAGAAGAAAAAGTTTCTATGGATAATGTTTTCATTGCTCTAACTTTGGTCATAAGGCTATTAATTGTATGCAGAAAATGGACATGGTCACCTCGTATCGGAATTCAAGATATGTCAAATCTCATTGACAAGATAGTGTTTCTATTTCAAACAGGTTTTTTCCTCTCGAAGAAGGCTTCAACTATGAAGAACAAATGTACACAGATGAGATAATTGAAAGGCCATCAGTGCTCTATACTCATTCCAATGTCTCATAGAAATAAGGGAAGAAAATTGAAAAATACAACCTTGTAGAGGTGGCCCTCAAAGATACAAAAAGCAACAGTACTTGGATTCTGGATAGCGGTTGTTCATCCCAAATGACAGGAAATGCTTTCCTGTTAACATATATCAAAAGGAAGATTTATGGAACGGTTCGATTTGGTAATGATGGAGCTCTGAAAATCAAAGGTAGTGGAAGTACTGAATTAGCTAATGGAGATCTAAAGAAGACTGAAGTCATTTACGTAGATGGCCTGCATCATAATCGACTCAGCGTGAGTCAACTCTGTGACTCGGGAATTATTTTTACTTTTAATCAAAAGGCTGCACTATCAAGGGAAAGATAGTAAATTCACTTATTAAAGGATGTATAACATAAGGAAACCTGTATCTGTTTGATAGTAAAGAAAATTTTTTCTTCATGACTATTGAATAAGAATAAAATTTGTGGCATAGAAGACTCGGCCACATCAATCAACAAGACATGGAGAAAATATCAAAATTGAGGATTTTTATGGACATTCCAAAGCTGAAGCATGAGCATGAAAAATCTTGTGATGCTTTCATTCGTAGAAAGCGGGTCTGTAGTTCATATCGGCCAAAGAAGAAAAGGGAATCTCATCTTCTTGATCTAATTCATACAGATGTATGCGGGCTGATAAATGTTGCCGGAACTCATAGAGAAAGGTACTTTGTTCTTTTCATTGATGATTACATTAGAATGACATGTGTTATGGTCATTCATAGGAAATGAAAAGTGCTTGACTGCATGAAAACATAACAGTGAATCATCAAGAATGATACTAGATGACCAATAAAAGTTTTGCGATCTGATAATGGAGGGGAAAACATGTCCATTGTGTTTGAAAATTACCTAAAAAAACATAGAATAAAACATGAGGTAGCTGCTGTGAGAACTCTATTGAAAAATGGTGTTGTTGAGAACCAGAATCGACAGGTCAACAACATGGCCAGGACTATGCTGATTGAGAGTGGTATCTCTCACCATTACATGAAGGAAGATGTTGAAGCTGTACTGCACAATCAGAATCGAACAAGGCTTTATATGGGAGAAACGAAGACACCATATGAATTGTGGCATGGAAGGAGTCCTTCGTTGAAATACTTTCATGTTTTCAAAAGTAAATTTTTCATTCTGAATAAAGAAGGAAATCAAGGTAAGTTTGGTGACAATGTAGATGAAGGACATTATCTTGGGTATCCAATGAACAACAAATCCTACATGTGTTTCATCAAGCAATTAGGAAAGATTTTAGTAAGTAGTGATGTTAAGATAATTTAATAGAAAACCAAACATTCTTAAAGGAAATCATATACAGATGTGATCGAAGTTGAGGAAGAATGTGAAAATGGAGAAAATACAAATACATAAATAGAGGAAGCTGTACAAAACACTCAACAGTCACATCATGATGTTGACTTAGAAGAAGAATCTGAAGAAGAAAATATGGCTGGAGAGAATGAAACTGAACTGCACAGGAGAAATCATAGAGCTGAGATTGATCCATCTAAAATAATTCGGGACAGGAGTGCACCCACACAAAAAAGGAGGATGAGGAATAACACGTAATATGCATTTTTGTCAGTTGTAGAGACATCCTCATTCGATGAAGCTACAAAGGATGAATCTTGGGTGAAGTCCATGAATGAAGAGCTAGATTAGATTGACAAGAATCAGACATGGGATCTTGTCTAGAGACCTGATGGTCACAATGTGATTGGTACAAAATAGATCTTCAAGAACAAGTTTGATGAGAATGGAAGTGTTATCAGAAACTGGGATCGACTGGTATATATGGGGTATTCTCAGATTGAAGGTGTTTATATTGAAGAAACATTTCCTCTAGTGACTAGTCTAGAGTCAATTAGACTTTTCCATTCCATGGAACTCCAAAAAGGATATAACGTATATCAAATGGATGTAAAGTCAGTATTCTTGAATGGTTTAATCGATGAAGAAGTCTACATTGAACATCCAGTGGGTTTTTTTCTTGGTATTGATGAGATAATGGTCTACAAACTGAAGAAATCCCTATATGGTTTGAAGTAGGAACCACGAGCATGGTATTCCTTCCTGGACTCATATCTCAAGAAGATTGAGTTCAATAGAGGAGGAGTGGACCACAATCTATATGTGAAGAATTATCCAAAAGATCAATTCACGGTTCTAGTCTACATTGATGATATCATATTTGGTGGAAGAATGCAGAAATCAGTGGATGAATTTTCCAATCCTATGAAATCAGAATTTGAAATGTCTATGATTGTGGAGCTCACATATTTTTGGGGATATATGTGATTCAAAAGAAGGATTACACTTTCATTTCTCAAGAAAATTATGCAAGAGATCTATTGAAGAATTTTAATAGAAACGAATCCAAACCAATGTCAAATCTGATTGAAGTTGGAACTAAACATGGAAAGCATGAGGATGGGGCCTCTGTTGATCCCACCATGTACAGGAGGACCATTGGGAGCCTACTGTACCTAACAATGACATGGAAAGATATTGTCTTTTCCACATGTCTTGCGTCCCACTTTTAGAGTAATCCAAAGGAGGAACATATGGCTGTAGTAAAAATAATCATGAGGTACATTCAACGTACACATAAATTTGGGATATATTTTGCAGCAGGTGGGGATAGTGAATTATCTACATTTTATGATGCAGACTGGGTTGGTGATGTAGTAGACAGAAAGTCCACCAGTGGTGGAGCCTTCTATATTGGGCAAAAATGTGTTGGATGATAGAGCAAGAAACAAGAAAGTACTTCTCTTAGTACTGCTGAAGCTGAGTATATATCCTCCACTAAGGCATGCACTCAACTGATATGGATGAAACAACAACTAACAGATATTGTTGATGAGGTGAATCAACCAATGGTAATTTACTGTGATAACAAGGGCAAAATTTATCTCATGAAGAATCTTGTTCAGCATTCTCGTACAAAACATATTGTAATCAGGTATCACTTTATCAAAGAAAAAGTTGATCAAGGGGTGATTATAATAGATCATGTGGTAACTAATGATAAAGGGACTGATATCTTAACCAAGCCACTATCAGCTGTTGTGTTTGAGAACCATCGGTTGAACCTCAGTGTTCATCCACCTTCTAGTGTATAAAGAGGTTAGAGAATACCCCACTCCCCAATTATGATAACTATTTTACTCTATTTATGGATGTGATGTAGGTCTGTGGGGGAGATACTATCCAGGGGGAATATGGTTTGAGCTGAACATTGAAAAAATTACGGGTCTTTGGTTTTATTGTCAATGGGGGAGAAAGAAATAAATTCAGGCATGTTCAATCATGTAATGCTTCTGTGACACGATGCGAATTCAGTGTCAGTGATAGGATGAGAAGGATGAGAAGGAATAAATCGGTCATTTAATGCTTCATGGGCGTCATTGATAATTCCAAAACACTGGAACCCAATTCAAGATTCTTCTCTTGTTTTCTACACCGAGCATTGCTCACGTAGACTTAGAGTGTTGGATGAGTTGATTCTTGAATTTTTTGGTTTACATATGGATGGGGATCTATTGAATTTATTTTCTGATTGCCGACAAACCCAAAGGGGGATATTGTTGGAACATTGTTCATCTATGCATGAATTGGAGAATGTTTTGTGTTTGTTGTCCATCCTCAAAGGAAGATTAGAATGTGTGCCAGCAATGTGCTCATGCTGGTCAAGCGGATTACAGTATTGAAGGTGGCACCTTTTTCTAGTGTTTTCCAAATTTTTTGGGCCTGATAATTGACAAATGGAGAAATGTTATTTTGGAAAAGAGACATGCGCATCGTGTACTTGAAGGAGAGATAACATGCGCGCATAGTGTTTTTCAAGATTAGAACATGTAAAAATGGAAAAGGGATAAGGGTCATGCAAGTATTTGTTGGGTCGTGCAAGTGACCTGTGTGCTGAGAAGGGACTTGTGTGCCGATGCCTAGGAGGTTTGGAAACTTGTTCTCCTATTGTTCTTCATGATCATAACTTCAAAATATCGCAAAGGAAAGAGGGTCACACAAGTATTGGTTTGGTCACGCAAGTGAGTTACACGACAGAGGCTAGGGCAGTTGGAGTTGCACGTCGAGAACTGCACGCCGTGAGGATACTTGCGTGCCGCTGCGCAGGGGGGGTCCAATTTTTCTATAAATAGAGGACCACCCCTTCTCATTTGCAATGACGTTCAAGATATAGAGATTTTTCGAGCTCCCGTTGTGCAAGTAGTTGAGTCGCGCAAGTGGTAGTCGGGCGACACAAGTAGAGGCTGCACACTGGTTTTTGGCTGCGTGCCCAAGGTGGTTTGGGTGAGAACGGAATTGAGTTACGTAGGTTTGAAATTGAATTAGGCAGTGTCATGCAGGTGGTTGGTTGATACTTGCGTTCCAGTTTGATTTTGGTCGCCGATTTTGTGCCGCGTAGGAGACCTGCGTGCCAGGCAGCAAAGAAGCGTGCTAGTGTTTTTGAGATGTGTGAATGTTGTAAGATTGCCATGTACCCTTGAAGGGAAGTGAGATTTGACTACAGGTGAGAGTTGGACATCAACAAAGAATCTACATGCTACATAGGATGTATTCTTTAGCGATGATGAAGATACCTTCACATCTATAAATTGAGTGTGACTTCACCAAGGGTAGTGAGCCAGGTGGAGACAATTGGAGTGACCTGAGGGAAGCAGTGATATATCCATGAATCTTTGTAAAGGCAGTGAGCCTGGGATAGGGTGACTGTGCCCTAATCTCTGTAATCCGCAACTAGTGAAGTTTAGTGGAATTTGGTATGACTGACAACCTGTCGGCGTATGCTCCTTGGACGTAGCCCTTAGTGGTGAATCAAGTAAAATGTGTTTTTTCGTCTCCCTTATTGTGAATGTTTGCTTTCTATTCATATCCATCATACATGTTTAACAAGTTCCTACCAACATGGGAATAAGAACCATCACTTTAAAAGTAAAATTTGACACACTGATACACCCCTCCCCTCTCAGGGTGTCCCGGGGTCCTACAATGGAATGGTAGGAATGATGCCTTCCATGAAGGCATGCCCAGTTCAATATGGTCCATGTAGGTCTTATCACTATGTTTATTAGTGGATCTAGAAAAACACTTTTTTTAATTGGACAACCTTGTGAGTAGTCATTTCCTGAAGGTGAGCATTCCTTTTAACTAAAAAGGATTCCTATCTGGGGGAGATGGGTTCATTGAAAACATTCAAGTAATTGCCTCAAATTAAATGTTGATGATTCATAAAATTGTGGACCACTTAAATTGTGGGGGGGGGGGGGGTTGTTTGTGTCTGAAATTGTTTGTTTTGGGTTTTCTTTAGAAGCTTATATAATTGAGGTGATTTAATCCTTGTAGAGGACAGTGCTTTTCCAAATGGTATTTGGATTTTCCTTTCCAATAATATCATATTTTTTTGACTGAAAAATACTCTTCAGCTATCCAAAATTCTCTCCAATCCAAGAGAACCATCCTTTAGTCTTTTTCATGCAAAAATATGATGGACCGTGATCTATAAAAATTGGAATATATGGTACAGATAGTGTTAACGGAACATAGATACATTACTTTTGGATTTAATGGGAACCTAGTATAACCCTCTTATAATCTTTCTAATATATAATCCCCCTTGGGTGTTAATATTTTCAGACTAATTCCATTAGATTACATTACATTAGGCCACCTGAAACTTGTTGTACCCATTATTTCATTAATAAATTTTTTTATCTTATTATTTACAATAAAATGAGTTTCATAGTAATTTGTATATTTCACATTTTATTGATGTATTACATAATATAACCATGAATACTAATAAATAATGAAATTGATTATTAAATAAACCTGTTTTGATGCATTCTTCCCCATTTTTTAAAAATTGACTTCTCAATTCTATTCACTACTGAAACTAGTAGGGATAATTTTCCTTCAAACTATTTTCATATTTCCATATTTCTTCTTCCAATGTATGTCTTTTCTAGAATACCATATCCCTATAAATCACTTTTTTATGTAATGCTTTTTCTCTATTTCCATGAATTTGAAATGGTTTTTGTTGATATCAATGTTTTTCTTCTAATTGAACAATTTTAGGGATAAAAAAAATTGATTCATTTGGATCATATTTCCATATCAAGGTAACATGAAATACATCATGTAACTGAGATAAACATAGAGGTAAGGCCACTCTGTATGCAACTGATAAAAAATTATCTTAAATTTCATATGGTCCAATGAACATCATTCTTTTCTTACCTTTATTACCAAAATGAATAACACTTTTCAATGGGGAAAATTTTAAAAAATATCATCAGATACCAATAATGAATTATATTTCCTTCAATTATCTTTTTGAATTTTCTTCCTACATTGAGATGTCCTAATATATTGTCAAATCGAATTCACATTTCAATGATTTTTTGACCAATTATTGTCCCAGAATCGTAATTTTGCAAACATAAAACCTATAAGATATAGATTGATACTTAATTCCATATAATGCATCAAAATTATACATCTGTATACTAGAATGAAAACTATTATAAAAATAAAAATATACCAATATAAGATATTGATCCCAACGTCCATGGTAATCCATTGTATAGGAATGAACAATTTTATCACAGGTATCAACAATTCTCTCATATTTTCCATCAGATTAAGGTTGGAAATATGTAATAAAACTTAATTTAGTACCCAATTACTTATGAAGGACTTCCCCAAAATATTGTGTAAATTTGGGATCACTGTCAGATACAATGGAGATAGGAACTCTATATAACACAACTATCTCCTTGAGGTAAAATTAAGAGATATGATCGAAAGATATAGTCAATTAAATGGGAACGGAATTTTATGATTTAGTTCACCAAACATCAATAACCCAAATCTCATTTTTTGCATTAAGATATCTATATCAATCCCATCAATAAATCCATGGATATATTTTCCAATTTAATATTTTTCACCAACAATGTCTTGAGCATACCCTTTAGTTATTATTATCAAACATTAATTGATTGACATGTGAAACATTTCTTGTTAAATTCATCATTGTATCTTTTAATTCCATCCCACTAGTAATTCCCCAAATAATTTATTTATGTCTAAGTGTTGATAGGATGAACATAACATAGAGATCTATGAGATTCAATAAAAAATTGATTCATTAACTGCAAATCATAAGGAACATAAAATCTCTTTCAAAATATGATAAATTCTTATTCATAAAAATTAAATTCTAGTAACTTAACCTTCTCATTAGATTCATTGTTTTCCAATAATACACTTTGTTCCTTCTGATCTTCCTTTATCCTTTATAAAAAATTGGATTGTAATAGAAATGGAATCAAAATATAAGGAATTCCTACAATAAAAATTCTAACACAATATTTTTCAATTCATTATGAAAATTATAATATCCCAAAAATATCATAGTTAATGATACATTATTTTTTTGACTCAAAGAATCAGTTACATTGTTATATTTTTGAGGATGACAATAAATAATGTAGTCATAGTCCTCATTTAATTGTATCCTACTACTATGACTTAATTTCAACAATTTATAAGTAAATATATACTTCAAAGATTGAATATCAATTTATTTTCTCTATATTTACTTTTAACAAATAGTGTCACTAAGTTTTTAAATAAAATAATTCAATTTCTATTATAAGTTTATGTGTTGGATAATTTTTATCATTATATTTCAATTAACATAAAGAATTAGTAATTACCTAATTATTTTACATCATAACACAACTAGTCCCCATCAATGAGGCATCATTATAGATGGAAAAGTAACCGGTTCAGGATAGATGGGCCAAAACTGGAGCCTTTAACAATCTTATTTTAGGTTCTTTAAGAAGATCATAACACTCATTAATAAATATTAATTTATATCATTTTTAAGATAACATTATTAGTGGGGTAGATAAATGAGAAAGGATTTCAAAAGACAGTCTATCATAAACTCCTAATCTAATAATATTATGAATATTTTGGACATTTACAAGACTTGGCCATAATTTAAAAACATTTCTTTTAGAATTTTAAAATGTTATTCCAAAATTATAAATAATATTCACATGGAATGAAATTTTTTATAACCAAAATTCACCCTTATTAAATTTTCCATATAGTTTCTTTTCATTTTGGGTTTTTAAAACAATCTTTATATGTCTCCCAAGAAAAACATTATTTTTAAAAAATAACAACTTATCATCAATAAAAAAATTCCACAAAGATATATAAAGGTTCAAGGAAATATTTCATATTATTTTTGAATACAAATGGTGCATTAGAAAGCCCAAAGGTATTAACAATATACTACTAGTTCCCATATCTATTCTGATATATTACCATTCGAACTTCTCCCTATTTTATCGTCAACTGATGGAAACCTAACCTAAGACCAATATATAAAAGATTCAACATTCCAAAGTTTTGATCAATCAAATAATCAATATAATGAAGATGATTCTTTTTCTTAATAATGGTTTTATTCAAGGATCTATAATATTTTCAATGTATTATTGAACCATATTTCCTTTTAACAATAAAAATAGGTTCACCCAATGGTGATGCACTGGGATGAATGAAAACATTATCTAAAAACTCATGAAATTAATTTTTCAATTAAAAATGTTTACTTGATCCATTAAATAATGGGGGTTTGAAATAGGCTTATCATTGGGAATGAAATTAGTGATAAACAAAACCAATCTATTTGATATAACACTATAAAATTTATTAGCAATGACATACAGATATTCATTCAGTAAGGGGATATCAAAGATATGAATAGACTACCACTTCTTAAAAATATGTGCTAGATAACTTTAATTTTTATTGTAAAATAGTTTCTCAATTTCTGCGCATGTTATCAATTGTATGAAATAGTTATTCTATATAATTTTTTAAAAAAATTATCAAAACCCACTTCATTAGAATGAAAATAGTTCATATCATGGTATAGGGAATGCATATCTATATCCATAATAACATAATACTATATAATTGCAAATACAAAAATATATTATGGTAAATCCTTTCCACAAACAACAACATGAATATTTTAGGAATTTATTTTCATTAATACTTTACCTAGGAATTTTTACCATAAATTAATGCTTCATTTCATAACCTAAAATTTCATATTTATTAGAATATTTCTCAGAAATGAAGGACTTCGTAGACCCTAAATCTAATAATTCATTTAAATAATTTGAGTAAACATGTATTATACATGACACCATGTTTTTGGATTTCCAAACTTCTTCCTATGTAGTCCCAAAGAATTTTTCCACACCTTTCTATTTGTTATCATAATTCTTTCTTTCCATAATTCTTATATTTTGATAATTATTATCAAAATAACCCATCTAATTAAAATTAAACTAACTTACTATTATCTTTTTAATGATTTTATAATCATTTTAATTTTTTTCATGAACTAAACTTCCAAAAATTAGACATTAAAAACACTTACCATATTTGGAAAGACATAATCCAGTGTGCTTCTTACCTCACATATCATAAGGTGGAAACTTGATTCTACTACGATTATATTTCCTTAATGGATGATTCCCTATTTCCTCCAATCTATGAAATTATTTCTCTTTATTTTAATAGAATATATGATCATTGATAAAATCCAATTCAACATTGTTGGTAAATCAAAAAAATTTCTAATAATATTTCAATTCATGGGAATTAAATTCAATTCAGTTTCCCAGCTTCAATCATGGTTAAGAAAGTAAATTTTATTGTCACGATGGTAGATAAAATGTTCTGTGATCCTTCCCAATATGGTGAGTTCTTCTTCATACATATCAACTAGATATTCATCTTTCTTTCCTAATTCAACGAATTTTTTTCCATCCTATGTGAAATAGACATAGGATAATATTTCCCAATTAAAAAATTATTATATTCTTCTCATTCTACAATATGAATCTTTTATATTTATATAATAAGTTTATCCACTAACCACTTCCACTTAGCTTCACCGAAAAAAATAAATAGAAAGTGGTGAATTTTGATTATATGAGGAAACCATGACATCAAATATCTTCTATAATTCATTAATCCATCCCTCATCTACCAAAAGTTCAGGTAATACATTGATTTATAGAGGTTTTTGTCACAACAATGAAATACTTTAAAGGTATATTTCATTTAATTCCCATTATTTCATTGTTTTGGGTGTTTCCCGTGCATTTTTTGAGCAAAGGGTGAGTTTTCATGATTTTGGCCAAACCGTGAGCCCATTCCCATATTTAAAACCCAATATTGATTCTTTTATAACACTTTAATTATTTATTATTTTTCACCCATAACACTTCCAACATGGACTACCCTAGCCTATTAACACGACCATATCAATATGGACCCTTTAGAAATCCATTTTAATGTTAGAGTTTAGTTTATATTTTAGGAATTTGGCCATCCTAGAAGCCCATTTCATGTTTTTTTAAAAAATTTATGTTTCATATCATATTAAATGTTTATTTTTTTGGTGATTCCAAGTGTCACCCAATACCACTAATCCCCAGTGCACCCCCATTCTCTTTCCCCCCTCTTTGGGGTTCATATGTATCTCTAATTAGGGAAGAACTTCCTAGGCATTCTCAATTCATCTAGTTTTGAAGAGGTAAATTGTTTCCTCCCTAAATCCTTCATTTTTTATTATTTTTACCCAATTTCAGTTCTCACATGACCTTCTTCACCTTATTCGAAATGAAATCAAATATTTGGTTGTTGGTAAATTAATCTACTGGTGTATTTGGGGAGATTCTTTAAGATCCCTCATGTTAGTGGGTCTCCTTCCTTCTTTGAATTTTCTTATAGTTCCTTCATTTTTCATGGGGTTTCATCCATTATTATTGATGTTCCTTATGTCCAGAAAGTAGGGTTTCGAACCTAGGGTTTAATTTTGGGTTTCTTGGTCTATTATTCTGGTTTTAGGCTTGATCTAAGACCCTTGTAGTGCGACAGTGGTGCTGTTGAAATTTCACACAATGATTCAAGGGTTTTGATACTTGTGGTAGAATATTACCATGGTAATCAATGCTAGATGAGTTGGTATTTCTGAATTTCTATTTTCAGATAACATTTCCCTCATTATACTTTATGAGAAATCTAGTTTTGGTGACATTGGTTTAGAAAATGTTTTTTAGGTTCCAATTTTGTGATAAATTGTGTGTTTTGTAGGTCTATTTTATGTTATGCCAATTGGGGTAGTTTTATAACTCATGTAATGGGTTTATAGAAATGTTTTGGGTGCTGAGAATTATGATTTGGTAAATATGAGTATAAAAATGGTGTTAAAAGTGGTGTTGTTAAGGTATTTATTATGCAAAACATTGTTAAATTTTGTGATGTTATTTTATTGAAATCCTAAAGGCTTTATAGAGTGGTGCAAGTGGTGAAAAGAATGTGTAGATATTTTTTTGAATTTTTTAGGGCCATAAATGATGTTTCTATGTGTTAATAGATATTTTAATAATTAGATAATGGTTTGAGCACAAAGGGGGAATCCCAGGTATCTAGGAGGGCGGATTTGTACTAGTACACTAGTGTTCCAAAGCGGTTTTATCCTTATTTAACTAAAAAATAGATAACAACAACACAAAAAAAACAATATTATTAGGTACCAATAGGTTATGGGAATGTTCCTTACTTGTGTATAATACACGAGAATGGATTTATCTAAGGTTACATTTCACCGTGGTATGAGGTACATGGGGCCTAAGACTAACTAGTGCCTAGGGGTGTTCCCAAGAATATTGATCATTGACCATTTTGTAATTATATTTTTTCATATGGTGGTTTTTTTTGGAAAATATAGCATATTACATGTTTCATTGAAATGTTCTCAATCATGTATAATTCAATTTGAAAACTGTTTTCATTTAAATGTTTCATTCTTTAGAAATTATTTCGACCAATTTCTGGTTATCAAAACTAGAATGCTATTTATCTTGTATTGATTACTCTATAGAAAATCATTGTGGTATCTCATTAGTCTTAGGATCACCCCCTATTTTAACCCCATTGGTGTATGTATACAGGATCATGTTTGACACGGGTAAATGAAAGTCCTTGGTTGATGGTGGTCCCAGTTTTTAGTTCCCTTCTTCGGTGTGGTGTCTTAGAGATGGCTTGTGGGTAGTGAAACCATGTCATTTCAAGTCATTGGGGCCATATTTCTGCTACATTTATGTGTCTTTGGTCCTATTTTATTATGTTTTTACCTATTTATTTAGTTCTTGATTTTGTTTAATGTTTTTTGGCATGAATTTTCATATTCGGTTTATCGATGGTTTTTACTGTTTTATTTATCCATACATGGGTAAATAATTCCCAAGCCAAAATATATGATACCCGAGCACTTGTTCTAGCCCTTGGAGATAGAAAATTCCCTTTGGGACTTATCACAGGTAGGGTTCGGTGATGGTTTTATTTGAGACTAGATTTGGTTCGAGACAAAATGGTATCAATGGGGGTTAATGTTTTTGGGTTGTATTATTATTTTGGTATGAGTCGACCTAGATAGGATCATGGAATTTAGAGAGTCGATGTTTTGGTCCTAGGTAGGGTGATTTTAATTCACCTATATTGGAAGACCAAAAGTCACCATCGGTCATTTGAATTGTATATTTGAATTCACTTCTAGGTAAGATGTGTGGGCTGCAAACCACATGTAGAAATCGGGTGGGGGTGGGGTAGTTGTTTATTTTATCGTTGTAATGTGTTTGGATTATTTATATTTGATGTTATTGATAAAATTTTCAAAATTGATGTACTGATTTTTTTCTCTTGTTATCCTCTCCTTTTATGGAACATGCATCCCTGGAAATATCCCATGCACCCACGGGAGAAAGCTAGAGAGAGTTACCTCTCACCACTTGATTAGAGGCAATTAGAGTTATCGTTCGAGATGTCTATGCTCTATGACATCGACCATCTCCTATTCAAGATCATGTTAGAGAATATGAGACAAGTCATAGGAATGAAATTTCCTAGGAGTTCCTAAAAAATAATCCTCTTACTTTTTGAGGTAGCATAGAAACCCATAAAGCATACGATTGGCTCGAAAAGACCGAGCACATGTTTGAGATCTTGGACACACCTGTGGAGGTCAGGTTGAAGTGTGACTCTTTTTTGTTGGTGGGTCCCAACCACAGGTTGTGGGAATCTGTACTTCAAACATTTAAGAATGAGAAGATGCACTAGTGATATTTCAAGGCCATTTTCAATAAACAGTACGGCCCTAAATTTTTAGCATACTCTAGATCCCAAGAGTTCATGGATCTTGTTCAGGGGGATCTTTCTTTGATGGAGTATACCAATTATTTTTCTGAGCTGGTTTGGAATGCTCCTAAAATCATATCTAATGAGAATGAAAAGGCCCATATGTTTGATAAAGGCTTACGACTAGAGATATACTCCCAGGTTTTCAAATTTATTTTGAGGACCTATGTTGAGGTTTTTGACTATGCGTGTATCGTAGATATTCTTTGAAATGAGAGGGTTGGATTATTGTGTAATGTGTTTCTATTGGGTAGTGGCATCACTTCAGTGAAGAAAAGGAAGCAGGGGGAGGAGGGGAAGAAGGTAGGTTGTAGTTCGGGACACTCTTCCAAGTTGTTTTCATATGTGGCTTCAGATGTGAGATCCGTCATCTACCACCAGTGTGGTAGACCGGGAAACATCCTACCAGCATTCCCATTTCTTCTGAAGCCCTATTATCAAGGTAAAGGTTTGGATCACTTGTAGTACTTTTTCAGGGTGTCATGTCCTCATCAATGTGTGGTAATATCAGTGGCTACAAGAGGAGTGCCTTCTTATTTAGAGTCATCAAGGATGAGGGGATCTCATTTCTATGTCCATTGTTGTAGGGTAGGGTCATCATTTGGGTAGAGATAGTTTAGGGCATAGAGACAGACTATTTGTCTTCCTTAGGAAAAGACTAGACATCTATATGCGGTGGATCATGCACCATTAGGATCAGATTTGGGACCATCGACAGTTCGAGGTACCATATTGATTAAAACTTGTATAACTACAGATCTTTTTGATACTGTTGCCTTTGTTTCATTTATCTCTACACGTTTTGTGGACATTATTAATTTTCTGACTGAGTTGTTGTCTTTTCTGATGGTGTTGGTGGCACCATTGGGAAAGAAGAAGGAGCATGTTCTCAGGTTCCCATTGTGTGTGCTTTCCATGTCAGGGGTTGAGATGGAGTGGGACCTCTTGGTCTTAGATATGGATTTGATTTACATAATACATGGCTTGTATTGGATAGTACACTTCTAGGCACACATTAATTTCTATAGGCAGCTAGTCAGTTTTAAGGCACCTGATGGGAGTCGTATGTTTTTTGTGGGGAATATGATCCTCGCTCGAGTCATGCGGGACCTCCACTCTCATAGTTATGAGATCTTTTTTTTTCAGTTATCATCACTTGTGATAGAGGATGATGGTAATACTACTAATGGTGGGCTAACCCATGTAGTAGATGAGTTTTTGATGGTATTTCCAAATTAATTTTCAGATTTTGCCCCAGAGTGGGATGTGGAGTCCTCGATTGATCTGGAGTTGGGAACAGAGCTGATATATATTCCAATATATTTCAATCCCCCCTCTCTTGATATAAGGGAATTAATGATATATTTGGATTACTTATAATAAAAATGATTCGTTTTCCCCAGCATCTCTCCTTGGGCCGCTCCTTTGTTCATGAAAAGGCCGCTAGATCCCTCCAGTTGTTCATTGAATACCAGAAGATGAATATGGTATCAATAGAAAAAGTTTCCTTTCCCCCGAATAGATGAATTGTTTGATTAGTTGAAGGGGGAAATTTGTTTCTCAAAAATAGACTTGAATTTGGTTTATCATCAACTACAAGTGAATGAAGCAGATATCACAAAGATAGCCTTCTGAAGCAGGTACGACCACTTCAAGTATTTGGTGATGCCCTTCAGTTTGACCAATGCTCCTAGTATCTTTATGGAACTCATGAATAGGGAGTTCCATTAGTATCTTGATTATTTTATTGTGGTATTTTTGGATGACATCCTAGTTTATTTGGGATCCAAGGAGGAACATGAGCATCACTATAGGATTGTTCTAGGCACCTTGTGAGAACATATCATTTATGAAATGTTGTCCAAATGCACTTTATGGATTAGAGAAGTCAAATTTCTAGGGCACATGATTTCAAAGAAGGGGTTTTCTGTGGACCTTGAGAAGATCAGTGTGGTTATGTCATGGGATTAGCTGAATAATGTGTTCAAGATTGGGAGTTTCATGGATCTGGTAGGTTATTATAGGTGGGTTTTTAGGGATTTCTTTTGGAATGATTCACTAATGACCATGCTCACCTAGAAAGGCATGATGTTTTTATGCGGCCCAAAATGTCATGAATTCATCGAGAAGCTAAATATTCAATTTAATACAACCCTAGTTTTGATTTTTCTAGAGGGTGGAAAGGGGTATGTGGTGTATTGTGATGCTTCGGGTATGGGTCTTGGGTGCATGCTTATGCTGGATTATCCTGTGGTGTGATTAGTCTCTTGAAAACTATGGAAACATAAAAAGAATTACCTAACCCATGACATGGAGTTTGCAGCTATGATGCATGATTTGAATACATGGAATCACTATTTATTTGGGGAGAAGTTTGTGGTATACTCTGATCCAAAAAGTTTGGCCGCTATCCTCTCAAAGAATTACCTAAATTTGAGGCAACATCGTTGGATTGAGTTATTGTAGGGGTTCGACTATGACATTGTTTATACCCAAAGAAAGTGTAACATGGTGGGTGACACCTTGAGTAGAAGATTCCCAATGCAGGTTTTGATGAAGTCTAGTGATGAGTATACTATGATGGAAATCTTTTCTCAGATTCATCTAGAGACCATGTAGAAAAATGGGGGCGTGTTCATGGAGAGCATTTAATTGATTCCTTCCCTAGTGGAGCTAATTTAGCAGGAATAGACTTGTGATGAGATTTTTCAACTGTTGAAGTAGTTTTTTCATAGTGGGGATATGTCCTCTAATTGTTCATCTTATCTTGAGGGAATACAATGATTCAAGGGTTGTTTGGTAGTGTTGATATCTATACATAATGTGGGGATGCAGGATAGCCACCATTCTCAGTGGGTTGTCCATCCAGGTGCCACCATGATTCATTATTATGTCTGTTGGTAGTTCTTGTGGCCTAGAATGAGACAAGATATAAGAGATTTTGTGTCGAGATTCTATACATCCCATCAAGTGAAAGGAGAGCATCAAAGGCCCTTCGGTTTTTTCCAGACGTTACCCATTCCTACCAGGAATAGGGACGAGGTCTTCATAGACATCATTGATGGCTTACCTCATACACCTCGGGGTATTAAATCCATTTTTTGTGGTTATTTATTGTCTTAACAAATCATCCAACTACATTATAATTAGAGATACAACTAAAGTGGATGAGTTGGGTCATTTGTATCTTTAATAGTTGGTAAGGCTCCATGGTGCTTCGTTAGTAATTTTATAAGATTATGTCCTCCTAATAACTTCTTGGTTTTGGAAATTACTTTAGAAGGCCTTGGGGTCTCATATTAAGATGAACATGGCATACCATCCTCAAAGGGATGGTCATACAAAGCGGGTGAGTCATATTTTGGAGGACATGCTCTGTGCATGTATTCTAAACATTGGAGGTTCCTGGGATAGAAATTTTGGATTGGTTTTGTTTTATTATAATAATATCTACCAATACATGATTTGAATGTCTCATTTTTAGGCTCTCTATGGTTGTCATTGTCGGTCCCCCCTGTGTTAGGCTGAGGTAGGTGAGACCTCACAGATGGGGCCAAGCCCGGTGAAGGAGACATCTGAGAAGGTCATGGTGATCTGGTAGTGCCTATTGATATATCAAAGTCTCTATAAATCATATGCTAACCAGAGGCATTGAAACATAGATTTTTCTATGAGTCATAGGGTATTTTTGAATGTGGCCCCTTGTCTGGGCCATCGCAGATTGGGAAAGCAAGGGAAGCTGACACCGCAGTATGTCAGACCTTTTGAGATCATCGAGCTTATTGGAAAGGTGGAATACAAGTTGTCCTTACCTTATTAGTTTACATCCATTAATTATGTCTTTTATGTCTCTCGATTGATGAAATACATCCCAGATCCATCCCATGTAATAAATTGGGAGGAGTTGGACATAGATCCTGATTTATCTATTTTTGAGTGGATGGTGTGAATAGTGGACATCCAATAAAAGTTTCTTCTAGAAATGCCTATTCCTCTGGTCTGGGATATTTGGCCGTATGGGAAGGATACACATGTGACATGGGAGCAGAAGTTATGGGTCGAGGATGAGTACCCATTCTTGTTTTCCAATCAAGCTTCCAGCTGACATTCTAGTGTGGAAATTATTTCATGGTTTGGAGAATTGTCTCATACTTGGCTTATTTAGAAGAAAAATTTTAATTCAATTTTCATTGTATTTTTGTTTTGGGCGTTTCACATGCATTTTTTGAGGAAAGGGTGATTTTTCCTAAAGGGGAAAAACAGTGAGCCCATTCCCAAATTTATAAACCAATTTTGATTCTTTTATAACTCATTCATTTTTCAATATGTTTTACCCATTCAACTTCCAACAAGGCCTTCCCTGATCTATTAACACCACCATATAAATTTGGACCCTATAAAAATCCATAATAATGGTGTATTTTGGACTTTATTTAAGGAACTGGGCCAGCCCACAACCCATTTCCAGTTTTAAAAAACAAATTTGTTTATTTAATATCATCCCAATTGTTATGATTTTTCAACGATTCCAAGTCTCACCTGAGCCAACAAAAATTCAGAGAGTCACCATTCTCTTACACTCATATTTGTATCTCATATTCATCCTTAATTAGTTACGAAATTATTAGGCATTATCAAGTCATATAGTTTTGAAGAGGTAACTTGTTTCCTTCATAACTCATTTAATTTGTACTCTTTTTCCCCATTTAAGTTCTCACTTGACCTTATCATCCTTATTAGAACCAAAATTATATTTTTGGCTATTTGTAAGATCATATACTAGTGTATTTGGGTTGTTTTTTTCAAGATCCCTCATGTAAGTGGGTCTCCTTCCTTCTTCTTTCAATTTTCATAGAGTTCCTTCTATTTTCATGGGGTTTCATCCCTTATTCATTAAGTTAAATATGTAAATAAAGTAGGGTTTCAAACATAGTATTTAATCTTTGGTTTTTTGGTGTATTCATATGGTTTTATTCTTGATCTATGTCCCTCGGGATTCGACGGTGGTGCGGTCGAATTTTCGCACATTGATTCAAGGGTTTTGATACTTCTGGTCGGTGATTCTATTTGTATTAAATTTTAGATGAGTTAGCATTGCTGAATTTCTATTTTTAACACACTTATACGTCATTATAATTGCTGAAAAATCTAGTTTTTTTAAGTTTGTAAAGAAATTAATTTTTAGGTACCAATTTTGTGCAATAGTGGGTGTTTTACAGGTATATTTTATATTATGCCAATTGGGGTTGTTTTATAACTCATTAAATGAGTTTATAGAAACGTTTTGGGTGCTGAAAATACTATTTTGGTAAATACAGGTATGAAAATGGTGTTCAATGTTGTCTTTTTAGTGGATTTTGTGTGAAAAATGTTGTCAAATTTTGTGAATTAATTTTATTGAAATCATAAAGGTTTTATTGAGTGGTGTAAGTGGTGAAAAGAATTTGTAGCTACTTTTTTGAGTTGATAATTACAATAAATGATGTTATTATGTGTTAATTCCTTATGTTATCATGAGATAATGGTTTTATCATAAAGGGGTAATCCTAGGTATCTATGAGGATGGATATGTACTAGTACGCTAGTGATCCAGAGCGGTTTTATCCCTATTACACAGAACAAAATGGATAATTAAGAAAATAAGAAAACAATATTAATGATTATTGGGGACCAATAGGTTATTATTATGTTCCATGCTAGTAGATCATTCTTGATAATGGATTTTTATATGGTTAAATTACACTGAGGTATGAGGTACATGTGGCCTGAGATTAACTAGTGCCTAGGGTTGTTCCCTAGATTAGTGCTAACTGGCCAATTTTTAATTATCTAGGGAATACTGTAATGTTTTCTATAAAATACAGTATCATTAATGTTTTATTGAAATTTTCTCACTCATATAAAATTCCATTTGAAAAAATTTTCCATTTAAATGTTTCATTCTTTTGATTTTATGTCCACCACTTTCTGCTTATAAAAAATGGAATGATTTTTATCTTGTGTTTTTTTACTTTATGGAATATATTGGTGGTATCCTATTGGTATTTGTATCACTCCATAATTATACCTCTTGGATATAAGTATAATTTATCATGTTTTACATAGGGAAAGGAAAGGCATTGGGTGATGGAGGTTAGGGTTGTTAGTCCCCTTCCTTACTACTGTGTTGTAGAGGCAGCTTGTGGGTGATGATCCTTTATCGTATGAAGTCCTTGGGACTATTTTTCTGCTTCATTTATTTGTATTGAGACCTCTTTTATAATGTTTGGTCCCATGTATTTAGTTTGTGATTTTGTTTAAATCATGTTTGGCATGAATTTTTAGATTCAGTTTATCGATTATTTTTTATGTTTTATATGTCCATACTCGGGTAAATCATTCCCAAAAAAATATTTGATACCATGGAAGTTGTGCCATATCTTGAGGATAGGGAACTCCCTTCAGGACTTATCTCAATCTTGGTTTTGTTCTGGTTTTTTTTTGTGACTAGATTTTGTTCGTGACAGGTGTTGTTTCATGAAATGTTCCTCTATAGAGAAGTTCATATATAGTGAATGTGGTTTCTCTCTCAGATGGATAAGTCCACCATTTATAGCCTATTGAAACTAATAATTCATAGAAACAAATATCAAAATTACAATGAAAACCATTTCAGGTTGATGATTTGGAAGTATATTTTCCTCTTGATGCCTTCTTATATCATCTTCACAATTTATTCTATGTGAAAAAAAATTTTAACAGACCCAGTTTTGATGAAACGCCATGGTAATAATAAAATTATATATAATGATAACTATAAACTATAATCCCTTAATGATACATAAAAATATAATCTTATCCACTAATATTACTTAAAATAAAAATTGATACAAACAATAAGAACATAATCCTTATTGAACTCGTAATTTCATTTTTCGATAAGAATCATGAATCTGGAATTTTAAAGAACTTTTATTGGTTTATTAGTTTAGATAATCAGAACATAACACTAATATCACATTCCATTAAAAAATTTTAATGGTTCCTCTTAGTATCAATTACTCCCACAATATAAAAGCTTTTGAAATTAACACAATTTCTTTACAAGACAAATCATTATGATATTCATCATTATTTCTTCTTTGTTCCTACTTATCCATAAATCTAGGGAAAAATATTTAAAAAGGAGGGATGAGAATAAAAATCATAGTAGGTGACATAAAAATTTAAATAATTTGCTAGGGTATTTTTAAATATGGATTTCATAAAAATAGTATACATTGAACGTAAATAAAATATTAGATTAAATATTAATTTACATAAACACAAAATCAACATTACTTCCTAATGTTTTTTATAAAACATTTTATATGAAATAATTAAATCAAAATCATAAGCATGCAGTTTTCTTATATTACAAGAGAATGAATGAAAATTGATTTTGTATAAATGTACCATTTTACCTTATAATAAGGTAACCCTTACTTTAAAAATATAATTAGCATACCATTTTAAATCAAATTATTTCAATGAAAACCCATTTGTAATCATTAAAAAGTCATGTAGGTACATTGAGAAATGATTTTCATAGAACCCGTTAAAGAACCCTTATAATTGGAATAACCATATGATAATCATCAAATGCATTTATTTGGAAATCATATTCATTACCCAATGAATTTTAGTGATATATCATAATAACCCATCACCAATAGATATGTTAGGCTATATCATCATGATGAGTCATATCAGGGTTAAACATAATCATAAAAAATTTTCCAAATCCAAAATCTAAATGACATAAATAAATCAATACTTTGTACTTCAAACTCAGAAACCCATAGGAAAAATATTTTCAGAGGTTGATATATCCCATTCCTTTAAAAGAATATTTTCAAAAGGATATTTCCTAGAACCTAGAGAACAAATTATTTTCATTTTTGAAATTATGGAGTCTTATTATGGAATCCTAAACAGAAAATAATCATTTTGGTAGCATAAATATATTTAGACAGTGTATTCATAAAAATAGAATATTCCTTTTTTAATTTTGTAAATAAAATAAAAAAGATTCTAAAGAAGATATATTTTGAATGAAATTTAGGAAAGGGGAATAAATTCACTTTATAATTCATTTAGGTCTGTATAAATTCATATATATATTTTGAAATACATCCAGAAAAAAAATTAGAAAATAAATCATCAAAATATTTAAAATAATTTGTTTTATGTATAGTATCTCGTTCCATGAGTCTGAATCATCACATAAAATATATATCATCTTTAAAAATAAACATAAGTTAATTATTTACATTTTATGAATAAATTATTTCTTGTTAAATATAATTTTTATTTATTTATTATCATGTTATGCTAAATTACTTAGTTAATTATGTTCATGTTGGGTATATGGGTGATATTCTGCTCATATATCCAAAATGTAAATTATAGGTTGACTATGGTAAAAGTGGACATTATTCCATAATCTATATAATAATAATAAAAACATAAATATCATCTCCATAGATAAATTTCACTTTTAAATTTAACCATGAAATATGATTAAAAAAATGAATGACATTATAATTAATGAGACGATAGGTCGTACATATTCTTGAATAACATTTCCCTTTTTAAACGATCATGTTGGAAAGAAGGTAAGAATTATTTTATATTCAAATATTTATAATTATATAAAAATAGAGATATAATTTCTTTAACAACATATATATATATGTGTGTGTAAATATTCCATCCATGTGATGTAGTGAGGAAAAATGAATTACATCACTTCGTGGTGGTTGTAATAAAAAGCTACACATGAACGACATTATTTTTTTGATGATAGAAAATGAAAGAAAATATGATAAATTACTTTTTAATACTGACACATATTCTGTGAATAAATAAATATATAAATTTATATATCTTAAATCCATCATTATATCCAATCATGATATGTGGTGATGGAATAATAATTACATCGGTTTGAGAGGTAGTAGTCTGTTGTACATATTAATGATTGTTTTGTTTGCCATTTGATGAATGATGGGATAGGTATAGGTTATACCATTATAATAATTACATATCATTATATTAGAGATAAAAATGTTTTTATTTAATCATTATTTTAGTATATTTTAAGAAGGCATATGAGGGAAAAAATGAAAACATTAGTTTATTAATTACACTGCTTCTTAGGAAATTCTCTTTAGGTTTATACCTAATTCATTCCTAGGGTGAATTTAGGTTCCATAAAAAGCCCTTAAGACGTGGGTATTGTTGTAAGGAATGGATTTGGGTAGGTATTAGATGAACTAGATAGATATTTTAGTGTGAATGTAAGAGGAAGCATGTGCCCTTTCATTAGAGACGGAAGGGGTATTCTGGAAATTTCTTAAAAAATTAAATTATTATAGATTAATCCCCATTAGAATGATTTATACAGTTTATATAATTCCATGATAGGATGATTATGAGTAAAAATATTATATTATAATAAATTCATGATATATTTTGGTGATGCCTTCACCCTTATATTTTGGTTAAATCCCCAGTTAACACTTTTTCCTATTACAATTGTATTAATTGTTTATTCACTAAAGTAGTCAAGAATGTTACTAAAAATGTAAATTTTTCCCCTCAGATGGATATTTGATTAAATTTAAAAACAAACAAAATTATATTTATTGAATAAATTTTCTTTAGGAAATTAGAATCATTTAATAAAATGTTTTTTATTATAAAACAATATTAATGCTATTTTTTGAACAACTAATTTCCATTGACTTTGAAAAAACACGAGATAAAATTAATTATAATATTTTCCACCAACCCATTCATAATATTTTATTTTTATCTTTCAAATTCTATGAACTCTAAAAATCACTCAAAAAATATTATTTTTAGAGTATTGAAAATTATTTACTTTTTTATACTATATTAAAAGCACAATATTAGAGTTGTGTTAGAATTTAAGATAATTATTTCATCACTAAAAAATTTATAAATGATAAAAAATATTTTATATTTAAAATTATCATTTATAAAGGAACATAAGTTTCTTTCATTTGAGTCGTAAAATATTATTTACATTAAAATAAAAAGAGGGATATTGTTTAGTTTGTATTTTCTTAAAATAATGTAAATTTTAAAATCAAAATAAAGTGTCAATATATTGCCAAAGTTTTGAATCTTGAGTATTCATGGTAGAAAGAAATATCCAATAAATAAAATTCTTGTTTTATTAATATTTTTTGTCCTTTTGTATTTATTTTTAACCTTAATTACCCAATATACTCTTACTGTGGTGGTAAATAATTATTATAGATACTATTCATAATGAAAAAAATAAAATGCAAATGTTTTCCAAATATGGACATCATGTTTTAAGATACAGAATCAAGTTTATTGGATTTAAAATTTATAAGTGGTATAAATAAATTTAAGATTAAAATTCAAAATGAAATGAAAAACATATTTTAGAAAAATACATTTTTAATCTCAAAAATGAACTCATACCAAAACAAGGAATAATAATTATTGAAATCTAATTAATTATTTTATTTTGAATTAAATATCTATTATATTAAAAAATTTCTAATCTTAATTTTATCATACTTTATTTAATGACAATTATTAATAATTTCTTAAAAATTATTATTTTTCCAGATTCAATGAGAAATTAATATTTTTAAGTTAAACATGAAATTTAATCCTAACATAATTATGATATAATAATTAAAAAAGGATGTTTATTTTTTAAATTAATATTTTTATAATTTAGAAATTAATTTTATTTAATAAAATCATATATTTTATGAATTTTTTTAATTAGAATAAACATATTTCCTTCTAAATTAGAAATTTACATAATATAACTATGAATACTAATATGGAATAAAATTGATTATTTATCTTTACATGGTTGTTACAGGGAATGTCTTGGATTGTGAAAAACATTATGATACATATATAATTGATTTATAATTTTTTAAACCATTTTATAATTAGGTCTCATACATAATAATCCTAGGTGATGTTAATAATGGGTATCTACATGAAGTTAGTCCATGGTATGAGTATGAATCATAAGATATTCTGTGTAATTAATTTATAAAATTTTAATTTAAAAATATAGAAAAAATACATGAATATGGATAGGAAATAATATGATAAATTTTTTTATGGGATAGTGAACAGACGACAGGTCTCAAAAGAGGGAAGAATAAGGGGAATGGAAGAAGGTTGTGTATTCCATTGAATATCTCGAATTGATTATTGAGTAGTGGTTGGATTTATCCTTTTTATGGTAAAATTTGGAAGTCAATCATTTTTTTCTCATCCATGTAAAGATTAGGAACTAACGACCATAACATCATATATAAAATAGGTTGTTGTTTAGTTTCTTATCATCTATTGATAATCTTGAGAGTTCAACCTACATATTGATACCACCTCTAGGGTAATGATCTAAGAATGTATTGTGTGGAATTGAGGAAAATTACATGAACCTTTGAGGACTAGTGAGCTTGTCTTCGAGAATATAATCACCAACTAGTGAAGTAGTGATTGTTTAGAATATCAATTTGATTATGAATATGCACTCCTAGGATATATCCAAGTGCATGTGAATAATTTTGGTGTGTGAAGAAAACATTCAAGGGAATATTTAGATGAATGGAATTAAAATCATCAGAAGGTATCTTCAAACTAATAATCAGACCTATAGTACTAGAAATTATAAAAACTAAATGTTTATCTTAATATGGTATCTTCTGATTCTAGGATGTACATGTGGTCTTGTATTTTGAACAACATTGAATAGAATTTTGGATTTACATTGAGTGAAATTATTATAAATAAGGTTTTTTTCAGGGTGTTTTTCCAAAAAAAATGGTGGAATATAATAGTCATTAGGGTGATATGCTCATATAATATACTCCATCTACCGTAATTAAATAGAAAACATAATGGTTATTATATAAAAACAATGGTCCGAAATGAAAATGGTTGGTACCCTATGAAATTTAGAAGGATATAGAATTATTTGATGGGGGTTTCCCCACTATAATGATGAGGAGAGACCACAATAAATAGTTGTTCAGTTTCTCTATGACATAGATAGAAAAACTTTTCTATTATTAGTGGTAATTAAATATTTTTATTATAAATTATTGTAACTTTTGTTAATTAAATGTGAAATACTTTTATCACATTGATGTAGTACTATTGTGAACCATATAATCTCTTGTGCGTAAAAATTTCAGTTGTTGTTTCTCTTGTGTGTTTTGAGTACTGTGAGTTTTCTTGAGTGTGAGCATTGGTCAGTTTAGTTTGGGGATTTAGGTTTTAAAATCTTATTAATTTTGGGTAAATCATGTTTTTGGTCCTTACAATCAATAATGTTTTGGTAATACTATTCCACTGTATTGATGCTTTTGGAGGATTACTTCCAGTTGATGGGGTGTTGGAAATCGATGTAGAAATATGAAAGAAAAACATAGTGTTTGAGTATCTCTATTACCGTATTATTCATATTAAGGTTGTTCAACCATTATAATAGGTGAAAATTATCAATGAAAACATGAATACAAGATTCATTATGGTTCAAACCCTAAGTTAATTTAATATAACCATAAATCATCTATATGTTTTATTATGGAGCCTCATGATAGGACAAATGGTATCAAATAAATAAGTTATATTTTAGTGATTCTATCAGTGAACATTATTTTCCTAAAGAAAACAATGGATGTGAAGGGAGTACCCATATATATTATCTAAAATTATTACATGTCAATGAATAGAATGATATATCATTTATAATCTCTTTGGACTTATGATTATTCATTATCACATAAAAAAATTCATATAACTTATTCTAACAAAATTTCAATTATGTAAGGAGAAAAAAATAGGAATCCTAAAAGGAAGGAAAAAATGCTTCATCTTGATAATGTTATAGATATATAAACGTGGAATTCTGGATCCAAACTACAAATAATATTGTCTGGGACAATATTTAAAATATTTATGAAGGGTACTTCAATGATAAAGAGATAATGATACTATTTTTTCATAACAATTTTATAAATTTACATATGAGTAAAAAAATGGTGACTTTTTCATCAATCATTTTATCAATTTTTTAAGGAGTTAATTGTGGAATTGTTCATTAAAATAAGAGTTTTGTTATAGTGAATAAGATCAAATAGATATTACCACCAATTTACAAACCAAATTTAAATGTATAATGATCTATTGATAATATACATTGAAAGTTGTTCACAAATTAAATTTGAATGGGGAAGGAATGTTTTTTAGAAAAATCATTAATATAAATGGAAACAATGATGTTTTGCCTTTATAATGATATGATATATATGATGAAGAGAATGAATCCAATCAAAAACAAAGAAAGATGTTATTCCATAAAAGGAACTAAAATTATAGAAATGAAAGAGGAAGTGGATTTGGAGAAATATTCTTATTAGAAAAGATGATGATGGTTGTAAACAAGATCTTTTAGAAGGTGTTAAAAATAGTTTTCTTCACAGAAAGAGAAAATACTATGATGGATATTATAATGAAATCAAAAAACTAAAGAAATGAATGATCAACCAGAGGAATTTGTTGATCTCATTATGGATTGGGATGGAGATAATGGTGAGAATGGCATATAAATTAAGAATAATATGAATATTTTAGGATTGATTACTTTTTAAATTCATTTGACATCTCTTTGTTTCTAATAAAAGAATACAAATTTTATAAATTAATTAGGTCATTGAAATTGAAAAGCATAACAAGGAATAAAAATATAAATATCATGCATCCACATGATTGATGTATTATCTCAACAATACAACAAATTTTATCTGACCAACAGGGAACATAAATATAAAAAATTGTAATCCTAAACCTCTCTCATAGAATGTTTGGTCAACCATTGTGAAAAAATTACCCTATTAGACTCACCAAGAGACAATACTATAGAGAGGGATATAATATATACTAATGGGACTTTCCAAAGTTGTAATATTTACTATGGGAGTTTTCATCTAAATAACCCACACACATACCCAATGTTTCCATTTGCAACTAATCAACTATAAATTTTCATATCATAGAATAAATCATGTAATCATATAAATAATCATAAAAACTTACTAAATCAACTGCTAAAAAATATATTCAGAACATCAAATAACCACCAAAAACAAAATGTTTTGGGAAATACAGAGATTGTTCTAGCACATTCCCAATGTTTTATTTTTATAATAATCAATGAAAAATCCATATCACCTTAATAATTAATAAAACCTAAGAAACTTGATGATGGAAACCCAAAACTAATATGACATGATCATTCACATATAATTTATAACTAAATTATATAAAAAAAATTCTATTATCTTGAAATTATTATTCATTGTTGAATTAGTTGAATTTTGTTTCAATTTAATCCTTGAATTTTAGATTCCTGTAACATCATGCTCTTTCAATTTAATGGTTTGATATATTTCAAGTAAAATTTATTGACCCAAGCAGGGAGGGAGATGAGATTCTGATGCCTAATGAGTCCAAACATTATATGAGAAAAATGTTAAATATATTAATATAATTTGGGTATAGTTTTATTGAAAAATTTTAATAACTCTTAAATTGTGCCTTAGATCCAAAATAAGAGACCCTCATTGAATTCAAAATGAGGGCTTTACCCATGGTGGGTCATACTCTATGATGGCATCATGTGTTTTTAAAACTGTAATCCGAAGTTCACATTATATATATATATATTATTAATACAATTCAGGGTCCTAATTCATCCTCTATAAATACAAAATTATAATAAAATATTAGGTTAGACACATAACCCTGGTGGACTAAAGAGGATCAATTGGAGAGATATTGGTGGAGAAAATGGATCAGAGGATCAAATCGATACCAATTGATAATCTACTCCAATAGGGTTTTTGGATATCCTCAATGTAAAAATATGTCAGAACTTTTTTTATCACTGATCGATCCAAATTCATGATAAGGTTTTTTAGGACATTAATTCTTCATTGGTTATCCAGTGACAAACACGAACCAACCCCACTAACAGGGTGATTATTTTTCAAATCATACATTTATGTTTTAGGATTATTTTTTTATTGGGATTTCATAAAATTATATTAATTATTTTTATAATCTTAATCTTTCATTATAACAAAAAATAGATCAAGGCCAACCCAATCAAAAGTCGAGGTTCATTGCTCAATTTTTTTAGTTTGCACATATGTCCCTCATTTCATCACATATTCATCCTGGGAGATTTATTTGGAATGTGTATTGATCAATACATGGTATTAAATGTACCATGACCAACCCTCAAGGAAATGTATCTATACCTTATATTTTTTTCATGGTCGACGGTGTGATTGAGGTGTGACGATGGTGGAGGTGGAATCATGGTGGATCAGACTGGTACAGTGGTCATGTTCTTCCCATCATGATGTGTGGAGATGACACGTGAAATGATGGTGGGGTTTTTACTAATATGGTGGTCATGTTCCCATCTATAGTGATAGAGCAGCTAGTTTGAGAGAAGATATCCGGATTTTTGGGTTGATAAATTGCATGTTATATTGATGAGATGGAACAATGTATAAGAAAACAGGTTGTTTCATGATGTATGAATCAACTAATTTTTATTTTGAATTCTCAAATATGGACTAATTGGAATTTCATTGAGGTTGTATAGGTGTTAGGTGTGTTTAGGGCTTCTTCAGAGAAGAATAACAACGTTTTGGTCTGAAAATGACCTAGCACTTAGTTCTAGATATTTGGGGTAGGTAAGATGGTTATATCAAACTGTGAAAGGGAGGACAAAGGGGATCTACATGCCACACAGTTTTAAAAAAACCTTGTGATTCGGGTTGCACAACCATGCGGCTAGCGCTGTATTTTTTACAGTGGATTTTGACATTTTTTTTTCATGGTTAGTCAAACTGTTCGAGAAAAACAGGCTGATGCCTCTATCCTATAGTTAACTATCCATGGATGGCGCACAATTTGTCAAAGTGTGAACCTAAAAATTTCAATGTATTAAATTTTGAAAAATATAATAAATTTTAATTTTATAAAAACATTCTACAAACCAAAATTGGGTTTTTCAGTGAATGGACAATATATGAACATTTTGAAAGTCTCCCATTAGTGACTATCCTTGGAAATAAGGATTCTTCTATGCGATGTCTTTGATTCATGTGTGGAATATCTCATTGGATCTATAATAGTAAGACCTCAATTCCTTTTCATTTTTTATTTGTTCATGTGGATATAGGTTGTGCTATTTACGTTTAAGATGATTTTCACTAATTTCAGGTCCTTCTTCCATTTCACATTTCTATCATGATTTTGGTTCAATAATGAGGTGATACTAGATGAGAACTCCACTAACAAGTGAAGGTTGGTGGTCTATACCACATCAATCAGTTTTGGTTCTTATTTAGTAAACCTGTATTTATACCACCAGATGGAAATTTGGGTGCTATCCTTAAATTTAATTGATTAATTATAATAAATGTAGTAAACCTATTATAGATTCTCTTAGGTTCATTGTGATGCGTTGGAGGCCATAACTTGAACCATGGTCACCCATGGGGTGTGCCTTATGAAATTACATTATTATTTCTTATTTGGACCACCCAAGGGGTGCGTTCTCATATTATTTTAGATACAGGACAACTAATTACAATTAAACTGAATTGAATTTTTTGTTAAAATATTTAATGCTTCCTTGGCTTATGCTATTTGGTATTCAATTATTTAATTGATTAAATGTTTTAGGTGGAATCATTTAAATGATTTGGTATACTCATTGGTTGTTTTTAAACTACTTGAATTGTCTATTTGGAAAATATGATATGTGAGTGGTTATACTCTTGAGAATAATTTAATTCAAATTGGTTGTGTGAGAAGGTATGATCTTATAACATATAATGAAAATTGGTATGAAATGATGTTTGAATCCATAGATTCAATAGAAGTTTCCCCTTATATCCTGATGTTGTATTGGATTCCTTGGATAGAGTATTCTCCTTGTGTCTTGATTTAGTGGGATTACTCAGGCTTTTCCACCCCTTGGATCCAGCTTTCCTCGACTACCACGTGAAATTTTCGGTATGACATTTTCCTAAGACTCCAACTAGTTCCTAACTGACATTCCATTGAGATGCTCCTAGGACATGAGAAGGATGAATTGGTCTTTGAATTCATTTATTTTAACATTCATGGTCTGACTTTTTGACATATGTAATGACAATTAGAAATATAATATTTTTTATTATATGGGTTTTTCATGGATATTTTGAAACATCAGGTTGTACGGCAAGGTCATGGTTGAAATGACATGATGGGTTGACTATCAAGGTTGTGTTGGTTATAATTACATTATTTGTAGCTTCCATGTTATAAGTGCATGATCATCTTGTGTGGGGAGCCTTGAGGGTCTATTTGGTTTTACATTCTTATCGTAGTTACATTCCAAGGGAACACTTACATAATTTTACATCCTACATATTTACATGCACACTATTTTAGCATATTATATTGAAAAAGTTAGATTGAATAGAACATTGGATGGTTACATACTAAAATTGTATCTCACACCCTATTTGGGCCAGCACTAGGTACCTGGACAGAATATTTTGATGTAGGTATGGGAATGGGAAAGTACCCATAGATTGAGGGTTGATTTTGTACTATGCTTAGTAGTGGGGGAGCACATGACAAAGATAAATCTCATTATGCTATTCAGAGATAGAATTATTGGTATTTGATGTATTATAAAAACAAAAATTGTACGATATAGTTTTGTACCTATTTTGGATACTTTTATAGACATACTCCATGTATCATCATCATCATTGTATATGAGACCCTTCTAGATTTTTATATTTTCATGTCTTGTTTATTTATCAGTTGTCTACTTGTTGTATCTACTTCCACTATTAAACTATTATTACTATTCCATGTTGTTACAATTTGGTAATGAGATGATAGTCTCACCACGGAAAAAACCTAGGACCTCTCTACTAGTAGTAGTCCTATGGTGTTTGGGGATATGGGTTTGAGGCCATGTGAACCACCGAGCATGGGGCACATTCAGTGGCATCTGGATCCGAGATGTTACAAAGTGGTATCAGAGAAATTTTCTTTTCTAGTTTATTATTATATTGAAATAATTGACAGGGATAGGAAGAAAATTGAATTTGGTAATGTTCTGTTCCAGATCATATCTATCCAACATATAGAAAGACCAAATTCCCTCAATATAAATTATAGTTATCTAGATTTTGACTATTATCATTTATTTGATGCCACCATTGGGTTATTTAATTGATTTATGTTGTCATTATTGATACAATTGAATGATTAATTCTATATCATCCTACTGACATGTGGGTCTTATTTCTCCTTCAACAAAGTAGGGACTTAATAGAAATCAAATTCCATGCATTATTCTATTCCATTTAGGATTCATTACTAATTGGATTTTTTTGTGATAGATGTTTTGAAATTTTTGCATGTTGTTGTAATAGATTATTTTTAGTGGATAGAGAAAGTGATACCATCTTTTAGTTCATAAAGATTATGGGCCCTTATAGACTGGGAAGTGACACACTTTTTGTTTCAATTGATTAAAATAAATTTTATTTGTTATGGATTATATGGGAACCATATTTTGGTTCATGAGGTGTTATTGGCCGTCATAAAATGGAAATTGATGAGGCATTGGTAAATTTTGTTAAATTGAATAGACATATATTGTTAAATGTATATGGATTGGAATAAAAATGAATATGTGGTTTGAAGTGAAAATGAAATGGGAATTGAATTGTTCATAATAGAGAAATGAACTAGACCCATTATCATAAAGGGTAAAAGGAAATGTATATAGTGGATTTTTGTGATAGTTAATGTTATTTTCCTAGATTTAGAAGAATTTTGTGTGTAACGACTTACATGATGGAGGGTTTTGACCTATCATATAATTGTGATCTATGAACATTAATATTTTTCTTTTCATAAGTGTGTGTTTTTCATTTTAGAGTCATGCCCCCACAATGACCTCATGTGGTTCACAAGGAGGATGGATATGACCTCACATCGGAGGTGGTACTCCATCAGATATAAGTGGATCCTTCTCTAGTTCCAACTAACATGAAATATCTTTTTATGACCATGGTTGTTGAGGAACATTTCCATGATGTATTCTATCACTTAATGAAGATATTCCAAGGACCACTAAAACCTACCTTGTCAATGGATGAGCTGAAGTGTGTGTTCTAGCAGTATCATCCTCTAATTATTTTTGGTGATTGAGGAACAAATGATTTTGAGCTATGGCATGAGATCAAGAATGTGATATTTTATCATCTATATAAACCTCATAATAGGATATTGATTCTCATGAATTATAGTATTTTTTAGAGCAGCAAAGCGCACGTGGAATTTTCTAAACCAAGATGACATATTGTGAGATATAGGTTTGGCTGATTTCCAAACCTTATTCTACAAAAAATTATTCCCTAAATCTATGAGGGTAGAGAATGCTATTGAATTCATGTATCTAAAGTAGGGAACAATGAGAGTCATAGAATACTCAACACACTTTATAGAGCTGTAGTGTTTTGTGCTGACATACCTCACTGATGAATTTTCAAAAGTAAGACACAATGAGGAATGTCTTTGACATTCTATTAGGTCACAAGTCAATGTGTTATTATTTTCATCTATCATTGAAATTGTGAATGAGGAACTGATTAAAGAGTAGAACCTAAGGGAATATGGGGGTGCAATTTATGATAGTAGTGTCTCTCGACCTAGTGGTTAAGTGTCTTCAGGAAAGAATCATCATTTTGAGGATTCTAGTGAGAAGATAACTAATTATGATGAGATTACTAGTAATATTGTGCTATATACTTAGTGAAGAATATGGGGCCACATGAATAACTATTGTTCCTTCAACCTATGTGAACAATGATATTGTAGAAGTATGTTATACATGATACATTTTTATATGACCTCCCCTCTTGCTATGAGTGGTAGGGGGTCAGCTCTGAAACCAGGTTCAGGAGTAGGTTTCTTAGCTACATGTCATGAAGGGAGTCAAAGTAGTGCCAATAGGCCAGGCTAAGGTTGTAGAGGTTGTTCAAAAGGAAGTGATACACAATTTACACCAAGACATCCTAGTGGGCCCACTTTAGGCAATGAGGCTATGTCATAGGGTCACGGTTCCCACAAGATCTTTTTTGTACAACCTACATCAATGGAGTAGGGTTCTAGACTATCTACGATGATAGGTATAATCTTAACATTCTCTACTATTTCATCATATCTTTTGGATCTAGGTACATTGCATAGTTTCATATCTATACCTGTGGTAGAAATCTTTGTTATTATTACACATTTTTATGAGGGAATAATGATGTATGAAACTCTTTTTGGGATAATAATGGAGAACTTCATCCAGTGAAGGGAGTTTCCCTTTTAGTATGGTGGGTGTCTCTTCTTTTGGAATCTTTATGACCGTGAAATGTTTGGGTTTGAAATTATACTCTAGATGGACTGGAAAGTAGCCAGTCGATCTTACATCAACCACTATTACTAGAGGGAAACTTTCAAATCACAAAAGGGTGTAGTTAATACTTAGAATGGTGAATGTAATATACAGGCAAGCTGAGATAGTCCAAAGTATCATGGTAAGGGTAGGATAATATCAAAGGTCAATATTTTGTATCTATATGATCAGGGAGAACATTTGATAGACATTCCTCCAGTAGTTGATCACTCAAGTATGTCATCCTAAATTAGTTTACTGGTTTACCTCTTAGGAGAGAGGTGTAGTTCTACATCGATCATGTTCTAGGAGAAACACTGATATCAATACCTCCCAATATGATGGCTACGACGGAGTTGTAGGAGATCAAGAGGTAGCTAGTGTATTTAGAGGAATGGGGTTTTATTCGACATAGTACATCTCCCTGGGATTCACCGATTCTTTTTGGAAAAAATGTAGATGGAACTCTAAGGCTATGAGTGGATTATTGAAAGTTGAACCAGTTAACTATTAATAAATAATATCCATTTTTAGGGTAGATGAAATGTTTGATCCCCTTTAAGAAGCTCTGGTTTTCTCATAAACTGATTTGAGATCCAGATGTCACAATGTACATGTTTTACCTACAAAAATACCTGATATTGACTCTCATAGAAGGTATGATCTATATGATAATCTGGTTATGGCGTTTTGTCTCATTAATGGGCCAATGATTTTCATGGTACTGATGAATCATTTTTTCCATTTATATCTTGATTAATTTTTTGTGGTTTTGATGATTGATATCTTGATGTATTCTACCAATCAACACGATCATGCCAAAAATCTTAAGAATATTTTTTATACACTAAGAGAGTAGTAGTTGAATGATATGATCACAAATTTGCACTTCTAGATGGATCAAATTCTCTTACCAAGTCACATCATCTCAGAGGCAGGTGTATCAGTAGACCCTGAGAAGGTGAGTGTTGTTGTTTTATTGGAAAAATTACAAGAACATCGTTAACTTAAAGAGTTTCTTGGGGTTGAATGGTTATAATAGGTTCTTTATACAGAACATCTCACAATAACAAGGGCTGCTGATGGGATGTAATAAGAAGGGCTTCATGAATTTGTGGTTAGATTCCTACCAGATATCCTTTCATAAGATGAAAGGGAGTTTGACTTCAGCATCGGTCTTCGTACTACCAGAGTAGGTAATGAGATACATTGTGTATTACGACACATCAGGTATTAGGATTGGAGGATTGTTGATGAATGGGGATAGATTCATTGATTATGGGTCTCAGTCGGTGAGGCCACATGAGAAGAAATATCTGACCCTTGATCTTGAGTTATTAATGGCTATTCATGGATTTAACTATGTAAGAAACTATTAGTTGGGATATATTTTTGTGATGTTCACAAACTACAAAAGCCTCAAGTACAACTTTACACAACATGATCTAAATTTCAGGCAAGGATGGTGGGTGGAATACCAATATTATTTTGAGTTAAATCTTACCAACATGCTTGGTAAAGGCAATGAAATGTCTTATTCACTGAGATGGAGGAATCAAATACAGGTATCATAGTAGGCCAGTAATGAGTGGTAGTTCATGGATTTATTATCTAATATTCACATGGATGTTAATTAAAATTATGTTCAGAATTATCTATCATCCTTAACATTGACTATTAACATGATGGATTTAGTGCTGATGAGGTCGCTATCATATTTATAGGGACTAGTCCTATGAGAGATGTTTACGGTTGAGGATCCAACTCCTTGTTGGATGGTATAAAAGGATGTTATCCAACGTATCCATGGTTGTGTGTGGGTTCTTGGAGACATATTCTAAGAATTTATGTAGGATTTTCATTCCCCATCATGGTAATTTCATCCTAGTGTCAACAAGATGTACCAAAACATACATCATTAGTACTGGTGGATGGGTATGAAAGATGTGGTAATGGGTTTGGTTATGAGGTGTTCCACTTGTGAGCAGGTGAAGGAGGAATGTTAGGGACCATCTAGAACATTACTGTAGTTAGCTATTCTTGAGTGAAAATTGGATGATTTCCTGATGGACTTCGTGACCAATATACTGATCTCTCTCTGAGTTAATGATTCTCTGTGGGTTTTTGTTTATAGGATCATGAATGTTTCAGATTTCTTAATGATCATGGGGACGTTCAATGTATATGATATTGGGATGTATTATATCAGCGAAATAGTATATCATCATAGGGTCACATGAAATTTCATTTCAGATAGGCATTCCCACATAATGTCTCATTTCTAGTGGAGTTTTCTAATAGGCCATGGTATATAGGTTCATTAGAGCACAACATACCACACTCAAAATTATGGAAGTCAGATCATATAATACATGTTCTTGAGGACATACTGTGAGCATATGTCTTGGATTTTGGGGACTCTTGGGAGAGGAATATACCCCTTTTTGAGTTTTTCTACTATAATGAATTTTATGTGACTATACAAATCGATCCTTATGAGGTTCCATAGGGCAGGTCATGTCCATCCCCCATGTACTAGCTAGACACAGCTGAGGAAGCTTTACTGGGGCCATGTCTTGTACATGATACTTCCAAGTCTATCGAGTTGATTATTAAAAGATATCTGTTGTGATATCACCATAGAAACCATACACTGATCATCTTAGAGGACCTCTATAATTTGAGGTCTGGGATTGATTTTTCATATATGTTTCACTAATTCAGAAACACAACAGGATTTTGAGATGGGTGAATATTTCAAAACTATGTGTTTGGGCGTTTGATATTCTAGAGAGATTTGGGTTTTATGCCTATCAGTTCAACTTACCTTAGAGGTACTGATTTGTGTAGAAAATGATCCACATATCCGACTTTCACCACTACCATTCTTGCATGTATCACTCTTCTCTTACCGAGGAGGATATGTTATAGATAGATTCATCTTTTGAGGATCATCCTATTTGTATCTTTGATAAGAGCACCCAGGTTCATTGAGCCAGGTCAATTCATCTTGTATGGGTGTTATGGTAGGGTAGTTATTTACAAAACAATACATGGTAGGGAGAGGATGACGTACATGCTTAGTTTTCAGAGTTGTTATCAGATGAATGATAAAGACACATGATAAGTAAATTTAGGGATTATTAACCTTGTGGGAATGATTGTAAGAACATGGATTTCCATATGAGGTATATATCCCATCTTATTCAGTATTAATACATAAATGCTGGCTAATGTTAATTCCTGTAGAGGTTGTAGAGTTATAAGGGGTTCCAAGGGTTTGTTCAGAGCCTAGAATATAATTTTTTATTTAAAAATGTTATGTTGTATGGTTATTTCTAGTGGTCTGGGATAAGTCACATGGTTATATCAAATTCTTTTAGGCCAAAAAGAGGGGAGCTACAAGCCACATAGTTTTAGAAAAACCATTTGATTTAGGTAGGAGGGCCAAGTGTCCAATTTTATATTTTTCAAATTTTCTTTTCACAAGGTTTTCCCAAGGATAGACAAACAATTCAAGAAAACTATATGGGTTCTTTGGCCTACAGCTAACCGAGAATGGTAGGAGCACGGTTTTTCAATACATTTACCTAAACTATGAAACACTTAAAATTTTGGATATTTGATTATTTTAAATTAATTTAAAATATTTTATAATTTAAAATTATTTTTCCTTCAATTAACTGTAGAAGATCATTTTGAAAGCCTCCCTTGAGAAAACAACCTTAGAATCGAGGATTCTTCTCCATCCGAGATCCAATTTAACTGTAGAACTTCTCGTTGGATCCATAATGGTAAGACCTCAATTCATTTATATCCATTCACTGTTCCTATAGAGAACATTTTTTTATTGAGGTGAAAGATGATATCCTGTAATTTTAGGTTCATTATAAGTTATTCATTTTTTTTGATCTATGTAAAAGTCATGGGTTGATATGGGGCAATCAATTCACTATCAGGTTTAGGATGGGGTTGTGTACAATTTAATCGATGCATGGTTCTTATTATAGATACCTTCCATTGTGCCTCCCTCCAAACATTCTAGCGCATCCCTAAATTTTAATTTATTAATTTAAAAAAATGAAATTGGACCTATTAGGTATGCTCTATGGTTACATTATGAAGCATTGGTGATCCTTTCCAAAACCATGGACACCCATGGGGTGAACCATATGAAATTACCTTGTTATTTCATGGTTGAAACACAAACTAGTTTTTTCACATGCTCTCCTACATATAGGAAGCTTAATTATGATTACATGGAACTTAATTTCCTTTTAGGTGAAGTCATAACTCCTTGACTTATGTTGTTTCAATACGCCATACATGAATTGAATAAATGGTTTAATATGATTTAGTTAAATCAATGTGTTTACTCATTAGTTTTTTTAAAATTTCTTGAATGGTTTATCTGGAAAGTATGATATGTGAGTGGGTATACTCATGAGATGAATTGAATGTTTAATGGTCACGTGAGTGGGTATACTCTAAAAAAATGTATGTAATAATGGTATTAAATGGTTTTCAACTAAATAAAGGCCATTGGAACTACTCCTTGGATCTTGATGCGGTAGTGGACACCTTGGATGGAGTATTCTATTTATACCTTGATTCAGTGGGATGAATCCATATTTTCTACCCCATTGGATCATGCTTGCTTACACTCAAATAGGAGATGTTTGGTGTGACATGTTCCTAGAACTCGAACTAGTGCCCAACTGATTTTTCATTGAGATTATCTTTTAGACTCGATGAGGATGTCTTGGTCTTTGACACCTTGGATCTATCCCTTTGTGATATGACTCTTTTACATAAAAAACAAATGTGAAAAATATGATATTCTAGATTATACAGTTTGGTCGTGGATGTTTTTGACAATTCAGGTTGTACATCAACGATGTGGTTGACAAGGCATGTAGGGTTGAAAAGAAAGGTTGTGTTTTTTATATATGAAATATTTCTAGTTTTCTAGTTAGAGGATCTTGATCGGCTTATGTATGGGGGCTTGTGGGGAAATAGTAATGACCTGAACTTTTGATTAATTATTTTGTTTCCTAAAAATGTATGTCTTACTATGTCATAATAAATAAAAATATATAATTAGAAATGAAATATGACCATCGGGTTATGACCGTTATATGACCGTTGGTTAATATGACTATTGAAAAAAAAAATAATTTGTTACATTATTATTATGATTAATTAATAGAAAATATAATGGATTATTAGTACATAAAGAAGAGTCAATTGCCTCATCCAATAAACTTTTTCCATATGACGATCATTTTTCGGAACATTAGAACGATGTAGTGTAAATGGGACTTACACTAGTCCAAACCCAAGTTGAGCTTCAACATTTTATTCTTGAATAATATATCCTATGGGAGAAACTCATGTTGATAGAAATCACCACTCAAGAAATGTTTTCTAAACCACCCCAATATTATATCACCATTGCACACCATACCTTTTTGAAATATGTGGTTGTAATAAGGGGTTATTTAACGAGGCCTTAGTTACTTTGTGTAATCAATCTGTATAAATAAAATTGTTGTTATGCTAAAATAAACATCATTTTTGAATTTAAAATATCAAAATTAATATAGGATGAATTTTTAGAATTTTTCTAAGAATATTCATATTATTGATTAATATTGAAAAAAATATAGTGTTTTAAAATATTTTTTATATAATAAATAATTTATACTGTGAAATGATCTTCAAAAAATGGACATACACATTAGTGATCTGTAATAAATTTAGAGCCCGATAAGTTAAAATTATTTTTTAGTGAATAGTAACTTATAAATAGTAATACTACCCTTATGAATAGTTATATGACCAATGAAATATTAACCTCATTTAAGGAAGAATAAATATAATTTTGGCATCTTGAATTGTAATGTGATATAAAAATATATTAAAATAACTGTTTTAGAAATTATTATTTAAGTATTAGTTTTTTTAGTAAATAAAGGCTTAAACAATTATAATTTATAGAAACTTAATTTCATAAAATTGAGTAGATATTTTAATTCATAACATTGAAATAAGTTTATGGTGAATTTATGTGATTTTTATAAAATGTTTTGTTTTTCAGTGAAAAGTAAAAATACAGATTTTGAGTTTTCAGTGTTTTTTATGACATCATAATGATGTAACATTTATTTTCAAAATGATGGTCAACTCATCCGGATTAAAAATATTATATGAGGTTTCCATGTGAGCAAACCCATGGAAAAAAATCATGGGATAGCACATGGATTTGAAAAAACCATCGATGATGTGTCCCCAAATATTAATGAAAAAATCATTCCCTTTTGATATAAATACCAATATATTCCTTTGTTTCTATTCATTCAAAATTAATCATCCATGATGTTATGAATGGTATGCCTCCCAATGAGTCCTCCCAAGGTATTATCAGTCCCTCATGGTGCTGATTGTAGTGTTTTAAAAGTTACTCTCCAAGGTAAGGGAATCCCCAACACCTCTTTTCCATTAAAGTTATCTATTTTGTGGTATGTCTTTAAAAATAAAAGAATATTAAGTGTGTGACCTGATAGTGATCCAACACATTTTGTAATGAAAATAATCTCTATAGATGACATGTTTTGTGATACCTTGGTGAATAAATTTGGTAATTTTTATGACACCTTGGGGATGGACCATGATGATATGATTATGAATATATAGAATATACAATGTATCCACATTTTAATTCTCTGATTTAGGTAATTATTATAATCATTTTCCTCTTCCTCAAGCCTTTATAAAATTCTTCATGTTATTATTGATATTGAAGAAGTTCACATGTATTATTTTTCACTTATTTTCCATTACTGGGCCTTATGCTCACCATTTCCTTTGATGTATGTCCCTAGATTATGAGGTATAGTAATTGTAATTAGGATGAAATTTTCAAGAAACTTTTCAAGCGGATTAAAATAACGTAAAATGTTTTCATGTATTATATACCATATTTACAAGACACTAGAATTTAATGATCCTCTATTTTTAAAATGGACTGAAATGCTATGTAATAAAAATGTGGGATTCCATAGTTGGTATCAATGAATATGTTAGTTATATTTGGAAATTATGATTTTAAATTATTAGAAAGAACCATAAGAAAATTATAAAATATTATAAAACATTTAGGTATTTTGATGAAATATTAATTAAGTGGTTTCAGAACAAATAAATCCCTATGTGGATACAAACGAGTGGATATGGCTCTGGTACAGATGTATCTATGGGTAAAACCTAAAAAAATCACTTTTATCTAGAATCAAATGGGAACTAGTGAATGACAACTGGTCTTGATGCACTCATAGTTGGACACTCCTAGCGGATATGTTTGGTTAATAAAAATATTTTTACATATAACTATGAAGGACTTATAGAAAATTTTAATTTTTGTTAAAGAATAATATTTTTAAGAATGAAGTTTTAGGTCATAAAAATCCTTTACATTTAAAAGATTATTAAATTAATTATGTTTATCATTAATTTTTTATTCTATTTGAAAATGGCGTGAAATAGGAGGAACCATGAAAATGGTGACCATAATAGACCATACACTGACAACCCTCTAATGGAATACTGAATGGAAACATTCTTGAGAATGATGAACCAACTGACTAATGTTATAGGGAATAACATGAATCAATATGAGAGACTGATTTCGCCATAAATGGAGAAAAATTCTATTGAGTCCTTTATTCATAAATGACCACTAATGTTTAGTTGATCTACCCACCCATATATTATACAAAAATGGATCAGCTCTGTCAAAAAGATCTTTTATGGACTCCATTGATCAAAACAATAGAAGGTCACCATTTTTTTAGCGCCTAGAGGGACAAGCTAATCAGTGGTGGGAATTGATTAAAAACATGAGGACAACAGGGGATATAGAAGCTTTGGAGTGATAATAGTACATTGGAATATTCGTTAGTATGTATTTACCTCATTCAATGGGAATAAAAAATGAGAAGGAATTTCATGATCTGAAGGAGAAGAAGAATGAATCTCTGGGTTACAATGAGATGAAAATCACAAAAAAAATTCATTACACCACATGCTTTTTCATCGATCCTAATAAGAAGGTTGATGGATTCTTTTATGGATTATGATTTCATCTACAAAAGAATCTTGACACCTGAGACTATGATAGCTATGATTAGATCATGCAGTGTTCTATGAAGGTTGACCTGGTGTTTAGTGAGACGCAATGGTCCCATAAATCCAATGAAAAGAAGATATAAATTGATCCAATATTAGGGAGGTGATTTGATCAGGGAATAGGTGGAATTTAAGTGTAATATACCACATTAAACAGTTGTGGGAAGAATCATTCAGTGAACTACCTTCTCATGAGAAGGATGTGTAACAAGTGTGGAAGAGGTGGGAATATCACTGAGAATTATTATAGTGTGGCGAAGCCTCAACTTACCAATACTAAAGACAAGGGTAAGATAGTGTAAGCCCTACCTGAATTCCAACACATCAATTGTAGATAGATTGGGATCTTTTCTAAACACTATCCAAATCATAGGGTAGTTGAGGAAAATCACCATCAGCCTCAGGTTAGGCCAATAGAGAAAGGTCATGATATTTCTACCATGATGAATGAATTTGAATCTCCAAAGGAAATGGTGTATGGTACTCTTATTGTTCTCTCAAATCTAGAAAGTAATTTTTTGATTATGGTTTTACACATTACTTTATTTACTACATGTTTCCAAATAATTTTTAATCAACCCTTAAATTGATTAAAGTTGAGTTATTAGTCAAGAATCCTTGGGGGATTATCAAATTATCATTATTTTTTAGAAACTCGAGTATTTACATTAGTGAGAAAAATCATATCGCAAATATAGTAGTCATTCCTAGGATGGAATTCAACATTATAATTTGGATGAATTGGATCTCAATGTATAACACTAATATCAAATGTAGAATAATGTAAATATAAGTAGTATTAAATTGAAATCCTATAGCTATCAATTAAAGAGAGATATCTCGACACAATTTTTGTCTAAAACAACCACCTATCGCCTTGTTTATGGAGTTTATTATTGAATATTAAAAAGAATATAAGAGTAAAAGGATAGAGAATTTCCCCATGATTTATGAATACATTAATGTATTTCTTAAGGACTTACCTAGACCTCCCACAAAAAGAGAGTTACATATCTCCATTTAACTCAGATTTGGATCACATACGATATCAAAGACCTCATATACAGTTGATAATATAGACCTGTAGGATTTAAAGAAAAACTCCCAGGTCTTTTGGAAAAAGGATTTATCCGACTGAGTGTGTCTCCTTATAGAGTTAATGTTCTATTTGGGAAGAAGAAGGATGTTTCTATGTATATATAATATGATTATAGAGAATTGAATGTGATCTAAATGATGAAAAAATACCCTCTTCCATGAATTGATGACTTATTTGATCAAATGCATGGGGCTCACTTCTTCTCCGAGATTGATCATAGATCTAGTTATAATCAATTGAGGGTAAATAAAGAATAGATTCCAAATACCACATTTTGATCAATATATGGGCATTATGATTTTATTATTATTCCATTCAGATTCACTAATTCATGTACTATGTTTATTTATTTTAAGAATTGTGTCTTTAAAGACTACCTTGATAACTATTTGTTAGTTTTTATTGATGATATTCTGATATATTACAATATTCTAGAGGATCATGAAGAACATATAAGGGTTATATTGAAATCTATGAGGATGGAGAGGTAATTTAGAATGTTTAGAAAGTGTAAATTTTATTTACAACAAGTTTCTTTCTTGGGAAACATTATAACCAATAAAGAAATATCAATTGACCCTGTAAAGAAAAATGTAGTGGATGAGTGGCCTCAACCCACAATAGTATATGATAGTTGTGTCTTCCTTGGGTTACAAGGATATTATAAAAGCTTTGTGAAAAACATTCCATGAAATTCTAATCAATTATCCATGTTAACATGAAAAGTGGCTAGGTTGGTTTGGACAAAGGAGTGTGGGGAATTTTTCCATTAGATGAAGAAGAGATTGGATACAACACCCATGTCAACTCTTCCCTCAATTATAGAAGGATTCATTATTTTTACTGATGCATCACTAAATAGTCTTGGGTGCATCATCATGAAAAATTAAAAATTCATTGCTTAGGCATATTGATAGTTGAAGCCTCATGAGAAGAACTATCCAACAAATGATTTGGAGTTGGATACAGTTGTTTTTTCTATGATGATATGGAGGCACTATATTTATGAAGATAAATTTCATATATACACAGGCCATCAAAGATTGAAGAATATTTTCACACAAATGGAATTGAACATGAGAAAGTGTTGATGTTTTTAACTTCTTAATGACCACGATTGTTTAATTCATTATCAACCTTGAAGAGAAAACAATGTTGCTGATGTATTATGTAGGAAACACCTTGTTGTTATAGAAATGATTATGATTCAAGGAGAACCCTTAATCAAAGACATATTAATATGGACATGGGAATTATAAGGGAAGGGTAATCATCAACCCTATCATAAACGAATTTTCATCCATCATTACTAGATAACATCAGGACATCCAAAAAAAAGATACTTTGTTATAGAAGATGTTTGATACTGTGAAGAATTGGATGTTTTCAGAGTTCAATATTGAACAATAAGGTGTAAAAAAATTTCAAACCAGGCTATGCGTTCCATAATTTAGAGAAATAAAAAAGGAGCTAATGTATGAAGATTGTAGCTCAACATTCCCTATAAATATTAGAAGCAATAAAATTTATAGGGACCTTTGTGATCATTATTGGTGGGATAACATGAAAAGGGAGATTTCCAACTACACTAAAAGGTTCTTGGTGTTTCAAAAAGTGAAGGAAGCGTGATAAATTCCAAAAAGGGTATTACAACCACTACCTATATTATCATTGAAGTGGGACAATATCACTATGGACATTGTCACTGGTCTCCTAAAAAGTTTCAAGGGAAACAATGTGATATGGGTCATAGTGGACCATCTCACAAAGACATCCCATTTTATCTCTATTCAGGAAGATTTCTATATAGATCAAAATATAAGGATTTACATGAGGAAAATTTTAAGGATAAATGGGGAACCACTCTCCATCATATCTAATCATGAGATAAGGTTCACATAAACATTATGGGGATGTCTTTGACATTATCAGGGTAAAAAATTGAATTTCATTATGTCCTATCATCCCAAAATTGATGTCCAATCTAAATGGACTATTAAGACACTCAATGAAATGTTGAGAACATTCTCATTGGACTTAAAAGGTGGATGAGATCAACATCGTTCATTATTTGAGTTCTCTTAAAAAAACATCCATTCGAGCAATCAAATGGAACCCTATGAAGATCTATATGGAAAGCTATGTAGAACATTTAATTTTTGGGATGATTCTAGCAAGAAAGATATTCTTGGGCATAATATTGTGAAAAAGATGACAAAAAAGTTCCATGCCATCCAATAACACATAAAGGATTCTCAAAGTCAGTAGAATAGCTATACCGATAATCAGTTAAGGGACATGGAGTTTGTAGTTGGTGATAATGTCTTCCATCAAATTTCACTATGAAAGAGAGTCATGCTATTAGAAAATAAAGGGAAGCTCGACCCTAGGTAAATTCCCCCTTATGAAATCCATGATAAAATATGAGAATTGGAATATAAGATTTCACTTCCTACAAAAATAGATCATGTTCAATATGTTTTACATATATCTCTCTTAGGGAAGTTCATAACTAACCCTTCACATGTACTAAACCCAAAGGTGATACAACTGGAACATGACCTCTCTTATGGGGAGAAGGTGGTGGAGATATCGTATCGTAGATATAAGGTTCTATGCATCATGACTACCCAACTTATTAACATGTTGCAGAGGAACCAAAAATATGAGGAAGACATAGGGGAACTAGAGGAGATTATAAGGCACATGTACCCAGATCATTTCTCTTATGAGAGTACGAGATGAAATATTGGGGATGGAATTTCATAAGGTTGAAAAAATGTAACAACCCAAAATTTTGAATACTTTTTTTGTTTCCTTAGAATCTATGTTTTTCTATTTCATAATTTATAAAAATATATATGTTTAAATAAAATGAGACCTTCATGTTTTTACCATTATATGATCATTGGCTAATATGACTATTACAAATAATGATTATTTTTAACATTATATTTATTGATTATAAATAGAATTGATAATAGAAAATTAGTTCTGAAAGAAGCGTGGATGGCCTCATCCACTAGAAGAGGCCCATAAGAAGCCTATTTGTCAGAGTTTCGGAAGGATTTATCCTCACTTGGCTTTTCTTTGGACCAATCTGAATTTGAGGTTCAACCCGTTATACTTGAACTAAATCACCTAGAATATAAGATTTGGTTGATAGAAATCACCACAAGGGAAATGTTTTCTATTTATCCCCAATATTTTATCACCATTCCACACCTTACACTTAGGTCATGAGTGAGTGTAATAAGGGTTTATGTAATTAATCCTTAGTTACACTAGGCAATCTATTTATGTAAATAAAATTGTTGTTATTGTAAAATAAACATCATTTTTGAATTCCAAATATCAAAATTAATCTACAATCAATTTTAAGTATTTTTATATGTTTCATTTTTTTGATGAATATTGAAGAAAGGGAATATTAATATATTTTTTATACATTAAATAATGGAAACTGTGTAATGGTTTTTGAAAAAACGGACATACACAGTTGTGATCAGAATGAAATTTAGATTCTGGTAGGATCAAATTAATTTTTTATGAAGAGTAACATATGAATTGTAATATTACCCTTAGTAATAGTAATATTACAAATGAAATATTAACCTCACTTATAGAAGTATAAATATAATTTAGGCTTCTTGAATGGTAATGTTATATAATAATATAAGTAAAAACCGTTTTAGAAATTATTAATTTAGTATTAGTAATTTTTCGACTAAATAGTGATTTTACATAAGAATTAAATTTATCATATGTAGAAAATTATTTTCATACAATGGAGTTAATTTTGGAATTTAGAAGATCAATATTATGTTTGGGCAGATTTATGATATTTTTATAAAATATTTTGTTTTTCAGTGAATAGTTAAAATACAGTTTTGAGTTTTTTGTCTGTGTTTTCACATCATAATGTTTTAATATTTAATTTAAAATTATATTAGACTATTTTGGATTAGAAATATTATTTGAGGTGTACATTTGGAAAAAATGTGAATTTACCATGGTAAAGCCCATGGTTTTCCAAATACCACTAATGTGGTGTCCTTCAAAATTTCTAAACAATTCACCACGTTTACTATAAATACCAAGAAATTCATTCGTTTGTCATAATTGAAAATTCATCCTCAAATAATTTATACTATTTATACCTTCCAAGGACTCTTAACAAGGTTTAATTAAGACCCAATGATCGCGATCATAGAGTTTTAGATGTTATTCTTCAAGTTAAGGGAATTCCCAACTTCTCTTCTACTTTCAAGTTCTCTTTTTTTATCTGGTATGTTTTTCAAATTTCAAGAAAATTTTCTTAAATAAATTTAATTATATCCCCCCTACAATATTATGATTTATTTATTAATGTTTAAACCTTATTAACTCTCTTTTTAATGTTTTATAAAACAATGTTTTATACCCATTATGCTCCTAAATTCTCTTCTCCAAATTTATCTCTTTTTATAAAGAAATTATTTTATTTTCATTGGGGAATACCTAAACCACTATCAAAATCAAGGGTATTCACATGGTTTTCCAAATTATATATTTTAATATTGGGATTAATATGCATGAAACCCACCATCATTTTGTGTGGGAAAAAATTGACAAAAGGAACTTGATTTTTATGCAGGTTTTAAAAAACCACGATATTGATATAAAACCCATTTATTTAATTCTCTATTAGTTTTTCATGAAATTTTTTATTATGATATATGTGGATCACATGAGAATAAAGACATATTATGGTTTTACCAATATATATCTCTAAGTTATTGGGTAAGTAAATTTATCTCTAGATATGAAAAGTTTTATGTTACCTTGGTGAAAAACCATGGTAATTTTTATGACACCTTGTGGATGGACCTCAGTGGTTTTATTATCAATGTATAAAATAATTGTTGTAGACAAATTTTAAATTTACGATTCATGTTTATATTTTTATCATATTCCTCTTTCTCTTGACTTGATGAAATTCCTCAGGTTCTTATTTATATTTCTCAAGTTCACAAGTAAATTATTTCACTTATTTCCTGTACTGGGCCTTCGGATCACCATTTCAATTAATATAAGTCCCCAGGTTATTAGATACATTAACTTTACTTAGGATGTAATTTTGAGGAAGCCTTGAAATTGGATTAAAGTAATTTTATATTTATTTCATGTATTATAGACCTTATTTACAAGACACTCGCCTTTAAAGATCCTCTGTATGGAAAATGTAATGAAATGTTAGGTAAAAAAATGAAGGGATTCCATATCTATTTGGTATTATTTTCATATATTAATTACTTTCCATGGTAACCCTTACTTACTTTTACTACATACCTGTTAACCTGTACACTATTTTAGCTTATTGTATTGCATATCATGGACTGTATAGACCATGTAGTGGTTACCAACTTGGATTATATATCATTACCTGTTTGGGCCGACGTTGGGTACCCAAAGAGACTAATCGAATGCAGGTAATGTTTTGGGAAATTGATGAAAGTGAGAGGTCTGATTTTTCACTAGTATTAGGATTAGGGGAGAATTGGACCGATATGAGGATCATAATACTATTTAGATATAGCATTTTTGGTATTTTTAATTTTTGATACATGTTTTCCTTTGTACTATTTTGTACCTATTTTTTGATTATTTACTAGACATATGACATGTATCATCAGCATCATTGTAAATGAGAAACATTCATCTATTTTATATTTTCCTATCTTGTTTATCTATATGTTTTGTACTTGTTAGGTATGAGTTTTCTATTTGACTGTAATTACTATTTCATTATGTTACACTCTACTGATAATGGAGTAGTGTCCCCAGGGAAATACCCTGGGCATTCAATATTAGTTGGCAGCCGCTGGCATTTTGGGTGACTCACTTAAGGCTACGTGACCGACCCATTTCAGTGAACATTAATGGGAATCTGGTTCTGGGACATTACATTATGGTGGTATACATGGGGTTCAATGGGATTTGGATAATCATATGCTACATAGTGTGTACATATGAAATATACACCATGTTGTTCCCTTGTTATAATGTTAGGATATATTCAGAGAAGAAAATATCACATAACATGTGACACAAGTCACACAGCTTGTTCCTTGACCTGGTGACTCATCAAGTAATCAGAGAGGTACACGGGTGTGGAAATGGGTAGGTGCATGACATGTAAAGGTTACACAGGTACAACCCGGTACTCCAACATGGCCTAGTATATATGCATGGTAGTGTACATAATCACAACATGGAGGACATAGGAATATCCTTGAGTAAATGTGCATGGTTTTGGGAAGAAGAGAAGTCTCTTGGAAGACAGGACACACTGTATACTACTAGTACATGTCATGTACCTTCCATAGGGGTGGATTGATTAATTTTTCATGACGGTTATTAGAATAGTGGAAGCACAAAGTAGTGGGAGATATATTAAAATTTATTTTAATAATAATTTACCTAAATGAAGAGTGATGATCTTGAATTTAAAAATTACATTTTATTTAGTCAATATTCATAAAAATAACTTCATTTTCTTAGGAAAATCCGTCGTTGGTGAATGTTAATCAATGAAAAAGACCCCTTATGATTAATTTTGATGCAGTATGAGTATCTATGGATAGAATGTCTCTAGTGGGGATTCTCAAATACACCTATGATCTACGAGGAACACCACTCGATCTTTGAGTGCTAATGTGGAGAGTCGAATATCTTGCATTGTTAGTTATTGATTTATCATTCATTATTTGTGAAGAAATATCACTTGAACATCTCATTATTTAGAGGGAGATAGAAGGAAGAGTTGTAGATAGTTCATTGTTCATTGTAATTCAATATTTTCAATATTGGGTCTGATATTCTATACACAATATACATAATAGTTTATTTATAGGGATTGTGTTTAGGATAAAATAATAATTTATTACATTATTTATATTAAATAATATTTAATTGTTAATTATAACCCATTAAAAATAATTATATTATCATTATTATTTTGTGGCATGCACCAAAATACATAATAATAAATATTATTTAACTGGGTTGTTAACTAATATTTTTCACCAGACACAGTCTTCTTCCATTCAAACTTCTCTTGCAGTTAGTGAACAACCAAATAAAAATTTATTCATAAATAAATATTTCATTCACATATGAGTGAAAAAATATTTTTTAAATATTAAATAAAATTATTATATATAATTTTATTCACATTCTAAGGAATAAATATATATTTATTTTCTGTGATCAATAAAACATGAATAAAATTATTCCTCAAACATGACAATAATATTTATTCCATTAATTAAACTCAAATATATTTTAATCAATAACAATAGAAACACATAGTGTATGGCTGTCTAGGATTAGATACCTTTGGTATAACGTGATGTTTTCCTAAATTCCAATATAACTTTCTATAAATAGTTTATTGGACAAAAGAGAAAAAATTATTTTTCTATCATCGACAACAACATACAAATGAAATCAGTGTAATATAATCCATTTATCAAAATAACTCATCAACCAGGTTTCAAATCTATTTCACTAGCCTATATTATTAATATTATATTCTTTGACTATTTAAAATAAACACAACGTTACACCATGAATATGAAATTTAATGATATGGTTTTATTCCAATCAAATGGCTAAGATTTGAGCTTGAATAAATATATAAGGGATAAATCATTGCTTAACTAATCCATTAAATACATGACAATCATGGGGATCCCATCATACCCTACTTTCCTCCACTGTGGAATTATGGTTTTGGTTAGTAAATATATGTTCATGAGTCATATATTGAATAAATGATAATATTAATGTCTAAGTACTATTACACATGCTCATATATAGGAATATCTGATGACACCATAACATGCATAATCCAACTAATGGGTCAATTATCATAATATTCTTTCATGTATATTATGAAGAATAATCATCATGAGAAGAAAAATCATCCTCTTATGATCACTCTCAGTTGAAATTATAAATAAAACCTGTCCAACCATAGATAATTATCCAACTATAGAAGTATATCAAGAATAATTTCATAGAACTTCCAACTTCTCATCATAACAGTAAACTGAATGAAATTATCAATGTGACAAAGATCCAAAGACTATATTATATTAATAACATTTATAAAAATTATCAATATAAAATAAAATGTTAAAATAATTTTTAATAAATAAATGATAAATTTAAATAAAGTATAATAAAGTGGTTTTCGGAGGAAAACTATAAAATAATTCAACATGGAATACACACAACTGCCTAAGAATTTTAGTCCTCAAAAACTAACAAGCTAATCATGTTTCTGCTAATTCAAGGATTTGTTCAATGGGTCCACCATGTTGTCTTATATAAAAATACTACCCACTGTAATATCTACCCTTTATTTAAAATTCATCAATAGATGATTCTTAAGAAGTATGTGTTTCACTCATTAATGTGACATTGTCTCTTTTGGGAAACCCAATGGGCTAGCGCTATCACAATATAGTTTGAAATGATCCTTACTAATTGGTACCACATAAATATCATGGAAAAAGATTCACATCCATTCTACTTCATTACCTTACTTAGAATCCAAAATATACTTTGAATCTATTGTCCAATCATTGACCATAACCTTCTTTTATTTCTTCCATATAACATCAACTCTAATAAAAGTGAATATGTATCCCATTTGTGACTTCATATCATATTCATCATTTAGGAAACCTACCTATGCATATCCTTTGATGACTAGTCTATGATCTCTTATATATACTTGGGTAATATCCATAGTACTCATGAGAAACCTAAGGATAATGTTGACATCCATCTAATGGTTGTAAATTTTATCAGATTGATATTGTCCTAATGTACAAAATGTGAAGACAACATCTAGCCTAGTACATAAAAGGTAAAACTTGTTTAACACAATCACTTACCCATTTGGAATTGTTTCAATTATTTTACATTCCCCAGGTGTCTAAGGACACATTTTCCTAGAATGATGAATCCCATGTGACACTAGAAACAATCGCTGCTTGGATTGTTCTATACCGAATCACTTTAGTATCATTTCTATTTATGTATTTTGACATTGGATGAGTAGTCTCTTGGATATATAAAGATGGATCTTGATCCTAAGATTAGATTATTATTCTCCTATTTCTTTTATGAAGAAGCATTTATTGAAACACATCATAATAGATTTTAAGACTCGTATTTCATATCCTATGAGCAATATTCCATCAACATATACTATTATGGAAATGATTGTATTCCCACTAAACCGTTTGTAGACACAACGATGAAATTCAATCTTTATGAAACCGATTTCTATTTTGTCTTCAACAAATATATTTTTCCATTAATAATATTCATTCTCTAATCCATAAATTTATTTATAAAATATTTATATCATATAGGAATCTGTTAGATACAAAATCCATTTGGGTTGTGTCATATAGATAATATCCGGAAGTTTCGAGTATAAAAATGGTGTTTTGAAATCCATTTTCTAAATATCATTGTCTTGGTAATCCTTAATGGAATTTATAATTTTGATGGACTTATTCATTGTAACTAATGAAAAGTTTTCATCATAGCTGATTTCTTAAAACTATTTAAACCCTTTTACAACCAGTCACACATTATCGGTATATACTTGTCCTTCTATGTCCAATTTATTTTTCAATATCCATTTGAAGCCAACAAGACTTACATACACTTAAATATATATGATAATACAGATATTGTTTTGGTATATGGATTCCATTTTAGAATTCATGGATTTTTTATACTTGAAAAAATTGGTGCCACATAATTATAATTTATTGGTTAGAGGATCATTATTATCATCTAATAATGATTCAACATCTATAGTGACTATTCAAACATAACATTATTGTTCACTAACCTCTCTTCTACTTCTATATAGTACCTGTGTGCCCAGAATTGTTTCATCCTTCATGTTTCTTTGTGAAATATGTTCCTTTACAAACTTATGGGTACCTTCATCCAACTTCATTGATGTCTATCCTGCCCCCACTATATATTCTAGATATGTGTTCAATATCAAAGAATATAGCATGTATTTCCATTTTAATGTTCTTTTTCTTAGGGGTATTATTGGTTATATCCCTTTGTTTCTTTTAGGTATCCTATGAACGTACAATTTGTTCCTCAAGGAGCATGTTTTTACATAACGTGCCTATAAAAAACACTTCACATCCCCAAAAATGTAAATTTGATAACATGGGTTGTCATTCACTACAAAATTAACATGTAATACCATTTATCAATTTAGTTGGTACTTGGTTTAGTAAATGTGTGAATGTCTATAACATGTATCCCAAAAATGATAAGGTGAAAGTCACATGAATCATCTTTCATCTCACCAATTCCAATATGGAGTAGTTACTACTTTCAATTACACCACACCACTATCTTTTATTGGGATGATTGAGTTTGGATACGATTACATACACTCATAAGTTATCAATGATGTCTTCATTTACATATTCCCCACCATTGTCTGAGTGAAGTTTATTAATCATATTACCAGAATGTTTATCAACTTCATTCTTGTATTCATTGAATTTATAAAATGAATATAACTTATAATTCAAAATTTATACATATAAATTTATATTAAAATCATCATTAAATGTATTTAAGTATGAGTACCCACCCCATTCTTCAACAGGAAATGGTCCACACACATCAGTATGAACCAATTCATGAATATTTTTTCCCTTTCACATTTCTCACTAAATGGTGTTTCAGTCATTTTTCCTTGTAAACATGTTTAAAATAAAACATGTGATTTTATATAAAAATAATATAAATATCCCACTTGTTTAATTTATTCATGATCTTTTAATTTACATGACCTTGCTGGTGATGAAAAAGCTCAGTCTGGTATGAGTCATGTGAAATAACATTGTTATAGATTACAATTATTTTTTTGTAATCGATGACATAATGATGATTATTTAAATATTCCATACTATAAAATTTTTTATATTTATAAAATATAAAAAATGTACATCAAAATTGTAAAACATATCCATCTATATTAATTCTAGATATAGAAATAATGATTTGGGTAATATATGGAACACAATAACAACCATTAAAACCCAATATCACTTGGTTTGGCAACATGAGGTGGTATTCCCCAATAGATATAGGTAATATTTTAGCAATATTGGATACATATAGATATTACACCTTCATTAAATCATTCTTAATCTACATGGTTCATGTAGTGGAATACAAATGTGATAACAAGATGATTTTGTAATACCCAATTTTGGGAAACAGATTAATCACACATTAATGAAATCCACATGAAGCTTCCCCATTATTATTTGGATGGTTAAAACCTTTTTTATCAAATATCCCTTATTTCCATAATCAAAAAAGATATCACCTATATCTATTACTTTCCTAATTATGTTCCTCTAATTAGAGGGGTGTTAAGAAGCATTGAGATTAAATATCATTTTTCTTTTTTTGATTGTTAACCAAAATGATAGAAGAATTTTCATGCTTTGTATCCTTATCTACCTGGAAAATAAGTTTGGTAAGATCTAGAAAGTCTTATCGATATTTTCAATATGAAAATACAAAAAAAAGGACATTCTTTGAGAGTGTGATGCTAGAATGAGGTTCATGTCTAGTTCTTCATGGATCTGAAACCTTAATACCTCTAGGCTCTCAATGTAGCCAATGGTCGTGACTACCCGAGGTCTGGTGTGGGAACCCCCCATAGGCCACCTCTCTGAAAGAGTTTCTTGAAATCTAAAATTTCTCGTGTTTATCTCTCTCCTTTTAATGACCATGGAGGTGCTCAAGTATGCTATATGCATCCATGTTTTCATGAGACTCCATGAGTTCACTAGATATAGAAGAAAGAATCAAAAATTAAACATCGACTGAATCATTCCTATTTTTCTCATACACCTAGTACTCTAAATCACTAAATTATTTATCAATTGAATAAAGAATTCATAATTGTAGAACATAATATTTACATTCATTGTATATAATAACACAAAGGTGTCTTAAGCACTCGTGGAAGTTACAACATGTTTTGATGTTTTATTTTTTCACTATTGATCATATGAATTGTTTGTATGGTGAAAATTCCATTTTATTCTATAATATAAAATATAATATTATTAGTAAATTTATTGATTAAAAATTATTTAATAAATAATATATTAGTTTTGTAATTTTTATTAAATATCCCATAATTTTATCAAGTTCTAAAAGTCACTACCACTGAACATGGAATGTACAGTTTCTAGGATATTCTACTTGAAATGATACATATTCCCCTTTTCACAACCCCATTAAGGGTTTTTAGTGCTACCTTAGCGTATTTTTATATTCATGTATTTTCAAACCATGGGCATGAATCACCTTTAACTTTTGAGTTGACTCCCATATCATGAAATCCTGACTTGGATTTCTTTAACACTTCCATCCAAATTTCAGTAACTCTAGCAGGGGTTACTCGTATTGGCATAAAATGTTTTATACTATCCAACCCATTTTTAATATCACCCTGTATAAAATTAATTTCCATAAAAGGGTTAATAAAAATTATGGTTCCATTTATTTTCATTCCTAATTAAGTAATGGATGCCCCAGTATGACTTAATATTTATTTGATAGATTTTAGTTTTTTTACATATATTTTTTTCTCATTTTATCCTAGAAATGTCCTGCTATTATTATGTATATGTTTGTTAATTAAATAACCAATTTGGATAAAAACATTACTTATAATTCATTGATATAATTTCAAACTATTTACATTATTCAATTTATTAATGTGATCTCTTCCTTGTATCCCAAAAATAAATAATTTCATAGAATTAAAAAAATGTAAATGATATGATTAAGATATTATCTAACTGTTTATTTAATAAGTAAACATTAAATAAAACTTTGAACTTTGTGAATAAATCCATTTTATTGTATTTCAAAGATGTATAACAGAGTCTCGCAATATTCTGTTAATTACAATTTTTTATTACTCACACACATTATAACGTCCTGACCCGGAAGCCACTAAACTGGTGATCTGAGCTGGTTCTCCGCAAGGCCTCAAGCGTGCCTCCCCGTACACCTGAGCTACTGAATACCAGAAAGGGACTAGGTTGTGATAGTGGGGAGACTATGAACTCATAAAAAATTATGTTAATTGTGGAACTGTTGCTGCCCGATCAATAGAACCACTCAAGCATATCTACACGATCATTCAACATTGGGCCTCAGACCAATCTTCTATGAAACTCATGATCCACCTGAAAAGAAGAAATAAGGTCTACACATACACCAAGGTTCACATGAAGGGGTATGAAATAATCTCAATAGGGAACCCCGACAAGAAACCTATAACTGCACTGTTAAAATCGTATGCAACAGCAATATGCTCAGTTTAACTGAAACACAACAAAAGGAAGTAAGCCAAAAATACAACCACCGTCAAACATAGGGTATATAATCCATGTCACCTGGGAAAGTGCCACCATGGATGTCCATATCTATATATGTACACATGTATAGTCCCATACCAATACACATATACATAAATATGAATATTAATTATTAGGTGAATCAAATAATCAGAAACCACATCAACAGTCGATCCTTGGGACCATAAGCCTGATCTCCTAGACATGATTTTCAAGGGAATGGAGCTGGACATTGTGCCACTCAAGTTGTGTATCAATAAGTCGATCTATGGGTCTGTAATCTCGTTGACATGTACCTACTTCAACCAACGCTTAAAAATGTATGTGAAGAAGAAAAACAAAAACAAGTATCCCTCTGGGATGTACTCAAAGCCTAACCCCCCTAGTTCAACTAATCAAACAGAAGACATAAATAAAAAACACACGAACACTGGGGAAACTCTCACAGCCTAACCCCTTTAGTCTCATGCATGCAATGTCTCTCTGAGGAAGCCCTCACCATGAATTCCCACTATAGTCTTTTAACGTTAAACAACATACTCTCTGAAGAAGAATTAAACGTTAATTCCTCCTATAGTCTCATAATGATAACTATAAACACTATGGGGGAGGACACAATGTCAATCCCTTCTATGGTCTCACATGATAAATGCAAACACTCAGAGGGAGCACTCAACGTCAACCCCCCTATGGTATCAAAACGATAACTACATACTCTCTGAGTAAGAACTCAACGTCAATTCCACCCTATAGTGTTTTAATGATAAGTATAGACACTCTGAGGGGGCACTCAACGTAAATACCCCCAATGGTATCAACACACAAGGTTCCCACAACCCTGTGTAAAGTAATCATGCACAAACAATATTTATCGGCCAAAGTAAACCTCGAGAAATACTTGGATAATAGTCTACAACATATCACAACCTTACAGACTAAACCGCACCATCCTAACACTAATAGGCATGGAAACAAGGAATCCAAATAGGATAAGCTAGACCAAATGGTAAAAATCAAGAAACATGGAGAAAAACCCCACAATAAGGTAAATAACACTATTTACAATCCAATTACCTATACGCAGGAACACAAGGAATAGTATGCATCATAACAAACAAGAAAGATGCCTCACATCAGGCTCAACATACACCAAACAGAAAGCACCTCTGGTAACCACTACAGTATTAGCAAACCAAGTCAGATATAAACATACAAGTGAGGGTGGCCTGAATGCCCAACCCAACAATACATCCATATCCCCAAGGGATTACCGGTTTGGCATGGTTTCTAGGTGACACCCGAACACCATCTCTTCCCAAACCTAACGTAACAAATCAAGGTCATTCAAACAACGGGAACACACTAAGTCCCTCAAGTCAAACACAAAGGAGGCATCATACTCGGCACCCCCAGGTAAACACATATGAAGGCATCCTAAACGGGATACCTAGAGAATAGTAAGTGAGGAATCATACACAGGATCCTCAAATTAAAAAAAAATATAGGCATTCCATAACATGGGTCCTCTCAAAGAAAAAAGGAGAGAGATCATACAATTCACACCCTATGTCAGCACAAAACTAAAGGAATCGCTCAGGGGATCCTTAGAAGTGCCCGATCTCACATCCTCACAGGCCAGAAGGGAACGTCGCACAAGGGTAAAATCCTATGTAGCATATTTTACATGAGATATCTCACAACACATCTCACATTAATGGTCTAAACTAAGTTGGTCTGAACACCCAACCATCATCCATGCTAAGTCCCACTCTCAGGCATCAACTAAACTCGATAACTGGAGGAAGAACCTCTCCATTTAGATAGAATCCCCTAAAACACCATTTAGATGACCTTTAAATGTAAAAAGGATTCCAATATTTCGATCTACACAAAAAAATGCTCAGAATGGACTACTCAGACACCCAATTCTAACTTCCATGGCATAAGTTATCCCAAAACTACTAATCTAAAGTAGTACATGGCACGGGCACATGGCCAGACCGATGGGGTCTACCTGTGTAATAGTGCACGGTGTGTACTATTCACAAAATGTCACTCCATGTGCGTTTTCACCCAAACACATGCCCACGTGACACTACATGGCGTGAACTTATATTACACGACGTGTACTCCTTAAAAACCACTATTCCATGTTCTATTTCACACGGCCGGTCACACAGCCACCCAATACATGACAAGTACTCAAAGTACACACTGTGTACTCAAGCAAAATCTATCTTCCTTGAATGGGAATAACACAATTTGTTATCCAAAGAACACACGCCATGTATTTTGGGTTTTCTGATGGGAAATTCCTCAAAACGTCTAAAATGCTCGTTTTCACCCCCAAAATAATAAATCCGTCCTCAAGTGGAAACAAGTAATAAATATAAGGATTTAAAGACATAATACTTTTTAAATGTTATATATTGTGAAAACATAAACATCCCAACCTTTGGGTGGAAACCGCTGAAGCTTTAGTTTATTTCACAGCTCACGGTTGTCGCACGCCGACTCAGCGTGTCGAGAGATTCAAACGGGTACCCCTCTTGCCTCACAACTCTCTTTATTTCTAAAACTCCAATTATCCCATATTTCCTGGCCTAGGAGGAGTTATAAGAGATGTGTGCATGGAAGAGGAGGAATTAAGAGTAGGAATAAATGAAATGAATAGGAAAAAATGAAAAAGGGCCCCGGGTTGGCCCCAGCGCCCGACATGAGTTTATGCATTCCGTAGGCTAAACTCCCCATTCTGGAATCAATAGCGCAGAAAAATTATCAATCCGACGCTCCTTTTAAATTTTAGTTCCAAATTAACTTGCACGAATAAATTAATATTTAATTTAATAATATTAAATATTTAATAATCCGCAAAAATTCGAACAGCTCAAATTTCCAACAAACTCTTGTCATATGGTAAACTCCCTATCCTTGGACCAACAAAGTTGTCCGAAAAACTATCCGAGCTCATATGGGATTGAAAAATGACCATTTAACCCTCCAGAGCATCCAACAACAAAAACTCAAATTTCTTCTCTAAAAGACAGTCTGAAAAAACATGTGTTCTTTTACACAGGTGAGAGGAACAAAAGGATTTGTTAAAGGGGATTACATAAATATTATTAGAAATGCATGTCCTACATAAGAATAGAGGTAGGTATGACTCATAGAACATAATTTAATTTAATATTAATCTATTTCAATCCAACACAATAAATTAAAATAAATAAATTCCATCACATACATCGATTATGGTCATGCTCGTGATCTATCATACATATAATAAATATGAAAAAGTAATGGTATGTCCTTCATTTATTTATTTGTTCATTATTGTTAAGATGAATGTGCATGTATTAATTAATTAATAATTTAATTAACTCCCTTTCATCTTAATGATCATCAGAACATAATTGGAGATAGCCTTTATTTATGGAATTCATGGAAATTAAATGGTAGAACAAATTAATATATATTTATTGCAATAAATTTATTAATTAGATAAAGTTAATTAAACCCAATAATAAATTTTCAAACACAAATGGTAAAAATTTATAAAATATGGGTTTAATGCTAAAATATTATATTTTTATCCAATTTAATTCATCCATTAATTGGGAGACTACATGGTGTATAATCCAGATACACACCATATATATCAGTTGTTGTGAATCCTGGTTACAGACATGGGGGTTCATCTTGTTCACTCAGCTAGAATAAATGATGTCTACCATACAACTATGAAACACCCCAATATTTCACCATATCTTTTCACTTTAAAGTAATTTAATAGCTTATATTGCACGCAATACCGACTTAGCTTGCATTATATGCAATATTGAGTTTCTTCGAAACATCACAATAGTATTATAATTATTTAAACGATATATAAATTTATCAATTAAATATTGTAATAAAAATTGAAACAAATAAATATTAAATTTTATTTATAGTTTTTTCACATTAATAAAATATATTTATAATGAAATGTATATGTTTTTTAAAATAGTTATATTATTAGAATAATTATTTTCTTAAAAGAACTAATTTTTATGTCCTTTTGTGAATAATAATATAATTAATTTTAGAAACTAATAATCAAATTGATTAAAAAGACATCATTTTAGAATTCAGAATATCAAAAATAGATTAAGATGAATTTTTCATATTTTTCGGAAAACATTAAATTTTTTATGACTAGTGAAAAACACTACGTTATTGTTTAAAACAATCCTTTTATTTAAAAATTAGTTTTTAATTAAATTTTTTTTAATGTAAACATAGCTACATAATTTCTATATTAGCCTACTTTAATTCATTTGAGTCATTTTATAAGAAGATTATATATGTAAAATTTTATTGAACGTTTTAACTTCTTTTACCCACCTTTTATGTATATTTGAAAATTTCCATAAGATGTAATATTACCTCTTCTATGAATTGAATTTCAAAAAACAAACATACACAGTTTTCAATAGTATGTAAAATGTGGTTCAATAGGTTGAACATTATTTTTTGTCAATAGTTCCTTTTGAATTTTTTTACCAAGATTATATATAAATAGTGTAATAAAAGATAGAAATAATATTATAATAATATCAAATTACTCCAACACATGTCCTAATTATATTGGATTATTTTATTTAGACCAAAATAAACCTTTTGAAAATATATGATCCTTTTTGATCCACATGGATTATATTAGGACATTTATTATATTTTCTTTAAAGAAGTGTTGAAAGTGTTAATTTCAAATTTCATTAACTAACCCATTTTTAATATAGAGCTATACGTATGATAAATTAAACAATAAAAATTCATTATAAATCTAAATATATTTTATACATCATGGTATTTTATTTATAGTATTTATACGTTAAATAATTAAATTAATTTATGACACAATAATGATGCAGTAATTACATTATTAATGAATGATTAAAATAATTGATTATATAAATATTAAAAATTAATGAAAATTGAATCTTTTTAGGCCATAGAATAATTTTATAGGTGAATTTTACATTTTAGGTTTTATTCAATTTATTTGTTTCTAAGTAATAATGTTGTTATGACTTTCACAACAAAAAAATATACTAGATAGTGTCAAAATTGGCATAAATGAGCTAAACAAATACTATTTTCTTAGATGATATTATATTCCTAAAAATATAATATTAGGTCAAAGGAAATATATAATGTTATATATGTAATTAATGAACCACTTGAGGTTTTCTTGGAATTTTATTGTAACTATATTATCCATGTACTATAAACATACAAGAAGACATGGTAAAAGTTAAACTATTTAACTAAGAGTTATATTTAAAAGATAAGGTTAATATGGCGACCTAAACTTTTCATAAACCTATTGGTTGAGAGTATTTTGACCCATAACTACCTTATCCTATAAATAAATACATTTTGATATATTATAAATTTAGAATTATTTTATAATAAAATTATATTTCAACCTCTTCCTGAAGTGCAACTCACATCTCTTATAAAAGGGTACATAGCCTTATCCAAAATTCACACCTCCAAAACAATTTGTCTTGGACAACCCCTAATCAAATATACTCCCAACTACCGACCTTTAATCCTAGAGGCATTACATTGATTGGTAATCAAACTTATGGTTCCCTTTTGTTAAAATAAAAATGAAGCACCTGAAGAAGAAGTAATTATTTCATCACCACATTCAATGTAGTTTTCTTATTCCCCTTTAATTTTCTTTGTTGTTTCCATAACGAATTAAAAAATCCAGTAAATTATACATTCTATGATTTTATTATAAATATGGTACAACAATATTCATTATTCTATCCATCTGATGAACGACCAAGTCAGCATATGTGTGTATATACGGCCCACCATCTCCACGTCGTGGTTAGTTTGTTATTCAACAATTTGTTATTTGGATTTGTATAATAATGAGTATAATTGTTTTAAATAATAAATATTTCATTTTAATGAATCTTTATATATAGTATACCATCAAAATAAATATGATTTCACCATCAATATAATGATTTTGTTGCTTGTGCGTACATATGACTTACCATCTCCACGAAGTGATGAGATTTCACTCCCCATTGTCACCATTCAAAAATAATTTCCATTTTATGAATAAAAATAATTTTTAAGATATTTATATCATTATGGATTGGAATAAAATAAATCCTATCAATGAAAACAATACTTACATAGAAAAACATATAAAGGAAAACAAATCAGTTAACACCCTAAACATTTATACTATAGAAATATTATTAACAATGCAATATTAATGGATCATGTATGATATAATATTTATGTCTGTGGTTATTTTATAATCTAATAACAATGGTTTAACAATTAAATAGGAGGTTAAGGTATCCTCTACTAAGGAAAAGTACAAGGTAAGGGGTTTTCATCTCACTTTTTAAACCTGTGAAATTCATGTTATATTAGCCACTATTTATTTTTATGTGGTGTATATACTTCATATGATTGTATTTTATGTGCAATATACTTTAATTTATTGGTATTTAAATATTCATTGTATTATCCTTCCTTCATGGGGTTTACGTTTCGTATGATACCAAATCCGTACGGGAATTACAAAATTCAACTTCAACTCATTGGGATTTACACATACTTAATTGATTATTTTACTCCAAGATTATGTGTTGAATAACTATTTATTTATTTATGTTGTAATTTAAACTCACCTTTGTGTTGATATAATTTTTATACACATAATATGTCTGTTAATAAATTATCAAGTAATTGATATGAACTTGTTAAGGGTAATCTAAACAGAATTTCCATTCATTAAGGTATACATCCAAGTCATTGGTATTTTTTTTACAAAAAAAATGTGTGAATGTACTCTGATTGATTTAAATTGAATATTCAATCATATTGACTGTATTTTTATTTTTCACAAATAATTATGTCATTTATTTATCCGTAATCTAAAGATCTGGTATTTATAAGGGATTTCGTCTCAATTTACATTCCATTGATACTTCATTGTAGTTATGTCCCAATTAAAATTTATATGGGGTATATACTATCCTTTGAAAAATTATATCATGAATTCCTTTATTCCCATGATATTATAATGATTTTTATTATTTTATTCCTCATTTATTTTTATTCAATTGTCTCTCATTTGTTTAGGAAAACATTGACTGAAATGTTGTTTTAAAGATTTATTCTTCTAAATCTTTCTCATTAATGTCTGTGTTTTAAAAATGGTTTTAAGGATTTATTTATATGGACAATGAAGTTATAAAATTAAAATTATACTCAAAGGATTCAAATTTCTATGGGACTCATTGATTCAAAAATCTCTTTAAAATGACTTCCTTGATAGATAGTGTGACTTTTAAATGCTTTCAAGAAAAATTGGGTATTTCTTTCAAATAGTTTTTCTAATTATTTTAATATATTTCAATGTCCTTCATTGTATTTTATTCATGGATGTGGTTGATTTATTAAAATTAAATCTGGCATATTGTATTAATTGAGGTATTTTTGACTGTGTATGTGCTATTTTAATACCATTCATTATTTTGGATAAATAATTGACATTTTGTATTCTAGTTTTAATAAGAATATTTAGATTGGGTTTCACCCTTTTCATATAAGGAATCCATTGGATTTAGTAAGTGACTTGTGGGTCCCTCTATAGTCACTCGATACATCGGTAGGTGTCATGAGAAAAACTAGTGTCCTGGCAGAAGGCCTTGAAAAAATATTCATGAATGGTATTGGCACAAGGCCTTGATGAAGTAGTTATTATGTCCGGTATTATGCATTCCCTCATTATGAAATTAGTTATTAAATATGATTATTCAAATACTATAATAACCAAGTCATGTTTATATCATAATGTTTGACTTATTTTTACCATATTATGATCATGTCTTATGTTTAAAAGGATTCTATTTTTATTATACTACTTCACATAAATTTTTTATAGCTTCCGTTGAATTATTTACCCTTACTAAGCATTTGATCTCACCCATTTCTTATGTTTTATTTTTCCAGGATTACAAGTAATGTATTATGAATGATATGTAGGGTTAAGCTAGGGTAATAATGGTTTTTGTTAAAGGATTATTTATGCTTTGTTTTATGTTAGAATGTATAATGTAATGTTCATGTGTGTAATCCTTTTTCCTAGAATTCTAATTTGGTCAGTCTATTGGGACATGATTCCTTGTAATCATGGAAATGTATTAGAATAATGCACCGGATCTGGTTAACTGGGATCGAGGCGTTACAGTTGGTATCAAAGGATGTTTAGTACCTACCTTGGAAACCAGATTAATAAACCACTTTGGTTTTAGAACATTACCCTAAGATAGACTTTAAAGATTATTATTGAATAACTCTATAGAATTTTGGTAATGTAGATATTTTGTGATCTTTCCAATAAATAAATCCATTTATAGATACTACATGTTGATGTGGTTCTAGAAAAGATGATCCTATGAGTGAAAACTCTGACATGGAGTTTCGGGCGTGACTGGGGGTATCCTAGTATATGGAAACGGGCCTTACTGCTCAACTGGTTTGACACTCTTGGGGGATATTATTAGAATAAAACACATTTTCATTACAAACTAATTTGAAGGATTTTAATATAAGATGAGAATAAAAAACCTTTGTTAAACCCTAAGGTTTTTTAGATTGAAAATATTATGACATGATATTTTATATATGATTTTATGACTATTGTTACACACACTATGCCTTTTAGATAAAGTCAATGGTTGGATTCCAAGGAAGTCCTAGTAACATTGAACATGATGTATAAGGTGGGAATGATGGTGGAAGTGAGATATGAAATGGAATACTAATAGGTTTAAATGTTATTGTGTCCATTCCGAATCAGTTTTCAAAAAATATAATAAAAAACATATACATTAACAAATTCCCAAACTCAATAAAGAAACGAAATGCATAGATTGATAAGAACTCCAGTACTGGAGACCATGAATAAAAGAAAGCTCAATTTCCATTATATAGGAAATGTGGAAGGAGAATCCCAATAAAGTTTATCAATGGAAAAAAAAATTATGTGTGGGAAAAAGGATATAATGTAATGAATTTCTGAGGAAAAATGATGAGTGTATTGAAAAAAAACAAAAATGTTCGTAAGATTACATTTATAGTCATTTGTCATAAATGTAGGGGATCATGGCATTAATTTTTTGAATTCCCAATTCTATAGGAAAACATATCGGTCAAGGAAGAACATATGTGGAAATAAATTGATGGTGAAACATTTAAACTTATTAATGCTATTTTTTGATGGGATTAAATTGGATTAATTTTCTAATGTATGTGTAACACTGTAGTTAGTTATATGAAAATTCTATTTGAGGATGGATTATATTTTCTTTTGTTGATAAAATTATAAAGAACCATTTGGGTTTATATTATCCTTGAATTTGAGGTAATTACAAGTTATTACTTTTTGGGATGAAAATGCGAGGTATAAGATAAAGTTTAGGGTTAAAATATGTTATGGTTATTTTTGAGGAATTTATATCATTTTTTGGGATTGTTATAATATTATATTGTTTTTGAAAAAGGAAAACATGCGGACTATGTGACAACCAGTCATATCAGACAATGCTATAGGAATCAAACCCACAACCAGAGTGCGGCTGGGATTTATTGTCTACCACCGGTCTACTTGAAGTTCATGGTTTGTATGACTAATTTATTTTAGTTAAATGACTTTATGGATCAAGAATATGTTGATTTTAAAAACATAAGATTTATCAAATGGAAATCCTTAGTATAGAAAAATTATTTTGTGATTGTGTGATAAATGTTATTTTTGAAGACATTTTCTATTTTGGGAACACTATATGCCTACGGAATATACAATACTATGTTATTTAATTTGAGGAGTAATGGTGGATTTTTATTTTGGAAGAATCTATGTTTTTTATTTTGGACATATAACGATTTGGGTTATTTATGGATGTGATTAACCTATCACAGAGAATATGTTATTAGGTTTACTAATTTTAAGTAAGTGACTTTAAGAGTAGTTGATTTCATTTAGAGATAAAGGTTATGATTTATCATGGAAGACTATGTAATAAAATAATTCTAAATTTTTGGTTTCAAACAAAGTTTGGATTATTTTGAAGAATTTTACAGGAATTTTTTATTGAATTGCCTTTATCAAACATTGTGAATAGTTTTTTTTTGTTTTAGAGATTAAGAGTAGTATTTCATTTTCTAAAGGATTATCCTTTTGGGGATTATTTTATCTGGTACAAACCATTTTGGATTTGGTTAACGTCTAAATACAAGGGAAATATAAAGTTCATCGTTTGGGGATTATGTGATTCTCTATATGTTGATTATAGCACTTCAGGTGTGACCAAGTCATCTTGAATACTCATCATTTTGAGTAAATATGATTTTTTGGAAGATATTTATTAAAAGATGATACTCTACTTGTAAATTATGTATATCTCCTTATATTCTTATTAAATCTCATTAATAAATACCTCAACATTATGATAAGGAACATAAAACATAAACATTATCTATTTACTATTCTTACTGGGTAATCAAAGACTGTTTAACCCATCATAAGTTTACGGCTTTCAGATTGTTAACTTTCTCCTAATAGAATTCTCTATCACACTCCCTCAGAACATGATGGTTAGTTTTATCTTCCACATCAATTTTTATAAATGGAACCCTAGTATGTGTTATTTTTTCTATCCTTCAAACTTACATATCTTTATTTTATAATAAAGGCCTCATTAATCCATTTTTCGATTTGGGATTTCAACCAAGATATTTTGAAATGTCGAACCCATAGTTTTCAATCCCAGATTTAAATTGTGAGGATGAAATTTATTGGAGGGGAGAATGTAACACCCCATGATTTTATATAATGTTATCACTTTAATGTAATTTAACAGCTTATATTTTCATATAACACCGACATGGCTGGCATTGTATTCTAGATTGAGTTTCTAAGAAATAACATATTAGTATTATAATTATTGAAATGGTATATTTATTTATAAATTAATTATTGTAATACGAATAGAAAAAATTAAAATTAAATTAAAATTATTATTTTTTCACAGAAATAAAACATATTAATAATGAAATGTATAATTTTTGTTAAAATAGATATATATTTAGAAAAAAACTACTTTACTAAAAGAACTAATTTTTATATCCTTTTGTGAACTATAATGCAATTAATTTTAGAAATTAATAAAAAAATTGAAAATTGTAAAATAGACCTTATTTTTGAATTCATAATATCAAAATTAGCTTAGGGTATGTTTTTTTATTTTTTCTGAAAACATTCAATTTTTTATGAATAGTGAAAAACTCTATGTTATTGTTTAAAACAGAATTTTTATTTAAATAAGAATTATTTTTTTATTAAATTTATTTCAAAGTAAATATAGATAAATAATACCTATATTAGGCCAATGTATGCCATTTTAGTGTTTTTATAATAATATTAGATATATAAAATTTTCTTGAACTTTTTAACCTCTTTGACCCATCATCTAGGAACATTTGCAAATTTGAATAAAACATTATTTTACTACTTTTGTGAATTAAATTTCAAAAATCTAACAGACACAGATGTCATCAGTATATAAAATGTGGTTCAATGGGATGAAAATAATTTGTGGGGGGTATAATACCTTTTTAATTTTATTTAACACGGTTAAATGTAAATAGGGTAATTAAAAGTAAAAATAATATTATAAAAAAATTAAATTACCCCAAAACATGTCCTAATTCTATTGTATAAGTGTATTTCAACTGAAATATTACATATTAAAAAAATATGATCTTTATTGATCCACTTGGATTATATTTGGATAGTTATTATATTTTATTTAAAGAAGTATTAAAAGAGTTAAATTCAAATTTTATTAACTAAACCATTTTTAATATAGAGTAATACATAAGATAAATTCGACTATAAATATTCCATAAAAATATAAAAATATTTCCTACATCATGGTATTTTATTTATAATTTTTAGATATTAAATAACTAAATTTATTTATAGCATAATTATGATGCAATTTTTGCCTCATTACTGAAATATTAAAATAATTGACGTTTTAAAAACTAAAATAAATGTAAATTGTAACTTTTGATACCCTAAAAGAATTTTATAATTGATTATGAAATGTTAAGATTGAATCAATTTTTTTTAAGTAAAGGATTTTTATGACTTTTATAGAAAAACCAAATACTAAATAGTGTCAAAATTGACATAAATGAGTTTTTAAAAAAAAAAATCTATTTTATTAAATTATATAATTTTCCTAAAAATATAAGATTAACAAGAAGACATATATAATTATATATATTTCTGTAATGAACCACTTGAGGTTCTCTGAGAATTTTATAGTATCTATATTAACCATGTAATATACAAAATATAAGAAGACATGGTAAAAGCTAAACTATTTAGAGAAGAGGATGTACCATTTCTGTGAGAGAATATATACCCATACCCACTATATCATAGAAATAAATCCATTTGGAGCTATTAGAAACTTAATATGATTTTATAATAAATTAATATTTTAAGCTCTTTATAAAGTGCCCCTCACCTCTCTTATAAAAGGGTACATCCTCTTCTCTAAAATTGAAACATCCAAATCCATTTGTGCTAAACATCCCCTGCTCAAATATCCTCTCAACTACTCTCACATAAACCTATAGGCATTACATTGATCAGAAATCCAACCTATGGAGCCCTTTTTTTCAAATCAAAAGGAAGCACCCAACGAAGATGTAATTATTTCATCACAACTTTAAAAATTATTTCATCTTCCACATCCTATTTCTTTGTTTTTTTCATACCAAAATAGTAACTCTAGTACCTTATACATATTGTGATTTTATTATAAATATGGTACAACCATATTCATTATTCTATCCATCCTATGAACGACAAAGTCACTATACGTGTGTACATATGGCTTACCATCTCCATGGCCTAGTTTAGTTTTCTATTCAACACTTAATTATTTGGATGGGTATGATAATGAGTATTATTGATGTAAATAACAAATATAACATTTTAATTACTTTTTATATATAATATATCATCCAACTACATATGATTTCAGCATCAATTTAATGATATTGTCACTTGTGCTTACGTACGACTTACCGTCTCCACGACGTGATAAGATTTCAATACCAATCATAACCATTCAAGAATATTTTTCATTTAATGATTAAAAATAATGTTTAAGAACATTTTATAATTTTTTATAGGAATTAAATGCATCTTATCGATAAAAAACATGACATATGTAACAAAACATATAAAGGAAAATGAATCAATTAACACCTGAAAATTTATACTATTGAAATATTATTAACAAATAAATATTAGAGGGTTATATATGATATCATATTTATGTATGTTGTTATTTTATAATTTAATAACAATTATTTAACCATTATACATTAGGTTAACATACCATTGACAATGTAAAAGTAAAAGGTAATGGCTTTTCATCTCACTTTTAATTGTCGTGAAATTCATGTTATCTTTGCCACTATTTTTTGTGTGGTGTATGTAGTTCCCATGATTATATTATTTGAGTAATATACATTAATTTAATGGTATTTACATATCCATTATTTTATCCTTCTTTCATGGGGTGTATGTTTCGTATGTTACCAAATCTGTAAGAGAATTTCAATTTTCAATTTCAACTCGTTGGGTTTTACACATACTTAATTGATTATTTTACTCCAAGATTATGTGTGAAATCACTATTTATTTATTTATGTAGTAATTTAAACAACCCATCGTGTGGATATACTCTTGAAACACATAATCTATCAATTAAAAAGTTCTCAAGTCATTGATATGAACTTGTTATGGGTAATATTAAACCAATTTCCATTCATTGAGTTAAACATCCAATTCATTGGTTTTGTTTTTACAAGAATATGTGTGAATGTCATTTGATTAATTTACACAAAATATCCAATAATATTGAGTAAATTTATGTTTTCACACATAATTATTTCATTTATTTATCCTTAATATAACAATAAAGTGTTTATAAGGGATTTCATCTCAATTTACATTCCATTGAGACTTCTTTTTTGTTATGCACAAATTCATTTTTATATGGTGTATATATTGTACATTGACATATAATATCATGAATAAAATTATTCTAATGATATTATAACGTTTTTATTAATGTTATTCCTCAATTATTTGTATTATAGTGTCTCTCATTTGGTTAGGAAATCTTTAAATAAAATATATTTTTAAATATTTATTCTTCTAAATCATTCTCATAAATGTCCATGTTTTAAAAACGGTTTTAAGGATCTAATTATGTGGAATTGTTTGTTTTAAAATTAAAATTATTTTAGAAAGTTTCTAAGTTGTATATTACTATTTTATTAAAAAATATCTTATAAACTATTTCATTAATAAATAGTGGAACTTTTAAATTATTTCAAGAAAAAGTGAATATTTCTCTCAATTAGTTTTACTGATTATTTTAATCTATGTCAATATCCTCCATCATATTTTTTTTTATTGTTTGAGGTCTATATATTATAATAAATTCAACCATATTGTATTTAATGAGTTATGTTTGACTATGAATATCATATTTTGGTAACATTCATGATTTGTGGTTAAAGTATTGACATTTCTTATTCTAGTTTTAATACGAATGTTTAGATTATATTTCACCATTTTCATATGAGGAATGAATTGGACTTATTAAGTGATGGGAAGGGCCCTCTATATCCCCTCAATGCATCTGTAGTTCTCATCAAAAAAACTAGTGTCTTTCCACAAGGACTTTATAGAATATTTGTGAATAGTCTTGGCAAAATGCCATGACATAATTGTTATTTTGTCCAGCATTATGCATTCTCCCATTATAAAATTAGTTACTACATGTGATTATTCGACAACTATAATATACATGTGAATGTTTATATGGTAATTTTTGAATAGTTTTTTCCATATTATGTTCCTGTTTTCTGTTTAAAAGGAAACTATTTTTTTATACATATTCTCTTAAAAGTTTGTAGCTTCCGCTGAATTATTTACCCTTACTGAGCATCTAAGATCACCCTATTCTTATGCTTTATTTTTCTAGTATTCCATGAATTGTATTATGATTGATATGAAGGGTCATGCTCAGGGAATAATAGAGTTCTCAATGGAGTATTTCTGATTTGTTTTATGTCAGAAAGTGTAATGTAATGTTCATGTATGAAATATATTTTCCAGTAGTGCTAAACTGTTCGGTCCTTGGGGACTTGATTAATTATAATCATTACAATGTATTAGAATAACTCACCAGATCTGGGTATCTTCGGTCAGGGTGTTACAAGATACACATATTGAATTTTTTTTCTAGGTGCCTAAGATTCTCACCATTGTCTTCGGTGTGTATCTTGATGGGATCACACAACATGTACAATCTATATATTTTTCATGTATCCATTTTTCCATGTGTCCTCATATATTATTGAGAAGATAAATAAGTTATTTGGATGAGGTATTTGATGCACTTCATGTGTGTACACCAGATACATGTTTTTTATATCATAATTTTTACAGGTTTTTAAATATATTCGGTTTGACCATGTATTATGACTACAAAGATTACGTGATTTACACTACTAACCCATATAAACTACATGACTTGTATGTTATCTACATTCCCTATTATATTTCTTCTAGTGTGCCTATTTTCCCAGTAAATATTTGGTGTGAAATAAATTCACCACTTGTAATTAATTATTCACTAGATTGAGGTGTAATTCACATGGGTACATGGTTTTTACTCTAGTTACAAGTCGTGTGACCCTGTTTTTCCAAAAAATGGCACTTTCCAATGGAATCTATTGTCTTTGTTTATCTGTTTAATGATATTTTAGAAAATGAAATACTGAATGAATAAGATTAATATGTTGATGACATGTTAATTAAAATTGTATTAATGAACAAACAATATGAAATGAAATTCTAACAAAAATTTCAAATAGCTCAACAATAAAATAATATTATTTATTTTAAATGTGGCCTCTCTAATACAACATGATGGTTCTAGGTGTAGTGGAATCATGTAGTGGTGGGAGATATATTAAAATTTCTTTTAATAATCATTTACCAAAACCAAGAGTGAGAATCCTCCATATAATGTTTATAATTAATTTGTTTAATATTTGAAGAAATAACTACCTGGCCTTAGGAACATTCTTAATTGGAGAATGTTGATCATCCAAAAAGTCCCTTTCTTATTACCATTATTATTCTATGAGGATCCATTTATGCAATACCTCTAGAGGTGAGGCATACATTGCCTATTATATTTGAAAAACAACACTCAATATTCATGTGCTATCACAAAATGTAAAATATCTTTCATTGTTTGTTGCTGACAATTCACTATTTTATATTATAGAAATAACGCTTGAGATTATTATTCGTGGGAGGGGGAAAGAGGGATGACTCAAGATAGATTTTTTTCCACACCAATTCTATATTCTTAGAATTGGAATTGAGATTACATACACAATATTCATAATCATATATTTATAGAGATATGGTTTATTCCCTATTTATATTTTAAATTCTGCATGGTAATTAAATAATATTAAACCTTAAATGAAACCCCACTCCATATAATAATAACAGTATATTTTTTATTTTGGGACACACACCAAATTAAAAAATTACCAATATTATTTAATCATCATGTTAATTAATAATTTCCACCAAACATGGTCTTGGTTCTTTTAAACACTTCATGAAATTATTGAACACCCTAATAATAATTTTATTCATATATAAATATTTCATAAAATACCTATGAATATATATTTATTAAAAATTAATTATATTAACTAAAAATATTTTTAGTCATATAGAAGAGAATAAATAAATATTTAATTTATGAGATCAAAATAAGATGATTAAAATTATTCCCTGTAAATATTATTAATATTAATTCTAACAATTAAACTAAAATAAAATTTAATCAAGGTCAATGGAAATAGTATGTATGTGACCCTCTAGAACTCCATCTCTTTGGAATTATCTTGGATTGGCTAAAGTCAATGATTACTATCTTGCAATGGATTAAGGAACCAAATAAAAATAACATAATGTTTCAACATTGATGACCACATATGAATTCTCACTATTTAATATAATCCCTTTATTGTAATATCTCATTATGTAGGTTTCACATCTATGTAACCATCCTATATGGTCAATATGTCTTTCATTGTCTTTTAGAAATAAAAATTTCATTAAACCTTGTCCATAGAATTTTATGTGATAGCTCTATCCCAATCAAAGTGATGAGACATCATCTTCCAAAAAAATATAATGAAAAATTACTTCATTGGATTATTCCCTTAAGACATGATAATTGTGATGCACCAAACATATCCTAATTCTAGAAAACATACGAAATGAAAATTTTGGTTAGAAAATATAACTACAGGAGTCATGGAATACATTAATGTTAATCCTAATTTTTATGGAACATTACACATAGTCATAGATGGAAATATCCAATGATAATATATCATATGGAATTCATATTGGTGGTTCTATTCTCATAATCTCTGATCTTGTAGAATAATGATAATTAACTTCATGAGATGAATCCTCATCGGCTTCTGAGAACTCACACCTAATGGTATAAATACTCTATGTACCATCATAGTTAATTATCTAATTTCAAAAAAAATGTCAAGAATATTTACATATCACATAATGGTTCTCATCATAGTGATGATCATTAATGAACTTATCAATACAACAAATAGACTAGGTTATTATTATATTAAATATATTTATTAATAGTGAACAATATGTAATACTATATTAAATGAATATTCAATAACTCGAATATAAATCTATTTAATGTACAATTATTTGTTCATAGGATGAAAAATGTAATTGATCTCTTCATCATGGACAAGATTCTTCATGTTGCATTGCCTTGATCCATTCCATGAGGGTATAATATTGATTTACATGCTAGGAAAAGGATTGTGATCCTCATTATGGAAATTAATATCAGATAGTGGTTCAAAAACCATGTATGAGTCCCAGGGGTACCCCTATATCTTCTTTTTTATTGCATGGGGTTCCTAGAGTCGGCATAGAGAACACTACATGGGTGTCTATTCCCTACTTATTGGGACATTTCAGGCCTGGTAATTAGTATAAACCATGACCTTGGGTGCAATCCCCATCTTTGAATTGATCTATTCAGATTGAAAATTATTACTTCCCCATGGAGAGAACTGATGAACATGACATCTTCAGAGGATACCATTAGTGATATGAGTTTCATGGAGGGAGTTATATTCGATGTGTGTTAATTTGAACCTTTGAGTAAGAATTCTAGGAAGGAAGTGTTATTGTAACCTTACCATGAGATGTGGGGTCTTCCATGCATATATATACATGTTTTATCGTATTTCAAATATTCTAATTTAAATCTCCATGTAATGAGATGATTCTATATGGATTATTTATGTTTAGGGACCTTAACATGTCCTGCTGTATATTTTTATACTCACCCATAATTTTGAATTTCCCATAAATGGCATATCTTATGCAGATGACAATAAATTCAGAGGTGTTCTCAGTGGTAGAGTAGAAGATGGAGCTTATTTTGGGATAGATAAAACATGGTTCATAATAGGTGTCACATATTACTATAGTGAACTCTTTTTTGTAGTTTGGTTATCATTATAGTTTTGGTGGGATAATATTTGGACCTTTAGGCATGCCATTATTTTTGGTGTACTGTAAATGTGGGATTTATACTCATTCATGTGTTCGTATTTGATTTCATTTTTCATTTTATCATTTTATTGGCTTGGATATTTGTTTGTGTGTGTGTGTGTGAAAAATTAGATAATGTCCCCCATGTATGTGATATACCTACTCATCATTGTTTGATACCCCAATTCCAATTGGAGTTGGTCTTGGGGTAGTCACACTCTGAATACCATTTTCCATGATGTGAAATGTGGGTTGGGTCATGATATAGTGGTATGAGAGTGGGATTTATTCTTGGACAATGTTTTAGAGTTTTGTTGCTGTTAGATTAGATTAGGTTCTATGGAAATAGTGTTAATTTCATTGAGATTGTATTTCACACTAGGTACTCATGTGTTGGTGTGTTGATGATGTATCCATAATCCAAGACTCTAACTACCTACTTATCAAGTTTTTATATGTAGGATTTATATTTAAGAAAAACCCTTGGTAAATTAATCAAATAGGAATGAGATGTGTTTCCATGTACTCCTTGAGTCATCTCCCCAGATATACTATTTGAACGTACTATATATTTAATATTTTTGGATACTTGCATGGTAATGTGTATCAAGGATTTTACAGTAGTTTAGAAAGTATGATCCCTTATGTGATGGTGGTTTGATATAGGGTCATATTCAAGAGATGGTTCCTCCAGGTGGTTCGCTTGTTTTACCACCTCTAATCAAGCTGAAGGTTGTACCAGTAGTAACAGCTAAATACATGAATAGGTTGAGAAATATCCATGAGTTTTAGTGACTAAGAACATTCATGTTTCACTATGAGCCATACCTTTAGGAAGATCGGGATTGGATAGATAAGGTGACATTAGAATTTTTCCATGTTAGGACACCTAATGATCAGATGGTGGCCCTTAAGGCAAGTCTTCTTCATGGGTCCATAGAACGATGGTGGAGCCTAATGACTCAGTCATATGATGAGGGACTCTTTTATATATATTGTTTTAATTTCCATTATCTAAGGCATTTTATGTAGATATGTTGTTTTTAGTGTGAATACTGAATTTGTTGCAACATCATAATGGAAACACTAGCGTGCGTTAGTATTCATCAAGGATTACGAACCTATCATGGTACTCAGTGTAAATGGATTGAATTATGTTCTTCCTTTTTAAGTCCTTTATGGGAAGTCAACATAGAGACATATAGGCTAGTGGGATAGATCTATGTATCCGCACCTATGATGCGGTGTTAGAGGGTGATCTACTAGTAGAGATATTCCTGGTTGAGCAGAAAAAGAGTGTTGGTGTCGGTAGTGGGTAAAAATGAATTACGGCTTTTGTAGTGGGTATCTGATGGAAGAAATAGATATTTGGAAGTGTAATATTTTTTATGATGAAATCTTAATACATTGGATCTATGATTTAGGGATCATAGGGTGGTTTTAGCCAGCCTAGAGAGAGGTAGTTATACTATTGTGATGTGAGGGGACATCCTGTATGTGATTTTCCAACCCACCATACAACTGATATAAAGATAGTGGATGGGGTTCCTATGAAGAGGCATAGGTAGTATAAAGTAGGTCTGTGAATGAATAGTTGTGGTAAATGGTAAGGTAGTGAATCTAGAGCTGGAAAACAAGTCAACTAGTTACCACCAACACCCCTTGTCGTCCCCCAAAGGCTAACGAAGATGGTGGTTTGGGATGAGGATAATTGTAGGGAGTGGAATCATAAGGCCCAGAGGCTCCGAGGATTATTATAGGTATAGTATTTGTCATTTCTAACATAGCTATAATATAGATAGGTAGAATTATGAGCCACAATTTTCTTTCTATATCTCTAGATTGATATGTTGAGATTTTAGTTGAGCATTTTAATCAAACCTTACATTTAGATCCACCTACCAGATGTGACTCAGTGATCAAAAAATTATTCTAATAGAGTGACCTAACTCTAGTAGGAGGTTGTTTATCATGTTATCTATTTGTAGAAATTATAAGTCCATACAACATAATTTTAGTTAAGTAATTTTATCCACATTCCTTAACTAGATTAACTATTTTAGGTTGAGAATGTGTTCTTTCTGAACTATTAGGATGAGGTTTTACTTTATGTGTGAAAATGTAACTTAGGCAGAGTAGGATGGTCTCCTACATAGAAGAGTGTAGTTGATTACTCACAAATTTTCATACAAGACCACTTGAGTAGTGAATTATATGATTTTTGAGATTCCAATCATGTATGTGGAGGATGAGGATGTCTTTCCAATGGATGTTAAAATATTTACACCCCATCGAGAGATATTTTTTCATTGACATTAACCAAGGGATGATGCCAATATCTTTGCCAACATATCAGAAGTCCCCTTTAGATATTAATGAGATTATTCTGTGGTTGGAAGACATATAAGTGAAGTGTATTGTCAGAAACAACATTTCAAACTCTGTTGCCTCAAATTTGTTCTCCTAGAATGAAAATTGAGGTCTAATTTTGTGTACAATTTACCATATCCTAAAAAAGGTGGTTGTAAAGAATATTTATCAACATTAGAAGATGAATAACCTCATTGACTAGTTTATTGGGTATGAAGGTTCTCGAATATTTTCTTCCGATCAGGGAATCACCATCTCAGAATATGGAATGGAGATATTCCAAATATGAAATTCCAATGTTGCATCAATATGTATGAATACTTGATAATTCCATATGGCATGATGATCTCCCAAGTATTTCTCATGGGATGATTCGACATTTCATTTTCACCATTCTGAGACATGTTTCTATAATTATTCATAAACTATATACTTGTGTACTTAGTGTCCAATGAGGAGGATATGAGATACTTGAGGGAAAGTCATGGAATAACTCTAAAAGAACCATCTATATGGAAAGCTATTGAAGTGTTAGTTCTAGATTCAAGAAGACCAAATTCTGGGATATGTCATCTTATCTAATGATATATTAGTATACCTGGTCAAGGTTGATGTAGTGTTAGATTGGGGGGTCTCCCATGAGTGTGACAAAGGTTCGAAGATTCGGTGGGTTGGATGTCCATTATCGATTATTCATACCCAATATGTCCATGATTTCAACTTCATTGACAGCTCTGAATCATAAAGGGAATCCTTTCATGTGGATGTAATGGTTCTGGTATGATTTCTTGGAGATTCAGAAGAGTTTTATATAAGACCCCATCTTTGTATTTCTAGAGGTGGCTTCCAAGAATAATGTTTTTGGATATACTCTAGGGAACAAACTTCATTGCATTTTCATTTAGTGGTAGAATGTGAGTTCCCAGAATTTACGTAAGTTAAGAGTATTTTATAATAACTACAAGATCCATTATATTGAGCTTGAAATGGTAGTGTTCACACTAATGATGTAGAAAAACTACCTTATGGTTGAGCCGTTTATCATTTATTCCGACTAAAAGAGTCTCACTTGTTGCTAGATGTGTTTGAAATTCTTTGGTATATCATCATGTTTTGCTCACGCTTTTGGGTTGGTTTAAATGCATTACACCTCATGATTCCATTGTACACCTTTTGATTTTATAAATTTCTAGACATGAATTGGGTGACCAATTCATGTCTATGTTTGTGTTAAAAAAATATAGGCAGAGGATAGAGTTCCTCCAGGATTATGGCCTCAAGATATTGTATAATCAGGATAAGGGGAACATGGTTTTTAATGCTCTCAATATGATTTCTTGTTTTTAGTTTCTGAGAAAGGAATCCAAGTAGATATCCTCGAGGTAATTGTCCATATTGGAAGAGGATGGTAAAGATTATCTGATGACAATGGTTGTTACCCCATAACATCTAAAGATTGTTATGGAATCACAACATGAGGAAAACAATTATGACACTTGGAAATTTCCTATATCCCATATACATGATCCTAATGAATTTTCTCAATGTGAGGAGAACATTCTCTTTCATAATGGATAGATAATAGTACCGGTGACATTGTAGGAGGATGTATTGCTAGGGTACTGTAGATATCCATTGATGGTACATCCAGTTATGTAAAAGACGTACCATGAACTCTAACATTATTTATTGTAGTAGAGCATGAAAAGTTTAGTAGATGAGTATTTATATTGATCCTTCACTTATCCATATGTTAAAGATGACTAAAAATTTCGTGTATGATTATATCTACCCCCATAGGTGATAGAGTGAGAGGGGGAATATATATATATATATTGACTTTGTGATGCAGATTCCATGTATTTATATAATACAAGATGCCTTATGGGTGATCATAGACTTACTCCCTAAGTCATATGACATCCTAGATTTCCTAGCATAGTGTTTATTTGAGAGTCTGGAACACCTTTATGTGAAGTATATAGTTCATCTCAATGGATTTAACTCAACAATAATTTTAGCATAGAGTTTATTTGAGATCATGCATGATTGAATTATTCTTAGTTGGAAGGATTTCATACCCTCTTTGTATTTTGAACAAAAAAATTGATAATATTCCACTATTGGTATGAAACCATTATAGAATTTGTATGAGAGACATTGTATGTCAACACTATATTGTAGTAATCTATAATATTCAGTACATAGGGGGTCCAGAGTTGGTATGAAAAATGACTAAGAAGTGTAAGATCATCCTAGAGTATATGAGGACTGCAAATAACCCGAAAAAAAGTATAAGAACTGAAGATGGTGGTGTTGGGAGTTTGAGGATATATACCATGAGTTTATGAAGGTTTCACCTTGATGTGGATTGATGATATTTCTCCAGGGGGAAACTATCACTGTGATTAATTTTCCATTTCTATATATTTAATAAATTTGGTGAGGTGGTGTACGAGTTAGTTTTATCTCCACAGTTAGACTTGGTAAATGAAATCTTCCATGGGTCACAGCTAAAGAGACACATGCATGACCAATTCAATGTTATTGAATTGGATTATCTAGACATTGAGGATGGAGGTCCCCTTTCATATTACATGTTAGATATCAAATATTTAATGGATAAAATAATATATTGGTTATTGATTCCCGTAGTGCATGTCTCGTGGAACCACGTAAATCATCAATAGAGAAACTAAGAGTGGGATATCCATATCTAATCTCTGTACCAAAATAATTACTAGTAGTCTTACGTACATTTTGAGATGAAAATTCCCATATTTGGGAGTGTGTAACATCTTGATATTTTCTATATAAGTATTTAAAATATCTAGTAATATTTTCAAATCCTTGAACTAAGATTATGCGAGATTACAAAGCCTAGTAGGCCTGAAATTAATATTATATAATTACTAAATATATCAATAGCAGAGATGAAATTTTTTCATGAAAATGTAGAATAACCCCTTAATGGTGATTAATATAAAATATTAGAGATTTAAATTGAGTTTAGAATGTCATTTTTACACTAGTCATGATATAATCTTTGTCGATGCATTGTATTTGTGAGAAACATTTGTGTGAGTAAATAAAAAATAAATTTATTTATTTATATATTTATGGAATTATTATGAAGCAGTGACATAATTACACCAATATAAATGCATCATTATTAAAAATATCATGGTTATCCACATATCCATAAAGACCAATGGTGGACTTCAGGGAGATATGTTGGTGGGTGATAATGGATAAGAGGACCAAATAGATACTGCATAGATCATCTACACCAAAAGAGTTCATGGACATCACCATCGATGAAAAAGTTGTACCATTATTCATTATCCATCATTAAAAAATAATTTTATGATGTTATTTTTCTAGATTTTAATTCCCAATGGAACATCCCATGGTGAACACAAACCCACCCCTTTAATAAGGTGATTTTTGGGCCGTTCATGCTTACATGTTATTTATTATTATATTAATTAGAAGATGGGAATTTTTATTTATTACTCATATGATCTTAATTTATTACTGTAATTGAAATGGATAAATCCCACACTAAATAGAAAACCTAATTTTATTCCAAAACTTTTTTGTCTTCCCCTTCTACCATGTTTCTTCATACATTCATCACATGTGATTTCTATGCCCTAAGGTTCGAAAACTTCATAGTATTTTCTCGTTAGAAGACCATTATTCATAAAAACATATCAATACCATGGTTATGGTACATTATAGAGGGTGTGATTGAGATGTGATGATGGTGGAGGATGAATAAAGGGGGATAAAATCAGTAGAGAGGTCTCATAATTTAAAGATTGAAATAAATTGATGGTACAGAAAAAGGTGTTTGTTCCCTAACCCATTTTATGTCTAGATTCTAGTCAAACTAGTTGGTGGTGTCTTGTCAAGGTCCCTTATGGGGTTTTTGGTTCTGATTAATGATATGAGTGGTGTATCTTATGGAATCAAAGGATTATTCATAATGTTTCTACAAGGTCTCAAAAAATCTTCATTGCACACTATAAAACCCTGAATTATACACCATATGGGGCCTTAGCACTGAAGCTTGATTTCCACAAAGAATAGAGTACCAAAAAACATGTTCCACATATCACACATAGTGTGTCTTGATATCATGACTCATCATGTACTGAGGGGGTATACAGGGACATATAGGTCTAGTTACATGTAACGACATATGTACATCGGAATGACCTGATTCTCAGACATGGGAGCATACATGTGCATAGACACAATACAAAATAATGGTCTAGAGTGCAGATTCATTGGATGGGTCGCACAAGAAGACCAAGAGAATGTATAATGTGCTAACAAGTAATAGTAAACATCGTAAACCTTCTATAGGGTGGTCTGAGGACCAAGTTATCTTCTTCATGGAAATGTCTTTTTATTGTAAATTCCATCGATACATTCCTTGAGAGTATATTACTGTATTAAATTCCAATAGTAGTATTATTATCCTATATAATGGAATTAATTTTAGATACAATCTCATAATCTCTCCCCAAGGCCGGAGGTGGAATCTTCTATGGTCTTCTTCTCTATTTGGGCTTCCTAGGGTTAGCATGACCAAAACTAGTAGGGAATCAAACTACTACTTAATGGGTTAATCCATATTGGGTTATTTGTAAACCCCATGGCCCTGGGTGAGATCCCCATGTGTGTATTGGTCACTGTAGACATCCAACACACAATTCCATGTAATGAGACCTAATGATCATGACATCTTAGATGGATTCCATCAGTACTATCATACTCTTGTAATGAGTTCTCCCTGAAAAATGTTACATTGAACCATCAAGTTTCCATCCAAGGCTAGAATTTCCTTTTTCATTTTAACTTGAGAACTACAATATATATTTTTAATATATATATTTTAATTATATGAATAATATTCTGATTGACATATCAATGTGATGAGATCACTATTATCTTGATACTTTATGGTTATTGATTTCAGGGTGTCCTACTAGTTATTGTTATAATCTCCCCTAAATGGGATTTTCTTGTAGTTGTTATGTATTAAAATAATTATATTCCATTAAATGAGGTTTTTTTGTACTAATAGAATAAAAATCAATGTTTGGGATAGATAAAATATGGTTCATACAAAGATTCACATTTGAAAATAGTCATCTCATTATAATTAGATGGAAATGTTTTCAATTTTTTGGTGGGAATATACATATATTTTCATTATTTATTATATTATTGTGATACACTAATTGTGGGATTTAAATATATTTATACATTGGTATTATCTATAGTTTTTTATTTTAAAAATGTATGGTCTAGAACATGTTTGTGTGTGTGTCTGTATAGGTACCATTGGTAGAGTCATACCATGTTTTTGATATGTCTACTCAGTGATGGACTCAAAACCCTATCCCATTAGAGATTTATTTGGGTTTGTCACATTCATATTCCCACTGACTATGTGGGACATGGGGGGTTAGGTTGTGACCAATCCATATGATAATCTATCTAGAATGATCTATAAGTTCTCCAAGAACGTTAGAGCATCCTCGTAGAATCGTCAGGTGCTAGCATGTATGGTTTTTACCACATAAATTCTACGTCATTGATTAGGCTCAGAACTCTTATGGGACATGATGTATTATTTGGGTTTTATTTGGAACTTGATTGGGAGGTGGATCAAAATTATTCAACCTTGATAAATTTCTTGAGGATTTTCTCTCTAGGGTATACAAAATACTCTAAATTGATCCTTTGTAAAAAATGATGTTATGTAACTAGAAAATGATACAGAAAGTTTTATAAATCTAGGTATGATAATAAATAATTTGGGATGTATCAGTTACTATTGTTAAAATAATTAGTGAAACCCAGATCAATTATAATGTTATATTTATTATATTCTTGGTGGGATAATAACTCATGGATAAATAAATATTATATATTATAGAAGATAATTAATTTTTTCTTAAATGACATTTAATATATCATTTCCACCCAGAACTTTTAACAATTGGTCAATCCACCATGGTATTTATCATACCATGAATATTTCTATTTATATTAAATAAATAAATACTAATAAATTTTTAATTGATTATTAATTTTTGTGACAAAATATCCTATATAATTTTTTTTGACTATTCAGGGGAATTATATCTTTTCTAATTTAAAACTCATATTGAATTTAACTGTGATTTCAGGTACACATAATGTGGTACCCACTAGGTCCCTTCCTCAATGATATTTAGTTGAACATGTAAAAATCCATTATTATTTTCAATCCAAAAATTACTGAAACCATATAGAAAATACATAATAGTTAAGGGATTAATTATGTAGTTTCAATCCGACCAAGAATGAAAAATTCCCATAAATGAACTTTTTCATCAACCTACATTTAATATATATTGTTCATTTACATTCTAAAAATGAACCCAATGATAAAATTTCCCTTGTTATGGGCTTAATCATGAAATTTCACCCCATAAAAGGGATGATTTTCAACTTCTATTAAACAAGGATGAGATATATCATTTATTGAATTATTTATTAATGTCATATCAATCGCGACATTCCAAATGTATCATACTTCACCATAAACTTATGGAATCACAATTTTTAATAATGCATCAATGTATGAAACTCATGATATTCATTAACAATAATATTATGTCTAAGGACTAATATACATGATCACATTTAGGAATATCAAAAAATACATATAACAAACACTTAATAATTATTTTGAAACATATTAAGGAATGACAAACAAAATTAAATTCAAGTATATAAGGTTAGTTAAGGGATATATTCCTTATTTAATGAAACCTACATCAACATTAATGCAACATGATTCAATGCTTCTTCATCGATGAAGATATGGAGAAGAACCCCACAGCTAGAATATGTGTCTTTATCATTTGAATGAAAATTTAGAATTATGAAGGGATTATAATTTGAAAGGGGTAGAGGATTAATGTAAAAAATTAATAATTTTGGCAAGACACATGGTATGAATTTTTTTTTGAGAATGTCTGTGGAAATTGGATTTTTTTAACATTGAATGGTATCAATATGTAAGGTTATTAACATAGTTTTCCATATCCATGTGCCAACTATGCACCTATCCAAAAAAATACTATATATAATTTAAACTCTTAATAGTTACTCCTTGTTCATGTACTAACTATGTACAAATCATGTATCCCCTTATAAAGAAAAAAATATTATGATAAGATAACTTGCATGAATTATATTCATGGATTTGACAACCATGCCTCAATAGAGAACACTTCACTTGAGAAATTCCTTTCCCTATACATGGTTTGGGTTCATTATTAGCACTAACTGTGGGTTAAACAGGTTCCACATCCTACATACCATATTTTAATGTTTTCTCACTTACAACACCAAATACACTCAAAAATAAATTATATAAATTTAATAATCCATATAAATACATTCTAGTGACCCATGAGAATCACACTTATGCAATATTTTTGGAGAAAATTCTAAACCAACACGATCATAGTGATGAGAAGAATGAAACATGTTTATCTATTTTCATAGGTAGAAAAAAATTTAATCTATGTAGTAATAAGTGATAAATAATTGGTTAAAATCAAGAATGAATAAATTTATAAAATTATCAAGATTCTAAATGTAGGGGATTTTGACAGACTGATACTTCATAATGTGATTGGTAAAAAAATGGTTCATTAAAAACATATGGTATACATGAAAGATTTGTTTACAACAATGTAAAATAGGTTTTTAAAGTGTATTATTAAATAGAATGATATAAAATTAAGAAAAAAATTTCACTAATGACATGGATATAATGAATTACACCTTTTGGGGAATTTTTTCTTGAAAATAAATTTAGATCCTTTCAAATGGATGTGAGGAGGAAATTTTTTAATAGTTTTTTGAATGAAGAATACTATGTAAAATAAAAAATAGGATTTATTATTAAATATGATTATTTAATGGTCTGTAGGTTGAAAAATGTATTATATGGATTGATGTAAGCATCATGTTTTTGGAATTCATGTTTAGATACATATCTTATAATTTTTGAATTCAGGAGTTGAGGCGTTGATCACAACATCAACATGAACAACGTTGATTAATAAAATTTTATGGTGATGGAATATTTGTATGATATCATCACTAATAGAAAATTTAATAACTTCATTGGTATGTAGAAAATACTATTTTTCATAATTTGATATGCCTATGATTTTGGAGACAACCTATTTTTTGGGTTAAATTTTCATCAAATTATAGATAATACATTCATCTAAATGGTGAAATATGTAAGAGAGATTTTAAAGGAGTTAAGAATGGAAAATTCAATCCTAAATTCAACCCTGATAGTAGTCGAAATAAAACCTTGGGAGTAAGAGGATAATAAAGTAATAGGATCGTCAATGTATTGAAGAATTATTAATTGTTTACTATATTCTATAACATTATAAACAAATATATTTCATGTTGTATACATAGAAATATGATTTTATAATTTTACAATAGAGTAAAATATTTCTTTCCTAAAGAGGATAACAAGGTATATGGAGGGAACGTTGAATACTAGATCAGTTTTCAGTGTAGAAAAAGATCAATATTTAGTGCCTTATTCAAATTTCGGTTGGGATTGAGATATTTGTTGTCAAAAATCCACTAGTTAATGAGTATTACATATAAAAAAAATTTGGATGGATATGTATAAATAAGGATTGTACATAGTTTATTCTAGTTGAGGAAAAGTAAATTTCAGTTACCAAGTCCAATAACTATTTGATGCAGATGAAGTAGTTGTTAGAAGAATATGTAGAAATGGTACAATGATTGATATTGATTAATTGTGATAAAAAGAGTGTGTGAGAGTTTGAAAATAACTTCATAGAACACTCTCATATGAAAAATATTATGATATATTACCACTATATAAAGTATAATATAGATAATAAATATAAAATTGGAGTTTGTTGGAACACAACATCTTATTAAAATATATTGGTATAAAAAATTGGTACAACTGTATTGTAGAAGAATCAGAGAATCTGATAATTTTATTGAATTTCCTCAAAGTAATGAGGTTCAAAAACCAATCTCCCCATTTAACATAAGTATTTACATAGATATTGTTAGTTTTGATAGGTTTTCATCATTTTATATGTGCAATAAGTGAGGGGAGAAATGGTATATGGGTATTTACAATAGTAAATAAGGTTTGATATGGAAAATATTGATAACATTTAAATTTTGACATATTTTCTTGTTTTATATAATGATAATTGACCCACATAATAAAATTTAAATTCTCAATGGTTATTTACTCAGTTATTTACATAATATATGAGTTTCATGAATATCTATTAATAATCACTTCTAGAAAAGTAAAACCACTTTCAATTTTACAATTCAAAGTGGAAAATGACTACAAAGAGGGTAGCATGTTGCAATGGGATCATGGATTGATCAAGGATACTGCATAGCTGGATACGGAATAAAAATTGGATATATTGGAATCAAAATCCAAAGTTGAAGAATGTTGAATCCAAAGGATGTGATGATATATTTTGTTGTCAATTTATCTAAACAATATTTTAGTTTGTGTTTGGGGACTGATGTTGTGTAATTTTAGAGACGTTTGGTATAGGTTACACTCACCACTCAAAGGTGACACTAGATATACCATGGTATATTTTGAAACATACAGTAGAGGGATCAAGGGTAATTTTTTAAATATCTTCTATCTATAGATATTTTTATTGGAAACGAGAATAATATCCATGTCCTAGTCAAAGATAATTCAGAGTAAAAACAGAATGTATGAATTTCTTGTTGACCATTTTTTAGTTTTCATGAAATTTTTAAGGACCTAGATATTTTGAAACGATATGAAATATATCATATTGGTATTTTATTATTTTTGTAGTATAATTATTAACTAAAATTAGGGGTTTATTCGGTCCATATCATGACACCTCGCGATTTATATTAGAAAAATCATATGCAAAACAGACGAAAAACATACATTTACAAGGCTGTGTTAAAATGCATGTAAGATTAATAAAAATGGAGGAAGAATAACATTATATTAATAAAAAATTCAATGTATCACATATGATTATTATAAATGTGAAATTATAGAGTAACCATGCTTTGTAGTAAGGTGTTTTGAGTATTTGGTTTCTATAGTTGAAGATAAAATGTGATAATAAGGAAAATGAAACTTTTTTTTGAAGATTTTTTTTCTAGAGAACCAAAATTGTATGGAAATTGGGGTACCATTTGATGGTTTGTTTGATGTAGGGACCAAAGAAAGTTCTTCAAGTAAGGGGAACACTATAGAGTATGAAAAACTGAAGGTACACCCAAAATTGATGTTCGGAATTTTATAAATTTTCATAGATTATGGTGAAAAAATTATCATCCTATGAGGTGTAAAATGGTGAAGATATACCTGATGTTATTCTAAGGGATTATTTTAAATACAATGAAGTCTATGGTATGTGATTTATTGAATTTAAATTTAAATTTATAATCTACTAACTAAAAATGTAGGGATATGGAAAGAAAAATGGGAATTTTCTATAGAAAGATTGTGATATAAAGAAAGTGTTTAGACCAATAAGAGATTGAAAATGATGCAGTATGTGGATGTCATTTAATAACTAGAATTTATTATTGATTATTGAACGGATTGGATTAATTTTATTCTTAGGTTTGGAATTGAAGTGTTACTTCACATACTTTTGATGATCATGTAGTGGAGATCAATGCATCGTTGTGAACACTCATTATTGTTTAGTGTTGTTTGTTATATCATTATTCAAGTGAGTATAAACTGATGGTTGTTACTACCTCTTTTTTAAACCTCTTATAATGTTTGAAATAAAATATAATAAAATTTCCTAGAACAGGGATGAGTAGTGATCTTATTCTAAATATTTTAATACTTAACTAGTGATATAATTATTATTCTAAATATCAACACATCATTTATATGCACTCTTTAGATATTAAAAACATGGTGAAGAAATCCAAGATAGCCTATATAAAATATATCTAATCTATTCTAGTGATGACTCCACAAATCTTTATCCATAAACATAGGCAATCTCATAATGAGTGATGTTTCCCTATAACACCTTCACAATATCAACACACATCATGCTAGCATGATTGACCCCTAACTGGTATAGGGAATGAAAAAGGCATGGGAAGCCTATCAAACTCATGTACCAAAGAATACACTATGTTAGGTTAAGTAAAGAAGTTCATTTCTCTACAATTAAAGAGTGAATAAAAAATGAAAAAATAGTAAAATGAATCCTTGAATGTCATATAGCTTGTCTGGTACATGAAATTATAAAGCATGCCTATGAGCATGCACAACACCATGGATTATCTATTTAAGATGGAATCTACCTTCCATTATGACACCCTACCTATTATACATATATATCATTGATATCATGGTGTTTCCCTAGGGATTACTATCCCCTATCTGCTGACAATCAGGTGGAACACTATACTATTTTTATTACCTGAACTGTTACTACATCAATGGTTTGGTATATAATAGGCCACCATATGTATGTAGACTACAAAGGATTTTCAAAAAATCTTTATTCTAATGAAAATGACATCATAAAAAATATAATCCACTGGTATTGATCTACAAACTACAAAACCTGGTAGAATGAGTTCAAAAAGATGGAACCATCTCCATGTTGACTGAAACATCTTTTTCATTTGGATTGGTTATTGAGAACAAAAAGTTATAAATCTAATTTTTGCAAAGCCTTGACGACTCCCTTCCCATGATGAATTGTTCCGAGAAAATTACCTCTCAATAACCTCTAACTTTTCCGACAACAAATTATATTAATTTAAAATAAAACGAATAACCTTGTTATAGATCATTTGAAAAAAAACCTCTATAAATGGCCTCTCCCTGGCCTCCTCATCTAGATGAATATTTGAATAATAATTTAGATGGTTCTTGTAGTGGATATTGAACTCAAAAATACTGAATCTACCTTATTTAAGGATGAATATATCTTACTAAGTATCCACTCTGATGATAGAATATATAAACTAGTCCTAGAACAGATAATTGAGCTTATTTCATTCAACAATCTACTCCCAACGATCACCATGGAACACAAGTCATTGTGGTCAGGATGACCAGAAAAAAAGAATCATAGAAAAAGAAATCAATTGTTCCTTTTAAGAAAGGATAGAACAAAAGGATCTCTCCACCTCCAATAGAAATTATATTATCTATTCATGTGTTATTGAACCTTTGTAATTATGTAGTCATTGGTGTGGAAACTCCTGAAGTGTCCCCTCTAAGTGTTCGCACAATGGACCTCCACATTGTTGAAATACACTAGAATATCCTATTGAATATCCTCCTGGACACTAATATGGATGTATTCTAAGGTACATATCTATAAAAAAAATGTGTACACCTAAAACTAAGGAAAAAGAACTTGTTAATTTTAATTAATTAATTAATTCATTTATCTTATCATATTTACCAATATTTACCAAATTCAAAAATAAGTGTAGGACACTAGGATGCACACCATTGTGATCTATGAATATTTTATTTGCATGTCCAATTAACATAATGGACCTTTCATCGTATCATGGGTGTTAATAAAATCTAATTTCCATACTAGGTTCCCTTTTTATGACACATAATAAACCCAAATAATACTATCTCACTAAGAATCCATGAATCCTCACAAGTCTCTAACTCAAACACCATCTTAGATATTAAGCATCACCATTGATACCACTATGTCATTACCTCCTCACACCAATAGTACACCACGATGGTAAAAAAATAGGGGAACATAGATTATGATGCCCAAATCATGACTCTAATAATCTACACGTTACCAAATGGCACCCAGGTTATTAAAATCTCACACAAGGAACGACATAACTTCTAAATAATTAATGAATAAGTTATAAGAAGAATAGAACCACCAACCAAGACGAAATGAAAAAAATAATTAAATGACCCTTAAATTTTTCATGTTATACATAACCGATAAAACTAATATTTTCATATGATAAAATCAACCGTCAATAACTACCCTGAATCCAACATCTTCTGAAAATTAATCAAAAACACCTCTGAGATAGTAAGTTTTATCCTTGACAACAACCTTTCCCTATAGAACTGAATTTTTTTTTTATATACGTATGCTATCAATGGAAGTTTTACTTAGTAGGAACCATCATATTACCTCTCATGCATAATGTAAAAGAAAAATAATAATGAAAAGGGAATAAAGAAATGAAACTTACTCATAACCTAAACTTGAACCACAAGTTTCCCGTCATAAACATGACTCTCTCCCAAAAATAATTCATAGAGAAATTCCCTATTATATCTAATCAATTATATAATGAAGGTACCCTTATCCCTATTCTACACTAGTTTATCTCTATCTCTATCCCTCTCTTCAATGCCTCGCATCATATGTTCATCATGTCTATAAGTGATTCATACATCCAACCTTCCTCATTCCCTCATAGGGCCTAACATATGGTTTCTGCACCAAACTATATATCAATGAAATCATCATCATTATCACCACCACCATCATCTCATCCACAATCTTGTGCATTCAATGAATCTACTAAAACCTGTGTACGTTAAATATAACTCCAACCAATACAACCCATTCATGAAGACATGTGTAATGTTAAATCCCCCATATTCATATACAGTTATGTGTTTAACTTCAAGACACTATATCCAAAAAAATCACAGTATGTTGTGGGACATTACGACACTCGAAGGATTAAGCCATATATTTTAAGGCATTATAGAATTTGATACTCCTACTCATATAAATATAAAAGGCTAAATATGGATATGGAAAAGTTAGTAATCTAGTCCCTCTCTCTCTATCTCGTTGATTTTGGAGGAAAAACCCCTCCCCAATACCAAATGAATAATTGAGATTTGGTTTCACTGTATATATGGGATTTAAGGAGTATAAAATCATAAAAAATATGGAATATCAAGAACAATCACAATAAGGGAAACTATCTAGCCTTAGAGTAATCCTTTACTATTTTCACACAGTACACTGGGTTTCAACTGCTAAGTATAGGTATCAAACCAACATACATGAATCAAATACAATATTAATTAATTCCTATCCATTAATTAATGTTATTCCAGTTTCAATTTCTCATATTTATAAGTAAATATTATAAGGTAAGTTTCAATGAAACATAAAATTATTACCTTATATTCTCATGTATATCATCATAATCTGATATTAAAACAATACAACCACATTCATTTATTTATTAAATTATCATTTTGTTTCATAATTTTAATATAGTACTCAATCTAATATAGCATTTAAAAGATACACTTCTTATGCTTAACATCAACTACATTAAGTAATTTGAACTAATCATATATTTATCAGCAAACCATTTGAACATTTTTAAGAGACATGAAAAAAAGAATATTTATGATCAAGACTTGATATAGACTCATCCTAAATTCCCAGTTCACAAAAGCATTATGCATTATAATAACATCGACCTATACTTGTTGGAATCAATAATCACAACATCCTTGGGATCTCATCCCATATGTCATTAATGGTTCCCAACAACAACAAATATATCAATAACAAAACAAGGATATATATCCTTGGAACACATAGATATTTCAATTATATAATTATAGAGATGCATAGAGGGAACTAAGTCCCTTTCATCGAAGAATTTATTCAACTATATAATAAATCATTATTTTTCACCCCTAAACATTAATTTCGTAATGAATATAATCAAAGATGGGATGAAAAAGTTCTTTTTATGCTTCTTCCATTTAAAATTAAATTCCATGGATTTATGCTATTTTTAATTTTAATAACATTACCATGCTAAACCAATGACAGACATACTTGAATCTATACACCACATGATTAATAACAAAAAGTGGTATTGTTAATAAAATCCCATAGAACATGATGTCATAAAAAATATTTATAAAATTTTCTATATAAAGAAGCATTGATTCTATTTAACATATGATAATTCCCATTTCAATTATAATTTCACTAAAATTATTTATATAATTCTTATCGAGCAAAAATAAAAATTAACACGACAATAAAATTTTATTCATTTATATCTCCCAGATAATTAACCAATTATATACGTTTAATTATTTTAAGCTAGTTTGGGAAATTTCAACATTTGTTTTATCTAAATTTATATATTTAATGTTTCCATTTTTAAGGAATTATAATATTTAATGCATAAAATTATGATATTATCCATATAATTTAACAAATTCATGATAATAATTATATTTATCAACAATAGAATTATTCTTATACATGCAATATTATTTCCAAATCACCCCTGGAAATAATTACCATATTAAGATAATTTTCAATACATTTTAATATATTCATATTTTTTTAAGATTATTAATAAACATTTACCATCTAAATTACATTATATGGTATGGATTGTTCCATTTTGTAAAACAAATAACACAGGGATGAAAATTTTGTAACCAAAACATCGAATAATACAGAAATAATCAAATCTCCTACCACACACAAGGAGCATTAAGAAGATTACGTCAAAAAATGAGCGGGGCAGGTTAATCATGTAGGTATGGGAAGATTGATAACTCTAAAATGATTTGAATAAGACTCATAAAAACTTGAATCATAGGGTTTGGGGTCAATAAAATTATATAGAATGTAAGGAGAGTCAATAAGATGTATGACACTTATTTTTATAAACAACATGACATTCTCAGATGTTCTAGTAGATAATTTCTAAATAACCCATTTAATTCACTTTGAAATATAATTTCCAAATAAAATTATTCAAACAAACCATTAAAATCTATAAAAATTAAGGGGACTTGAAATATTTAATTAATAAATTTGAAATGATGAAAAATTATAGTTTAGCATATTATTTCACATTATTTTCATTGAAAACACATTAATGGATGAGAGAGAAGGATAAATGGAAGGCATTAAAGGAAAAAAATGGCACTCATGCAAGAAACATGAATTATTAATGATTAATTTTATTCTACCCTTACATCATCAATTGACCATACATAGTCACTAGAAACATGGATGTGAACTTATAAAGTTTTAGGGAAATGGTCTGACTTTAATATGGGTTTAAATAAACTACCAATCCACCCTTACAAAACATAATAAATCTATGTCATACCCATACATGAGAAGAAATTGACCCATATAAAATACTAATAAATCATCTACTACCATTATGTGAACTTGAAAATACACTTATGTGAGTTTGGGAAACAATTATAGAGTTATATAATGTGCTGAAAACCCCCTATGAAATCCATAGAAAAATTCCATCACCATTAAAAAGTGGTTAATTACCTATATAGAAGATAGTAATACCATAATAGAGCCTTATATTCTCACCTGTAACCTTATACAGCACAAGGAAAACAATTCATAACCTTAAAAAGCTATGAAAAACCTTCCTAAAGCTTATATATCTATTTAATAAATGGGTTTTAACTTTAAACAAGGGGAGGGTTTCATGTAAGAGAAAATAAAAATTTAGTCAAAAAATATTATTCATTAAATTTAATTATAAATTTAAATATAAAACAAATTTGGGTACCTTGTTTGACACTTTTAAGAGTTATAAACAACAAAGAATGAAATATGAAATCAAGGAATTTAATAAAATTATAAAATTATTTATATTTTTAGAATTCATGTATTATAATGACATTTCATAAAAGTAACATTAATTTATAATATGAATTGAAATTTTATATTTTCCAAAAATAAAATTAATTTTTATCTTTATCCTATGTTCTATTAATAATATTCATTTTATATTATTCCATGTTTTTTAAAATAATATCATATTGAAAATGGTATTAATGAAACCATGTTTTTGTTTCAAAAAATAAAATTTCACCATTTAATACTATGTTCTATATACACATCCCATTATTACACTAGCATACACCCGAAGGTTATCATGTGAGATGGTTGTACATTCATGGGGTTTCTTGGATAACGTTGATGTAGTGGAGATCTCCACAAACATGAACTTCTCCCATAGTCAATTTCACATGATCCATACAAGATTAATCTCTTCTTTTCCATGGTCAAGGGATAAACCCTGTGATGTTATATCCTTCCCAGGTTTTGATAAATTGTATATAAAAAGAAGGATTATACTTTTTCAAAAAAAATTATTTCTTATTTATGCATAAATTATCTCTTGTCATTTATCATTATATAAACTAATTTAAAACTTCATAACCCCTAATGGTATTGTTTACCAATGGTCAGGTAACAGTCAGATCATAATTGGCACATTACCTTTTACACCGAATATATATATATATATATATAAACACAACCCACCATTCTAATATTTCATCACTCGATACTTTACAAATAAAGGATATATATATCCCCTAATAATTAATGTTATATTCCCATAAAAATGTGTATAATACTCCAAACTCATCCATTTATAATGTCAATCATGTTTCAAACTCTTCATCGATCACTAATTCACTCTCACTAGACTATAGTACAACTGACTAGGTTACATCGATAGGGCGCTAAAGTAGTTTTTAATTTCTCATGGTTTCTCTATATTCTTATACAATGGGGATATTTGTGCTGAATATCCAAAAAACATTCATCCATTATTCACTATAGCATGGTGGAGTTATTATTCGGTTGGTGTCACAATTGATTCTTATTTTTGATTATCTCGTTATAACTAGTCTACCAATGTCTATTTGAATCATTGATATATATTTATATTTATAGACCCAAAATAGTGATGTTTTCTTACTCTCTATGGATGTAAGGATATTTTCCCAAAACAGATAAATCTTTGTGTCCCATAATATTCTTCTCATTATTTTTTTGTTTTATTTATTTCCTCTAAAAATGTTTTTTACAGTATGACTCCAAGAGTTTCTATAACATATGTGGCACCCAAAAACATCACATCGAGAATAGGGAATGTCATGTATCTTTGAAAAATATTGGTTACATGTAGAATTGATGATTTTACCTTTTCAATTGTAAGATGATTCTGAGAGAACTTCACCAGCCTGTGTAGTGTTCAATGGTGGAGATCTATCTGATTTTTATCCAAGTTATGAGTTTAAATAACAAGAAATTCATGGTTTTTAATTTCATGAAATCCAATAGAATTTTAAAATCTCTAAAATTAATATGGATGGATATGGATAGAATAAAGGAAGAAATATTATTCAAAAATTAATGATCATAAGAGAAATTCTAGATGATAGATGAAATTAAAACGATGTAGGTTATAGATGTAATTGAATTTGTTGAATTGATGAGTGATTGGTGAATGTATTGAATTTCTGTTAAGGTTAGGTTTATAAGTACGGATTTTCTATACATAGTTTTGATGATCAGGTACTGAAGATCAGAGAAACACATAGAACACTTGATATTGTTTGATGTTGTTTCTTATATTATTATTCACAATAGTTCAACTGATGTGTTGATAACATATCATACGTAATCATCTGGGATGAGTACCAAGATCATTCCAAAAAATTCAATACCCAAAAAATGAGCTAATTACTTTGTAGAATATTAATACATCATTTTTATGTGATCCTTAGATGTAGCTCTATATGGGTTAACTAAGTTAAAAAATTGAGCTATGTGCATCACTATTTCATTTTTTTATATTTTGGATATTCAATTAGAGTAATAGGTACAATGTATCATTCCAAATGTGATGAAAAGAACCATTATATTCCTATACTATATGAAATTTCACATCACCCTATTTCACACCCTCTAAGTGTATTGTGAGACCTCATGTACAAGATCAATAATTTCAATATAATATTTCATTCATAGATAAATTCGAATTTCTATTCATTTTACAAAAAAAGTATCAATACATTTACACATTGGTTGTTATTATGGTCCGTTATTTAGTTAGAAGGTTCAATTATTGAACATAATGGATTTTGAATCCTTATTTCATCATTATTCAAATATTATTTCTTCAAATATATAGGTCGCTATGTGATTTAGTAGCATGAGGGTTAATTTTTTAGGTGGATACATAGTTGTGGAGTAGGTGTTTCATGATTATGTATCAATTTATGTTAAAACCAATGAATGTAGATAAAAAAGGTCATAAGGTCTCCATGTATTATGATTTCGAGGGAATAATTCTTATGTAAATGTATTTATTGCATTTTCTTAATAATTTTTTAATATTATAAATATTTATTATGTTACAAAATGAATTTACACATTATCATTCAGTCAGAAATGTTTCATATATCTTGCAAGTTGAATGAATGGGTTTTTCAATGATCATGTGATGGGGTTTTCATGACCAAATTGAGATCATGATTTGTATGACATTCATGCCTTTGATGAGAGAAAGTAACGTGTATTTTGATACATAGTTTTGTTACATGTGACCTACTCATCAAGCTGAGTGAAATATCATGTATAAATAGAATTTATGAAATTTTACTAAAATAATATTGAATGGACGAGTTTTCCAATATGATACTGGTATATTTTAAGTGTCATATTTGAATTGAATGTCATGAAAAAATTATTATATGACTGTTCATGAGATATGAGATAATTATTATTGACATTTTTATAGATACCAAAGTAGTCACTATCAGATGACATCATAAGGTGACAGGATCATGATATTAGATAATAGGGAAATAGATCACATCCCACCCACATTTTATCTTATAACAGTCAATTAATAAAATTTAACTTACATCTAATATGACAGAAATAAACACACTAATGTTATTAAATAACTAAATACATTTAATCAATTAATTTTTAATTTTCACATTAACATAAATGATATATAATATACATAAATTTAAGAAAATGGGTTATATAATTGGAGGTAAAATAATAATAACTGAATAAAAGAGGTTTAAACAATTCTTAAAATGAATAAATTATTGGGAAAATATGATTAGAATAACATGGAAACAAATAATACCATAAAATATTCCCTATATATCAATGTAATAAAAATAAAAAATTTGAAAAAAATTAAAACCCCATCCCAAAAAACATTTAAAAAATTTAAAAATGAAATGAATAAATAAATAAAACTTCTTGAACAAAATAAAAAAACATAAATAGAATGATCTTCACAGTCATGAATAATTGGTGGGATTCTGTAGTATAGCATCGATAAAAAACCTCTTTTGTTTGATTGAAATCATTGAATCATTATTGGATGTTGTAATTGGGAGGTAGAGGAACATTGTTTTCATTTCATGATCATGGAATAAATGGGGTGATCACATAAAATATTAGGATTAACTCACAAGGGGTTGTAGTGCATCACTTCACATTTCACTGGTGTGATCATGATTTCACTGTCAAGATTTGAAAAATATAATGAAGATAAAATTATTTTATGGATATCATCTTTGTTCACATTTAAAATTGATTAAAAATAATACTTTCTAGAGGCAAATATTTTTTATCATTAGGAATTAGTAATTCATTATCATCTTATGAATTAAAAATTCACTGAGGATCACGAAAAATGTTTTTTTTTGAAGGTAACATGGATTGGTTTCCCAATCCATGTCAAAGAAAATTTATTAAAACAGAAAAAAGGGTTACAATGTACATACAAGGTGCAGATAGCCTACAGCAGCAAGCAAAATAAAAAATAGCCCATAAGCAAAAAACATGTGAAACAAAGGCTGCTAAAAGAAACCCGACACACAAAAGCCAATAAATGCAGCACATTATGCATTCTAGAAAAACTTGATCCAAACAGAATGCATCTGACCAGAATTCCATGCGCGTCAAAATAGGTATGCAACTTTAGAGGAACAAACCATCAGAACCAGCATCAACAGCACCCAGCTGCTCAACTAGAGCAGAATCTGTTCTAAGTCACACAGCAAAAACAAGTCAAACAGAACAGTGAAAAAAAAACAGAAACCAGGTCTCCCCAGAGTAAACGTCCAACAAAAGCAGTAGTCCTGCAAATTCAGTCAATTGATGATGCCAAATCACATAACTTTGCATCTAGAAATCAAAGCAAAAGAGGCTAGGCTCAGGTGATCAGATACTGGAGCACGAGCAGACCAAAAACCAAACGTAGTTAATAGCTGAAGTCCAGAACAACCAAAAAGGAGCAGAATATCTAGGTTCTATACAGTAATAGCTCAGAGCCATCCAAGAAATAGAATTCAAATAGCAGAACTACCAACATAATCTTTCCAAAGTAGCCAAGAGTAAGAAAAACAATCTTCATAAATCTGGAACTTCAACATCCCTTACAGGATCAAAACTTGTCCAAGCATAGATGAGTCAAATAGCACACCATTTGAGCAATTTCACAACCTAACAGGAGCAAGGAAAGGCCAGCAGTAAAAATCTAAAACTTCCGTCAAACAGATTCCAGTGAATCACCAAGCTCAGTCAAATTAAATCCAAACAAGGATTGGGAAAACAGTATTGAACAAGAACAAGTAAGCAATACCATCCAACATGAACCCAGAGCCTCGATTTAGGAAGAGGAACCTGTATCAGAGCATTCAGAATAATCCGGCAAAGGTTCCAGAGGGACTGGTTGAGGAGGCACTACAAATTCAGGTCTTCTAGCAACAAATGATCTAGTGATAACAGTTCTTTGGTAATTGGTATTGCCTCTATATTTTTTAATTTTCTTTGAAGATGGAGTGATGAAACCATCCAAATCCACGATGACTTTTTTACCTTAACGATCATTTAGATGAAGAAACTCCCCCACCTTGGGTTGGATAGGTTCATCTGAATGTGTTTTAGAGTTTTCACACACCTCATTCTCAATAGCTTCCTGAGTACTATCTTGCATTTGCACTTCCTCAAGCTGAGGCAGGGAAATGTGAGGGGTAGGCTCTTTAACCAACACAGATGTACTAGAAACCTCTTTGTTTTTAGACTGAGACTCATCCACTTTGTTAATAATAGGCAGTTCATCCATGCAAATAGGAGGGGGGTAGTGACTTCAAGAATAGAGTTAACATAATGAGATATTAGATTATTCTCAACCTGAAAATTATTCATTTCGGAATTCAAGCCAGATTCTGCCAAATTCTTGATATAGCCAGAAAAACCAGCAATATCCTTATGACATTGCATCCCTTTTTCAACCCAAACTTTTTTTCCTGATTTTAGAGCTAGCAGGATCCTTTTCACAGTTTTTCGTTGTGTGTCCAAGTCTAAAGCATCTAAGACAGTAATCAGGCAATCTTTCATAGAGAACCTCTTGTGTAAAACCAAAATCACCATTCTGAATCCAAACATGATCTGGCAGATGCTGGGAAACATCTATTTCAATACAGATTCTCGCTACAGAGGGTCTAGATAAGAGTTTTGTGGCTGAGACTAATTTCAGAGGACAACCAATCAAACTAGCTATTGGGAATAAAGCTGCTTGCTTAAATAGGTGCAAAGGCAATTCAGGGAAATTAACCCATATGGGAATAATAGGAGATTCGGCATATGGGTCAAAAGTAGGGGTCCATTTCAAAATTTTCATGAAACATCCCCCAAAAGACCAAGATCTCTTCATCCATAGCCTATAGTAATCCTCTTCTGAGTCAAACCGAAAGATAATATGATACGGATTAAGGAGACCCAAACTAAAACCCATAAAACCTATTGATTCCAAAGACATTCGAAGAAACTTCAACGAAGGTCGACGATTTGTGAATTTAACAACTAAAATAAGCCGAAGATCAGAAGACAGAATGTTTACCTCATCCTTGGTAAAAGAAATTGCAAGTTGACCTCGATGCCGAAACTGTTTAGGTTTGATCTGAATCTCAATGTAAGCATCGACGAAAGCATCAGCAGATTTATCCACCACCACATCTGATTTACCTGCAACAACATCTGCATAAGATCGATCTGGTTTAGGGTTAGAAACCCGCGTCGGGTGGATCTGATGCGTGCTTCGGGTCTCCATCTCTTCAATTCTTGGGATCACGGAAAATTTTTTATGATTAATAATTCATGTTGTAACAAAGTATTTATTCAAAACAAATAGAGTTATTTGATAGTTATCCAAAAGGATTTTTATTTATCTCCAAATTATTTTGGTATTAATTTCACATGGTGATACAGACAATGTGACATAAGGTTAAATATAAATAAAAGAATAATATCCTATATTACAATTTGTGATAGTCATATAACAATATTTGATATAGTGATGATTCATGAAACATAATTACATTGTTTGAAGTGATATATTTATGATGTGTCAATCAATGATTGAAATATACACGTATCTATTTTAACCAAATGTCCCATAATACACCATAAGAGGTGGGGTGAATTATGGTGACATGGAATTTCTACATATCTCAATTTTATATAAATAATGTTCCATCATTTGTAAACATAGAATTATTCATTCATAATAAGTATAAACTACCAAAAAATGGAAAAATAAAAAATCATGAACACATTTATTTTACATATTTAACCCATACAGGTCTACATCCAAAAATCACATATCATAAATGTTTCGGTATTCCAAAGAATCACCCCCATCGTTTTGTGATAAAAATATTTAAGAAAATATCACTTATCATGAAATACCTATGGAATCTTATCCTCTTCCACATGATACATATAAAAAGATATAATTTCTACACACAGTTTGAAATCCAAATGATGAAAATGGATGATTTAACATTAAAAAATTGGTGTTCTCTTTAATGGTTTGATGCCAACTTCATGACCATCACTAATATGCACAATAAATATTCATTATCAAATCATATATTCATTGGAATCTAATATAATAATGCTTCACTCTCTAACAGAATATATTTTAAAATTTCTATAATGGATTCACTCACTTTCATTATTCATGATATTCAACATTCCCTCTGTCTTTTTTTATTTTGTACAACAAGCTTCAATATTTGTACTGATTTTTAAAATTCAAAATCAAAATAAATACACCAATAAAATACCATTTTAATATACACAATACCAATTAATTGAATTGTTTCTATGTGAACCTCCTCAATAGATATTTAAATATGTTTTTGATGGATGTTAGAAAAACTGTGGAACCTATTCAAGAACTCCAATTTGTTCAATTGTGTTAAAATTAGCCAAATTAAAAGAAACACAACATGGACTCTTACATTAAAGTTATATATGTTGGTTCCTTTTTCATTTATCATTTATATTGTAGCGTGAAAGAAAAATTCATATAATTATCATTATTTAGTAAAATACTAACTTTCATGAACCTATTTATTTTATCAGGATATATGAATCTCATCATTTCACTTAAATCATGACATGAAAATTTTATCACATCATGATAAAATTATTAGTATTCTCAATAATCAAAAATGTTGTAGCGTGAACCACTTACACAGGGTTCGAAACTCAAAATATAATTTACCAATAAAATTATATTAATCCTATTCCATACATGGTAGATATATTGTGGTAGGAAATATTATTTCAATCTTTTGTAAATGTAAAACACTGTTCATGTCATAGATTACCCATACGTTTTATACAACACCCTTACAAATCATACAGATTAAAGAAATTAAATATGGTAATTTACAAATAAAATTGAATGTTCATTTATGGTGTGATCTTCATGCTTGCGTCATGACTAAACATATAACCTTTACATATCAGGAATGATCAATGTATATGTCATGGACACTTTTCTATATATTTAGTCACAATGTGATCCTTATGCTTGTTCCATGAATTACTTCCACATCTACCAAAAACATCATAGAATATCTCCATTAATATTTTATTTACTCTATAAATATTCACATAGTTAAACCAACATCAAATGACTTCCAATGGACATCCAATTGACAATAAAGATAAATACTATCTGACATTTCCTTCTTGACTCATATGTTCAATCTTATCCTTCAATCAGCTAAATATAAATTTATGATATTTAGGGGATTCATATAACATAAAAATTAATTTTTAATATTTTATAAATAGTTTTTATGGATTCAATACCACAAATTATATGTGTTGTAATTTTTAGGTGTTTCCACTTCAACTAGTCACTCAACTCCTTGAAATATCCAAGTTATGACTATATAAATCCAGATAAACTAGTGATTATTTTATTTGAATCCAATATTGGGAAATACTTGGTCAAAGCTATTTATTTTTTCAATATCCTATAACGAGATGTTTCCATTAGGTCCTAGACTCAGAGGAATCCTACCAAAAATGTTCATGGAGATTCACACAACGGGTGGTTATATAAGGAGATGAGAAATTTTTACTGGTCATCAAGGGATCATTATTCAATGATAGTAAGTGTATATTCAAAAATATATAATTTATGTATTTATGTTTTATTATAATTTTCTAAACATATCATGGGATATTCAGTGTAATATTTTTCCTAAGTTAATTAACTATGTTTTGAGAAATATTTTTTCCATAAAAACCCTTTAAAATGTTTGTATGAGAAAACCACATGTCACGAAGAAATATTTAATTCATAATTCTATTAAATCATATTCATAAAAAGTTTTATAGAAGAAAATTCACATATAAAATTATAAATAATTACTAAATACATACCTTTAACATAGTTTCATGTGAGGAAAACTAAGATTCTAGAAAACTAGATGAAAAAAATTTAAACAGTTCATTTCCTTTTCTTATAGTCATATCATCATAAAAAATAAAATATTATAATTTAATAGAACATTTTTCACTGAAAAGGCATCCATAATCCAAACAAAAACATACATCCAATATCATCATCATCTAGATTGGAAGAATCAAATATAACACTAACACAAAACCAACTTAATCATTTGTTTTCTGTATCTTAACAATATGAAAAGTATCAGTTATAAAGAAAAACCTAGCTACACAAATAAAAACAATAAAAAATCCTTTCAAATAAATTACTATTTAATGAATTTAGATCATAGATATAAAGAAATGAAATTTACATATCTTAGTAACATTTTATCCATTTCTCATCTTACAAAGATAGAATTTCTAGTACTTTTAGGCACATTTTCTAAATCTTTAATAAAAATATCCATTTTTAATGGGAAGACACATCCATCCTTCATAAAAAATCATTAAGATAATAATAAAAAATTTAATTAAATATGATATAAAAATTAATAAATTTGATTAAAAAAAATCAAATATACGTAGAAATAAATTTATTATGGCTATAAAAACCTAGGATATTTAGTTCCATCAATATAGCATCACTAAAAAAAGAAATTGTGTTGGTTTTTTGTTAATATCTATTATAATATAGGATAAAAAACAAAATCATGGAATTAAATTGAACTATTGAAATAATAAAAAACACCATGTTGTTTCTTATTTAATGATTTTTATTGCCTCTCAACTACCTTATTTGTTTCTAATAAATTCCACTGGTTCATGAAATGATGACATCAATATTTTACTTGATCAAAATTATTCTAAAGAAATTACATTGAATGAAAGAATTAAATAAAATAATATAAAATAAAAGTTGTCTGAATTGATTAAAAAATATTAATTTTCATTAATTAATAAAAATAACGTTTTCACTAATTCATTATGCAATATTATAATTAATAAATAGATTAAAAATAAAAAATGGCTAAGAAAAAATGTATTAATTTCAAAAATTGAAAGCATATTAGCTAGAATCTAAGAGGTTAAAAAATTATATATCTCACATTAATAAATATTTATTTGTAGTTACTATATATGCTAAACAAGATGTTTATGTAGATAAAATTAAAATTTCAAAGGTAATCATATGTTTATATTTAGTAAGACCAACCAATTCCCCAGCCTTAGTCTAGCATAATAAAAATCCACAGGGTCTTCCATACAACACCTTGAACAATGCTCGACTAATGGAAGAGTGATACATATTTTTGTATGAAAAATCAAAAAATGGAAATTATTTCACCCAAGATTCAATGAAATCAAAAATGTAATTCTGCATCATTCCCTCCATCACATGGATGGGGTAATAATTTTTCGTTCATCTGTGAATATAATGCTGTCTTGATGGGAAAATAAGGGATAAAATCTTGTGGAAAACCTATTCAGACACACGATATAAAATGATTATCCAAATAAATGATGATATCCTTAGATTACCTATAAGGTCTCACAAAATCATTTATATACAACCTCTCTAGAGCTTACATGACACTCTACTCCCTAATAGAGTGGAAATGAGATGACATCACATGTCATTCTATGTCCAACCAAGTGGAATCAGATCATCCCATTTCCTTAGATAACCTAGTAACCAAATATATCGATATGTCATAAATCTTATTCTCAAGGACATACATTGGGTGAAACAATCCTCTAGGAACTAGATTATAGTCTATTATACACAAATAGACCAAAAAACACACTATAAACTCCACTATTGACTGCTTTATCATAGACAACCAAAACCATTTCCTCAAGACATAGTGCATCATTGATACACTCGGATGTACCACTAATAGCGAGAAGTGAAATTCATTTTTATTCGCTCCACACATCACCAAGAAGACAAACAATTTCCCATGAAACATCATCCTATATCTACTATCCTCCAACCATCCCTCATAGTTTTCACCAATATGAACATGATTTCTTATGACCCCAACCTCTATGTATCCCATATATCACTCCTCCACCCACTAGGAAAATTAAAATTTCACTATCATTTATGATAGACGACCTCTAACACCAACCTCATCCACACTTAAAAGAATCATTTATATCTCCTATATCTACTTCCATGTATATAAATACTCATAAGAAACATATCTTCATGAATGTCTAATTAGAAAATTTGAAACAAAATATATATTTCTTATGGTGTAGAAAATATAGAAATCATATCCATATAAGAGAATTATCCACCCCTATTTTCACAAATACATGCCTCACTAAGAGAGAAAATAGCCCATTCTATAGTTATTGATGAAGGAATCCATAAAAAATTTATGGGGTTCTGTCACCATAGCTTCAGAGTGAACACCACTTCATCAAACTCTAGATCATTGGTAGAAAAGTTATTTTTGTGCTAGAATAACTATAATGAGTAATAAAGTATCATTAACTAATATTTTATTAGAATGTAACCAAAACTAATATGCGAGGAATCACAAAATACCAATAACATCACTCATTAACCATACAAAAAAATTGATCATTAATCATCTTCTCATTTAGGAAGTAAAGGGAATCCAAAAACTGATTTTTTTAGATTGATGTTTAGTCCTTCCAGATATGGGCTATCAACAAGATATTAATCCATGATAAATCAAATATAAAATAATATTAAAAGAATATGCACCTGAGTAAACTATAAAAACCAGGAAAAATTCTTTGTTGCTACCTATGAAATTATTTTAACGATATTTAATGGATCAACTACCACTCCCAACCACCACACTGCATTTATAAGGAAGCGCACCTCCCACATACATAACAAAAAAGTAAAAATAATTTCATAAATCTGATGATGAAGAAGAATATAAAAGCAAAATACAAGGATCTCAACATTATTTTCCAATTAAATTGAGTTAAAGGAGGATATCATTTATTAAGACCACCAATAATTGTTGTAAGAACTCACAGAACATAGAGTTCATGAGTCTCATAAACAAAGTGGGGAAATACATGACACTGAACTATATGACAGGAAAATTGATATTCCTATATCAAAACCATGAATCAATCTTCATAATATCATCATACTTTTCTCTCATTTTATGATATCCATAACTCAAATCAATCATTGGAACATGACTTTCCCCCTTTAACTGGTTGAGAAAATCATCTATCCATGGAAGGGTATAACGGTTCATGGTCGTTAATGGAATCAAACAATCATAACATATGCACACCCTTAGACCTACATTATTATTATGTTATACATATAAATACATATAAATATTAAATTGAATGACTAGTAATAGACTTTTTGGATGCAACATATCCTCAATACATTATGCTCTGGACTACTCATCATGGAACAGATCAGCTGTGAAGTGAAGGCCTTGAGATCTGTTCCCATATTCTCTCACACTCAGGATAACCCATTGAAGGTAGAAAAACTCTAACCTCTTCACCTTTATCATCATTGATTACAATAATTCATCAATTAATCCCACACTAAAAATCCACCCAAGAAACTACATCCTCTTAATAATCATCCAAATAGTGAACCCGACATTGATAGGAAATAGAGCTTTTCTAAATAATTGAAAAATAAACCCTATACATGGCTCGGGAATGCACCCATCTAAAAAAATATCTAGATCCTCCAAACAACACTTGATATCAAGATCTAGGACACTCCCCTCATATATCACCAAACACAAATGCTGGAATACATGCAACTTCTACTGTTATAGCTCATCCTCTTTAACTAGATCAACCCTTCGAAAATCAACTAGATCATCATGTAATACTTATCCACATAGATTCACATTAATATGGAACCATAGATATTTATCTATAAACACGAATAGGAAATCCTAATCCCAATACCATGAAATTAAATTATATTTATTCATTTATTTCCATTTTATTAAATTCAACATAATTTATGATGATCACATGATCAAAATAAAATAACAAACAAGCATGATTTTCTTAACACTCCTATGTTAGTACCACACATGTAGTATCAATTCACTTATTATATTCAGGAATCAAAATTTCCATTCATTGGATCACCCAAGGCCCTAAAATATTATGAATTAATTGGAATCCCTTACTTACAACATGTACTATCTTTAATTGAGATTGTTGTTAAACAAACCAATTTATTACTCATCAACTCCTAATTTAAACCTACATCATATATGTCAACCAAAATCAATAGTAATACTCTATCTTGACCCAACATCACTATAAACCCAAACCATGCAATAAATTATGATTAGAGTGACCCCAAAAAACAACCTCCCATAGGACATGACTTGGAGAGTAGAAAATTGTTTAGAAAACACATACTAGTGAGGCATTACCCTAAATAATACTAGGAAAAAATATTAAAACCACCAATCATCCCCATGATGAAAATATAAAATAATCATAGTATCATAATTCATTTCATGTCAAACAAATACATATCTCCAAAATTAATACAATACCAAGTAAATCCAATTAAAATAATACTAAATAATCTCAAAGAACTACACTATTCACGCATAGCTCGGTTTAAAAATACTTCCCAATAACATTAAAAAGAGTTTAAATACATCATCTTGAGAATCCATATATAATCAAAAAAATCATATTCATGATGTATGAGTTTTCTCTTCATTGATGTACATACCCTTTCTAATCATTGATATTCCCAATATGTCTATCTTAATAGAAAATCACTATGGGGTATGGGGTGTTTTGGGAGAATTCAAAAAGTTCCAGGGCCTATAGATCTTGTTTTAGAAAATTTTTACAAGATAGATGGTTAGATAATAGTGTTCACTAACCATTTAACTCAAACATACATCCAATAAAAGAAAAGATAATGGTTTAATAAACATTGATATGGGGGATTGAAACCATGTGAGCTTTATAATTTATTTTTTTGTCACATCACACTATCATTGATTTTTTTAAACGTGCACATAATTGTGTGGGGTGTGGTGCACCATGATAGTAGGGATTCATGTTGGGTTATCAATTTGGACAAAACTGATGTCAAACCGTTCTCCTGGTTAAAAATATGTTTTTTTTTCAAAATTTTCATTTTTACTCTTAAAACTAATATGTGGACTTCCTCCATTAATATTTTGTAGTGAGACTCATTTGTATACCTCCAACCCTCTACTCATCTATAAGGGTGGACCTCCTTCATCCCCCATATTAGTCATGTTCTATATAAATCATTGGAATTCTTGAGATGTGACCTCTAATCCTCTTTCTATATTTATTTGGGTTCTTTTCTATCAGTGATGTTATTTCTATGTGAGGTAATATACACTATTTTTAATGATTTTTTTACTTTTATATTTTATATCATTCCGTCCCAAATGTATAGATGACAACATATGTGAAGGATTATATGATCCATAGGAATGTGGCCAATTTTATTTTCCCTAAAAGTATATTATTTTAAATATTATACCATTATTTCACATGTCATACTATCCATGAATTTCTTATAAAATTATTATTCCATTATTTTTCACATAAAAATTTACCCAGATATTCCATGATACATCTAGAAACTATTAGAGGATGGAAACCTCAACCCATGCCACCTCTTATAGTGTGAATGTCCCAACATGTATTAAGAACATATTTTAAATATAACCAAAACACATCTTAGGGTGTGTTTGGTTTTCCATTTAGTAAAACTCGATTTCTAGTGTGACCAAACCACAAATTAATATTTGATTGGAATTACACATACTAGATGAATGTATAAATTGAATTAATTAAGTTATGAAATTCAATTATTACCTTCTTCTATCTTCTGATTATTTACCATTTCAAATTAAATTGTTAATCCACATGGATAACTGAACCTTGTGATTAATATCAATTTCAAATTTGATTTATTATTAAGGTAATAGAACGGGGTAAAACCATTTAAGGTGTGGTAATCTAGGACAAATAATTGGATTCCCTATTTGTAATTCCTTGATCAAACACCTTGGATAAAACCTGATTAATTAAGGTGAATACCTGTGCTACACCCATCATGATTTGGGTCAATGTATTACACTTTTAAATTTGAAGACATGTTGTATTGGATCCATCTAGATCTCTAAAAAAACATATAAGGAACATGATTTACTCTGATGTTTATATCAATTTCCTCGGACAAGGAACACATTATGGTGGCACCATGGATTCTAATTGGGAACTTCTTGAATTGCCTGGATATATTTATGTAGATCAATTTAAAACAAATAGGAGAAAAATTTCAGAGGTTCATCTCATGGATTTCACCCCAAAACAAATATTCATATATCATGGGTTGATCACCATGGGTTGGATTGAATCCTAACTGTCTATAATTCCATCTGTCTTCCATGGATTTGAAATGTGTATATAGTTTTGGGATCTATTGGATCAGTTCTAGGGATTCCAAGTGGTTAATTATGATTGGACATTGTGGATACATTCACTAGGTCCCTTGGCAGAAATCGAAAGGACATATTTATAAAGACATACATTATTGGATGATGATTGTAGGGTGAATCATGTATCTCATGGGGAACCAGAGCTCAACTAGTTTATTTTTAATTAACACTTTTTTATTTATAAATGTTTAGTTCTAAATTTCTACTCATAGAATGTATTTTCATTATTAATTACTAGTGGTGGACTACTTAGTTGTACTCACAACATGATAAGGCCACTTCTTGGTACCCATGCATGATTCCTAGATCTAGAATAAGATTTACGGAAGTTCCCAACTATGGATGGTTGATTTAATTATTAGGATGGGATCATGAAAAAATGGATTGAGATAGTACTTGGGATGATCATGGAGTTTAATAGTTTTTGGAATTTTTGTATTTTTTTCATGCATTGATTCGTTATCTGTTTCTCTGATATTCTTGTTGTATATATTTTATTTACCTTAACATCATCTATATGTAGGTTTGTTTATTATTTATGTCTATTATTTATAATATTGAAGGATGTTGTGCTTATTTTAATTAATAAAGTGGTTTAATTTGACAAATGGGGTAATGTCTCCATATTGTATGACTATACCCCACCACTATTTTTAAACAAAACTATAGAATATGAGGATGCATCAATAAGGCCTTATAACCATTTATACTAGATAATTATATATGAAATGGGGTGATGAAATCCCAAATTTGTATCATATTAGTTATTTTTAGATTTTCATAAAATTTTTTATTGGAATAAAATAGTCAAGGAAGTTTTGAAACATGGTAATGAGCCTATTCATATGAGTCATTGACCCCCATATGGGGGAACAACATGTTTTCTAGGAAGGAATTTCATGTTTTGGATTTTTATGAATACATTTGTAATATATTCACTATCAGGTGACACACATGATTTATGCTTTTATGATTTATATATTTTTACTCTTGTGCCACTATGGAAAGGGAGCACTGAATAAGGAATATTTACAAAATTATAGTGATTTATAATGTCAATTCTAGGTCATTTGATGCACATATATTATTTTTTATTTCATTTTACATATTGTATTTGTATTGGTTTATTTACATTTGTTTTATAACATTTTTATTGTCAAAAAAATTATTACATACAGTGTATGAATCAACCTAAATGGAGTTTTCCTATATAGCTTGATGATGAACAATTATTAAACCAATTTTTACATGGTCAATCCATGAAACATTGGTTACATAAACATCAAATTTTGATTGTTTACAGTTAAATTATTTGCTAATTTCATTTTATAAGTTATGATCCTCAATAAATTGGTAATGGATATCTATATATCGGAAGCATTGTATGTATACCTATTAAATTTCAAATTACTTATGGTAAAAAAGAATTTTTTAAGTGGGATTGAAATTTTAATTTGATGAGTGTTTCCCACTATTAATCGGGATAGAGAACCCATATAATCAAACCACTATAATAAATAATATAACTTCATGTGTAATATGACCCGAGGACTGTGTATTTGGTTTAGTGTAACTTAGTGGTTATAAGATATTTTAATTTTTTAGTGTATATTTTGTGATTAGTCTATGATCCCACCCTTTTTTATATTTTTAGTGTATTAATATTTAAAATTTTAATTTGAGGCTTGTGATTGGAATTATATATATATTCTACCTCAATAGGATTTTGTCGAGCACCATAGAGGTGTTGGAAACTATGCTCCTGAGGTGATGGAACGTAATCCACATATATTCCCACCTAAATCACCTATTGTTATATAACATAACATCTATAGAAAATGAACTGACTCTCTAACTCAAAAGGGTTTCCTACATATAGTACAGTGCATTGAGGGTGCCCCATAGGAAGCACCCACTATGTCTTAGTTGACGATTGAGGTATAATAATAGTGACCACATACATTCTTGAGAGGAGGTCATGATACAGTTGATTCATTGGATAAGGATATCCATATAGTTATCAAGAACCATGATACTCCTCTTGAAATGTTATGTATTCTCACAAAATACATTCTTATTATATCATTTAGGAAGTGGGGGGTGTTCTAAAATAGGAATATCATCACCGAGGTGTGGTATAGATAGATGGAATGACTATTTTATATGATTACAACATCCTAGAGACCTTAATGGTCAGTTAATCTAGGTAATTCATGATTATAGTGCAGCATTTGTCTTGGATTACTCAAATATTCTGACTATGCTCTAGTGGGTTTCACCCACTCTAAAATTTTATGAGTTTTATAGGGTTCATCCTTGTGAGAATGGGCTCTGGTATTCCATTCAGACCTTGGTTAATGTCTTCAGAATGATGATTATTCCTGAGATTATAAATTAGGCCCTTATCTCGATGATTTCTTTAAGGGAAGTTTATGTTACTAGGCGTGCTGGTTCGAAAGATGGGTATAGAAGTTGTTCACTTAGTGAAATGATGTGTTTCCATAAGAAATTTCATGGTGGTAATTAATTTTCAGTTATGTAGACATGTATTTTTGTGGTACACCATTAGTGCATAAGGTAGGTTCATATGAAGTCTATGTTTCATAGGGATCTATTTGAGTGTCAAGCTAACTATGAAATGGTTCATCACTCAAAAGTGTTCAATATTGTTCCACTAGTTCCCATTGAGAAATTATTTTCAATGGATTTTAGATTATTGAGTGGGATATATGGATATACACAAGGATAGATGATGGAGTACCATTTACCATTCATGTTGAGGAGGTGGTCGATGTCGAGGGAGCCATATTGAGGATGTGCAGCACCAGCAGCACGACACTACTTAGGGATCCCATGTTATACAATAGGGCCATGGATGTAGCCCATACCATACAATACAACCTTAACCTATTAGGAAAAGTGTATATCCATATATATTTTTAGGTATGATTTTAGTAACCTGTATTTTATTCTCAGTATTATTTTCCAAATGCACCTCACAATGATTCATTTTTTCTCTGTTAATGGGAATAATATTCATCAGGATTTAATACTTATATGGGGTGATGTGTCATGAATATTTATTCAGACTATAGTAATCGAGTGTTTACCGATTCAAGGAGATTCCTATCAAGAAATTCTAATACTATTTCTTATGGAAATTATTTTTCCCAAAGTTGAAATGCTTTGAAAAATTTCACAGGACAAAGTGGTTAGTATAATTTCTTGCACATATTTATTTCAATCATATGAGTGTTATTTATCATCACCAAATGGTGGTATATATATTCACAAGGGTTAATTAGTTGTCCATGAATGTTGAGCATGACCTAATCATCACTATCTATGTTGAGTTTCATCATCCATTTTCATGAAGATCAAGATTTTTGGATGGTTTCCTTTCCTCAAGTTTTGGACCATTTTATAGGCTTATTCCCCAATGAATTTTTTGGGCTACATCATTATTTAGTGGTATATTCACCTTAAATATTTTTCAAGTAGTATAAATCATATCTATCCATCCTAACAAGATGGATCCTTCTTAGTATCAAGATCATAATAGGTAGTTAGAGGATTAGAAATAAATGGGGTTTATATGCCCTTATAGTTCCCCTTATGGACCCCATATACGAGATTCCAAGAAGGAGTATGGTACCCTAATTCGCTATGTAGATTACCAATGCCTAAATATGCTCCCAATTACGAACATGTACCAAATATCTAATATAGATGATCACATAGAAAAGATATGTTATTCCAGGGTCTTCGCAAAGATTTATTTGAGATCATTTTATCATCATGTGAAATTCAGCCCAAAAAATATACCTTGTACAACATTATAAAGTGGGTATGACCAATAATAATATCCTTTGATGTTTTCCAGTGAATCAATCACAGTTTTTTCCTTTATATACTTGATGAATCCGGTATTACACTTGTACCTAAATTCCTTTTTGGACATTTTTGTTGATGATATCTTAGTATACTCTCACATTTGACATGATATTTCCAAACACCTTAACATATTAATGCGTAATCTAATAGAGCATCGACAATATTCCAAAATCATGAAGTTCCATGGTTCAATTTTTATGTCACATTATATCAAAAGTGTGAGTATCAATGGACATAGTGAATGAGAGATTCATCATTTCTTAGAATCATTCCAAGAGTCTCTTGGATGTTTGGAGCTTCATCAGACTAGTTAGTTACAATCTACACATCATAGATAACTTATATCCCCACATAATTCCACTTATAAGGTTTTCAATGTACAGTTTAAATTTCCCATTGTATGAATTATTTGATAAGACAATTCTAGAGTTGAAAGGATGTTTGAAAATAGAGCCGATAGGTATATCTCTAATCTTGGAAGATACATCACCATTTATTTTGACACATCCGTCATGGGGATGGGAGCCATTTTAGTTCCATGGGAACGAGTTCTAGAATACATCCCTCATTAGTTGAAACCTCATGAAAATTATTACCAAACCCACATCCTCACGTTAGCAGCTCTTGTTCATGACATTCATCAGTAGATACATTTCATGGTGGGGGAATAGTTGTCATACACACAAAACATAAGATCCTAAAATATATATTCTCTCATGATTAATTAAATCTATTTAAAATAGGGTTGGTTGAATATATATATTTTTAAAACATTTATAGATCTTACATTATTGATAAATTTTATGTAGTTAATAATTCTTTGAGTTGAAAAACCAGAGTAAATTTGTATAAAAAGAAATTTGTGAGAGGTAGTTGATGTCCCTTTTTTCAGAAATTGGACCTAAGGATAAAAAATTTTCATGGTGAACCTCTCCTCACAAATGTATCTATAGTTATATCACTTATGGATTGATAAAAATATGGAAGTATTTACGATACTAAAGGATTGGTCATGAGGGAAAGTGTTTCAAGGGAGGAACCACATCCATGTTGTGCTATTGGTGGGGTTGGTATCCTACATATATGTGGGTGTATCTGGGTTATCCTGGACATGTAAGAGGAACTAGTAAAAAATACCATGAATCTAAATGGGTAGTATATCCTAGATACTAAAATAAATCTTCACTTATTCTCCCATTATTTGTGTCCTAAGATTCAAAATGAGATTTTTGAATTTATTACTCAACGTTCTGCCAGTGAACATGTAAAATTAGAACACCAGTGGGCTTATATCCATTTACAGCTACCACCCATTCAAGAATTGAAATGGGATGGATTGATGATGGATTTTAGGATGGGGTTACCAATATCACCCTATAGTAATGATGTTTAATGGTTGATCCTGGGATGAAAAACAAAGACCACCAACTTCATGCCTATTTGGGAGACCTTCTCTATAACGATATATGATGATTATTTGTCTAAGAGATCATATTCCTTCACGGGATTTCATGTATAAATATATCAAATAGGGACACTCATATTTCATCAAAGTTTTGGGAGGGATTATATCAGGCTCTTGGTTCATGGGTAATTATGAGTACAACAAACCACCCTTAGAATGATATCGAGTTTGAGTGCACTATACAGGTTCTGTAGGACATGTTGCAAGCATGTGTCCTTGAAATTGGAGGATAATGGGAAAATCACTAGCATTTTATTATGTTTTTTATAACAATAGTTTCCAAGGGATGATCTACATGGCTCGTTATGAGGCATTCTATGGTTGGTCATTTCATTCACTAATATGTCGGTTAGAGGATGGAGGATAGTTGTACTAAGAACACTTCAAATCAATATACTTCAGAGTAGATACAATTGATGTTGAAATTTATTTAAACTGCTAAGACTGTCTAGATTTTACATACTGAACACCATATTCGATCACTAGATTATGTGGTAGGGGATTGGTTCATCTTTAATGTTATACCATGATTGGGTTGTTAATAGATTCGATGGAAGGGTAAGATGTAACCTATATTCATTGATACACATAAAATCTTCAAGAGGGTTGGGCTGGTAACATATTAGATAACTCTCTCTATTTAGTACAATTTAATGCCCAATGTATTCCTTTATTCTCATATTCTCCAAAATTACTTTTCATCATTTCTCATCATTATTATTAAGGATGTAGAGTTAGTGGATAATTCGTATTTTTAGTGTACTCAATTATTGTATGGAGACACTATGAGATAGAATAGTTCCTATGGTTTGGGTATAATGGAATCAATGTTGGGTATATGAGGATATGTTGGAATGGGAGTCTGATGTATATTCTTGATGGCCTGATTTATTCCCTAGTACATCTCAATAACCCTTGGATGTAAAAATCATGGAACAATTTTATTAATGGGAGGATGTAAGATTATGTTTCTTCATTTTGGAATAGACCAATTTAAATTCAATCAAACCAATTTTTTTACTTTAGGTATGTTCCCTTGGATGTATTAGAGGTTCTAGGATCATTTGATAGGGTTTAAGACTACGAGTGATAGTTTTTTGAGAATATGTATGAATCGTACATTTTGTTTTAACTATTCACCTCAATTGTGTGGCCCAAAAAAAGGAAGAGAACAGTTTGTTAACCCATGTAAAATTGGCCTAAAACTTTGTCATATCTTCAATTTATTATAGGTTCATGTTTCATGGTTTTCACATGGACTTTCAAACATGATAGAAAGAAATTTATGGGTGTGGTGTTTCTAGGAATTAGGGATACATGGTTGGGGATAAATAGTTCACCCGGTTAAAAATTATGGAATTTAACACTTTTCCCTTTTCACTATTAATACTAATTTATAGCCTTCTCACCTAATTTGTGCACAAAATTCATTTTATAGATTTCCTATACTTTAGTGTTTTGTATTAGTGGATCTCCTCTATCTTTCACCAAATTTGAGTTCTATATGAAGCATTAAAGAACATTATGAAAGTCTTCTACTCATTTTTTCACATTTCATTAATTTCATCGTTATTTTTTATGGTATCTTTGTTTGAGATAATATACACTTTATTCATGTATATTTTCTAGTTTTCTAATTTTAATTTTCATTCACAAATCTATGGAAAATAATGAAAAATGAGTCTTCTATGTGCCATAGGTAAGTGTTATATTTTATTTTCCCTAAAAATTTCATCGTTAATAAATATTACTATTGTTTCACATGCCATATTTTCTAATATTAACCTATAAAATTCGTATTCAGTTAATTTTTCCTAACAAAAATGTTACCCTTATTTTAAATATAACCACAACACCACTTATGGGTTGTTTGGTTTGTCCTTTAGTAAAAACATTTTTCCTATTTAACGAAACCATATTTTGAGGTCTGTTTGGCTTTCCCAATACAAATGTAATTATCAAATTTAATGAATTAAATTATTAAATGGAATAATTACCTTACATGTATTTGTTTTTAGTTTCCATTACAAATTAACTTATCAAATATCATGAAAACATGACCCTAGTGACTATTTACCATTTCTTTTTTGGATTAATTTTGGTTATGCAACTAGGTCACAACATTGAAAATATGGAATTACTCTAGCAAGACTTATATTATCTATTTGAAGTTTCATGTGATAAATAAAAGGATTAAGATTGATTAATTTAGGAAACCACCAATTAGTATGCTCAATTGGTATTCCGTCAATGTCTTAAACTCATAAATGGAATGACTTGATGTTGTATATTCATCTGGATCTATATAAAAACATAGAGTTCTTGGGATGACCTCTTGGGTTATGATTGAAAAATTTGGAAAAAGACCTCCATTGGTTAACCCCTTTGATGCCAATCATGAACAACCCCAAATTAAAGGTTATATTTCCTTAGATCATTAAAAAACCCTTAGAATATAAATTCCATGGTTTCATTCATTGGATTACACTAAAAAATAGTCGTACATCATGGGTTGATCACCATGAGATGGCTTGACACTAGAAGTCAAGGAATCCATGGGTCTCTAAAGAATTCAAATTAAGTTTGTTGGGTGGGATATCCTAGAACCTTATATGGATTCCTAAGTGTTATTTTTCCAATATTTCAGGGATAGTTTATTCTATTCCATCGACTAAGAATAAATTCAAAATAATTCTAGAACATTGGGCTTAGGAACAATCATGTTGGGTCAGCTAGGTACCTCATGAGGATCCTGAGTTTCATAAGGTTATTTTTAATTTAATTCTTTTATTATTTAATAATTCACATTTTTAAATTTATAATAAGTTTCTAGTATTTCATTGGACATTGTTTCTCAGGGAATACTAATTTTTACTGACACCCGGTTCAGATCTTCGTTTGGTATCCAAAACAATTTCGTGGTTTCAAGTTAGGGTAATGGGGAGTTCCAATATATGGATTTTTATTTAATTTTTATAATGGGATCTTAGGAATAGATTGCTGATCTAGTACTAATTATGCTCTTGGTTTTTAATAGTACTTTTTAGTTTTGATTATTTATTGGACATCGACTAAATATTTTCTTTCTTCCATGACATAGTTGTTGTATATCTTGTATTTACCATAACATCATCTGCATGTGTGATAATTTACTACAATATATATGTTATTTATTTTCTGAATGGAACTTTTTTCCACTATTAATTAATTTTTTTCACTATAATTTAATGTCAAGGTTCTGCCCATTGTACCATTACACACCCTTGTTGGTTGTCGGTAGCCTATGGCATATAATAGGTTCACTTGAGGACTTCTGACCCTCTAGACTAATCATGTTTCTATAAACCTTCCCATTAATTTCACACAAGACCAGTCATATAAATGTTGATGAAACATACTATTTTTTCAGTGATTAATCATCAAAATCAAAATGCACCTATAATTGTCAACTAATCCAATAGCCGTAAAATGGATCACTTACAAAATATAACCACCAATATAGTAAAATAGTTTAAAACATGATTATAATCAATTTTGTATCATATAAGATTCCTCATTTCTTTTACTCACTCAAACCCCAATGTCAAATATCTTTTTCTCTCATCTCATACATTTCCACCATTCACATAACAAAGTTGTGTCTGATGTAGTTTAGATCACATCACTAAATATCCTATCATCCCACATGATCTTGCCTCTCATGTTGGTATTAGTATATATACTTATATCAAATACCACAACCATATAATCATCTCTATCCATATATTAAATATCAATCTGCATCCAAATAACAACTATAGTTCGGTATCATTAACATGAAATACATCAACCATGTTTCCTCAAATGATTAACCTCCACCATATTTCACATCATCATAATATTGTGTACCACTAATAACCGTGTGTTGTGAGAACCATAATATTATTTTTCTTATGAGAGTGCGTAAAAGTAGGGTTAGTAAATAATTCTCCCTCTCTAGCCTATATGTTGTGGAAAACACTCAGAACAAAAACCCATTGGTTGTTTGTAAGGATATCTGACTTGGGTGGGGTGTATATTAAATCACATAAAATTAAAATATATAGATAATAATAACACTTCTTACCATCTTATAGGGTCACTTTAAACATCCACCATTACAAAATCATCTCCACTAGACACATCACTACCACTAAAATGTCTATAATAGCAACTCGCATATATTTCCTTCTAAAATTATCCACAACAACACACACAATTACACATTTCAGTCAAACATTTAAAATATTGTATAATTACGATTTTCCAACCCCATTAAATTCATCGTACCATTAATTCTTTCTATTTAATGGAAAACATTCCCAAACAAACTCCTGTTTATTCTCATCCATTATCTATTCATTTCCAACTTTTATATCACAATTACATCCCACATTTGTTCTATTCTAGGCCATAACATTTAATTAGTTAATAATATTATTTTTATAGTAAACTAAGAATCCATCCTCACAAAATTCTTGGTAGCTACTACAACAAATAACACATAACTCATGTAAAAATCTATTACTATATCCCATCAAACACACAACAACAACTATCACAACCCATGCCAACGATGATTAATAACTACATCACTACTTCCCAAAACATTTAGTACAAACCCCAACCACTAAGAAATTTCAACATTACCCAACAAATCACATCAATACCATGGAAAATTATTAACATGAGAACATCATTACATCTTTTGGTAAAATATCATGTGTGCAAGTTTAACTCCAATCACCCCCACTACTACACAATCTCTTTAACATGTTATCTAATTATTCATCGATCATCCCATTCCAAGGATGAATATTGAACCCTATTTGTTCTTATGATAGTATTATACTTCTTTCTAGGTTTTTTATGTTTCTAAAAGGTGTAAAAACTTGTGTTTTTTCAGACTTCAGTTTGTAGAAAAAATTTGAATTTATTCATTCAGATGATTGTAAATGCATAAAAAGTGATTTTACCAATATCATATGATCTCAGATATTTTTTATAACAATTTCATTGGTCCCAAAATATGGAATTTACCCTAGGAATGGAGTATGGTTGAAATCCGCGTCTTTCAAATCCTAGAGAAATAATTAAAATATTTATATTTATTAAATTAAAAATTAATTTATTTTTGTAGGTTCGTTTGGAGAAAAAATTTGAAATGAATGTAGGATTTATTTTTTATTTCTACTTTTTAGTCTAGAATGTGGATTTTATCCTAGGAGATACCTAGACTTTAGTCAGGCACCGGAGCCAGCCTGCACCTGTTTTTCTCTTCTTTTTATTTTTTTTATTTTCTCTTATTTTTTCTTCATTGTCTACCCCGCTCTAATAGATACTCATACACCACTCAAATGAGAGTGAAAATGGTAATGGAGAAATAGGTAGATAATTAAGGGAATATAGGTACCATCACAAAGCCCTCAGTGTGCTAGTTTGGTATATGTTGACCGTAGATGGTGAAATCAAGCGCAACTTCAACAGTTTCATCCCGAAGGTAGGCCCATTTTTAGATTTTACAAAACAACACTTTTAAATACTATGATTTATGTTTTATAGCCATATTATTCTTTTGTGCAGTCCCTAGTGTTCTAATTGGATGATTCATGGAGAAAATGGAAAATTTGGGCGATCTGAGGGCTTCCCCTTCGGGGATACCAGGTCACACTATGTATAGTTTGGGGTGACATGCCATATGTTCTTCCCATTTGGGTAAGACTAATTTTTAAGGACTTCACACCATGAATGGAGTACACATATAATGTAGTGGTACCTGGTCATGTGGAAGAGTACTAGGACATGGCTACCGTGTGGTTCGAAACATGGTTGTGTGGAGTACATAGTCATATCCCATGTTGGGTATCATGCCATGTATAAGTAGATGGATTGGCCATGTAGATGGAAATTATGGTTGAATGACATGAAATTGTACCTTTTTATTGGTGCACTAAGTGTACCAATGTCATGCGTCATAAACCTGGGGCTTTTACACACCCAGGATGGTGAGAATACACGCCCATGTGGCGAGTTGGGGGTACACACCATCTACGGTCTCTACATGCCGTGTATTTTCCCTTTGTAACCCTTTGATGGTTTTAAAATTTTCCTTCCCCAATTTCATAATTGGACTAATGAATAATACATTATGAGTTGTTTTCATCATTGATCATGATGTTGATACCCGTGGAGTGTTCTAAAGACTCATAATGGTTGTTTTGAGGCTTCGACACTACTGGAGAGGTTTTTCCTCTGGCATTGAGTTTCAATTTTATCCAATTAGTGATACCAGAGTGTGAATGATAGGTTGGTGATTGGAAATCCTTAGATTGAGATCCTGATCTGAGATGATCCATGGGTTTTTTCTCGGGACCAGTTCCTAGTAGCATTCTAATGAGGACGTCTCATGTTCATGTTAGGTCCTTCTGTCTAGTGAGGCCATGACACAAGATGCTTCTAATGATCCTCTAAGGGATGAAATTACATCTACGTTGATATAGTGAGTCCCTATTTGGATCCATCTACATATTTATCATTTAGAGGATCCCCATTATATGTTTCTTATGTTTTTTATGTTATAGGACCACATGTTTTAATCCTCATTTACCTTTACAACTACAGATCCCGAGAAGTATTCCATCACTCTTGTTTATTTGGAGGATCACGAGTAGGATTTCATTCAGTTCTTAGCCTGTGTTACCCAGTGGGTGGCCATTGTTTCACTGATCCTGAGCTGTTACATTGGGTTTGGTTAGAGATGGTGTTCAGGTGTCTCCCAGGACCTATGTCGAACTCGTACATCGATGGGGTTGTGGATGGATTGTTGGGTTGGGCATTCTGGACACCCAAAAATGATTATTTATATCTAACATGGTTTTTATGAAGCGTAGATGATTACCAATGGTTATTTGTGTTTAGAGGATCATCATCCTGACATGAGGCTTCTTTCATTCTTATTGGGATGCCCAGACTAGCTCTTTGGGATCTAGATTTTGAGCCATGTTTTTATGATATTTTACTGGTACCCAGTGGTATTACCTGGGAGGTGGATATTAAACATGATTATATATATATATCTATATATTGTGATATATATTTTTTCAGGATGACCAGAGGTGGTTCCTGGTATCTGATTGTTGAGCCTTACTTGATGCTTTTGGATTTCGACCTTTGTGCGCCAAAAGAAATGATTAGTTACGTATTAAATGATTAAAGGGGTAAATAAAAATGGGAGAACTATGGATTTAGGTTAAAATACCATAGACGAGATCATATGACTATTATACCTTATACCTTGGGTGATCCAGGGATTCATATTACAATTCCATAGACAAACTCAAAGAGGGTATTATGATTAATCCATGAGTGAACCATGTATGCAGTTGATGGGATCATGGAATCTTTACATAAATTCTATGCGAAACATGGATACATTGAGGGCATTCTTGGATAGTTCCTATTATCATTGTTCGTATACCCTAAGTGATACTTGGATTACCGTTGGAGGAATGCCTTTGATGGGATCAGTGGTCTGATAATTTCTATACCCTTGGAAATAAATGGAATAATGGTGGAGGAATTCCGTGGATGGGATCATTGGGATCATGACTTATACACCTTGATCGATTCTTGTATTCCCGCTCTACGAATGCCTTGGAAAAGCTAATGGGCTAGATGTAATATGATCAGAATGATTACAATCTTACATATCAGTTATGAGACATGATAGGTGTAGCATGATTTTTCACCTAATGTATTTATTTTTTTCTTGGAATCATTATTTTTAGGATATACCATCGGTATACAATATCCTCAATAGTGATTGGATATGAGCACATGCGAACCCATGTGTCAGAAGAGTATCTACATATGGTGACGTACTTTACTTAGGGACTTTTCGGATATTGGCTGAAGCAGGTAGACATCGATTGGGATTACGGCCTCCGAGATCAAATTTGTGTTACATTAATTGAGTTTCACGACATCCATCTAAATTACCCTACACAGGATGTCTAGTTTAGAGGTATTATGCACCAGAGGTTTGACTGTTGATGTGGTTTTTTTATTTGATTAACATACCACTGAATATTCATATCTATGTATATATATAGGTATGTGACTATACATGTGTACATATATAGTTATGGAAATCAATTTTGGAAGTTGCCTAGTTGATAGGGAATACGGAAACCGGGTTTGATTGTGAGATCATGATTGGTTTTAATACCTTTTGGTTGTGTTTCATCTAGGTTGGGCATGATGTTTGTTCATACACTTATAGCATCATAGATATAGTTTTCTTATCGGGGTGGCCTACTGAGTTTATTTATCACCAATACATGTTCACATCGGTGTTGATGTATAAATTATTTGTGCTTTTCAGGTTGTTCACAAGATTCATGGTGGATATGGATGTGGCCCAGTGTTGCATGATCGAGTGATGCTTCTTGAGTGGTTCTACTGATTGGGTTGGTGCATTTAGACAATGTATGGAGATCGGTACACGGTTTGGCTCACAGTTTGTAGTGGAGCCTATATTTATTCCTCTAGTTTCTATTGTTCTTATATCTATTTGGTTGGCCTAATGGGAGACTAGCGTTTTATTTTATTTCAAAGAAATCAGCGGTTTTATAGCATTTTATTATTATAGCTTGATATATTTTAATTTTTTACTAATTTTGTACTCTGATTACTTCTCACTATGTATAATACATAGCTATTTTTATGTATTTAATACTCGAATATGAGGGAATATTCTCCACACTATTACACCATTGGCCGTAGCAACTAGTTGGCAGGCTCTGGCATACAAGAAGGCATGCTTGAGGCCTTCTAACCCACCATCTCAGAGCACCAGTTTAGTGGAATCTAGGCCAGGACATTACAAAGCCATATCAAGGATGTTCAATTCCTAGTTTTACTATTTGGGATATGGTAGATATGAGTATTATGAATTTTTTAGAACCTACAATGGATATCATATTTGTGCATCGAGAACACATGTTCTTGTAGGAAGTCCTGGTTTCTAGGGTATGGGGTTGTTTTTATCTTTTAAGATGTTACAAGTGTATATGATTTTCACCTTTATTAATGCACATTTTGTTTTTGGATGTTATGATTCATTATGGATCTATGGCTCTTGGCCATTGGTAAGAGGCTAAAGATGGTTTTTGACTCTTTGCTGGAAAAGGCAAGAGGCCTCTCATGAATCTTTTTTGGCACATAGGATTCATATAATATAGGCCTTCTAGTGTTTGATTTTATTAATGAATGATGCTTTGGTCCATCTTACATATATATTTCACTTTGATGGTAGTTTATGTGGATCTACATTGAGGGTTTAGAGTGAGGTTGATGAATCTTTCCACTTGTATGGGAGGTGCAGTGACCCTAGTTGGTCGATATTACATGTTATTCACTCTTTATATAACTCTTTAGGTGTTTTTATCTATTATATAGTAATCTAGTTGTATTGATGAGTACAATTCTCATATATACCAAGATTTTTTCGTACGAACTAGATCCCTAGTGTGTATTTCCATATCCGTTTTCTCGATGAGTGTTGGTTTAGTTTCTCTTCTGCATTGTTTTTGTGACCTCCAAGGAGAAATTCCTTCTACGGATGATCAGTGGGGATTAGAGCCCCTTTATGCCATTTTTTCAACTTTGAACCTTATTGGTCTTAATTATCTTTACCTTCTTTTGAGAGGTTTTTATCATTTGGTTTTGGGATGGTTGGAATTTTTAACTATTAGAGAGTATTTTTCTACCAGACTAGTTGGGAGACCAAGATGCCCTTGGTTAGACATGGACCCTTTTATGTCGATGTTTGTTTCATTTTTGGGACATCTGTGTGAGAGAGTTTGGACTAGGTTTTTTTATTTTTTTTGCTGTTGGATTGGTTTTCTACTCATCCTGTGTTCTTGGCACGGTAGATTCTCGAGTTTTTATTATAGTCATGGTGATGCCTTCATTTTTAATGAAGCATCTGGAATGCTTGTTTTTATAGGTTGGTGTGATGGGTAGGAAAATTTGGGTGCCTAACCTTGTCGACCAGTTTCTTCATTGTTTCTAGTGTGTCTAGAGTGTCGGTAGATGATCTTGACTATAACAACATCATTTGTATGAGTCTGGAGTTAAATATACACACTAGTTGTGTGGGTATCATTTGAATCCTAAATCATTGAGTGGTTAGGTGAAATATGAGGATCCATGTTTTATATATATTTGATTTACTTGGATCCTGGATTTTTTGTTATAATTTACCTTTTAGGTAGTGGTGACATTTTCAAATGTTGGGGAACCATCAGACAGTTGACCTGTGTCTGAATCTTGGGAAGGGTTTGATAGGATGTGGGCATGTCTCGGTGGGAGATGTAAACACCTTCAGTGGAGTTATAATGTAATCTTATTAGAGACAATTGTTCAATATCTTGATTCATCAAAAGAGAGTGTCATACCAAAAATAGATCCCTTTATTTCTAATTGTTCTTCCCTGTTGAGGAAGGGATCCTATTGAGGTTGCGCTATAGGAGTAGTGTACGGTAAGACATATGGTGGGGAGTTCACCATTGTCCATTTGAGGGTGGTCAACATCTTTTTCAGTTTAAAATTCTATGTTTATGGTGGGTCTTTGGGATCAATGGTTTCATTTGAGATGAAACTAATGGTATTAAAATCTTGGGGAGTACTAGATCAGTCGCACTTGAATGTATTCCATGTACAAGGTAGTTTTTGATCCTATGAGACTGGTCATTGGACAGACAAGATTGCTTGTTTGGGAAAATTATCATGTTCAATTCTTGGCTTTTTTCCATTCACTAGGCTAATTAGGCACTATAAGGTTTATGGTGTGGTGTTTGTAAGAATCTGTGTTTTTTGGACTGTATTTGCGAGTCGAAATTTGATTTTTTTTCTTTCAAATGCTTACAAAGTGGTAAAATTTTATTTTCCCACTAATATATGATATCAGATACATTTTTTACCACTCTATTTGTCCTGGTGTAGTGGTTTTACCCTAGGATAGGAGTTTGATAGAAATATGAGTTGTTCAAATTATAGAAGAATAACTAATATTTAATATTTATTAAATTAAATGTTAATATATTCATGCAGGTTCGTTTGGACATAAATTTGGAATGGAGTTTCATATTGTGAATCTTTCTTCACTATTGAATCTATAATGGGGATTTTATCCTAGGCGAGGCCTAAACATGTGTCAGGCATTAGAGCTATCCTGAGCCCCTTTTTTCTTTTTCTTTTCTTTTTTTCTTCATTATTTTTTGTTCTTACTTCTCCTCACACACGCCTCTCTTGTGGATCCTCATACAACACTCAACCAAGAGTGAAAAGAATAATGTATAAATAGATAGTGAATTAAGGAAAAATATGTACCTTCGTGGAGCCCTCGATGCACGTGTTTGGCATATGGTGACCGTGGATGGTGAAATCTAGCAAAGCATCGGCTGCTTCCAGCCAAAAGTAGGATCATTTTTAGATTTGCTAAAAAACCCATATAAACTCATTGTCTCATGTTCTCATAGCCCATAAATTCTTGTATGGGGTCCCCTATGGTCTGATGTATTGTTTCTAGGGAAAAAACATGCGATTTGGGCGATCTGAGGCCTTCCTGTTGGGAGAAACCATGTCACATAACTTGTAGTCTGGGGTGACAGACTGTGTGTTCTTGAGTTTGGGGAAGATGAATTTTCAATGATTACACACTATTTTTGGGGTATAAATGCCTTTTACTAGTAATTGGCCATTTTTCTGAGAAACCAAGCATGGCTACCCGTGTAATGGTACATGGCCTTGTAGAGTAGACAGCCAGATCCCACATAGGGTAACATGCCATGTAAAAGAACACGGTTCAGACATGTAGATATCCAATCCCGTTGAGGGACATGTGAATCTACCCCATGTTGGTTACACACCATGTACTTATGTTAAACATTATGTATCTGGGATTTTACATTCCCATGCCTGTGATAATGCAAACCCATGTGGTGAGTTGGTGGTACACGTCATATATGGTCTCTACAGGCCATGTACTTTCCCTTTGTAACACTTTGAGGGGTTTTCATGTTTTCTAGCCTCAATGACTGAATTGGACATGAGTGTAATCCATTCAGATTGGTTTTCCATTTATATTATGATGGTGGAACCCATCGAGTGTTCTAATGACTCGTAATGGGTGTTTGGTGCATTAACCTAAATGGAGTGGTTTTTCCATCGGCTTTTAGATTCATCATATTTTGATAGTGGGACAAGAGTGTGAATGATAGGTTAAGTATTCTGACCAAAATAGTTTGTGATCTTGATCTGAGATGAGCCATAGGATATCTCTTGTGACAATTTCATAGTAGCTTTCTGGGGAAGACATCTCTTGTGAGAGTTATATATTTCTTTCCAATTAGATAGTGAGACCAGATACATCTATAGTTCCCTTGAGGGATGCCTTTTCTTTTACATTGATTTGGGGAATACATTATAGGATCCCTGTAACAGTGAATCTGTTAGGTCCAAAAGGTCGAATACCCTGAGGGGGGGGGGTGAATCAGGGTATGACTAATTAAAAATTAAAGACCATTCTGATCTTGTTTCGCTGTAAAAATGAACTCTTCTCCCTTTCATGTTGCACAATATACATAGAAAGTAAAGTATGCACATGACAAAACAATTTTTACTTGGTTCACCCTCACCGGGCTATGTCCAAGGATCATACACCAACAAGTTCTCGGTCATACCAAATTCACTAAAAGTGCACTGCTGTTTACAAAGTTCGGGATAGATCACTTCTACTCCAAAGCTCACTACCTATACAAAATTTAGGGTCAGCTCACTGCTTTCCCAAGGGTCACTCCCACTTTCTCTCTCTCTGGCTCACTGCCGTTGGAGAGGATCACCTTCTTCCTCTTCCTTTTCTCACTGCTCTGGAAAGGATCCACTCACAGTTTATATACTTTTAGGTCTTTTCATTTTCATGAAGGAATGAATCTTCCTCTATATGTAGATTCTTTGTTGAAGCCCAAATTTCACCCATATATGAATTTATCTTTGCACCGATGGTATCGGGAAAACATTCAGCTTCCACGTATCTAGAAAATACTACAGGGGAAACAATCTTACTAAGCATGTAGGTCTATCCCAACGCTCATGTATCAGCGCGCAGGTCACAACTGGCAGGCAGTTCCACCTAAACCACTTGCATGACACAACCTTCCTCAACTCCAAACATGCGTGACTCACATCCTCACCCAAACTTCCTTAGGAACACAACCATCACCTGGCGTGCAAGTCCTACATGTGCGACCACACACCACATGTGTGAGTACCACACCAGAATCATGGGAGATCTGATTTTCAATGTATTGAACTCCATTCGAAATGAGGTGTGGTGGTCCAGTATTTATAGTAATTTGGTCAACCTAGGCGGGGACACACAAGTCTCTTCTCAGTGTGCATGTCTCAGCGCACATGTCTCTATCCCTGCAACTCACTTGCGTGACCCTCTTTCCTTTTCCATATTTCGAAGATCTGATCTTAAAAAACATATGGCACGCAGATTTGCAAACCTCCTAGGAACCGGTGCACAGGTCACCTGCGCGTCCTAACCAATACTTGGACGACCCTTTTTCCTTTTTCATTTTTGGACCTTCTAATCTTGAAAAAAATTAGGCACGCAAGTTCCCATTACTTCAAGTACATGGAGTGATGGTATCATTACCGAAACCAATTTTCTCCATTTTTCGATTTTCAGGACCAAAAATTTGGAAAAAACTGGAAAACGACGCCACCTTGTATCTGCTCTTTTTGTACCGCCTCCAGATCATCTATTCCATTGTCGATGTTCTTGAATCAAACATGGGTCATTGACCACAGCTCATGAACTCAAAATTCCACCATGAAATCATCTTTGTCAATAAATTTGTATGTCATGGTTCTTTTTTTTCAACAATCTCCAAAAAATGTATACTTTTTAAACAAACACAATCACATAAAAAATGCTTCAATGATACCTTGAGGGATTTTTTCCCAACAGTCACCCCCTCTGGGTTTGTTGACAACTCTTCCATAAAACGATACATCATTGATTCTTCTACCACCATTCGCTTATTTAGATTCTGATAGTGATCAATGATTTACTCAATACATACTCTATGACCACATGAGAAATGATCTACGTGAGAAACAAGAGTAAATGAAAAGTTCATCAATGAATCGCTTCATCTATTACACTCACTGTTGACACCAAACTGATACCAATTTTTTGGAAATATTCTTACTACATCCCAACACAACTCTTCTGCTTTAATCACGATCCTCAGCTGTCGTGATATCTATTCTTTAATCGATCACTTCTAGCATCATCAGATTTAAAACTCTCCCCCTTTTTCATTGCTCCCCCTATCTCACTGCTCCACTTGTCAGCTTCTCCCTATATCTATATGGATTTCTCAAATAGCCACACTGTCTCCCCCTTGAACAATCACTATTTTCATCCCCTTTGTCGATAAACCCAAAAGTCACTCCTTTGCAGTCTGTAACAAAGTAGAGAACACATCAGCAAATTAGGGAAACACACATCATACCTCAGGGAGAGGGGGGTGGTCCCACATCCATGCTCTTTTATGTGCGGGGAGTTGACTGATCTCCCAGAGCCATTCGATGCCTCTGAAAAGATTCATTGGGTAAGTCCTTTGTCAGAATGTCTTCAACCTATAGCTCAGTAGGAACATACTCCAACTTCATGATTCCCTGCTCAACCTTCTCCTTGATAAAATGATTCTTTATCTTAATGTTCATTGTCCTTGAGTGATGGATGAGATTTTTTCTGAGATTTATAGCACTTGAGTTATCACACTGAATTTTGATCAGAGACTTCACTTCAACTCCCTTATCATCAAGCTGTTGTATCATCCACAATAACTGTGTGCATGCTTGAGTGGCCACAATATACTCATCCTCCACAGTGCTCAATGAAATGCAATCATTCATCTTACTTAGCCAAGAAATACATAATCCACCATTATAGAATGCAACTCCTAACATTGATTTTTTGTCATCTGTAGATCTGGACCAATCTGCATCTATGAAAACCAATAAAACTGATTGAGATTTTTCATTATACAACAGACCGAAATCCACATTTCCTTTGATATACCGTAGTATTTTTTTCACTGCAAGCATGTGTCTTTCCTAGGGATTACTCTAATATCTCGCTGCTTGGCATGTGGTGAAAACAATTTCAGCCCTTGTTGCGGTCAAGTACAACAAACTTCCAATAATTTGACTGTATTATATGATATTCACTCCCTTTCCATCCTCATGTTTTGATAATTTCATCGGAGTAGCCACAAAAGTCTTCATCTCCTTGGAATTATCCATTCTAAACCGTCTTAGAACCTCCTTAGCGTATTTGGATTGATAAATTAATGTGCCATTACTTCCATGTGTTACTTGAAAACCAAGAAAAATGTTATCTCTCTAATCAATGACATTTCAAACTCATTTTTCATGAATTTAGAAAACTGTCTACACTGAGCTTCATCTAATCTGACAAATATTATGTCATCGACATAAACCAACATCATAATCCTTTGATTACTGTTGTTGCTGAAATAGAGATTGTAATCAAATCCCCCACACTGGAAACCAATCTTCTTCAAGTACTGATCAAGCCTTGAGTACCATGCTCTTGGTGTTTGTTTAAGCCCATAAAACTCCTTCATTAGCCTGTAATCTTTGTTCTCATCCTCATGAATGAGAAAACCATCAGGCAGCTCAATATAAACATCATCTTTAGGAACTCCATTCAACAAAGTATATTTGACATCCTTGTGGAACACTTTGAACTTTCATTGTACTGTTATTGCCACAAATAATCTGATTGTATTATGCATTGTAACTGGTGAAAATGTCTCATCAACATCTATTCCCTCTATTTGGGAGTATCCCTTGCAAACTAGTCGTGCTTTGTTCCAAATCACTGTGCTATCTTCATTCAACTTATTTTGATAGACCCATTTAGTCACAATGACATTCTTATCTGCTGCCTCGAAATAATCTCTTAGGTTATGTTCTTCTCAATCTGATTATGCTCTTCATTCATAGCCCGAACCCAGTTGTCATCTTCAGCTGCATCGGAAAAAAATTTCGTCTCCACCTCAGATAATAATGATGTTTGCTATAATGATTTCATTATTAAGGTCTGAATGGAAGCTGTCTGATCACCAATGATATTTTTCCTGTCAATTTCAGCTCGACTCTTTGGATTCCTTCTGGACACAACCTTGACACTTTCTTGTTCATCATTAGTATCTTCTTCTGAGTCAGCATCTTCCACTTCTACTCCCCCTATGTTGATTACCTCATCATCACATTCATCCAGAAACTATTCATTGGGTCGTTGAGCATTCTGTTCATTTTCTACTATAATGACATCATTTCTCTCAACAATTTTTCCCAGACTTTTGTTGAATCATTTTTATGCTTTTCTTTTCCTTGAGTAACCAAGGAATTTCCCCTTATCTTCTCATGACTCAAACATCCTGTGATTTTATTTTTTGAGTATGAAACACTTACTCCCAAAATTCGAAAGTATTTCATTGTTGTCTTCTTTCCGTACCACATTTCGTACAGAGTCATCCCTTCATTTGGACGCAAAAGTGACCTGTTCGAAATATAGACCGATGTCAAAACTGCTTCCTTCCAAAATTACATTAGTAGGTCATTTTCAATAAGCACCGTTCTGACCATGTTGTTGATGATCCGATTTCTCATCTCAACCAATCCATTCTGCTGGGGAGTTCTCACTGATGAAATTTAATGCATTATTCTGTGTTTTTTGAAATAGTATTCAACTTTTCTGTTTGTGAATTTTGTACCATTATCAGTACAAAACTTCTGAATTTTCTACTCAAGCATCTTTTCTGATTCCCTCTGATAATACTTTATGAAACTGAGCACCTATGTCTTAGGGGTAATGAAAAATATCTAGTCCATTATACTATAATCATCAATGAAAATAAAATAGTACCGTTTCCCAGTTATAGCACATGGTGAGATATGTCCACATACATCAACATGCACCAATTCGAACACTCTAGTTGATTTCTATTCCTTTGGCACATTTGTCTTTCTGACAATATTCCCTTGTTTGCAAGAATCACACATATGAGTTCGGTCATGTGATATTTTGTGAAGGTCTCTAGAAGCATCACACATCACCAGATCTTCCATAGATGGTTGGCATAGATGACTAAGTCGCTTATGCCACAACTGGTTCTCTTCCTCTCTGGATAAAAGGCACATATCTTCTTCCCCACATACAAGGTAAATATTTCCCTTTTTCCTTTTTCCCTGTAGAACAAATACTCCATATTTTCCTTTCACAACACACATCTTCTTGGTAAATCAGATAGAATTCCCAGCGTCACATAGTTTACTGACACTATGAATGTTATGACTAAGACCCTCTACTACCAATACATCAGCATGTCTCATTAATTTTCCCCTAAACATGGCTTTCCCTGAGCCAACATTCTTTAGGCCTTCATCTTTTCCAAATTTGACGAATCCTTATTTGTCATATTTTATGCCTATAACAAGATCCTTATTACCCATCATTTGAGATGTGCAACCACTATGAATGATCCACACACCCGAGTGATCTGATGCTTTAAGGGAAATCTCTGCCACCAAATCCTTCCATTTTTTCTTCTTCTTGGTCCATAATTTCTCCTTCACACTCGGAATGGATTGATATTTCTGTTCTTTCTCAGAGTATGATGGACTGGCCTCATCTTGCAATGCCGAAAATATATTCTTCATTTTTAACTCACCTGTCAGTTTATTGATTTGCTGCTTGCATACATTGTTATTCTACATTTGAAAAATTATTTTAATGCTTGAAATGCAGTACCTAGCCATGTTCCCAAATCCTCCGCACCAAATATAGCGTCGTTCAAAATATTTTCATGAAAACCGTTCTCTGTTTGGCTGCCACCTCTATTCATATTCCCTTCGATATCTATTGGTTATGGAACACACTTACTATGAATGTCCCATCTTTCCACAACAATAACACCTGATATAAGGTGCATTCCTTCGTGTTACTTTAGCACAATGAATTTCCCCTTGGGATCTCTGAATATTCTGATTCTTCTTTGTGCCCAAATCAACCTTCAATCTCGGGATGGGTGCTGGTGGTCTGACTTCAATTGCCATAGATTTTGGATTCTGATCAAGCTCTAATCATCCTTAACATTTGAGCTCAATTTCTGCTTCTTTCCTGCTGAACTACAAGGCACCTCATTCATTTTTTCAGTATTCAGAATGACCTTCTTTCCCAATAGTTTATTGGGAATCAATCATTTTTCCTGGTCTTTAACTTTTCTTCGCAGACCAAAAAATTCTTTTTCAAGCTCTTCGATACTCTTGACGTGATCTTTCACTTTTATGTTCAAGCCATCAATCTCTATTTTCTGTACTTCAATATCGAGCTTAAACTCACTAACTGATTCTGAGGTCTATAGTGTTGATAACATGAGTTTTTCAATTTCTTCCATCAACTCAAACATCTCTTCTTGCTGCTACTACATATAGAGTTTGGCATTACAAACAAATTTATTGGCTTTCTTCATTTTTTCTCTACAAACATCTATCTCCTCAAGAGATACTTCCAATTCAACTTCCATATCAACTCTTCCTTCAACTTCTTCCTCTTCTTCTCCAACATCAGTTTTTTCTTTATCCTAAGAACTACCGACAACCACTACAACAGAATGTTTCCCATGATATTTTCAGTTTTCAATCTCCTTATCCTCTTCATCCTCAGACTCATCTGAAATTTCAAATTCACGATAAACAAGATTCTTCATTTTGTAGTAATTCTGCTTGAATTGATTCTTCCCTTTTACAAACACTGAAGACTTCTTCTTGGGAATTTCGACTTCATCGTCATCATTATCATTATCTTGAAACTTTTTTCTGCACCTTGCATCAAGATGATCAACCTTTCTACATCAAAAGCATGGTAGTGGAAGTTTTCCTTTAAAAATTCCTTTTCCTCTATGCATATTTGATGAAATGAATGAAATCACCTAATATATCTCTTCATCCTCATGAGAATCATCATCAGTGAGATTCTTCATGGCTTTAAATTCCACTTCATTGGATTTACCCTTTTCCACAGCTTCGTTATCATCATTTCTCCTTACATATGAAACGATAGCGGTGTGCAGGTTATCCAATGTCAGATCTTTCAGGTCTTTATCTTCCAAAATGGAAAATTTTAGATTGAACCGAGGTGGAAGTTTTCTCAAGATATGCTTCACAATTTTGATGTCTTCGATAATTTCACCAAGACCTCGCATGTCTTCTACCACAACATTTACCCAGTCAAATAATGCATTCATAGACTCATTCGGGTTCCTTCTCAGATCATCATATTTGTTCTACAACACTTGCAGCATTGCCTCTCTGACCTTTGTATCCCATTCATATATATTAAAATGATTTTTCCACCTGGAATGTGATGTTTTTCATGACATCACCTTTATATAAACGGTGTTGGAAAGGGATCCCCCTAAGGCATTGATTGCTTTGGCATCATCATCCAACTTTCTATGCTCAGCGTATGATAATTCACCACTATTAATATCAGCTCTGATACAATGCATATCTACTAAAACCACATCCATTCCCAATTATCGGAAATAGTTTTGCATTCGATTCTTCCATATCTAAAAATAACATCTGTCGAAGATCGGAATCCCATTTTGATTAGTGACCTCAATTGACAGAATAACTACTATCAACCTTTCCCTCTGATACTAATTGTTAGGTCCAAAAGGATGAATACCCTAAGAGGGGGGGTGAATCAGGATATGACTAATTAAAAATTAAAGCCCGTTCTGATCTTGTTTTGCTGTTAAGAAAAACACTCTTCTCTCTCTTCCCTGTTGCACAATATAAACAAGAAGTAAAGCATGCACATGACACAACAATTTTTACTTGGTTCACCCTCACTAGGATACATCCAAGGAGGATACACCAAAAATTTTCCGGTCATTCCAAATTCACTAAAAGCGCAGTTCTGTTTAAAATGTTCGGGATAGATCAATTCTACTCCCAGGATCACTGCCTATGCAAAATTTAGGGTCATCTCACTGCTTTCCCAAGGGTCACTCCTTGTTTCTCTCTAACTAGCTCACTGCCAGTGAAGAGGATCACCTTATTCCACTTCCTTTACTCACTGCTCCAGAAAGGATCCACTCACAATTTATAGAATTGTAGGTCTCTTCATTTGCATGAAAGAATGCATCTTCACTTGTTTGTAGATGCTCTGTTGAATCCCATATTTCACCCATAGATGAATTTTTCTTTGTACCGAAGGTATTAGAAAACCATCAAGCTTCCACATAGCCCGAAAATACATCTGGGGAAATAAATTTACTTGGCACAAAGGACTATCCCAATGTGCATGTATCAGCGCGTAGGTCATAACTGGCACATAGGTCCACCTAAACCACCTTCACGACAAGAACCATCCTCAACTCCAATCATGTTCGACTCACTTCTTTCCTCGCTAAAACTACCTTAAGCGCACAACCATCACCTGGCGCTCAAGTCCTACTTGCGCGACCACACACCAATTGCACGACCACCACACAGGCGTGACGGGAGCTCGTATTCATCAAAGTATTGACCTCCTTTAGAAATGAGGAGGGGTGGTCCAGTATTTATAGGCATTTGGACAACCTACACGACGGCATGCAAGTCTCTTCTCGACACGGAAGTCTCAGAGTGCAGGCCTCTGTCCCTACAAGTATCCTGCACAACCCTCTTTCCTTTTCTATATTTCAAAGATATGATATTGAAAAACATATGGCGTGTAGCATTCCAACCCTCATAGGCACCGACACGTAGGTCCTTTCACGGTGCGCATGTCACCTGCGCGACCTCACCAATACCTGCACGACCCTCTTTCCTTCGTCATATTTGGAAATTGTAATCCTAAAAAACATTATGCATGAAAGTTCTGTTTCCTTAAAGTACACGTCACGAAGGTTTGTTTTCCAAAACCACTTTTCTCTATTTGTCGATTTTCAGGCCCAAAAATTTGGAAAAAATAGGAAAATGGTGCTACCTTGTATTTTATCTTTTCGTACCACCTCCAGATCATCCATTACATTATTGAGATTCTTGAATCAAACATGGATCGTTGACCACAGCTCTTGAACATGACAATCCACCATGAAATCCTCTTTGTCAACAAATTTGTATGTCATTGTTCTGATTTTTCAACAATCTCCACAAAAATGTATACTTTGTCAACAAACAAAATCACATAAAAAATGATTCAATGATACCTTGAGGGATTTATTCCCAACAATCTCCCCCTCTGTGTTTGTTGAAAAGTCTTCCATAAAACGATACATCATTGATTCTTCTTCCACCATTCGCCTATTGTGATTCTGATAGTGATCAAATATTTACTCAATACATACTATAATACCACATGAGTAATGCTCCGCGTGAGAAACAAGAGTAAATGAAAAGTTCATCAGTGAATCACTTCATTTATTACACTCACTGTAGACACAAAACTGATACCAATTTATTGGAAATATTCTTCCCACATCCCAACACAACTCTTCTGCTTTACTCACAATCCTTATCTATCGTGATATCTATTCTTTGATTGATCACTTCTAGCATCGTCATATTTGAAACTCTCCACCTTTCTCATTGATCCCCCTATCTCACTGCTCCATATTTCAGCTTCTCCTCGTATATTTCATGATTTCTCAAATAGCCACACTATCTCCCCCTTGAACAATCACTATTTTCTCCCCCTTTGTAGATAAAACCAAAGGTCACTCCTTTGTAGTCTGTAACAGAGTATAGAACACATCATCCCATTAGGGAAACACACATCATACCTCGAGGAGAGGGGGGGTCCCACATCCAAACTCATTTAAGTGTGGGGAGTCGACTGATCTCCTGGATCCAGTTGATTCCTCTCAAAATCTTTCTTGGGTAAGGCCTTTGTCAGAATGTCGGAAACTTGTAGCTCTATAGGTACATACTCAAAATTCACGATTCCCTGCTCAACCTTCTCCTTGAAAAATGATACTTTATCTCAATGTTCTTCTTCCTTGATTGATGGATGAGATTTTTGCTAAGATTTATAGCACTTGAGTTATCACACTGGATTCTGATCGGATACTTCACTTCAACTCCCATATCTTCAAGCTGCTGCATCATCCACAATAACAATGTGCATTATTGAGTGGCCGTAATATACTCAGCCTCTACGGTGCTCAATGAAATGAAATCTTGCTTCTTGCTTATATAATAAATACATAATCCACCAATATAGAATGCAACTCCAGACGTTGATTTTCTGTCATCTGTTGATCAGGCGAAATCTGCATCTGTGTAACCCAATAAAACTGATTGAGATTTGTCATTATACAACAAAACAAAATCCATTGTGCCTTTGATATACCGCAATATTCTTTTCACTACAAGCATGTGGATTTCCATGGGATTACTCTAATATCTCACTGCTTGGCATGTGCCGAAAACAATATCATACCTTGGTGCGGTCTAGTACAACAAACTTCCAATAATTTGCCTATATTCTGTGATATTCACTCCCTTTCCATCATCATCTTTTGATAATATCATCCGGGTAGTAACCGGAGTCTTCATCTCCTTGGAATTATCCATTCCAAACCTTCTTAGAACCTCCTTCGCATATTTGGATCGAGAAATTAAAGTTCCATTATTTCCTTGTGTCACTTGTAAACCAAGGAAAAATGTTATCTCTTTATTCATTGTCATTTCAAACTCATATTTCATGAATTCTGAAAACATTCTACACTGAGCTAAACCTAATCTGAAAAATGTTATTTCATCTACATAAACCAACACCCTCATCCATTGATTTCTATTGTTGTTGAAATAGAGATTGTAATCTAATCCCCCATGCTGGAAACCAATCTTCTTTAAGTACTAATCAAGCCTTAATTACCATTCTCTTGGTGCCTGTTTTAGCCCATACAATGTGTAACGCCCTGACCCCAACTACCCAGAGTCGGTGCATTATTTCGTAACATTGGCATGATCACAAAAGATCAAGTCTCGATAGACTGATTAGTTTAGTAGCCTTGGAAACACTAGATACGTTCATAAATGATACATTACATCATAAAGTGAAAACTACAATAACAAAGTCTCCATAGACCACACTCATATCCTCTTCTGACAATCCCTGCAGGTCATTCATAAAATACTTCTTTACATCCTGGAAAATATTAAAACATTGAAAGGGGTGATCTCAGATGCTCAGTAAGGATAAAAATATTGCAGAAGCTTTCATAAATAAACATCAACATTTAAGGCAATGTATAACTAAAACAAAAGCCTTTTAAACATGAACTTCAACATAATATGGCAAAAGTAAAATGAGATAATTCCATTTACTTATTCACATGGATATTCTACTGGTCGAATAATCACATGCAATATCAATAACCACTTTCATAATGATGGAATGCATAATGCCAAACATTCTGAAACATTTTTTCAAGGCCTCGGCCAAGTCGTCTAAAATGATTAAGGCCTCGGCCAAAACCACAAATAAAATTGGGAAAGGGCCTCGACCAATTCCACGTCTAGTTGTCTCATGAGACCAACCGATGCATCGAGGAGCTATAGCGGGCTCCACCCGTCACTTATTAAGTCCAATGCATTCCTCATATGAATAGGTTTAAACATATCATAAACCATAACATAATCGTATCACATAAAACATGCATAAAGGAAACATAACATTTCTACATTTCAATAAGATATTAATTCACCCCATTGATATAATAAAAATTCTTTCAAAACCATTTTCAATACCAAAATAAAATAAAATTATAACTTTGTATTTATTTTTCAATTTAAAAAGAGGTATGTCTTGTAGGGGAAGCCGAAACTCAAATAATAGTCACGACGGTAGAGAAGTCATTGTCGCCGCATAAGTACGGAAATAAAAACATTCCCTTTTTGTCATTTAGTAAAATGATTCATATAAAAAAGATTCATTTTGAATAAACGTAAAAGTCAAAGGGGTTTATACGCCGTATAAAAGAACGTTGTGTATAAAACAAAATATGCCTCAATGAAAGGGGATTGAGACGAAGTCCTTAAAAAGATCATTTTTAGAATAAAATAGATCTATTATGTGTATTCACTATAGGTACACATAAATAATGTAAAAATACAAAATAGGAAATAATAATATCATGACATAATTTGAAAGTAGGAGATTAACCCAAAGAATGGAAGTTGGGTTAAGAAATTCCCTTACCTCGTGTCCGACTTGACTCAACCGTTCTTTAACCTCCTGAATAATAAAATAGAGTTAATATATACCTTATTAAGAACCATTTTCAATTTCATTATCCTTTTTATATCACTTATTACCATGTTATGAACATTATGTAATTATTTAAGTTAATAACGGTCGTTTTGTCGATCTTTGGTACTTGAGACAATAATAAACTTCTTATAATTAAAAGTTGTTCATGTGGTGAAATATCCATTATATCCAGAATTATATGCATGATGTAGTTATCATATATATCATATATATCGAGTATATACATTCATTCATAATATTACGTAACATTTAGAGGTAAAAAATGAAATGCACCGTTCATGGAGACGGTAAGCCGTACGTACGCATGAACGCTACTTTCATTTCTATTTCGTATTTAATGGAATGAAATCATAATGATATAAATGTATAACATAATTCCAGTATAATATAGAATATAATACCATTTACTCCATCCTTTATACATCCCACATATGGTATTAACGATTCAAATCATTTTGAGGGGGTGGTAGTCCGCACATCCTAAAATGAAATTATCGTGTTTTACCCATAATGGAAATCATAATGGTATGACATAAATGAAAAATACAGAAGCCTATGTAAAACATAAACATATTATATATCATATATATATATAGTTACATCTTAATGGACACCTTTGAAGGTGTTATATGAGTGTTGAACCACCATCGTTTCGTGAGGCAGAAATTCGCCATCCACAGAAACAGTATGTTCTTTAACCATTAGATATAGGTTTGTGTAAGTGTAGCTCGAATCCTTCTTATAACAACATCCTTGTATATTTAGGATACTGGTGTTGTTAAAAAAGAAATGAATAGAAATTGTTTAGGGGGTTGGAGAAGAAAAATAAAACAAAACAACATTAGATAAGACATTACCTTAAAATCAGGTAACTCTTTTTGATTTGAGCCAAAGGCTTCCTTGGGAAGAGGTTGGCCGATCCAAATGGCTTGAAAGTGTGAATGATGTGGTAGAGGTGGGGGCCTTTTATAAGTGGAGAGGAGGGGCACTCTTGGAAAGTAAAGAAAAGTCACTTTATCATAAAATGAGTTTTGGATTTTAGAGGTCCCACACTTATATAATTCGAGGCTAAGGTGATAAGGGTTCGAAATATACCCATCCAATAAGCTTTGGACAAGTGTAAGCCTTGGATATTACTTTATCTTTTCATTTTATTTAAATCGTTAATTAAGGAGGTAATCGATGCATCATCATTGTGTCATTAAAAATTTAAATTATATAATGTCTAAAAATTATAAAAAAATACCCATAATGTAGGAAATCTTTTTATCATTCTAATGAATATTTATGGTCAAATGGTTAACTTATATAACCCCATGTAATAATTGTTTTAGTAAAACAACTCATGTTTGTGACATTTTTATTTTAACATTAAGTAAAATGTTTTTAATGTCATTTTCCAACCAAAGTGGCTCCATGGGGTCCCCAAGTTGACCCATGGATTGTCTTGGTCGGCCATGGCTCATCCAATGAGGGTAGGACACGTGTCAAGCTCATCTCATATTATTAAAACATTATTTTTACCTTAAACTACAGTAATTACCTCTAATCGTGATTATGAACTTAAAAGTTACTATTCACTAAAAAATTATTTTAATCTCATTGAACCACATTTTACTTCTTAATGACAACCATTTATGTCTTATTTTTGAAAATCAAACCACAAAAGTGGTAATATTTCATTTAAACGAAAAATCAGTTTTTTAACTACCACTTAGTGGTTTGACTATTCATAAAAAATTGAAGTTTTTCAGAACAATGCCAAAATTTCACCCTAAGCTATAATTGATATTCCAAATTCAAAAATGACGTCTATTTTAAAAAATTCCAAACATATAAGTTGCATTAATTAATTTTATAATTAATTTCCACTGTCACCACAAATAGCGTGTTTTTAAGAAACAATTTGTATCAAAAGATTGGAAATTGTTTATGTCCAATTTCAAAGTGAAATTAATTCTAATGAACACCATTGGATAAAATGGTAAAAATATATTCTAATTATACTTTAAAACCACTCAATAATATAACTTATCACTATAAATTATTTTTATTAAAAAAGTTGTTTTAAGTATTTTTCACTATTCATAAAAATATTGAAGTTCTCAGAAAATTACAAAAAATTCAGGATAGGCTAATTTCAATATTAGGAATACAAAAATGAATTCCATTTTGAAATATAAATTTTCTATAATTTCAAAAAGTGGTTATTACTATTCATAATGGCTACTTTGATTAGTCGCGGTGTTTTAGAACTCGAACTTGCGTATAATGAAAGCTATTGCATTATTGAAAGAGGGGCGTATCGTGGAAGCTCAGGGTGTTACATTCTCCCCTCTTTCAATAAATTGTGTCCTCGCAATTTGATATTTTTCTTTGAAAATAAAAGGTTGAAAATAGAAAATACCTATGTGGAAAACCCACATCGGAAATAAGGTTAATAAAATTTAGCCTTAATAAGAGGGAAATGGAAATAAAAAAGTCACCACCAAATTATGATCTCAATAAGGAGAACATTGATGGAAATTAGAGACATATAATTGGAGGTTAAACGTAAATATTTGTAGGGAGTGGTTGAGGTAATCAATCACAATCAACTGTCAAATTGAGGGCCTCAAAGCCTTCAATCTATGTTGATTTAAAATATCATCAGTTCAACAAGACATAAGGTATTAGGATAACACATTTTTTTGTTTTAATATCCCTTTACTAAATTTTAAGAATTAATTTATTCATTGAATAAGAGATAGGTATATATATATTTATGCTTGACAATTATAGTTTCAACCTTCAACTCATCTTTCACTCAAAAAGATAATAGAACTCAAAAATATTATACTTATCCTAATTGTATATGGTTCCAAATGTTAACACATACCATTTAGATTAGTAAAATTATATTGTAATAACCAGGGACTTCTTGTAGGCTAGTGGTTGGGAATAAAGGCCTGTCTCACTATGGTTGTGGGTTCGATTCCTGCAGCTTTGTTCGACGTGACAGTTTATGCCCCACCCTGCAGGTTTTCCTTTTCCTAAAACTATAGTATTATAATATTCAAAAAATAATCTTCAGAAATGTTTTAACATTAAACAATACTATCCAAATTTCAACTTAATCCATTCCAACCTTTATAGTTATCCAAAATACCTCCGTCCAGACTTTCTCTAAAGGGTCCTTAAATTCCAAAATCAATTGTAACATTAGATTCCCTAAACAAAGTAATGTTTATATTACTGTCACATACTAAAAATATTATTTCCTTCATCATATTAAAACCTTAATGATAACCAACAAGTACTGCAGTACAATCCTTATATATATATGTCACATTATTCTAATAACCAGAATATAATCCATGAGTCCAAAAGCACCAATACATTAATTATTCTGCTTCAACTTTAGTAACAGCATAAGATTGTCCTTGATCCCTTGGCCTTTTCTATGGTAAGTTTCCCTGATGCTTAGGACATTCATTTGCATAATGCCCCATTTCACTACAATTGTAACATTCAACATTGATAGCCTCCTTCTTTCCCTTGTAATCACGAGCCTGGTGACCTTTTTCTCCACATTTATAACAAACTCCCATTCCTTTTAGGTAACCACCATGGTGATTCTTCCCACAATTATCACATAATGGAAAATCCTTCTTTCCCTTTTTCCCTTTATCCGTCTCTTGTTCCACCGTTCTCTTCTTCTCTTGCTTTACTTTGTTGTCATAAGACTTAGAGAATTACTTTTCTATCTTGATATCACATGAGACAATATCTTCATATGATGAGAAGGATTTTGAGACTAATTCTTGATGGAGAAATGGTTTTAACCCATCAAAGAAACGATCAATTTTACTCCTTGGGTTACGTATATAATCTGCAGCATGCCTTGCTAACCTTGTAAAGTTGGCCTCATACTTTGCGACATTCTCATCCTCCTTTTGTCTCAGACTCAAAAATTGACTTTCCGTATATGCTTGATGGTCACGAGGATAGTATTTTTCTAGGAAAATATCTTTGAACTCCCTCCATTCCATATTCGATACGTCATCATCTTCCTTTGTGTTTTGAATCAGCGACCACCACTGATCGGCATCTCCCGTGAGGCGGTAAACTGCCATGACAACCTTCTCCCTTTCGCTACTCCCCAAGGCATGGAATATTTTCTTTAAGGAGTTTATCCATTGATCAGCTACTAATGGATTTGTACACCCATTAATTGTTGGCGGTTGTTTCCTCATGAACGGTCTAACATTCATCCTCCACATTGTCGATCAGGGTGATCCATACGAGTAAGGTTATTATTCATAACTTGAGTGAGTTTCCCCAGTATGGTAATAAGTTGATCAGCACCAGTTGTATCTCCAGATCCACAATTATTATCTTGAGCAGGAGGGCAATCCATACATGGAGTGTGTGCATTGATACAGTTTCCATTCCATCCACTAGGCGCTATTTCTATACAATGGCATAAACTAGATTAGTTTATGAATCAAAATACATAATTCCATACTTATAAAATACTTAACATAAATTGAACTATTTATGGATATAATCCATAATCATAAAAAGGTTTTCTTTGAGGAAGTATATACTCATAACCGTTCATACTGGTTTGTAAAGAAAACGAAAATTATCCTAAGCATATCCCCCGGGAGTGTCGTAACCAAGAGTGCAGCAAGGCCCGTTGTCGTGCACCATTTCCCATTCGATTCTATCTCAAAGCGGTGTTTTCGGGTTTTACCCCTAGGTACATCTGTGCCAAAGCTGCCTCTACCTGCTCGTATCCAGACAGGGATGTATTGCTCGGAAAACTCACAAAATTTCTACAATAACAAAATTCTAGGAAGTTCTTCTATACTAATCCTCAAAGTTCATCTTAGGTCTACGTGCTCTAATCAGAGTTTGTCTAAATATAGCTTCCAAGGTTTGTACTAAACTTAATCTGATACCAACTGTAATGCCCCGAACCCAGCTACCCAGAGTCAGTGCATTACTTCATAACATTGGCATGATCACAAAAGATCAAGTCTCGAAAGACCGATTGGTTTAGCAGCCTTGGAAACACTAGATACGTTCATAAATGTTACATTACGTCCTAAAGTGAAAAACTACAATAACACAGTCTCCATAGACCACACTCATATCCTCTTTTGAAAATCCCTGCAGGTCATTCATAAAATACTTCTTCACATCCTGGAAAATATTAAAAACATTGAAAGGGTTGAGCTAAGATGCTCAGTAAGGATAACAATATTACGGAAGCTTTCATAAATATACATCAACATTTAAGGCAATGTATAAATAAAACAAAAGCCTTTTAAACATGAACTTCAACATAATATGGAAAAAGTAAATTGAGATAATGCCATTTACTTATTCACATGGATATTCTACTGGTCGAATAATCACATGCAATATCAATAACCACTTTCATAATGATGGATTGCATAATGCCATACATTCTGTAACATTTTGTCAAGGCCTCGGCCAAGATGTCTAAAATTATTAAGGCCTCGGCCAAAACCATAAATCATATTGGGAAAGGGCCTCGGCCAATTCCATGTCTAGTTGTCTCATGAGACCTACCAACGCATCGAGGAGCTATAGTGGGCTCCACCCGTTACTTATTAAGTCCAATGCATTCCTCATATGAATAGGTTTAAACATATCATAAACCATAACATAATATAATCACATAAAACATGCATAAAGGAAACATAACATTTCCACATTTCAATAAGATATTAATACAACACATTGATATAATAAAAATTCTTTTAAAACCATTTTCAATACCAAAATAAAAGAAAATTATAACAATGTATTTATTTTTCAATTTAAAAAGAGGTATGTATTGTAGAGGAAGCCGAAACTCAAATAATAGTCACGGCGGCGGAGAAGTCGTTGTCTCCACATAAGTACTGAAAGAAAAACATTCCCTTTTTGTTGTTTAGTAAAATGCTTTGTATAAAAAAGATTCCTTTTGAATAAACATAAAAGTCAAAGGGGTTTATACACCGTATAAAAGAAAGTTGTGTATAAAACCGAATATGCCTCAATGAAAGGGGATTGAGACGAAGTCCTTAAAAAGATCATTTTTAAAATAAAATAGATCAATTATGTTTATTCACTATAGGTACACATAAATAAAGTAAAAATAAAAAATAGGACATAATAATATCATGACATAATTTGAATGTAGGAGATTATCCCAAAGAATGGAAGTTGGGTTAAGAAATTCCCTTACCTCGTGTCCAACTTGACTCAACCGTTCTTTAACCACCTGAATAATAAACTAGAGTTAATATATACCTTATTAAGAACCATTTTCAATTTCATTATCCTTTTTATATCACTTATTACCATGTTATTAACATTATGTAATTATTTAAGTCAATAATGGTCGTTTTGTCGATCTTTGGTACTTGAGTCAATAATAAACTTCTTATAATTACAAGTTGTTCATGTGGTGAAATATCCATTATATCCAGAATTATATTCATGATTTAGTTATCATATATATCATATATATCCAGTATATACATTCATTCATAATATTACGTAACATTTAGTGGTAAGAAATGAAATGCACCGTTCATGGAGACGGTAAGCCGTACCTACGCATGAACACTACTTTCATTTCTATTTCATATTTAATGGAATGAAATAATAATGATATAAATGTATAATATAATTACAGTATAATATATCATATAATACCATTTACTCCATCCTTTATACATCCCATATATGGTATTAACGATTCAAATCATTTTGAGGGGGCGGTAGTCCGCACTTCCTAAAATGAAATTATCGCGTTTTACCCATAATGGAAATCATAAAGGTATGCCATAAATGAAAAATACAGAAGCTTAAGTCAAACATAAACATATTATATATCATATATAAATATAGTTACATCTTAATGTCCACCTTTGAAGGTGTTATATGAGTGTTGAACAATCATCGTTTCGTGAGGCAGAAATTCGCCATCCACAGAAACAGTATGTTCATTAACCATTAGATGTAGGTGTGTGCAAGTGTAGATCGAAAGGTTTTTATAACAACATCCTAGTATATTGAGGATACTGGTGTTGTTACAAAAGAAATTAATAGAAAGTTTTTACGGGGTTGGAGAAGAAAAATAAAACAAAACAACATTAGAGAAGACATTACCATAAAATCGGGTAACTCTTTTTGATTTGTGCCAAAGGCTTCCTTGGGAAGAGTTCTTCCCAATGTGAGGCTTCTAGGAGTAAGAGGGGGAAGTTGGGAGAGTATTTGGGCAGAGTTTGGCCAAGCCAAATGGCTTGAAAGTGAGAATGATGTGGTAGAGGTGGGGGCCTTTTATAAGTGGAGAGGAGGGGCACTCTTGGAAAGTAAAGAAAAGTCACTTTATCATAAAATGAGTTTCGGATTTTAGAGGTCCCACACCTATATAATTCAATTATAAGGTGATAAGGGTTCTAAATCTACCCATCCAATAGGCTTTGGACAAGTGTATGCTTTGGATATAACATTATCTTTTTATTTTATTTAAATCGTTAATTAATGAGGTAATCGCTGTATCATCATTGTGTCATTAAAACGTTAAATTATTTAATGTCTAAAAATTCTTAAAAAATAACCATAATGTAGGAAATCCTTTTATCTTTATATTGAATATTTATGGTCAAAGAGTTAACTTATATAACCCCATGTAATAATTGTTTTAGTAAAACAACTCATGTTTGTGACATTTTTATTTTAACATTAAATAAAATGTTTTTAATGTCATTTTCCAACCAAAGTGGCTCCATGGGGTCCCCAAGTTGACCCATGGATTGTCTTGGTCGTCCATGTCTCATCCAATGAGGGTATGACATGTGTCAAGCTCAGCTCATATTATTAAAACATTATTTTTACCTTAAACTACAGTAATTACCTCTAATCGCGATTAAGAACTTAAAAGTTACTATTCACCAAAAAATTATTTTAATCACATTGAACCACATTTTACTTCTTAATGAAAACCATTTATGTCGGATTTTTGAAAATCAAACCATAGAAGTGGTAATATTTTATTTAAACGAAAAATCAGTTTTTTAACTACCACTTAGTGGTTTCACTATTCATCAAAAATTGAAGTTTTTTAGAACAATGCCAAAATTTCACCCTAAGCTTTAATTGATATTCCAAATTAAAAAATGATTTCTATTTTATAAAATTCCAAACATATAAGTTTCATTAATTAATTTTATAATTACTTCCCGCTGTCACTACAAATAGCGTGTTTTTAAGAAACAATTTGTATCAGAAGATTGGCAATTGTTTGTGTCCGATTTCAAAGTGAAATTAATTCTAATGAACACCATTGGATAAAATGGTAAAAATATATTCTAATTATGCTTTAAAACCACTCAATAGTATAACTTATCACTGTAAATTATTTTGATTATAAAATTGGTTTTAAGTATTTTTCACTATTCATAAAAATTTTGAAGTTCTAAGAAAATTACAAAAAATTCAACATAGGCTAATTTCAATATTAGGAATACAAAAATGAATTCCATTTTGAAATATAAAATTTCTATAATTTCAAAAGGTGGTTATTACTATTCATAACGGCTACTTTGATTAGTCGCAGTGTTTTAGAACTCGAACTTGCGTACAATGCAAGCTATTGCGTTTTTGAAAGAGAGGCGTATCGTGGATGCTCGGGGTGTTACACAATTAATTCTTTAGCCTATAAACTTATTCTCATCCTCATGAATGAGAAAACCATCTTGTTGCTCAATATAAACCTCATATTCTAGAAATCCATTCAAGAATGTAGATTTGACATCCATCTGGAATACTTTGAACTTAATTTTCACTAATATGGCAAAAAAATAATCTGATTGTCTCTAGCCTTGCAATAGGTGAAAATGTCTCATCCACATCTATTCCCTCTATCTGGGAGTATCCCTTGGACACTAGTCGTGATTTTTTCCTAATCACACTGCCATATTTATTCATCTTATTTTGATAGACCCATTTAGTCCCAATGACATTCTTATTTACTGGCCTCTAAACAATCTCGCATGTCTGGTTCTTCCCAATCCGATCATTCTATTCATTCATAGGCTGAACCCTGTTTTCTTCTTCAGCTGCATCGAAGAAACATTTCGGTTCCACCTAAGATAAAAACGATGTTTGCTGTAATGATCTCATTCTTTGAATCTGAATGGGAGTTGTCTGATCACCAATGATATCTTTCCTGTCAATTTCAGCTCAACTCTTTGGCTTCCTTGAAGACACAGACTTCACAATTTCTTTTTAATCATCTCTATCTTCTTCTGAGTCTGCCTCTGCCACTTCTACTCCCCCTGTGTTTCTTACCTCATCATCACTTTCATCCAGAAACTGTTCATTGGGTCGTTGAGCATTCTATTCATTTTCAACTATAGTGACATCATTGCTCTCAATAATTTTTCCCAGCAATTTGTTTAAGCATTTATATTCATTGATTTTCCCTGAGTATCCAAGGAATATCCCCTTATCTCTTTGTGACTCATAATTCATTTGATTTTCTTTATTGAGTATAAATCACTTTCTCCCAATGATTCGAAAGTATTTCAACATTGGATTCTTTCCATACCACATTTCATAAGGAGTCTTCCCTTTCATCAGACACAACAGAGACCTATTCGAAATATAGACCGATGTCAAAATTGTTTCCTTCCAAAATTTCTCTTGTAGGTCATTTTCAATAAGCATCGTTCTGGCCATGTTGTTGATGATATAATTTCTCCCCTCAACCACTCCATTATCTTAGGGAGTTCTCACTGATGAAACTTGATGGATTATTCAGTGTTTCTTGATATAGTCTTCAACTTTACTATTTTTGAATTTTGTACCATTATTAATACACAACTTCTGAATTTTCTGCCCAAGCATCTTTCCTGATTCCCTCATATACTGCTTTATGAAACTGATCACCTCTATCTTATGGGTAATGAAAAATATCCATGTCATTCTACTATAATCATCAATGAAAAGAACATAGTACCATTTCTTATTTATATCTCGTGGTGAGATTGGTCCACGTACATCAGCATGCACCAATTCGAGCACTCAAGTTGATTTTTGTTCCTTTGTCCTGTATGTCTTTCTGATGATCTTCCCTTGTTGGAAAGCATCACATGTATGAGGGAGATCACATGATAGTGTGGGAAAGTATCTAGAAGCATCACACTTTAAAATATCTTCCATAGATGGTTGGCATAGATGAGCAAGTCGCTTATGACACAACTAGTTTTCTTCCTCTCTAGATAAAAGGAACATATCTTATTCCCCACATACAAGTTAAAGATTTCCCTTTTTCCCTTTTCCCTGTAGAACAACTGCTCCATGTTTTCCTTTCAAAACACACATATTATTGGTAAAATGGATAGAATGCCCATATTCACATAGCTGACTGACACTGAGCAAGTTATGACTAAGACCCTCTAATACCAAGACATCAGCGTGTCTCATTTCTTTTCCCCTAAACCTGGATTTCCCTGAGCCAAAAATTTTCAGGCCTTCATCACTTCCAAATTTTACAACTCCCTCTATGTCATATTGTATGCCTATAACAAGATACTTATTACCTTTTATGTGAGATGGAAACCACTATCAAGGATCCACACACCAGAGCGATCTGATGCTTTAAGGGAAATCTCTTCCACCACAACCATCTCATTTTTCTTCTTATTGGTCCATAATTTCTCCTTCACACTCGGCATGGATTGAGATTTCTGTTCTTTCTTAGAGTATGATGGACCAACTTCATCTTTAAATGCCGTGAATCTATTCTGAATTTTTAACTCACTTGTCGGTTTGTTGATCTGCTTCTTGTTAACGTTTTGATTCTGCTCTGGCACATTTCTCTGAACGGTTGAATTGTAGTACCTATCCATGTGCTCAAATCCTCCATACCAAAAATAGTTTCCTTCGAAATATATTCTGGAATACCATTCTCTTTTTGGCTTCCACCTCTGTTCTTATTCCCTTAGATATATCTTGGCTATGGAAAACACATTCTGTAAATGTCCCATCATTCCACAACAATAACACCTAATTTAAGGTGCATTCCTTCATGTTACATCAGCACAAAGAGTTTCCCATTGGTATCTCTGAATATTCTGATTCTATTTTGTGCCCAAATCAACATTCAATATTGGGACAGGTGCTTGTGGTCTGACTTCATTTGCCACAGACTTTTTCTTCTGATCAAGCCCTAAATCAGCCTTAACATTTGAGCTCTATTGCAGCTTCTTTTCTACTGAACTACTAGGCCCCTCCTTCATTTTGTCAGTCTTCAGAATGACCTTCTTTCCCTAGAGTGTATTGGGAATCAATAGTTTTTCCCAGTCTTTAACTTTTCTGCACAGAACGACAACTTCTTCTTCAAGAGCATTGATACCCTTGATGAGATCTTTCACTTTTCTGTTCAAGCCATCGATCTCCCTTTTCTATACTTCATTCTTGAGCTTAAACTAACTAACTAATTCTGAGGTCTCTATTGTTGATAACTTGAGTTTTTCAATTACTTCCATCAACTCAGACTTCTCTTCTTCCTGCTACTGCATATAGAGTTTGGCATCACCAACAAATTTATTGGATTTCATTGTTTTGGATCTACAAACATCTATCTACTCAAGAGATGCTTCCAATTAAGATTCCATATCAACTCTTCCTTTAACTTCTTCCTATTCTTATCCAGTGTTAGTTATTTCTTTTTCCTGAGAACTAACGATGACCACTACCATGGAATTTTCCCCACAATCTTTGGAGTTTTCAATCTCCTTATCCTCTTCATCCTCAGACTCATCTATACTTTCAAATTCTTGAAAAAGAAGATTCTTCTTTTTGAAGTAATTTCTCTTGAATTGTTTCTTCCCTTTCACAAACGCTGAAGAATAATTCTTTGGAATTTGAACTTTTTCATCATCATTATCGTTATCTTGAAACAATCTATGGCACATTGCCGCAAGATGACCAACCTTTCAACATAGAAAGCATGCTAGTGGATGTATTCCTTTACAATTTCCTTTTCCTCTTTACAGATATGAAGAAATGAATGACATCACCTAATCTGTCTCTTCTTCCTCCTAAGAATCTTCAATTGTGAGCTTCTTCATGGCCTTAAATGCCACCTCTATGGATTTCCCCTTTTCCATAGTGTCGTTATCATCATTTCTCCATTAATATGCAACAATAGTTCTATGTAGGTTATCCAATGCCATCTCTTTTGGGTCTTTATATTCTAGAATGGAAACATTCATATTGAATAGAGGTTGATGTTTTCTCAAGATGCGCTTCACAATTTTTATGTTTTCGATAATTTCACCAAGACCTCGCATGTCTTGAACCACAACATTTACCCTGTCAAATAATGCATCAACAGACTCATTCGGGTTCATTCTCATATCATCATAATTTTTCCACAACACTTGCATCTTTGCCTCTCTGACATTTGTATCCCCTTCATATATATTAAAAATTGTTTTCCACATGGCATGTAATTTTTTGAATGAAATCACCTTTGTATAAATGGGGTTGGAAAGGGCTCCCCCTAAGGCATTGATTGCTTTGGCATCAGTATCCAACTCTCTATGCTCAGCTTCTGGTAATGCACCACTATTAATATCAGCTGTGATACAATGCATAGATACCGAAAACACATCCATTCCCAAATATCGGAAATAGTGTTTCATTCACTTCTATTATATCTAAAATTACATCTGTCGATGATTAGAATCCCTTTATTATTAGTGACCTCCATTGAGAGAAAAACTACTATCATCCTTTCCTTGTGATACCAATTGTTAGGTCCACAAGGCAGAATACCCTGAGAGGGGGGTGAATAAGGGTATGAATAATTAAAAATTAAATCCCGTTCTGATATTGTTTCACTGTTAAGCAACGCACACTTCTCTCTCTTTACCATTGCACAAAATAAATAGAAATTAAAGCATGTACATGACATGACAATTTTTACTTGGCTCACCCTCACTGGGCTACATCCATGGAGAATACGCTGACAAGATTCTAGTCGTACCAAATTCACTAAATGTGCAATGCGGTTTACAAGGATTAGGATATATCACTTCTACTCCCGGGATCACTGCCTATACAATATTTAGGGTCATCTCACTACTTTCCCAAGGGTCACTCTTTGTTTCTCTCTCTCTCTGGCTCACTGCCGGTGGAGAGGATCACCTTCTTCTTCTTCCATTACTCATTGCTATGGAATGGATCAACTTACAGTTTATAGATTTGTAGGTCTCTTCATTTTCATGAAGGAGTGCATCTTCCTATGTATGTAGATGCTCTTTTGAAGCCCAAATTTCCCCCGTAGATGAATTTTTCTTTGCACCTAATGTATCGGGAAAACTTCCATCTTCCACATAGCCTGAAAATACTGCCGGGCAAACAACCTTACTTGGCGCGTAGGTTTAACCCGATGTGCAAGTATTAGCGTGCATGTCACAACTAGCGCACAGATCCACCTAAACCACCTACGCGACACAAACATCCTCAACTCAAAACCTACGTGACTCACTTCCTTCCTCGCCCAAACTACCTTAGGCCCACAACCATCACCTGGAGCGCATGTCCTACTTGTGCGACCACACACCACCGGCACAACCACCACAACATCGTGATAGGATCTCTGGTTTTTCATATTATTGAACTCCGTTCGAAATGAGGAGGGGTGGTCCAGTATTTATAGGCATTTGGTCAACATACGCGGCAACACACAAGTCTCTTCTCGGTGCGCATGTCTCGGCGCGCAGGTCTCAGTCCCTTCAAGTCACCTGCGTGACCCTCTTTCGATTTCCATATTTCAAAGATCTGATCTTGAAAAACATATAGTGGGTAGCTTTCCAACCCTCATAGGCACTAGCGTGAAGGTCCTTTCATGGCGCACAGGTCACCTATACGACCTCACCAATACCTGTGTGACACTATTTACTTCGTCATATTTGAACCGTTTGATCTTGAATAACATTAGGCACACAATTTCCCTTTACTCTAAGTACACGGCACGATGGTCTCTTTGCGAAAACCACTTTTCTCCATTTTTCGATTTTCAGGCCAAAAAATTTGGCAAAAACTGGAAAACAGGACCACCTTGTATCTGTTTTTTTCGTACCGCCTCCAGATCATCCATTCATTTGTCGATGTTCTTGAATCAATCCTGGATCGTTGACCACATCTATTGAACTCAACATTCCACTATGAAATCCTTTTTTTCAACAAATTTGTATGTCATTGTTCTGCTTCGTCAGCAATCTCCACACAGATGTACAATTTTTCAACAAACACAATCACCTCAAACAAATTTCAATGATACCTTGATGGATATTTCCCCAACAGAATCATTTAGAGTATCCTCATTGTAGGATACCTATGTTGCTTACCACTATAGGATCCAATGTTGGATTCATGCATTACCACTACTGGTAAGGACCCCAAGTAGGATGACTTCTATTTTGTTTACCTGGAGGATCCTTAGTAGGAAGAATATTAGTGATAAGCTTAAGGGACCAAACGGGTTCCTGTTATTTGACTGACCCTGAGCTGTTACATCGGGATTGGGTAGAGATGGTGTTCAGGTGTAACCTAGAACCTGTGCCAAACCGATATGCCTATTGGGCTATGGTTAAAGTATTAGGTTGGGAATTCAGGCCACCCTCACATGTTGGTTTATATGTGACTTGGTTTTTCTAATGCAATTTTGTTTTCTAGAGGTTCTTCCTGGTTTGTGACTGATGATTCTAACGTGAGGCGTCTTTATTTCTTATTGTGATGGTTGGACATTCTGTCTTCAGATCTAGATTTTGAGCCATGTTATTTATGATATTTTACTATTTCCAGGAGGTAATACAAGGGAGTTGGTTGTTGAAACTGATTATATATTATGATATATATTTTGTTAGGATGACCAGGGGTGGCTCCTGGTATCTGTTTTTGTATCCTTACATGATGCTTTTGGATTTTGACCATTGTGAACCTAATTATGTGTTTAATTAAATCAAAAATTATTAAAGGGTTAAAAACAAATGGGAGAACCATATCATTAGGTTAAAATACTATAGACAAGCTCATATACTATTGTACCATATACCTTGGGTGAACTGTGGATTCAAATTAGAATTTCATGGGTGGACTCAAAGAGGTTATTTTTTTATTCATTGAGAACCACTATTGTAGTGGATGAGTTCAAGGAGGATTTACATTAAGGCTGAGAAAACAATGAATATATTGATGGATTCCTTCGATGGGATATAGATAACAATCATGTTCTTTATTACACACTTAAACCTGATTTATTGCATAATCTTCACTTGATATGACATAGAATAGCAAGAGGTCTAGTGTATTTGGGGCTTAAGAACATTACATAACAACTTATAACATAAAACACACAACATATTTATTTAAAATTTCTTCTACATGACCACTATATTCCCTCATACTTAGCATTGCATGAGATAAACTGAGGACATGCATAAGAAAAGGGTGGGCTATAAAGCTGAGTAAGTGAATAAACATGGAATAACATGAGGAATAAAATACATGTTATATAATAGGAATATCAATGGAGAAAAGAGAAACTTGAAAATTAAGGCATAATAAATCATGATAATCATAACATGGAAATGTGGCAACAACACTTAACATGGAATTAGCAGGAGCCAGGGCTCATTGCACATGATGCATGAGTAAACCCTCATTACACATAAAGCACAAGTAACCCTTCGTTGTACTTGAATTAGAATGAGTTAACACTAATTCCACATGATGTATCATGATACAATACATTACCCAATGCATTGGAGCGCTATCGGGGCGCACACTTCTTAAACATTTCACTTCATGCATAAGTGTGTTACATAGGTCATATTACATGGAATCTACAAAATCATAAATTATTACACCATTAAGTAATGTGGAATAAATAAATGAAATTATGATTCAATATTTAGATTTGGATAAAGTAGAAGACCATTGATGGAGACATGGGTAAGGTATTCACAACACAATGATATAGGTTTGGAAATACAAGGTGCAATTTCGGCAGCATAATGGCATGATATAAGGATTCATGAAAATGATTGATGAGAGAGAATAGGGTGTCTTATAATATTTACATGAAATTTACAGTAAGGTGGGTTATATAGATACATTTTCATATATTTTTAATTAAATTTAGATACATGATACAAAATAATTGTTTGAATGTAAATGATGAGAGAGAAATTCCTTTTATAATTTCAGCATAGTAACGGGTGTATCTGGGATGAATTAAAGAGAGATAAAGGGGTCTCCCATAATCCAAACATAAATAGGGAAGTATTGGGGATGTGTTAAATCATACCACAACATTTTTAATTGAAAACAAAAAGGCATAATAACATAAATAAAATTGGACAAAATGAGAAAGGAAGAAATCGTTTACTTGGAACTCTGATACCAAAAGCATGGTAGAGGCTTGAGAGTGGATTCTTGGGAGCTTGGGGAGACTTGGAAGGATTATAGGGAAAAGAGGGAAGAGGTTGGTTTAACTACAAAGGATTTGAGTAAAGAGGAAGTAGGAGTTTGAGTGGGTTTATATAGGAAATGATAGGGAAAATCTTTATTATTTAGGTTTGGGACACCACACATTAAACTAATCAAAACAACAAACCATCCCATGGTTTTTGACCATGGTTTATGAAAAAGGAAAGTGTAAAAAAATATTTTACAATTCCAATATCCTAAATTCTTAAAATAATAGGGTTTCTTATGTGGAGATGAGTCACACTCTCAAGGAAATCAATTTAAAAAGACATAATGTTTTATAACCCTTGAAGGGTCCAATAAAGCTTTGTAAAATAAATCAAAAAAATCTAAAATCAAATTATTTTAATTGTAAAACATATATTGTACGAAAATAATGTTCATAGTATTTTATTAAATCACTATTGGGTCATTATGATGTCATAAAACACATTATATATTTAAACAATATTTAATTTCTACCCAAAAAATCGATGACCTCAGAAAATTATGAAAAATTCACCACTAGATAATTTCGACATCTTGATTCCAAAAATAATATTTATTTTATCCAAATAATTTTCTAATTATCGGAATTTTTACTTATAAAATTATAACCGATATTTATCGGAAATTCATTAGTTTTGACAAAAACAGCTTTCAAGACATAAAAAATTACAATTGCATTCATAAAATTATATGATCAATTATATTTAATGAAAATTAATTTAATAATAATAATATTTTATAGAATATTATTTAGTTCAAAAATATATTAATTCATAAAAATATATTTCTTAGTTTAATATTAACTAAAAATACAATTTGTGATTTAAAAACTATTTTCAAAGTAACATTAATAAAATTAATGCACATTATTTATACAAAAATAATATACATAGTCATAGTTCTAGGGTCTTGTTACATAACCCCTTATAACACCCCTATATGACTAAAGGGTAAGGTGTGTGATGATGAAAGACTCTTGTGGTGGCTTGGATAATATCACTTGGGTGGTCATCTCTATTAACTTCCACTTCTACTATAGTCGGTTATGCTCAAGCTTAACATGTTCAAGCTCAACTTGGGCATGGTTAGGAGAAAATCCCAATGACCCCACCTCCTTTCTGAGCTCTGATAAATGGGCTTTGTACATGGATGTTCTACTGGATGAGGCCATTGCTTCCTTTTTCTGAGTAAATTGGATTTGTTAAAGCCATATATTTATAAGAATCATGTGATCAATTTCCAACAACTATACTAGAAATGATCACAATTTTAACTATTTTTTAAAATCCAGAAACGTAAAACCAATGAAGTTCACATTTTATATAACCCTAACAATATATTTAATTAGATCAATAGGAATTTCCATCAATGATAGTATGGGTCTTTACAATATTCCCCCCTTATGAAATTTCACTCTAAAAATTTCCTTTTCCCGCACTAAAATAGACACAGGCAACGTTTCATCATTACTTCCTCCGATTCCCACATCACTTCATAGAACTTGTGGTTTCACCACAACACCTTGATGAGGGGAATTGTCTTATTTTGTATAACTTTTTATCTATGATCTAAGATCTTCACTAGTTGATCCTCGTAAGAATGATCATCCTCTTTCTATACTAACTCTGAAAAGAGTACATGTGAAGGGTCTAGTATACACATCCTTAAGAGGGATAGATGAAAGAAATCATCTAATTTGGGCATGGTTGGGGGATGTGCTAGTCGATAGGACACAACCCTAACTCAATAAAGAATACCAAAGAGTCTGATGTACCTAAGACATAACATCCCTTTCTTTCCAAACCTCAAAAACTTCTTCAATGATGATATCCATAGAAATAACATGTCTCTGACTTTAAGCTCATAGTCTCATCGACATTTATCTGCATAATTCTTCAGTTGGCTCTGGGCTGCCTTGATATTTTGCTGAACGGTTTTAACCTTCTCAACCATTACATCGACCATTTCTAGTCCTAGCATCATACATGCAATGAATTCTTCCCAACATGTCGGTGTTCTTCACCTATTCCCATATAGGGCTTCATAAGGTTCTATTTGGATGGTTGAGTGGAAACTATTATTGTAGGAGAATTATACCACCAGAAGATGTTGATACCATCCTCATTTGAATTCCATTGATCATGCTCTCAACATGTCCATAAGTGTTTGGACTGTCCACTCAGATTGACCATCAGTTTGAGGATGATAAGTCGTAATGAAGTTTAGCTCAGTATCCATATCATGTTGAAGACTCTTCCAAAACATATATGTGAATCGTGGATCTCGATCGGATACAGTCGATAGTGGTACCCCATGTAGCCTTACCACATCTCTGATATATATGTGCCATTTTATCCAATGAGAAGTCCTCCCGAATTGCAATGAAGTGTGAAAACTTTGTAACAAGATCCAAAACAAAACAGGTTGCATTGTTTCCTCTGGATGTCTTTGGATGTCTGATGAAAAAATCCATGGTGATGTTCTTCCATTTCCATACAGGTATGGGAAATGTTTTCATAATCCCCTTTGAATTTTTCCTCTCTGTCTTCACTTGCTGACACACAAGGAACATTGATGTATACTCAATGATACCCTTCTTTATATTATCCCACCAATAATGAGCTTAGAGATCTCGATACATATTTGTTTTTCGTGGGTGAATAGAGAAATTTAAACTATGTGCATCATCCAAAAGTTCTTTCTTCAGATCTGGACTTGATGGAACACATATTCCTTTCTCAAATATCACAATTCTTTCCTAATTAACATTGAACCACGAGGATTTACCTATTCTGATATCTTCCACTTTCTTCTAAATTTCAAAATCATCCTTTTGAGCATCATTTAACCTTTCCATAAGAGATGTCTGAGCACTCATTTTGTGAAATGATTGACGATGTTCCCTTCTTTATGTTTCCCATGTCCATCTTCATCAAATCTAAGAATATTGGATCCTTCTCAATTCTCATCAATGATAGAATCACTGGATCCTTTCTACTTAGAGCATTCACCACCTTGTTAACTTTCCCAGGGTGGTAATGGATTGAGCAGTCATAGTCTTTGATCAACACTAACCATCTTTGTTGGCACATGTTCAAATCGTTCCGTGTGAATATATACTTGAGGCTTTTGTGGTCTGTATATATTTCACACTTCATTGAAAAGAGATAATGCTACCAAATTTTTAAATTGATGATCAACGCATCAAACTCCAGATCATGTGTTTGATAATTATACTAATCAACATTCAATTTTCTTGAAGCATTGTAAATGTCTTTTTCAATTTTCATGAACACACTGCCCATGCCCTTCTTCGAAGCATCAAGAATACCACAAAAATATCTCCACTTGTGGGTAAAGTGAGCATGGGCACAGTGATAAGCCTCCTTTTATACTTCTCGAAGCTTTATTTTCATTCATCACTCTAAGAAAACTTTTCTCCTTTCTGAGTTAGCTCGGTAATAGGGTTGGAAAATTGTGAGAAATTTCTCACAAATCATCGATAATATCTAGATAACACCAAGAGGCTATGGATATCCGTTACTGATGTTGGCATCGGCCATCCATCAATGACATCTATTTTGGAGGGATCCACTGTTATCCCATTTCTTGTGATGAGATGGCCCAATAATGAGACCTCCTTCAACTAGAACTCACATGTGGTATACTTTCCATAGAGCATCTCCTTCCACAAGGTCTCTAGTATAGTTCTTAGATGCTCCTCATAATACTCCTTGGTTATGGAGTATATCAGAATATCATCTATAAAAAATTCCACAAATTTGTCAAGGTAATCCATAAAGATTCTATTCATCATGTCCATGATGATTTCTGGAGAATTAGTGAGTCTGAAATACATTACTATGAATTCATAGTGCCTGTATCTTGTACAAAAAGCAGTCTTGGGGATATATTTTATCTTCACCCTTACTTGAAAATATCCCAACCACAAATACACATTGGAGAAGTATTGTGCTCCATGTAGCTGATCAAACAAGTCATCAATTCATGGGAGAGGATACTTGTTCTATATCATGATGTTGTTAAGATCATGATAATTGATGCAAAGGAGCATTTTCCCATCTTTCTTCATAATGAATATGACTAGTGCACCCCAAGGCGAAGCACTTGGGCGTATACACCCTTTATCCAGATTCTCTTTTAGTTGTTTCTTCAGCTCCTCATGCTCCACAATAGCCAATTTATACAAAATTTTGGATATTGGAAACACCCCAGGTATAAGATCAATTGAGAATTCGACATCTCTTCTAAGAGGAAGACCTAGAAATTCCTCAGGAAACACTTCAGAGAATTCCCTCACAATAGGAATGTATTGAAGCATGGTTTCCTCGTTAGATATAATCAACTAAGCTAGTTACGCATGCTCATAAGGTAGTAATATCCACACTTGAGATGATGGAGTTAAAGAAGATTCATCTTCTTCTATGAACTTGTATCGAATTGGGGGTCGATTCTCCACAAGGAGAGTGATTTCCTTCTCACGAAAATTTATGTTTTCTTTATATAAGGAAATCCAATCCATTCCAAGAATTGAATAAAATTCTACCAGTGGGAGTATGAAGAGGTTTTCTAAGAAATTCAATCCATAGATTATGATAGGAGTGGAGTTATATTCATGGGATGAAATTATTTCCCCATTTTCCATACTCACAGACACCATTACTTCCATGATTTGTGGTGGTGTTGGGATTGTTCCACTAAACTTTTGGGATATAAAAGAATGAATAGGATTTGAACCAAAAAGTAAGTTTTCTATTCATGAATTAATAACAAGTGTACCTTTCACCACTTTGATGTAGGGGTTCACTTCAGCATTTGTGATGGAGAAGCGCACCCTTGTTGCCTGGGAGGTTGTTGGTTGCCTTCGAAAACCATTGGCTTAGGGAACTGATTTTCAAGATGCTCGGTAAATTTTCTATTGTAGAAATGAATAACACGTTGAGGTTTGAATGGAGCGATCCTGTCCTTGGTTGCAGCCACATGTTTTTCTTGTCGATAGTTAACAGCTAGGTTCCCCTCTCTTCCACACCTAAAGCATTTCCACATCCCCATCAGGAAATTTCCACAGTGCTTATTTCCTCACCTTTGGCAAGTGTGGTGATAGATTTTCTTAGCACCATTGGATTTACCCATCAGACTATGAAAATTAAATTCAAACTTATGCTTCTAATCCCCATGATAAACCTGAGATTATCTAATCTCCATTTTGACCATGAGGGCACATCAGATAATTTCATCATACCTTTCAAAGTCACGGATCACCAACGCTTTCTGAATTCTTGGTTTCATCCCACCAAAGTTGTGATCAACCTTGCATTCAGGGGTAATGAAAAATCTAGAAGCATATCATGCCTTCCTTGTAATGTTTTCCTCTTATGCTCCGACAGATTCATAATCTTTTTCCTTGAGGTCTAGGATGTCCCTTTCTATCTTAAGTCGGAGGGTTCGTAGAAAATATTTATCGAAAAACAAATTCCAAAATTCCTTCCAATAAAACGCCTCAATCTCCTCCTCAGGATTCGTATTTTAGATCAAATTCCACCATTTATTTGCTTCACCCTCCATACGAAAATTATTCAGGAGAACCTACTCTTTTTCAGAACATTGAAGGATGGAGAAGAACTTTGCAATGGATTTGATCGACTATTCAGAAATTGAGGGATCATATAATCCATTAAAAGTAGGAGGCCTTTGTCTCATGAAGCTCTCAATAGAGAGTTTTTCTTTCTTTGGGGGGTTGAATGTTCCTCTTGACCCATATTTCTATCCAAATCTTAAGATAACTAAGAGAGAATCATGAATATGTTCGCGGTTCCTGCTCTCATCAAATTGGGAATCTCATTAGCACTGTCATCACATTGATCATCACATCAGTTGATAGCCTGAGTCCTCCTATTACTGTCCATTGGGAAGAATAAAAGGAAAGTTAGGGGTAACACATAAAGGGTATTCCACGGAAAATACTGAGTATTTATAAATAACATTTATTTATTTAACTTATGAATCCATAGTCTTCAATCTATGCTATTAATGATCTACTTTCTATCATATATTCCGAAGGGAACTTTTTATAATTCCCTTAATTAGGGTTCATAATAAGCTTGTGAATTAACCAAAGCATATCCCCAAGGAGTGTCATAACCAAGAGTGTAGAAATGACAGATTTCGTACACCAGTTCCTATTCGAGTCTTGTTGAAAGTGGTTTTTTTGGGTTTTACCCCTAGGAGACATTTGTGCCAGAGCCGCCTCTACCTGCTCGTATATAGAGAGGGATGTATTTTATTGATAAACCACATACTCAATACTCTCCAATACATAGGGATTTTTTATTATAATTATTCTTTTCTATAAGAATTCACTATGGTTTTCTAATCCTAATCCCCAAAATAATTAAACATATCCTCTGATACCAACTATAACAACCGTGATCTTTATTTCACACTTAAACCTTATTTATTACATAAACATCACTTGACACAACATTGAAGATCAAGCGGTCTAGTGTCTATGGGGATTTTGAAAATTTAATAACATCTTATAACATAAAATACACAACATATTTATTGAAAACATCCTTTACATGACCATTACATTCCCTCATACATAGCATTACACATGATAACCTGAGGACATGCATAAGAAAAGGGTGAGCTATAAAGCCCAGTATTGAAAAAACATGGAACAACTAGAGGAATACAATACATGTTAGACAATAGGAATATCAATGTATCACAAGTGAAACATGAACATAAAGGAGTAATATAGCATGATAATTGTAACATGGAAATTTGGAAACAAGACTTAACATGGAATTAGCATGAGCCAAAGCTCATTGCACATGAAGCCTGAGTAAACACTCATTGCACATGAAGAATGATTAACCCATAATTGCACTTGAATTTTCATGATTCAACACTCATTTTAAATGATGTATCATGATACTATACTTTCCCCAATGCATTGGAGCGCTATTAGTGCACACCCTTCTTAAACATTTCATTTCATGCATAAGTGTTCCAGAAGGGTCATTTAACATGGAATCAATCAAAATAGTAAGTAATTCCATGATTATTTATTGTGGAATAAATACAGGAAAGTACCACTCAATATGTAGATGTTCATAAAATAGAATACCCTTGATAGAGACATGGATATGGTATTCAATACACAATTATCTTGGCTTGAAAAAACGCGGTGCAATTTTTGTAGCATAACAGTGTGACATAAGGATTTATGAAAATGATTGATGAGAGAGAAAAGGGGGTCTCATAATATTTACTTGAAATGGAATGTAATGGGGGTCATATAGATAAATGTCCCAACTATTGTAATGGAATTTTGAATCATGATACAAAATAATTTCTTGAATGTAAATTAGGAAAGAGAAATTTCTTTCGTAATTTCGACAGAGTAACGTTTGTACATGGGAGGATTTATTGAGAGAGAAAGGGGTATCTTATAATCCATACATAAATAGGTATGTATGGGGTGGTATTAAATCATACCCCAACATATTTAATTGAAAACAAAAGTGCATAACATCTTAATGAAAATTGGACAAAATGAGACAGGAAGAAATCCCTTACTTGGAAGAGCGATCCAAAAAGCTTGGGAGAGGATTGAGAAAGGAATAATGGTAGCTTGGGGAACCTTCGGGGGATTATAGATAGAATACTCCATGCTTTTTTTGAACTCTAAAGGCATTGAGTGGAGAGGATGTGGGTGCTTTGGTGGGTTTCTATAGGGAAGGAGTGGGAATTATTTATTATTTTGGTTTGAGACACCTCACATTAAACTAATCAAAACCACAAACCAGACCATGGTTTTTCCCATGGTTTTTGGAAAAGGGGATTGGAATACAATTTCATATAATTCTAATAGACTAACTTCTTAAAATAATAGGGTTTCTTATGTGGAGGTGAGTCACACTCTCAAGGACAACAATTTAAAAAGAGAAAATGTTTTATATGCCTTTCATGGTCCACTAATGATTTTTAAAATAAATCAAAACAATATAAAATCACATTATTTTAATGGTAAAACATATATTGGACGAAAATAATTTTTATATTATTTTATTACTTCACAATTTGGCCATTATGATGTCATAAACCAGATTATATATTTAAACGATATTTAATTTTTACCCAAAAATTCCACTGTCTCGGAAAATTATGAAAAATTCACTGATGGCTAATTACGAAAACCTAATTCCAAAAATAATATTCATTGATTCTAAATATTTTAATTTTTACTTTTAAAATAAAAACCGACATTTATTGAAAGTTCATGGGTTTTGACAAAACAGGTTTAGAACCATAATAAAAATTAAAATTATTCGTTAATAAAAATATATGATCATTTATATTTAATAAAACAAAATTTAAAAATGTTAATATTTTATTAAAATATTATTTAATTATAAAATCCATTATTTCTTCAAAAAAGATTTCCTAGATGAATATTAACTAAAAATATTATTCGTGTTTTAAAAACTATTTAGAATGTAACAATAATAAAATAAATGAAAATTCATTATACAAAAAAATAATGTACATAGTTATAGTTGTAGGGTCTTCTTACATAACCCCTTATAACTCTCACATAATACTGAAGGGTAAGGTGTATGATGGTGACTGACTCTTGGGGTGGCTCGGATAGCATTGCTCGGGTGGTAATCTCTTTTAACTTCCACTTCCTCCATATTCAGTTCTGATCAAGCTTAATGTGTTCACGCTCAGCTTGGACTTGGTGGAGAGAAAATCCAAATGACACCCCCTCCTTTAAGAGATTTGATAAATGGGATTCGTACAGGGAACCCTACGAGATGAGGTCATCACTTCCTTTGTATGAGAAATTTTAATTTTTTAAAGCCTTATATTTATACTAATCATGTGATCACTATTCAATGACTATATTAGATAAAATAACAATTCTTAATGGTATATTAAAATCCAGAAACACAAAACCAATAAAGATCACATTTTATATAACCATAATAATACATTTAATTAGATCAAGATAAATTTCCCTTAATAAAAGTTTGGGTCATTAAAATATATTGGAATTTTTTGTATACACTGAGTAATACTTGGACTCATGTTGGAGTAATTCCTTGGATGGGCTGAGTACTCTTATAATTTATATACCTAGGGTGATACTTGGATTCCTGGTGGTGGAATGCATTGGACGAGATAAGTGGGTTAATGAATTCTACTCCTTAAGAGATACTAGGATTCTCATTATAGGAATTCCTTGGATAGGATCATAGACTACATGTTATATGATCATAATGATTACACTCTTGAAGATCAATTCTGGGACTCGAAAGTTGTAGCATGATGTTTCACCTATTGTTAAGATGTTTTTTTCGAATATTTCTTCACAATATTGACTGTCATTATACAGTATTCATGTGGGTGAATATAGGTGAGTATGAGTGAACCAAGGTGTAGGACCAGTATCCCCCTATAGTGGCGTACATTCCTCATAGATTTTTCTTAAATTTGTCGAATCATGTAGATGTAAATTGGGATTATGGACCCATAGTTCATCTTGGTGATACATGGATTGAGTGGCGCGTTGTATAGCATAATTCTATTGCACATGATTTAAATTTTAGCAGGATTATAGACACGATGTTTTACTTTTGATGTGATTTCTTGTTATTTGTTTCACATACCAATTAATATTCATATCTATTTATTTATGTATATGTATGGGTCTACAAATTTGTACATATATAGTTATTGAAATCCATGGTGGAACATTCCTAGATAACAGTGATTAAAGAAACTAGGATAAACTATGGGCTCATGTTGGGTTTTCCTACATTTCATTATGCTTTACCTTGGATGCCCACATTGTTTTTTCATAGACTTATAGCAGTATAGTTATAGGTTTATTATCGGGGTGTCATACTGATATTATTTGTCACCCCTGCACATGCACCTCAGTGTACCTATAGACCATATGTATTCCTTTTTTAGGTTTATCATGAGTTTCATAGTGGATGGGGCTGTGACACAGTGTTTCATGATCGAGCAAAGCTACTTCAGGGTTTCTATTAATCGGGTTAGTGTAGTTCGACTAATTTTAGAGATCTGATACATGGTTTGGCTTGGAGTTAGTAGTAGATCCATGTACCTTTACTTTCTATTTCTCTATTACTTGTATCTGTATGGTAAGACCAGTGGGTAACTAGTTTTTTAATGTAATTAATATCGGTTTAGGATTTTAACCATATTTTATTACTATATATTATTCTATTTTGGTAATTTACTATGTCTACTCTCTGTTTACGTTCAAAAGTGTATGATACTGAGATATTTTTTTTATTTCGTAGACTAATATGAGGGAATAGTCTCCCCTATATGACACTATAGTCTCTCATTTCTAGTCGTCATCCTCTGATGTATGGGGAGGCGCACTTGATGCCTTGTAACCCACTAGCTCAAAGCACCATTTTAGTGGCATCTTGGTCCGGTCGTGAAAAAGTTGTATCAGAGGTGGTTCATTCATTGGGACATTGTTTGGACGTCCCTAAAAAAGAAATGGTTGGGATTTAGGGAAACAGTGTTACCATGTCTCGAGAGCGGATCTTAGGCCTGGGGGTCCAGTGATGGTGCAGCGGCTGACGTATCCATTCACCAGGACCCTGATAACCCGCTTGTCAAAATGGCATGCTGAGACACTTGCTGTAGGGAAAATTTGTTTGTGCATCACATAGGATTGAGTATTTGATTATCCTTCTTGAGTCATCTCCCCATCATTGTTTTTATTGTTATATACATATATACTCATCTAACCGCGACACTCCTTAATAATATTTAGGATGTCTCTACGAAGACAGCCAGCAAGGATATAAGCTTTGGTTCGTGACGACGACCCTGTGAGCTACGAGTCCTCAGTCTAGGACCCATCATGAAAGCCCTTTCTCCAGTTGGGCCGGTAGCAGCACCCCACCTGGTGAGCAACAGAGTAGACTGATCTTGAGTGCAGGTTGTGCGCACTACGTGATTTCCAGTGATAGAGACCGCTGAGGATCAGTGGTGATCCAGACCCTCAGGTAGCAGAGGTTTGGATAGAGACAGTGGTTTACCTCTTCAGTATTGTGCAGATGCCGGTAGATCTTATGGTGTCTTTGGCCGCCGACCTTTATCACAGAGCAGCATAGCGTTGGTGGAGTCTGGTGACTTAGTTTCTTGACGAGTCATCGCTTTTGTGGAGTGACATTTAGTTGGTATTTCATGATGAGTTTTTTCCCTCGTTCCTATGAATGATTTGGATTCAGAAGCTCCTATAGTTTCAACAGGTTGGGATGACGGTGGTTGAGTACACGGCTAGTTTCCCAGACCATGCACTCTTTTAACCGGACATGGTCCACGATGATAACATCCGAGTGCGGATGTTTGAGAAGGGTCTCCACCAAGAGATTCGTGCTATCATAGTACCCTTGGGAATTTTCACATATTCCAGGGTGCTAGAGAAGGCACTGGTGAAAGAGAGATTCCAGTCACGCTCTACTGCTGATGGTGGCAGTAGGTACGACAGAGCCAAGACGTCTGCCGCAGCTAGTGGGCATCATCGAGTAGAACCTCAATGTAGGTGGCTTTCTGATAACTGGACTCAGGGGCGTGGTCGTATACCACTGTGGTGCCGGAGGGCACCAGTGCATCCAATAGAGCGCTGGTGCTATGTTTGTGATGGGAAAGGTCACATGGCACGAGACTTCCCAACCAGGCACGCTGAGAATATCAGGCGGGCAGCAGGTGCACCACCATGATAGAGGCAACATCGTGATCAGAGAAGTACCCAGAGAGGTCGTGCTAGCAGAGGAGTGGGAGAAAATGGTAGTGGGGAATGACTTTATGAGGTCTTCCCATCACCCTCAGGCAGTCCACGTCAGGCTCTAGGAGCTGATTGTTGGGACCACAAATAGTCACGAGCTTTTGATGTCTCTGATCCTACAGAGCATGAGGTGATAAGAGGTACTCTCTACATCTCTTCTACTTTTTGCAGTAGAATTGTTAGAATCTGTCTGTGCGATAATTTTCCTCCTGGCTCCTTTCTTGGGTTGTTACCAGGGTGGCGCGGGGCGTCGGCGTGGCCCTGTGTTGGTAAGGTAAAAAGGAATAGGACCTTTCCATTTAGTCGATGGTGCTGACTCATTCGCTTCCGTGTGTGTAAGAGGGTCTTGGTTGTGGCACATCGACGTTGAAATCTTGCGTAAGCAGATATCCTCAAGGGTTTCACCGTATGGATATTCTAAATGATGGAATCACCGGGTGTTTCCTAGGTTCATGCAGTGAATCTAGTTGCGGCGTGCGGCGTAGGGGTTCGGTCAGGGAGGCGAATGACCCCCGAGAGCCTTCTGGCCGTTTGAGACCATGAAAATGGATGGAGAGGTTCCCTACCGCCTTGCCCTAACCCCAAAGTCAAGAGTGGGTGCATGACGTCTCCCGCATTACTCACATGAGGAGATGTGTGTGTTCTCCTATACACGTCATCAGCAAGGGTAGACCTCACATGAACAGATCAAATCCTTTGGTCTGTGTGTGGTGACGTGTGGTTGTGCAAGAGTTCTTCTAGGTATGGGAGAGCAAGGTGTGGGCTTAGTACCCTGAGTTGTTCCCTGGTTTTTCTTTTTTGGGGCTAAAATATTGAAGGAGGAAATGATGTAATAACCCAGTTTTTGCAATAAAAGACTTTGGAATATTCTTGATGTTATTCCAGAGCAGCGCCTTTAGACGGCGTGCGATTCCGAGCCCTGGTTTGGCCAGAATTAAGTTTTTAGTGCGTTCACACTGGGAATGAAAAATAAATGGGATAACATCTAAACGGAGCTTCAGATAAAAGATTTGAGTGCACAGATGGGTCATAAATGGGGTGATTACCGTAGGGACGACATAAAACATGTCGGCGCTGGGCGTTTGGACCCCTCGCTCGCTTCCGGAACGTTAAACGGATAAATAAAATAATTAATTTATTCATTTAATGTTTAAACAAAATATTTCATAAATGGTGACTTGGATGGAAAAACCGAGGGCACCGTTGAGTTCGGAACGATCCGTTTACCCTAAAAGTGGTGTATGTTTCGCGGACGTGGGCCGTCAGTGAAAAATGGCCCCGGGGGCGTTTTTGTAATTCGGTGGCCTTGGGAGTCGAGTTTAATAAAATTTGAACGGGGCCCCGGATTAATATTCTGAGACATCCATTGTTCTAGGGAGGTAGAGTTTGGCCTAAGGGAGACTTAATCTTGACCCCGCCGAAAGAACGGGTTTGGGCCGACGGGCGGGTGGTTAGGTGTGTTTCTATTTAAACACTTAACCCCCCACTCTCCCCATTTGTTCACCCCCTAGCAGGACATCTCAAGGAAGAAATCCTCCACTCCTCCACCTCTCTGGTGAGGCGCGACAGCTCCGACGAGGCGTGGTAACTCCGGCAGATCGATGACGAAGCTTCGGGAAATGCCCAAGAGGTAGGATCGTGCGTTTTGCGTTTTTAATTTCTACACCACTTTTGAACCCATAAACATGTGTCGAATTATTTTTTGATCATAAATCAAATCCCATAATTGAATAGATCATATTATAGACTTTCCAATGCACATTTCTATTTCAAATTTGGATTCCCGAGGCCTCTACAACAATTCGTCGATGTTTGTGGGTTTTTTGAGTGTTTCCGCCGGGTTTTGGGGCATTCCGGCGTGCCAGCGCGGTGGCGGAGCATGCTATGACGACGGTGGCGCGAGTCTAGGAAGAGGCGCGAGGCGGTGCAGGCAGGGTGAGGGTGTTGGATGGGCTTCAGGTGGCCGGGGCTCACGGCGGCGGCGAGCAGGCACCGGCGGAGGGCGCTCCGCAGCATGAAGCGTAGACCGAGGTCTCCCCAGGAGACCCCGCGACTCGACCGTGACCCAACTTTGGGGGGTCTCTATATGGAAGAAGTGACCGGCCATGAGGCTGGTCTGTAGACCCGTGGTCCCTGGGTCCACGACCAGCCCGTGCGGCCGAACCACGGGCCTACCCAGGTTGGGTGGACCGGCTGAGGCAGGCCGATCCAGCCCAAGGGGCATTTCCCCCTTGACCCGAACACCCGTAATTTGCGCTACGGGCATCCATTTTGCATGATGTCTATGGAAGTGTACTCCAGACGTAGAGGCGGACTTTTTGAGATCATCTCGGGAATTAAAAATTCCTGAGACGAGGGGCTCGGGGCACAAAACGACATTAAGTGGACAAGTGTTTTTCTCGGGAGTTCTTTTTTTTTGGATGGGGAAGACACATCTGATGTCTTAATTGAACACCGTCAGTGGAGTTGCGACCCTGGAATTAAGCTGGAGTTTTCTAGTGTGGTTTCAGGCGTTGAAGCTGGAGTTGAGGTGTGGGCCCCACGACCCGTCTTTTGAGCTGTACACAGCTTTTTGTAACTTTTTCGTCGGATGTCCATTCGGGGCGTGCGACCAGTCAATTTTGGGTGTTTTTATGAGGGTATTACATTGGAGAAATCTGCCTGCATTAATTCTGCATGGTGGTGCGGCCCCATGAGGGCCGTTCTGGGAGTTGGTGGTGATTTCAAGCTTTATCACCGGGTGTCCAATTCAGAAAATTGATTAGTGAAACTTGTGTACTTTTTCGAGAGGATCGCAATGATGCAATCCGTTAGTTGTGCTTCGGGACTGGGATGTGGGTCCCACGTAGCACCGCTCGTGTGCGGTGTGCCAAAATGCTTCTTTCTCTCCGGATATCCGTTCCACTCAAGTGAGAAGTCCTTTCGATGTGTTTTCCCAAGGGTATATAAATGGTGCAATGCGCCTGACAGTTTTCTGGGGCGAGGCTCGGGATCACGGGACGCTCTTCGGGCATAAAGCGGTGTCGGACGAATTTTCCATTGGATATCCGTTGGAGGCGAGTAAGTAGTCGATCTCGCATGTTTTTTCCACGAGGATTACAACAGTGCAATCTGTTTTGGTGAGTGGAGCCTCTTACATGATCATATTAAATGTGTAAATATGAAGGCGTACTGGTGGAGGTTCTTCCTGCAGTGTTTGCAGAGAACCCTTGGCGTGTGATCGCGTTCACTCTTGGGAGTGTGAATTGAATTCTGGAAGAGATGTATTTGTCCATGCCTGGGCCGATGAGGTGGCATGTTGGAGTTGTTACATTATGCCTTCACGTTGACGTTTGGTGTTGTGTGCATGATAGCCATTGGGCTAAAACGTGGTATACTCTGGGAGTATACATGAACGTTTGAAGGTACATGTGGCTGTTTATACCAGAGAATGTTTGTGTGCTTGGTTGTGGTTGACTTGGGGTCACACGTCGTGTGGACCCCATGTGCATGTCGTGTTCTAATTTAATTACTTTTGACCTCTCGTGACATAGAGGGTTCCTCGGTTCACGTTTGTTGACCAGCAGGGTTGAGTTTTCCCCTGGTGTCATTCTCATTTGTTGACCAACATGGTTGCGTTTTCCCCTAGTTTTGTTCTCGTTTGGCCAGCAAAGATGGTTTGGTTCTTCTATTTCTTCATCTGTGAGAGGTTTCTAGTACAATGCCCCTTTCACCGGACTGTGGAACCATTTACGACTATGTGTGATCATATAGAGTGGGTGTTTTCCCACTTTTTGCGATGAGTTGTCTCAGTCCTCTTCGACAGTGACTCAGCGGATTGGAGCGTGATCACCCTGAGAGGCCTGGGGAATTTCTCCCATTCCTTCGTGTTCCCTGGTAGAGTTCTTGTGGAATCGGTGTGACCAACACTTTAAACGGGCACCGATCCTCTACCAAGGATGTTGTTTCCAGCAGGGCTGCCCAGATTTTGTTTCCAGTAGGGCTGGCCAGTGTGGTACCACCCAGAAGGGGTGGCCAGAGCAGTACCATCCAGTAGGGATGGCCAGAACAGTGGTGTTCACTGAGCAGTACCATCCAGCAGTGATGGCCATAGCGGTTCCGGGTTTACCTCCAGCGGGGCTGGGAAGTGGTCCCCAATGACGATTTTGATCCTCCCTCTAGTGGAGGACCCTTTTACGGGACTGGGAATTGGGACTCGTCTATGAATTTAGCTGGGTCTCCCTCTAGTGGATTACCCTTTTATGGGACTAGGCAGTGTGGCACCCATTGACTCTTACCGGGTCTCCCTCCAGTGGGAACCTGTCGACTTCCAAAGATTACCCTCCAGTGGGGATGGGCAGGGGGTCGCCTATCGAATTTGAGGAGACCTCTCGACTGCGGGGTAGTGACGAGGTGTGGCCTGACGTTCCCCCCGACCTCTCAAGTACGAGGGGTTCTTTCCCCACCGAGACGCGTCCTTGCGACATGACCTAAAACCGTGTGGTCAAGTCAGTGCCGCCCAAAGCGGATAGTTTCAAGGTGCGGTGATTTGAGCCCTTGACTTGATGTTCATGGTAGATGTGCGGGATACTGGCCATCGATGGTGTTTACATCTGGGACTGTTGGCTACTCTCTTTCTTGGGCTGAGCTAAAAGAGGGGGATCACCTTAGGATGTTGTTTGGGATTCTTGACTGAGTATATGAATATGTATATACCTTGTTCCAGTACCCACTTCTTGGGCAAAGTTACTCTCCCTCCAAGAGAGTCGAAGACGCACGGGGTATGCCATGTGCCTCCTATGTCTAGATTCTCGTGGTTGGATGAGTATACTCTCCTTATATAGGTAGCGAAGACTCAATGAGAAGTTCATCTTCTCACCATTTCTATCTCCTTGTGTCTGGAAGAGTCTACCTCTTTTCATTTGTTGGGTTGAGCTAAACACTTTACTGCACTCCTAGTTGTACTCTTACTGCTCTCTCAGTTTTACTCCTTTACTTTTCCATGTTCGATCTACTGCTCACCCTTCGGTACGTCCTTTGTTGCTCCCTCGAGCCTTCGGGGTATCCTACTAAGTATTTTTATACTCAACCCTTCTTGGGCTTTGCCTGCACATGGTGTGACATTGCAGATGATAGACAAGTTGATCATGACTTCAGTGGAGCTTAGGAGTATGAGATTTTGGACAACATGTAGTGCTCATAGTCGGGTTCGAGGCATGGGACTCTCCCAGTTGTTTACATTTTTTTACCTGTTGCTGGGTTGAGGCACTTTTCTGGTTGGGTGCGTGTTTTCCCCATTTATTTTTCAGTTTACCTCCAGCACTTGCTATGTACTGTTTAGTGGTTGATGCACTTGTGGTTTACTTATAGCAGTTGGTACTTTTCTTTTCTTTTTTACTCAACACTTTTCCATTTAGTGTGTTGTGTGTGTGTACAGGTACATAATCAAAGGCCTCCCCGAGTTGTTGGGCTTTCGACGCTGGTGGCCAGCCCCTGGCCTATGGAGGCGGGCATGGGGTATTTACCGCTCGAGCCCTGGAAGGGTCGGGTCGTGACACTCATCACCACCATAAAATTGGAAACTATCTTTTAGATTGCTTTAATACATAAATATAGTCTTAACATCCACACAATTCTGATCACCTTGGATAGTTGGATATTTTCCTACCATACATACAGGACAGATGATATCTAGGCCAATGCATAGCATACAATACATGGCTAACCCAATCAGTTATTCATATAGAATGCTCTTTATATTATATTCCCTCATGTGTATGAGGAGACATTTTTTCGGTAAGATTAATTCCATGTGACATAGATAACATTAGCCTCTATGATTTTTTCAATGTTGAATCTCTTTAGTATCTTCTAAATATATATATACCTTGACATAGACTGAGTAGCCTCTTTAATCAGTCATGATTTATCTTTATCCAATGAATAAATATAGCTTTCCATAATTACCTAACAAAAATAGTTTATTACACTAGTAATTAACATAATTTTAGACTGGTATATCATTTCAAATAAGTACTATAAAAAATCCATCGAAACGATTTTTAGGAACAAGTCTATTATTTTTTCTTGATGAAATAAAATTCTATTATGAATACATAAATTAGAATTTTCCATCAACCAGATGCTTTCATTAATCTGTAAATTGATGTTTTCAATACTTTTTTGTTGTTGGAATCCTTCAGAGTTACAAAACTTTCATGTTGTGTCATATATACATCATCTTTACTATTCTGATTAAGAAGGATATATTAAAACCAAAATACAAAATCAGTTATTTATAGCAAGATATAATGGAATATATAATTTTTATAAATTTTTTTATATCATCCCATGAAAAAAGTTATAGTAATTGAATTAACTCAATTTAAACCCTTTTGTAACTTTTCATTGATTATAACTATTGAATTATCCATCCATGACCTGTTTCTTCTGGAATACCCATTTATAACAAATTTTGATTACATCCACGGAAAAATATACCAAAATGCATACTATGTTTTTTTTTCACTAAACCACTTTTAGAATTTATATATTCATTCCATTTGGAAACATCTATGAAAATTACTACTTTCATATAGGTTAGAGATCATTATTATCAACTAATAGCGAGTCACTGACCCCAGATAATATAAAAATCACATAATTCTTTTTATCTAACATCTATTTTATTCCTACAGTATATATGTCTATAGAACTTATTCCCCTTGGTATTGTAGAATATATCCTTATACCAACACTTTTATATCTTTATAGTGAAATTCATCAAAGACTTTCTCACACTGACAATATCCTTTAGAGATTTTTCCACTTCAATAATGGTTGGAAATCTATTAACAAAAAAATTCTTATATGTATTTTCATATTGTTAATATCTTATTGTTTCTTTAGGATACCTTATAATCAAAAAAATAGTGGCCTAGGGTTACTATTCGGTTTCTGAAATAGTCTTAACAATATAATGTCAACCCCATTCTCATATATGCCTCAACATGGGTTTACATACTTCCCAAATAAGATATGGAATAACAGTTTCTACTTATTTGAAACTAAATTTAGAATGTATGTTGTTTTTTGTAATTTATTTCCCCAAAAGGATAATGTAATACTCACATGACTAATCATTGATCTCAAAATTTCTTAAAATTTGTGGTTCGTCCTTTCACTTAAACCATTCCATTTAAGGTTTTATACAGGTTATTTTTGGGATATAATCACAATGTCAAATAAATAATCAATGAAGTATTGATTAATATATTATTCACCATGGTATGAGTGGGGGTTTCTAATCATCTTACCAATATAGTTCTCAACATTATTCCTTTATTACATAAATTATCCACAAAATATGAATTATTACACATTATTTATAAATATCCATGTCTACTTAAATAATCAATAAAAGTATTGATGATTGATTACTCACCCTTGCTTTAATTGGAAATTTTACACAAACATCAGTATGATCAAATTCAAGAATCTATTTGACCCTTTCACGATTTCAACTAAATAGTACATTTTTCATTTTTACCTCTAATATTGTGGGGGAATATTCCTAGTTTTTTCATTGTAAGATAATATAAATATCCATAGATGTTTAATTTAGTCAAATTATTTTTACTAGTGTTACCCAGCTTGTGATTTTATAGTTGGGTGTGGATTGAGTCACGTGAACATGTTTTTTATTGATTATCATTACATGGATCATATTATCAAACACATAATGACAATTATTTAATTGTTCCTTACCATAACAAATTATATCCTTATAAATGATGATTTTTTCCAATACTTGAAGATTAATCCATATGTATCTCATCTACATATAAAAATAATGTTTTTGGTAATAGATCAAACAAAATAACAACCTTCTAAAACCAATATCATCTCCATTGGATACTTGTGGCAGTATTCCTTCGAAACCATAATTATAAGTTTGGATCATTTGGATACTCATAGATATATATCCCCTCATAAAATTTTCTTGTATTTACATGGATCATATATTTTCATATATATATATCACCACCACCCACTATATCTAATATGTTGTTTTAAAAAAAAAATCACTCGATAAAAATTTATCCTAAATATTCCCCTTAATTTTCTTCATTTATGAAGTTTTCATCGAGCGACCCTTATTTCTATAAGTGTAACATAAAATATCATATTCATTTCCATTTCCAATGATCCTTCTCTTCTTGGAAGTTTATAATGAAGGATATTTAAATTTAGATATATTCACAAAACATTCCTTTTATACACCATAAGGATAGAAGGATTTTCATGTTTTGTATCCATATCATAATGGAAAAGTTGTGTGAGATGATCTTGAATATTAATATATATGTTTTCCATTTGAAATTTAGTAACGAAGATGTATAAGATCAAAGGTATTCATGTAATAATGATATCTATGAAATTTTCATCATAAAATGTATCCCAATAACATATAGGTGCTCAATATAGAAATTTAATTTGTCATTATGAGTCCAACCTATCACACCTTCTATAATCATACCCTAAAAGGGATCTTAGAATATCTCAATCCACTATTGTATAGATCTCTCCTAATAATGGTAGTGTAGAAGTTGGATTATGTTTTTTTTCATCCTTTTATTCATGAGAATTAATGAGTTCATTTGACAAAGATGATAGAATTAAGCTTTGAACATCTATCGCATTACTCATGTGTTTATCATTGATAGTGAAATCTTCATCACACACCACATTATTAAGTGGACATGGTATTGAAGATTCTAGTATGTAATATTTATTTTTACGTTGAAAAATTACATGTAGGTAGATAAACCATTCCTAGAAGTTACTTTTCTCTAGAGCCACCCATAATGAGTGCCTTGGTATAGGCCATGCGATCCACCAGTATGAGAGGGCTTCAGGGAAAACAATTAACCATGGAAAGTCATAAGTCTCATTCAGATCTGGGTTTAGGGATCTCTAGTGGAAGTCCCTGATGGGTGGATTATCATATAGTTTGTTACACATTTTATCAACAATTTGTAAATTCTGTAAGATGTAAATGTATTAACCCAAAAAAAATTCCATCAAATGTTAACTATAGAGCAAAAAACCGTGAGAGTATGTTTTAAATGTAAAATTTATAAACAATTTAAACTGTAATGAAATTAAAAATACATTTCCTTATAAACTTTCTATGATTAATAGGTTTTTGATCATGTGAATGGAACAAATTTGAATTACCATTGTTTCACTAGTAGGATCCGTGTGTAGAATCTCTCTATCAATGATCTAAATGTGTTACTTTGATCTCTGAGAAAAATCATTGGAACATAGTGTGGCAGCACTAATGATCTATCATCTTGAGTTATTTGTTTTTATAACTTATAACCCGTTTAAAATTTATGGTATCTCTCTTGTACAACTCATTCATAAGAGTAAGAGACTAGGAATTTGATATGGAGACCCATTGTTCCTAATGATTCTCCATTATCAATTATCCCTATATAATAGACTTAATAGTATGTTTATAGAGTTATGTTTTAGGTTAAAATAGTATTTAATTATGAAGCAACCCTTATATAATTTAATAAAACATTCTTGGGCCTTTGATATAGTAATATTAATAATATTATTATTTTATGGTTTATGCTTACTTCTTTAAGGATAAAAATAATTTTCCCCCCATAAAGACAAATATTTATCAGTAGAAACAATCATGGTCCACCTTTCCTCCTAGAATTTTATTAAATACCCAAATAAATATTTAATTGAATTTTTTATTAAAATATAAATATATTCCTAATTTTATAGAGAATAATTGTTGATTAAATATTCAATAAATAAATAAAAAATTATTCATAGATGTGATAATAAATAATTATTTAGTATTTATGAGACCGAATCAAACCTAAATACAATTATTCCTTGATCATGAGAATAGTTTTTTTCCCAAAAATTGAAATAAAATATATTTAATTGCGATCAACGTAAAAACATAGTGTGTAATCCTCTATGAATGTTTCTTATTGGAATTAGGTGGGATTTCTTAAAGTCTAACATTATTATCTAGAAATTGTTCCAGGAACCCATTAGAAATAAATTAATGTTGCAACATAGAAAAAAATCAAAAGATTGATTACATTGTAATATAATCCCTTTGTAACAATATATCATTTGGACGGTGTCACATATGGTTCATTAATCAATATGGTTCATTAGTCAATATGCTTGATGTTTCATTCCATGACTATTTGAAATAAATGCATCATTACACCATGAACATGGAATATTATGAGATTGTTCAATTTCAATCAATGGTTTGAGATATCATTATCCATATAGAGGTAAGGGAAAATACGACCTCATCCTATTAACAAATAACACACCATTTGCGACACAACCAACGTACCCAAATTCTATAAGAATAGTTATAATCATTGTTTATGATAATAAAACTAAGTGCATGAGTCATGAAAAGTATTAAAAAAATCATAAAGTATAAAGACCATTACAAATTATTCATATTGAAATATATTATGAATAATAAACATGTATAATTACAACTGGTGGGTCTATTATAATACGTTATTATCATGGATATGACAAATTGAGAACATCATGATTTGAAGTTTCATCTTATTATAATTACTACCACATTATAGTCAACATTAAATGTGTCCTATCACTGAATGTTATATGAAAATAGAACTATATTTGACAATTTGATCATGTAACATCAAGGTTTTCATCATTGTAAGGTTCTTTTATAATGTTAACATTGTGAAATATACTATAAACACTTATTAAATTAAATTTTTTATAATAATGAATTGTATTTAATTAGGTTCTTTTCATTATTAAAATATTTTCAAATACATGTAATTCAAAGTAAAAATAATCTGTTTTTGAACACCAACTCAAATAGTATATAATATAAAATAATCTATTTTTTTATTCTCCATGGTCTCATTTATGGGATTTATAGAAACATAATTTTTTCATGCTTTCAAAGACTATTGATTAAAATATTACTAATGTCGTAAGGAATTATCATCAAAAATTTTCTTCTTTGGGACATTTGTAATGTTAGACACCAATACTAAATTATGAGGTGTATCTGCTACCACTCTGATAATATGTATATTTAATATCCTCATGTTCATTGAATTTATAGATTAATTTAACATTATTTCATTCATGGGGGGTCATGAATCAAATGTTACCAAATAGATAATGGTTTTATGTTACAATCCCATTATTACTAGGATTGTTTATGCTTAGAATTTTAATGATGAAATTTATAATCTACAACTCCTAATTTTTATGTATTTAATTCTTCACGTGTTATTTTATTAGATTATATTTTTCCTTTCACTTTCCACTATTTTAGTAATATAGTGACCAAATATTTTTTTTATTGAAGAAAAACTTAATTTATCTATTTAGTCAAGTGTCCATTCATCCATGTCTAATTTGTTTTTAATATATTTTCATAAATTGTTTTATTATCCTCCAATGATTTATTAAATAAATATTTACCCATGATGATGTTTTTATACAAATGTTTTTAGAAAATCAAATTTTCATTTTCTAAAACTGGTTCATTTTACTTATTATAATAATTTGAAAGTAATTTCTGTTTAAATGTAAACCAAATGAATATATTTCACAACCATAATGAATACTATTTTCAATGAAAATCCCTATATAATTTTCATTGTTTCTTCTTAAAAAAAATGTTTTCTTCCATATTAAAAAAAATAGATTTTAAATAACTGTTTTCAAAATGAAAGTGTATTTTTTGAAAAAATGTTCTAGTGATCTATTAAAGGTATTTTCGACTTCGAAAATATCTATAAATGTTTCACATTCGTTATTGGGGATATTATTTAATAGAACCATATTTATTATTTCAATTTATGGATTATTTTATGATAATGAAATGTATATAAAACATAATTTATTTCCATTGGTTAATCATTTATTTAATGATAAATGTTTTCATGATCTAATAGATTATATATGATAGGGGTTATATTATAATGCAAGGATAGGTTTTTTTGTTATAATATAATTATGGTTTCATATATTATATCCCTCCAATACATTGGGTAAGGATGATGGAAAATGGATACTCTTAAGATATACCAGATATAATTGATTCTTAATTGACGATGGAGTTATCTATATTGAAGTAACTCCAAAGGTAATGTTACTAATGGTTGGGTGAGGATTTCCATTATCGGACATTCTCCATAATAATAGTCTAGGGAGTAACCCTAGAATAAGAATGTGATTTTCTATGATTACGTGAATTACACAAAAAAATGAATTTTTATTATCATATTTTCTCATGGATCATGATTGATTACTGATGATTTTCACTATTTATTATGTTGTATAATTAACAAAACCACATTCCATTTATATGTTCAAAGATAATTGACTGATTGGGTATGATTATTATAATTATTGATCAGGTCCTCATAACCTTATTTTTATCTTATGCTCACTTATGACCATTGAGTGATATCTCTTATGTTTAACCGTAGTTTGAATCTAGACTAATACTTTTTATTTTTTCCTTATAAGGGTTACGAAGAATTTTTTAATGCATGATATGTAAATAATGGGTTCTAGTTGTTAAGAACATACTGAGAAATGATGTAGATCTTTTATTTACATATTATTCATGCATTCCTATTCCAAAAGAAACTAAAATGTTATCTTTCTATCTTGGATTGAAGTTATAAGTAATTAATATTATGCTAATTAGATTTACTATTTATTTATGAAAATACACCTGTTACAATAGTTAACAAAACGATTGAATTTTGTACACTTTTTCACACCCATTGTGATGACCCAGACTCTCTTGGTCCTTCCCTTTGCCAAAATCCGGGTTCTAAAGGAGTGGCGCCTCGGTGAGACATCGATCGGCGAGACCGATCGGTGAGACCGATCGTAGAGACCGATCGTAGAGACCGATCGGTGAGACTGATAGGTGAGACCGATCGGTGAGACCGATCGGGGAGACTGATCGGGGAGACCGACCGATCGGCCAGACCGATCGGCGTCACTCGGCCTTGTCAAGCTGTTTCCAGTAGCGCTCCTTTGCACAAATAGGGTTTTAAACACTACTCTGACTCATTTAAGTGTGTTTTTAAGACTCGTAACATGTATAAGAGTTTTAATTAAATGCTTCATCAATTCATGAGTCGTCTTAAACCGCCCGACCCACTTTTGGGACGAGTGGAGCCATGTGATCAACCCACGACCCCCGCGCCTTACGTGGTTTCGAGTTTTCACCTCAACCGTCCTCAACTCTTATAAACCGAGGGTTAGCCATGGTTTCTCTTTTTCTGGATCGTGGATTTTCACAACAGCTTCTGGTGCATCGGGCACATCGTTATCCGTAAAGTTCTGCGCCCGGCCTAAGTGTCGATCGTCAATCAAACAAGTAGGGACTTTCTCCTTTTCCTCTCTGTTTTGTGTATCATGCGGTGTGGGAATGCTTTCGATTTCGTAGAATTGGATAAACCATACCTAATTAAAGATAACGAATGAATTATATAAAGAAATGAGGGGGGGGGTTGTGATCGTTGATGTTGTCTTATATTTTGATTTTGTTTCTCTTATGACCATCTTGTTATGTTGTGAAAGCTTATGCCTTCTAAAAATTGAGGCTGTTGGTGGTCGTTGTTTGTGCACTAATAAACCTTGCTGATTTTTTAAAAGGCCTGTTGTGGTTGTAAGCTTCTGCTATGAAAAGTGAATTGGATAATCACGTATATTCGGCTGAATAAATTGGAAGCACCAGGACCAACCCGTTTGTGATAACTTCCGGTTAGAACACACGAGAATTTGAATCATGGAGTGTGTTAAGTCATTTAAATCTAAAAATACAGACTTGGCCTTGCTTAGTGTTGGTGGTAGGGATTTGGTGGTATTCTTCTACGAGTCGATTTCCAGAGATGTGGGAGGGGATGGGATCCCCTATTCTTTTATACCCTCAGTGACCATGTGAGTTGGGGATGGGATCTCCAGTTGGTATGGATTCGGGGGTTGTGAGTTGTAAATCCGGGTGGTTACTTGTTCATATCACAAATTGGGGTGGGATCCTCTGTTGTTGAGAACCGGGTGTGGGCGTTATGGTTGTTGTTTGATTGTTTACTTTTCTGGACTTGTGCATATGCCTACTAGTTTCCCAGTAGTGCTTAAAATCAAACATTATTATTGAACATGAAACAAGAATGGGATGATGGGTTTTGTTAGCGTGAGTCGTGACTCAGAATTGAGTGTTGTTGTGATCTATAGGCTGTTTGAAGAAAAACCTAGCTTTGGGTGAGTGGTTGTTACATATATATATATATATATATGTATCTTCAGATTTGTGTTTCTTATTCACGCCCACCCAAGTTGAGCACTTAGTGCTGAACACCCCCATTTCATGGGGGAGGGTGTTTTTCCTAACACTATTCTTAGTGGCTGGTTATTATCTCTTTTTCTTCTCCATTTCCCAGATAGCCCAAGTATCATCGGGCAGGCTGTGATGGCCTGAAGTCCATTATTAGCCCAAGAACCTTCGGGGTGGGTAGTGTGGTGGTTGGCCCGGTGTGTGCAGCAGGTGGTTTCCCAAGTGTCTTCAGGATGAGGCCCAGGTGTCTTCGGGCGTGGTGGTGGTTGTTCTGCCCTAGGTGTTTGCAGGCATGGTTACATGTGACAGTTGTGGCCTAGGTGTTTGCGGGAGGGATTTTGGCAGTGGGACTGTGTGTGGTTGTGGCCCAGGTGTGCGCGGGCGGGACTTCGGTAGTGGGATTGCGTGTGGTCGTGGCCCAGGTGTGTGCTGGCGGGATTTCGGCAGTGGGACTGCGGTGAGAATGGCGGGATTGGTCGGATGCGTAGGATGTCTCAATGACCAGTGGGAAAGTGGCGCGGGGTACCCAAACATCGATGTGCTCTTATTATATATATTACTTGACTTGCGTTATTTGGGGAGTGTGCCTTGGTGAGACCTGGGGTGGATTGTTTACCATGATAGGTGTTTGGTTTTAATTTTTCTCACAAGACTTTAGCACGTTCCCCCACTTTTGCACGAGAGTCTTTGGTTATCCCTACTGAGTGTACTTGTATGCTCACCCTACGTATATAAAACATCTTTCAGGTTTCTAGGAGGACTTTGGGGATCACGTGGGACCTTACTAGCTCGGACCGCTCGGACCTTTGGAGCAGTTGCAGTTGTTGTTTCTTTTCCTTTTATGTACTTACCTTATAGTAACCTCTTGCACCTTTTGGATTTTACTTTTGAAACAAGCATGTGGGAATGGTTTACTTTTGGGTTTACTTTTCCTTCTACCTTGGTGTTGTTGGCTTTTCTTCTCCTTATCTCTCGATCCTATAAAATAAAAAGGGTAATGCCTTCCATTTGCGAGAATTTTCTATTCCCTTGGTTCTAGTCGCCACTCCGGGACCTATTGAAGGCAGGTTTAGGGGGGCATTATCTCTCCATCAACTTAATGAAGGAAGGGCCTGGAAATCTGCTGACCCTTCCCTCCTATTGGTGAAGGCAGGTCATGATAGAATGGTATTAGAGGGATGGTTGAGATATAGGACGGATTCTGGAGTTAGGCACAGTGAGGATTTCATGGGATGGTAAGGCAACGGTGTTGGGTGACCTTGGAGTGTGAATTAGGCCAGGGAAGACCGATAGGACACGGGATTTTAGGGCCCCCCGTGATCCGATGCAAGGACTCTTGACCTACCGAACGACCAAGTGTGGCCACACTGATTGCAGGGTACATACCCTAGGAAAGGTACATGCAACAGAATGACTTGTGTTCTTGTGTTTCTGGGATGTCTTGGGGATTAAGAATAAATTAAAATTTTAGAAGTTTTAAGAAGGATATTTTGCACTACTTGGGCTTAGGCATTCATTGTTTACCTTGCAGCTATGGCACCTGGAAGGTGACCACCTGTGTTAAAGGCGATAGAGGCCCTAGAGACTACTTTGGTCAATCAGCAGAACACTGATCGAGAGGAAGAGGATGACCAGTGGCAGAAGACTCTTCGAGCCTTCCAGCGACAGGCCCTCGAGAAGTATGAGGGTTGCACCTCCGATATGAAGATGGGAGGCTGGCTAGAGGAGCTAGTTATAGCCTTCAGCCTGATTCGGGCCCCGACCGTGTACTGGGTTCCTTTGGCCGTCAGCCAGATGCGGGGAGCGACGTGTCAGTGGTGGAAGCTTTACCTGGGGCAGAGGAGGGAGTCTGAGGTGGCTTGGGTGGACTTCGAGAGGGAGTTCCGGGCGGAATTCCTCTCCTCGATGATGAAGGCCGAAAAGAGGCAGGAACTGCTCTCCCTCCAGCATGGGAGTATGTACGTGGCGGATCTAGTGATCAAGTTCAAGGACCTCCTACGTTTTTCTCCGGACCTCTTTCCCGATGAGGAGTCGCGGGCAAGATGTCTAGAGGAGGTGCTCCGACCCTCCCTCTAGTATGCAATTACTCCCTTTACCCTGCTGATGTACATGGAGGTCCAGAAGAAGGCCAATGTGGTGGAGAGGATGCATGCTCTAGGAGGAGTGTCACGAGAGGGGATCCAGCTGGGACCATCGAAGGGGAAGGCCGTCAGCACCAGGCCTCCAGCGTCAGGACCCTCTAGGTTCCGACCCGCAGGGAGCAGGCCGCACCAGTTTCAGTTTAGATCCCCCAGCCCACGCCCTTTTCCGACGGGCCCGGGACCGCAGTGCTTCATCTGTAGGAGCCTTGGGAATCTCCGGAGTCAGTTCCCGGACCGGGTGCAGTAAACCCGTGGCAGTCAGCCCCAACACCAGCCCTAGCAGCAGTTTCCAGCCAGACCATTCCAACAGCAGCAGCAGGGACAGCGAGCTCCCTCTCCTCTGAGAGTAGACGTAGGAGGAGGCCAAACTCAAGGTGCTCCACAGGGACCTGGACTAGGGCATGGTCGGGGAGGTGGCCGATAGCCAAGGGGTAGGGGAGCTGGGCGTGGACAGTTTCACGCTGCAGAGGCAGCAGTTCCAGTAGGGCCAGAGGTTATTCGAGGTACGATCAGTCTGTTTAGAACTCTTGCTTATGCTTTGTTCGATACCGGATCTTCGCACTCCTTTTTTGCACCCAGTCTAACCTGTGCCTTGGGTCTAGATGCCGAGAGGCTTCAAGTGCCCCTGGTATTGAGCACACCAGTTGGAGGTCAGACTGACTTGTTGTTCGTTTGTTGGGGATGTAGACTGATGATAGGGCCACATCAGTCTGTTCGGGATCTTCTTCTGCTACAGATTCTGCTATACGATGTCATCCTAGGCATCGACTGGCTATTTTCTGTGTGCACCGTCATCGACTGTTTTCAAAGAAGGGTGGTGTTCTCAGACTTGGGCAGCCGTCATGTTACCTTCACAGGCGATCGGGGCAGTCCGAAGGGAAATAAGAGAGAGGAACCTCTCCTCTCCTTGTTGATCGAGCTGACGGTAGAATCAGTAGATGCAGAAATGGTGGAAGTGCCAGAGATCGTCTGTGAGTTTATGGACATCTTTCTTGAAGAGGTGATGACTCTACCCCCTCGATGTGATATCGAGTTTGGGATAGACCTGCAGCCCGACACTCGTCCAATCTCAATGGCTCTTTACCGGATGGCACCTTCGGAGCTACGGGAGTTGCAGATTCAGATTGACGATCTGATGAAGAGGGGTTATGTTCGTCCGAGTGCGTCACCGTGGGGTGCTCCATTCTTGTTTGCAAAGATGGAAGATGGAGGTCTTAGGCTGTTCATAGACTACAGGAGGTTGAATCAGGTGACGATCAAGAATCGCTACCCTCTCCCAAGGATAGATGTTCTTTTTGACCATCTGAAAGGGGCAAGATGGTTCTCAAAGATCGACCTGCGGTCTGGGTACCACCAGCTGAGGTTGAAAGAGGGAGACATCCCGAAGACAGCGTTCATGTGCAGGTATGGACACTTCAAGTTCGTAGTCATGCCCTTCAGTGTTACGAACGCCCCAGCTGTGTTCATGGGACTTATGAACTCCATATTCCGGGAGTACCTGGATCGGTTCATGTTTGTGTTCATCGACGACATCCTGGTCTACTCTAGATCAGAGGAGGACCATGCAGAGCACCTGAGGACAGTTTTGGAGGTCCTCCGACGGCACCAGATATATGGGAAGTTGTCAAAATGAAAGTTCTGGACACGAGAAGTGCACATCCTCGGGCACGTAGTGTCGGAACAGGGGATAGTGGTCAACCCATCAAAGGTTGAGGCAGTTGTTTCTTGGGCAGCACCCAAGAATGTGGCAGAAGTCCGAAGTTTCCTTGGGCTGGAATGTTACTACCGAAGATTCGTACCCAACTTCTCCCAAGTGGCAGCAACTTTGACAGCTTTGACCAAGAAGGACCAGGCTTTCGTATGGAGTGAGCAGTGCCTATCAGCCTTCAGCTATCTGAAGGAGAAGTTGGTCAGTGCCCCAGTACTGAGATTACCAGATGAAGGGGAGGCCTATGAGGTATTCTTCGATGCTTCGGGAAAGGGCCCAGGATGCGTGTTGATGCAGCGACGAGGGGTGATCTCTTACGGGTCCAGGAAGCTGAGTTCCCATGAGCGTAATTACGCCACCCATGACCTAGATCTTGCAGCGTTCGTTTTTGCGCTAAAGTTATGGCGGAACTACCTCATCGGGGAACGCTTTGTGGTCTTTACAGATCACAAAATCTTGAGGTATATCTTCTCCCAACAGGACTTAAACTTGCAACATCGGAGATGGGTAAAGTTCCTCCAGGATTACGACTTCAAGATCTCTTATACTGAGGGAAAGGGAAATGTGGTGGCCGATGCTTTGAGCAGGAGGACGCGGAAGGATGTGTTCCGAGAGTCGGCGGACGCCTGGAAGGAAATGGAAGAGTTGGCTGCCTTACACCTGGATGCGACAATGGATAGCGGCAGAGGCTGCCTATATCAGATGGCAGTGCAGTCGTCCCTGTTTCAGCAGGTGGAAGAGTCTCAGTGGGGAGACCTATAGTGCGAAGTGATGCGTGTCCAAGTTGACCAGGGCAATGCTCTAGAAGGATGGACCAAGGATGGTCAGAACCAGATGCTTTTCCAGGGAAGGTTGTTTGTCCCAGAGGCGATGCATGGCAGGGTTATCAGTGAGTTCCACAACTCACCCCTGGCGGTACACCCTGGAGTTTACAGGATGTACCAGGGTTTGAAGAGGCAGTTTTGGTGGCCCGGAGTTAAGTGAGCGGTGGCAGAGTTTGTGTCCAAGTGCCTAGTGTGTCAGCAAGTGTAGGATGAACACCGAGTTCCAGGAAGCCTACTATAGCCCCAAGGTGTCCCCGAGTGGAAGTGGGATGACATCTCAATGGATTTCGTCACGGGACTACCCAAGGCCCAAGGAGTTTACGACGCCATCTCGGTGGTTGTGGACAGGTTGACGAAATCGGCTCACTTTTTGGCGATCAGGGAGTCGAGTGCTATGGATGCTTTGGCACGAAAGTACGTGGATGAGGTGGTGCGGTTTCATGGAGTCTCGGGGTCTATAGTCTTGGATAGGGATGCACGGTTTACCTCGTGGGTCTGGAGAGGATTGCAGCATGCGTTTGGGACCCAGTTACGCCTTAGCACTGCTTTCCATCCCCAGACAGAAGGACAAATGGATCGCATCATCTAGACCTTGGAGGATATGCTGCGAGCATGTGTTCTGGACTCAGGAGGGTCATGGGTGCAATACTTGCCTCTGGTAGAGTTTTCCTACAATAATAGATACCACTATACCATTGGCATGGCCCTGTTTGAGGCTTTGTACGGGAGGCCATTTCATTCGCCTGTGTGTTGGACTGAAGTAGGAGAGGCAGGCATCCTTGGTCTGGAGGTGGTGTAGAACACGATAGAGAAGGTTCAACTCATACGGGAAAGGGTGAAGTCATCCCAGGACCAACATAAGTCGTATGCTGATACCAGGAAGAGGCCCTTGGGGTTTGAGGTTGGGGACCACGTGTTCTTGAAGGTCTCCCCTCGGCGTGGGCAGTGGAGGTTCGGCAAGGGGAGTAAGCTTTCCCCTAGGTTCGTCGGACCCTTCAAAGTGTTGCGGCGGGTCGGCGAAGTGGATTACCAGCTAGCATTTCCACCACCGCTACTAAGGATACATGATGTCTTTCTTGTGTCCCGGCTCCATCGGTATCTGCACAACGATTCACACGTCCTTGATTGGGGCGAACTGGACATCGAGGATGACGTGACCTTTGTGGTGATACCATTGATGATCGAGGATTGCAAGGAGAAGGTGCTTCGTGGGAGAACCATTCCCATGGTTCGCATGTTGTGGAGACATGGTGGGATTGAGGAGAGTACATGGGAGAGGGATGCACAGATGCGTACCCAGTACCCAGAGTTGTTTTGAGTTTTGTTCCTTGTTGTACCTGTTGTGATAGAACGTTTTGTCTTTTGTCTATGAAATGCACTGGTTTCTTTCCTCTACTTGTGTGTAAAAACCCCGGCTATAGGGAAGGAGAGAACCCGACCCCTAATCAAGACGCATTAAGGTGGATGCGATTAAACCCGTGTGGGCGAGTCAGTGCCGCCCAAAGCGGATAATATCTTGACGTGGGGGAAGAGAATCACCAACCCATGTGCCCGGGCAGTTTGGCATGGTATGTTTCTTGGTTCATGATAGGAAGATGTTCTTAGTTAGCGATGAGGTTAACTCTTGAGAGGTCTCTTTTGGGGTGGTTGTTCGGACCCGCCCTTTCCTTTTGGGTTGTCTCAATTCTCGGGGATGAGAATAATTTGAGAGGTATCTGATGTGATGACCCAGACTCTCTTCGTCCTTCCCTTTGACAAAATCCGGGTTCTAAAGGAGTGACGTCTCAGTGAGACCGATCGGTGAGACCGATCGGCGAGACAGATCGGCGAGACCGATCGGTGAGACAAATCAGCCAGACCGATCGCAGAGGCTGATCTGTGAGACCGATCGGGGAGATCGATCGGGGAGACCGATCGGGGAGACCGATCGGTGAGACCGATAGGAGAGACCGATCGGTGAGACCGATCTGGGAGACCGATCTGGGAGACCGATCAGTGAGACCGATCGGCGAGCCCGATCGGGGATACCGATCGGTGGGACCGATCGACGAGACAGATTGGCGTGACCGATCGGCCGGACCGAACGGTGGGACCGATCGGCATCACCCGGCCTTCTCAAGCTGTTTCCAGTAGCGCTCCTTTGCGCAAATAGGGTTTTAAACCCTATTCTGACTCGTTTAAGCGTGTTTTTAAGACCCGTAATGTGTATAAGAGTTTTAATTAAAGGCTTCATAAATTCATGAGTCGGCTTAAACCGCCCGACCCCCTTTTGTGACGAGTGGAGCCGCGTGATCAACCCATGACCCCCACGCCTTACGTGGTTTCACGTTTTAACCTCAACCGTCCCTGGCTCTTATAAACCGAGGGTTAGCCGTGGTTTCTGTTTTTCTGGATCATGGCTTTTCACAAATAGCTTCTGGTGCATCGGGCGTATCGTTATCTGTAAAGTTCCGTGCCCGACCTAAGCGTCGATCATCGATCAAACAAGTAGGGAATTTCTCCTTTGCCTCTCTGTTTTGTGTATCATGTAGGGTGTTCATGCTTTCGATTCCATAGAATTGGATAAACTAGACCTAATTAAAGATAACGAACGAATTCTATAAAGAAATGAGGGGGGGTTGTGATCATTGATGTTGTCTTATATTTTGATGATGTTTCTCTTATGACCATCATGTTAAGTTATGCTACCTTATGCCTTCTTGAAAATTGAGGCCGTTGGTGGTCGTTGTTTGTGCACTAATAAACCTTGCTGATGTTTTAAAAGGCATGTTGTGGTTGTAAGCTTCTACTGTGAAAAGTGAAATGGTTAATCACGTATATTCGGCTGAATAAATTGGAAGCACCAGGACCAACCCTTCTATGATAACTCCCAGTTAGAACAAACTGGAATTTGAATCATTGAGTGTGTTAAGTTGTTTAAATCTGAAAATATAGTCTTGTCCTTGCTTAGTGTTGGTGGCAGTGTTTTGGTGGTTTTTATTTACGAGTCGATTGCCAGAGATGTGGGAGGGGATGTGATCCCCTATTCTTTTATACTCTCGGTGATCGTGTGAGTTGGGGATGAGATCTCCAGTTGGTATGGATTCGGTGGTTGTGAGTTTTAAATCCGGGTGATTACTTGTTCATATGACAAATTGCGGTGGGATCCACTGTTGTTGAGAACCGGGTGTGGGCGTTATGGTTGTTGTTTGTTTTTTTACTTTTCGGACTTCTGCCTATGCCTACTAGTTGCCCAGTAGTGCATAAACTCAAACATTATTACTGAACATGAAACAAGAATGGGATGATGGGTTTTGTTAGCGTGAGTCGTGACTCAGACTTTAGTGTTGTTGTGATCTATAGGCTTTTTGAAGAAAAACCTAGCTTTGGGTGAGTTCTTGTTACCTATATATATATATATATCTGTATCTTTGTGTTTCTTATTCGCGCCCCACCCAAGTTGAGCACTTAGTGCCGAACACCCCCATTTCATGGGGGAGGGTGTTTTTCCCAACACTATTCTGAGTGGATGGTTATTAGATCATTTTCGGATCCCTTTCCCAGATATCCCAAGTATATTCGGGCCGGCTGTGATGGCCTAAAGTCCATTATTAGCCCAAGAACCTTCAGGCTGGGTAGTGTGGTGGTTGGCCAGGTGTGTGCGGCAGGTGGTTTCCCAAGTGTCTTCGGGATGAAGCTCAGGTGTCTCCGGGCGTGGTGGTGGTTGTTCTAGCCTAGGTGTTTGCAGGCATGGTTACATGTGATATTTGTGGCCCAGGTGTGTGCGGGCGGGATTTCGGTAGTGGGACTGCGTGTGGTTGTGGCCCAGGTGCGTGAGGGCGGGATTTCGGCAGTGGGACTGCGTGTGGTCGTGGCCTAGGTGTGTGCGGGCGGTATTTCAGCAGTGGGACTGTTGTGAGAATGGCGGGATTGGTCCAATGGATAGGATGTCTCAATGAACAGTGGGAAAGTGGCGTGGGGTACCCAAACATCGATGTGATCTTATTATATAAATTACTTGACTTGCGTTATTTGGGGAGTGTTCCTTGGTGAGGCCTGGGGTGGATAGTTTACCATGATAAGTGTTTGGTTTACTTTTTTCTCACGAGAATTTAGCACGTTCCCACACATGTGCACGAGAGTCTTTGGTTTTCCCTAATGAGTGTACTTGTATGCTCACCCTACGTATATAAAACTGCTTTCAGGTTTCCAGGAGGACTTCGGGGATCACGCAGGACCTTACTAGATCGGACCACTTGGGCCTTTGGAGCAGTTGCAGTTGTTGTTTCTTTTCCTTTTTGGTATGTACCTTGTAGTCACCTCTTGCACCTTGCGGCTTTTACTTTTGAAACATGCATGTGGGAATGGTTTACTTTTGGGTTTACTTTTCTGTCTACCTTGGTGTTGTTGGGTTTTCTTCTCCTTATCTCTCGATCCAATAAAATAAAAAGGGTAACGCCTTCCATTTGCGAGAATTTTCTATACCCTTGGTGCTAGTCGCCACTCCGGGACCTATTGAAGGCGGGTTTCAGGGGTCATTATCTCTCCTTCAACTTAAAGAGGGAAGGGCCTGGAAATCTGCTGACCCTTCCCTCCTTTTGGTGATGGCGGGTCGTGACACCCATGAAGATCATTTTATCACATTATGTATGGATATCTCATGTTATTCTTATCATGATAAATTTGATTAAAAATACATGATATGATTCCTTGTTAAGAAAATTTCTCTAGAATTAAATACCCTATAGATTACATCAAAAAAATTATGCTAAGGTATGTCAAAAAAGTATACATAAATTCACTCGATCCACTGTAAAATCAAGAAAAAATACCTCATTCCTTACTAATTCCATTATAGAACCCAAAGTTATGCCAATAAATGTCGATATATAAAACTTTTCTCAATGGAGAAGAGATATAAGATGATAATTAGGAATGGAAGATTCCTAAGAAGGTAGATATGAGGATGTATACCTGGAAACTTCCACCGTTCCTGAGGAATCAATCCTCAGTCTAGGTATTTTGTTGACATATTGATACTATAACTAGTCTTCCAACTGATCATCAATAATTCATAGTTCTATAATCAATCCACCACTATAAAGAGGTATAAGAAGGTGATTAATAAACCCAAACATGTCAAATGTATGTAATTTATGGTAGATTCATATATGATCAAGAGACTTATTCAAAATACAATATCCCCTAGTGAACTATTAAGGACTTATTCATTATTGGATCATCACAGAAACCATATATCCATCATAGGACAATGATACATTCACAAAAATGAAGTGTAATTCGGTGTAAATCATGAAAAAACTCACCAATATAGTTTTAATAGATCAATTGAATGTTGATGAATAAAGATTTATGAATTGGAGAGATCTATAGGAAAGATGGTGGTCCCAAATTTGAAATATGGGATTTGGGGAGGAAATGGGTGTTAAAGGTATTAAAAAAAGTGATATTAAAATACAGTGGGGTATATATAATTCTTTCATAGGCTGGCCACACCAACGAGCTAGTGTGCCTCACAAGTGGTTTCATGGACCCACTATAAGGTCAGTGAAGGGCCACTATCCATTTTGTGTACTTAGTATAACCACCTAGGTTCTTCCAGAATAAATGGTTATTTTATTGGGTCTGTAAAATTTTAAAGACATACTGGAACCCAACTAGATGGCAGGTGGGTTCCAATGGTTTTCTTGTGCCCAGCTTCCTGCAAACACACATCCCATTCCATTTTCATAGTCCATCCATCGATTCACAGTTTCCTTTTCACTAAAAATATACCACATAAACACACCTAATAAATATGAATCCAAATAGAATAATTTAAATATTAAACTGAAACTATGTCATACATCAAAATGTGAGATGATTATACACATTCATTAATTTAAACACCATTCCCAACATTATTCAAAGACTATAAAATAAATATAAGTGTTTAGTAGATCTCAAATTATACACATTCATTAATTTAATCACCCTTCATTCTGGACGTATTGGCCATTCTTCAATGGTGTAGACTTATTATTTATTTAAAAAACAATTGGAATTAAAAAAATTAGTATCTTCAATTTATCACTTTAAAAACCACTTTATACTGTATAATTTACATACACCTACTAGAAGTATGTATAGTCATGTTTCACCTTTCACAACCATATTAATCAACCTTTTCTTAACCCTTTTTGGGTAGGGTCTCATACTCTTCACAATGAGTTTCATCAACCACAGTACATAAACTATCCCTTTCCCAAATGGTATCATTTTTATTTTTAGAATTACACAACCTTTATTGGGTTTTTTAGAAATTATAAAATGTTCCATTTTGTGGAAAATATTTATAGATTAAGGGAATTTCCTTCCTTTTGAAACACCCTCCTTCTTTCCTTCCTTTATTTCTTTATTTGGTGAATTTTCATTCACTTATTTTAAACCCCAGGTAGAAACCAATTAATTAAAAACCTGATAATTATTCTATTATTGTTCTCTCATCTATGTATTCCACATTTGATGCTTGGTAGGATTTTACTTGTATTTCCCATTCTCATAACCGCCTACAATTTACAATTCCCCAATGATTATCAAGGGTTCAAATCTCATCCCTAGGGTAAAATTATTCTTCAATATTGCTGATTTGTTTACAATAGTAGGATATATACATTTATCATTCCTTCCACCATTAATTTAATAATTGAATTATTTCCATTCATTAAGATATTATACTATAAATTAACAAAACTATCACTAAATTTCATCTGTCACTAACACCAATAAATTTAAATTGTTTTCTTCTTTTTAGGGGTAGTCTTTTCTGATCAATTTGCCTATTAATTTTGGGTTAGAACACTAATGTTTTATATCCTTTTGGGTAACTATTATTCTTAAACATTATCACTAATGTCATTGAAATATTGCTTAATGTCCCCTCATTATTACTCATCCACATATTTATAGTTTTTTCATTTTTTCCTTTATTTATAGAAATATCATATTTAGAGAATGAAAATTTATATAAATTGTGGAACACATTTTTAAAATATCCATATATAGATTCTTATGTAAACAATATTTAACTTATTTTTTATCCATTTTGAGATTTAATAAATACAAGAATATATTTAAATTATTAAATTAAGAAAAAATTATTTAGATGAGGTCAGGAAGTTCCATCTTTTTTTTATAATTCAATTTAATTTTATACTCCAAATATTTATGGTTGGGATTATTCTTCTAATATTTCAATAATCAAAATTGGTCTTAAGAATCACTCTTCAACATCTAAATTTTATCCTTATGAATTTCCCTTTATCCACCAAAGAAAAATCATGATCATTAATACTTTTTGAATCAACTTATTGTAGGATAGTTAGGAAATCCATGGAGATGTTTTAGACCTTCTCTTAAGCATGGGATACTACCTTGACAACATTTTTAAAAATATATCTCTCAAATTAAAATCTTTTCAATTTCTAGAAGACTAAATACATTATTCATTTAAATGTAAGATTTATTCTTCATTTGATTTTACTAGATTATTGAAAGTGTTGAAGGAGAATATATTCTTTCTCAATTCATGTTCCACTATATAAGCCTCTTCATCTAGCTATGAATTTTCATTATAATGTCCAATTATTAATATGGAGATATATATAACTACATAATTTGGTATACAATGAGTTAATCCATAAAATTAAGGTATAGTATGTCACCCAATTTAATGAAATCATCACCACATCCTGAGATAAATTCACTGAAGTATTATTAGTCTATATATTGTACAATTATATGACTTCCAAACTGATTGAATTTAGCTGATGATATTAAATATTTCTATGTTGTGAATTTATTTTATTATTGGCCTCTCTTTTCTTACTATAATTTAGTTTCTAGTCTGAAACCATAAATTCAGCATTGATAGGGGGATATTGATTCTTCTATCTGAGGCACATCTTCAAATCTATGAAATATTCTATATATATATATATATATTTATTTAAATCTTTGATGAAAAAATTGAAATTTGTTTCGTCCTTTAAAGAGGAAACCTTATACATCTAATTCAGTTGAAATAATAAAAAAAATATTTATTTAGAAGGAACCTTTTCCCTGATAGTACTTGTTTTTTCCCAATGGACTTGTCAAAAATCTTGTGAGGGGTGGGGTGAATATGGTGAAGTCAAGTTTTTTCCTATTCTGAATTAGTTTACACCTATTGGGTTTCAACATCTATTGCTGGTTAGTATATTTGATCTATGTGTTACAAATACCTAATCCTTTCTATGTTTTTTCTATTCACCACAATCAAGGATTTTCTAGAATAATATAATGTTGATTTTAATGGGTGGGGTCTCCTACACCCTCATTGAGTCCCTTTGTGTTTATATTTTCCTACTTCTTAAAGAAAATATCTTTTCGGAGTCATATTGGAATTATTTCGATAGCTTCAAAATGTTATTACGATGTTGAATGTGCATATCCCTATATACCTTTGGTCACACTTATTCTATGGATTCCCACCATATATATGAATTTATTTCGATTAATTCCTTCAATATATATCAACATTAGAATGAAACGGGGATTTCACAATATCCATAAGTTAGTTATATTTATTCATCAAATAAGATCTATCAATGCCTAAATATATTCAACAACGATGAATGGAACATTGTTTCTAGTATCAGATTAGGCTCACCGATCTGAACAACAATATCACATGGCATTATAATCTATCCATTTAATCCTTTATATTTGATACAAAAATGATCCAAAACATCATAATAGTGTCAGATTCCCCCTCATTTCATCAAAAAAAAATAAGAATACATTCATATTATTTCTTATACTTTTTGAAATATTGCATCCAATATTCTATTCATCTCTACCACCATGTTACACAAAATGAATTTCGAAAAAAATACTTCTTATATCTCTATATCTTCCACCTATATATTCATATACACTTCTGACATAATTTATGATAATTATATTTCATTCATTGAAATAAATATCATTAAATGGTTATTGAGGGGAAATTCTAACCTCAATCCACTAATCATCATCATGAAATATAAATTTATGGGTTTTTATTATTCTTTAGACAATAAGGTTTTTTAACATAAGGGGAAATCATGAAATACCATCATTTAAGGGTTCTCAGTTTTTAAAACCATCCCAAAATATCTTCTATTGATATATACTATAGGAATTTTTTATTCTTCACAAAAAAAATTCCATAAATAATATTGAACTAACATTTACCACAAATTTATAAAATATAAATAAACCATAATTATAGTGTAGAAATTGATTCATTATAGAATGATACTATCTTTGAAAAATATTATCTCCATTAATCATGGATTCGTAATTAGAAACAACATCTCTTCTCCACTTCTTTTAGTATTGATAAAATTCTAATACATCCATCTTATATTATATCGAATACTCAGTAAGCCGCAGATCAATTAAATTACTAATGATAACTAAAAGCTTAAGCATCGATGGATTTTAATCTACAATATTCTTAGAAACCATATGTTTTCAATTTAATCATCATTTATTATATACAGTGGGTTATCTCATATTATCTACTAATAAAAATATATAATCAGAGATTATATAGGCTTCATGATTTTTTTAACTCATAATCACATCATCCACAACATTATAATTGAATTTTATCAGAAATAAAAATTCTAGACAATCATTTTTAATTATTCTATGAACATCTTCTTCTAATGATGAATATCATTAACTATTTATTCTAAATCTAGGATCACCACACATACTAGGTATTTGTGGTGTTTCTATAATGTATTTGAAATTATTCCATAAACTAAAATCTTTTATTCACCATCATATTAAATAACTATGAACTTGATTTTTCATCCAGTTGCAACATCATTATTTTTTTCAAATTCTAAAGTCTAATTCCAGTGTATCTAGATTCTTAAAAATGGAAATGAATAAACTTATAAACATAAAATTAATTATATAACTTATAAAATCAAGACTTAAAGTCATACACTGAGAACTTGAAGTATTGCATTTGTAATCACAACCTAATGATCATAGTTGAAAAGCCATGTGTTCAGGACATATCCATTTTTTTTGTGAACTCTAAAATTTAATATTCTATATGAAAATTGAAATGAACATATAAATAATCTATGGATTATCCATACTCATTAAATATATCATAACTTCTTTAACTGATTTTTATAATTATTATAATAATAATAAACTACATAAAACAAAATTTCATGTTCTGGAAATAGATATAATACTCAAAAATAGTATTTTTGCAAAATATTCTTCCATATGTTGTTAAAACATATTCAATAAATCTTAATCCATATGTATTCATATCATCCTTAATCTCGGAGTCAGGTAACACTAATTTTGATGGCTAACATTCTTCTTCCTCCTAGGATGTGTAATCCAAAAATTGGTTCAAAGGAATCATCCCGACCTTATATTCCAATTATCTTTCATTTTCCATATATTATTTATGAAACAAATACTTTTACATGGTTGTATTCATAATTATTCATCCAAGATGTCATCATTTTTTTCCATTTTTAGATCATATTTGAAAAAAGAAATAAAAAACTACTTTTTGTGTCTTTATAAAACATATGTTCAAAATGATGATTGACTTTATTATAATCTACTAATCATAACATAACTGTGTGACTCAATACATGAATTATAATTTGACCAATATTGATTCATTGTCAATGAGGGGGATAAAAACACCATATTTCAGGGATAAATAATGGATGAAACTCATTATAATTTTGTCAATGAAGAGAAAAATGGCTTCTCATTATTGAATATGATAATAGCTTATGTCAATAGACAGTTTTCCACATTAATTCACAATGAAAATAAATTATATCAAAGAATAATGATAATATTCATATTACAAATCTATTGATAGATTTTGAAAATATATAAAACACTTTTTCGAGAGTTGAAACAACGATAAATTATTATATGGAAAAATAATGGAGAATTAAACATTATTTTCTTAGTTTATAAACTTTTTAAAGTTGACTGACAATCCATAAAACTCAACATTAAATATACTTTATGTTATATATATATATATATAATATTTGAAATTTCTTTATAAAAAATTAAAATAATGTAACAAAATATTATAGTAGGTATGGAAGTTGTTATGATAATGAAACTAAAAAAAATTAAATTCTATGGGAAGATAATGACATAGTGTATACTTTAATTGATGTAGAAAACTACCCGATGAAATTTATAAAAAATAGTTATATGTATTCTTATATAACATTTGAGGAAAATTTTTATTTAAAGGTGAAATTGACTACTTAATTACAATACAAAATATTAATCATTAAGAATTGTGTTTCTAAGAACAAATATAAAGAGATTTTGAAAGTAGTAGTGTATTCTCAAAAAAATCATGTTTAATTATTCATAAATAAATAATTCCTCATAGGTTTTCTCATAGATGGAAGATGGAATTATAATTCTATATAATTATATAATTATATTATATATCTAGAAAATGTAATAGAATTAGGGAAAATATGATGATAATACCAATAAATAATTCATTCTATGATTCTTGAATAATATTAAATCCCACAAGTCATTTTATAAAAGGTCCAAAGAATAATTTAATGTACAAATTTAAATGTTATTAAATATTAATATTGATGAAAATGATGAAAATGATTAAATTTAATTTAGTGGAATTCTAAAAAAATGTGGGGATCTGGATACAAATCTTAGAGAACCTCAAGTAATATATCTGGAGGAAGATGTGGATAATGAAACAAATTTATAATTAAATTCATAAGTTGGAAAATAATTGAATCCAAGAAGGAAAATAGACTATTTTTTATTATATTATCCTTACTGATAAAACAAATCCTTACAAACATAAATATTATGGAATGTTATTCACATTACTCTGTTATTCTATGTGGATCCAACATAATTAAAAGTGGAGGTGAAAAATGAATCATGGGTTAAACCATTGAATGGAAGGATGCATATATTTAAATTAATAAAACATGGGAGTTAGGGGGAAACCAAAACAATTAAAACATCATTGGACAAAAATGGGTGTTCAAAATTTTATATTAAAAGAATTGGAATTTTATTCAGACTACAATTATTTTTTTATTAAAAGTATATGGTCAAATTGAATGTATTGATGTGGAAGAAATGTTTTATCTTGTGGATGTACTTGTTTCAAAAACAATTTTACCAGTGAATATAATCTATATACTCTTTAAAATATTTTTAATTTATATAAAGACAAAATTCATAAATAATATGATAATGGAAAAGGTCTATATTTAACAATCAGTGGGATTTTAAATCGATGATGATGATGTAATTGTGTGTTATTTTAATATATAAATATATGGTTTAAAATTTAAAACATTGTAATAGTGCATTCATTGTTTTTCATATTTATATATATATTAATTTCAGAAATATGGATTCAAACACAAAATCTAGGTTAAATCATCAATGTAAATGTAGTTTATGTACACTTATATATTAATAATGCTATTTTTGAATATATTTTGATATAATTTTAGAAAATTTTCAAATTTTAAAAATTAAATGTTTAGGATTATGAATATAGGTGAACTATATTAATTTATTAATAAAAAATTGAATACTATAGTTTATTACACATTTATTAATTATGAAATTTAAAATTATGAATTTTTAATGAAAATTAACTTATAAGATAGCTTCCTAACACAAAATCGAATTATTGTTGGAGATGAACTCAAAATGTCAAATATAGAATATATTTAGATCATGATTTATATAAAATGATTATTTTAACTATATTTAATTTGGTAGTAGTGGTTCTAAATATTTCGTATTTATCATATTTTTCTGAGAGGTTTTAAAAATACCCAAATAAAGAATATCTACATATAGAAAAAAATAGGTATTTTCAATGTACACGGGATTATGTTTTGTTGTTATAATTATGAAGAGTACAAAATGTATTTTTATAACTAGATATAAATTATGATTGATGACTTAGAGATATAAATCATATAACAGTATAGTCTTCCTTATTTAAAAAACGTGTAGACCAAATTCGTATGAAAAAAGAGAGCACCTTGCATTAAATTTTAGAAGAATATCATATTTTAGGAAATTATGAATGCAGTAAGTTGATGTGGATAAAATAAAAATCATGTGTGCTTGAAAAAGATTTAAAATCTCATGTGGTGATATTAATTGATAACATTAGTGTAGTTCAGTATACAAAATATCCATTTAACAAAAAATCTATAAAATATATAGAAATATTGTACCATTTAATAAAATACATGGTGGAGAAATGAATTATAAATGAATTCAATATTTGAATTCAATAAAAATTGGTGAATTTATTTATAAAAACAATGTCCGCACTAGTATTTGTAAATAACTGTTTAAATATTGGTGCTTAACAACCCTTAATAGCTTTAACAATTTGGAGAATCCATTATTCCTATATGCATTAAATGAGATTTTTTATGATCACTGAGACTTTACCTTTTTGTTTTTAATTTAAAGTGGGAGAAATTGGTGAAACATAGAAATGTGTGTAACAACTCGAAAATTTTATGAATTTTTTTATTAATAATTTGATTTCTTTGATGTCTTGTGTTACACACAACACTTACTTTTCTTGTATTACATGAAAGCCTGAGTTTTTTTAGAAACAAAATTTTATTATTATAATTACATACATAGTAAATATATAACACATCCATTAAAATTGTGTTTATGCATAGGAGTAAATAAATTATCAATGTATTGTTTACACATGTAAACCCCTTTTTTAAAATTAAAGGAAATTGATTAATGAGAAACTATTTAAATATGCACAAGTGTGTCTTATATTACTAAAATAATAATATCAATATTATTCCATTATATTAATGAAATATGAATATAAAATTTTAAATATAATGTTTAAAATTAAAATTATGTGTTTTCTATATATGATATTAAAATAAATACAGTTTTATGCTTAAAGATAATCATATTATAAAAGAATTATTAAGCCTTTTAATGGAGCACCTGTATTGAAACTAATTTTTGACAATTTTATATATTTTATTTTATGTAATAAACTTTTTATTTTAAATAAAGATATAAATATTTACATTGTCTGAATAGTTTTTATTTTTCTGATAAGGGTCAAATTTGGATCAATTGTTAAAAAAACAAAAAAAAAATTAAAAAACCACTTTTTCATCGAAAAAATTTATAGAGTTAATTTATAATTTTTATTTGTTTTAGGGTATATTTAGATAATTAAATAAATTATTTAATCCAAATTAGGCCATTTAAATAAATTTCAAAATGATTTTGGATGTAAATTCAATTCTATCTTTTGAACGTTTTAACATTAAAAACCTATTTTCCCACCCCATATATGAGATTAATTTTAAATTAATTTTTTCCACTTTTGTGTTATGAACATTGAAAATTTAATTCTATATATTGATTCATATAGTGATTTTCTTAAATAGGACCCATTTATTTTTGGACAATATGAATAGAAGATTTTGTAATTTTTATTTCCACAGTTAATTGTAAATCATTTATTTAATAGTAAAAATAATATCTTAAATATTATTAAAACACTATAAATATTTCCCAAATGTTATTGGGTGAATCTATTTCGACCCCTAATAGATAATTTTATAAATTTAATTACTTAATGGAGACTCTTCCATGAAAATGACTCAGATATTGTTAAAATAAAATATAGTGACAAAATACCACACTTTTAATTTTAATAAGAATAATATATTTAATTGTGGGATAAAAATAAGTTATTCTCAAATATATATAATTATGAAATAAAAAATTTGTCTCTACATTATGGATGTTTATTTTTAATTTTTTTTGTAAAAAAACAATTTTCACAAATAATTATACAATGATGATGCATTAATTATTCAAATGAAAAAAACCTCAATTAAGTGATATTAATATTATTAAAAAAAATATATTTTTATTTTTATAATGTTATAATTTAATTTTAATGATTTATATTCCATATTATGGGTGTGTAAATTTAATTATATCAAATTTAACTTTCTGTATTTATCTTCATATTGTCAACGTTATGAATAGTTTCAAAATTCACATTAATGATATTTTACGAAAATATTTTTTTAATTTAATTATTTAAAAATATAATAAAACCTAAATACGGACAAATGGGGTAAATTATGTTCCTAAATATCATAAATTCAACATTTATGGTTTAATTTACACCTTATATGTAAAATTCCCAATCATTTAGTATCAAAAAGGATGTTACTGTTTTGAAAATTAAAATAGGTTAACTAAGCGTTAATAAAAATAATAAGTATTACATTTTAACAAATATATATATATATAATTTATTTTTATGTTGTTACCACCTTATAACATATTTTATTAGAATAATATTGCATTTGGAGATATTTTGATAAATAATTATCAAATTATAAATTAATCTTTTGAAAAATTTCAAAACTCCCCCACCCATCTCATATAAAAGGGAACCACTTCTTATCTATTCTTTACACTACATAAACTATTTTGATTGAAAAATATATATAAATATATCCCCCTAAACACCCTAAAATCATCCTATAATCCTTCCTTTTGATTGAAATCTAGGCAAGGATGTCATTTTGGTGAAATCAAAAGGGGATACTTGAAGATGTAACGTTAATCAATGAATGTTTTTGTTTTATTTATTACTTAAACCCATAAAATTATTATTATTTCATGTTTATATGAAAACATAATTTTTTAAATATAATAATATATTTTTTTGTTATGTTTTTTATCAAAAATTTACATAAAACCATCAAATGGGATACACAATAATTGTTTATCTGTATTGTGGGCTATCGCGTCGCGAAACGAGGTCATTCATTCTTCCATTAACAAATTTAAATATTTAAAATAATGATGTATTTTCATTTAACATATTATATATTTAATGTTTTAATTTATTATTATTTTTTATGTTTTATACCACACATACCTTCATGCTTTTGATTTTTTGGGAATACGATAACGACGTTTGTATGTACGGAAGAATACCGCCTCACAAAGGGATGAGATTAATTTAAACATTAAATGAAATATATTAAGAATGGTTTAATTAAAATATGTGATATATATGACATAAAATGAATCTACAATGATAATATATCATATACATTTCTTTCTTTTTAACTCGAAATGAAAATGAAAACAGTGTTCATGCGTACATACATCATATTTTCTACAAGAACAGTGTATTTTATTTTATAATAAGAAATTTTATAAATCCATATAAATAAATATATGTTGAATATATATGAAATTTATGTCATTTTTTATGTTATATATATTATTTAATAATGATATAAATATGTTTACCAAGGATAACAAGACAAAACATCTACTAAAAAGATGTTATTACACAAAACAAAACATTAACATAGAATTTATATTAAGCGAGTAATATAAAGTCATAACTAAATAGTATGTGGTGTTATATATGTGAATATTTTTGTTTTTATATATGAATAATAAATTATATTTGTTATATAATAGTTTAGAATGTATTCGATGGAATTCAATACTTAATGTAATGGATTTTTGTCACAGTTTTATTTCTGTGGGACACATATCTTAGACACTACTTATGTCTTCTGCGTGGTGTATATACTTCCCACAAATATATTTTATGAGTCTTAAACTAAATTTTATGGTTTTTTAAAATCTATAAAAATCATTATATTTCATAGGGAATAGGTTTCAACTGATTATAAAGTGCTAAGGAATTATTTAAAAATCTCATCAATATTAGGGGAATACTTATTTTCAAATATAAGACGGGGAATATTTATAATCCAAATAATTTTTTTATAAAATGTTTTCTATTTTTTTTAACCTTAAAATGAATATTTTTATATTTACCAATAGTTTTCTTTTTATAAAACGGGTGGAAAATAATATTTTTATCATTTTCTAAATAAGGATTTTTGTGACATTACGAGGAACAATTATATTGATGTAATGTTTTTAAACATATACGAGATGAATCAAATATTCGAACTCAATGATTACTTAATGATATTGATATTATTTTACATTATTAAAAGTATATTTTCAATAAAACGTTTTCCATTTATAATTGTGTGGATATTATAAAAATTATTACATAAAGTAGCGGATATTTTCCCCATGAATTATTTTAAGTGATATTTTAAAAATATTATTCTATCTAAGATGAAGTTATTTGCTATTAAATATGATTTAATAAGGATATGACCAATGGATTCCATTATTACTCATGCATTAATTTTTTAATTGTTTCATGCTGTTTATAAAACCTATTTGTTTAACATGATTTATGTTATGATGATGTGATTATGAAACTCATATCATTACATTGGTTCAAAGATGGGGAATTATTAATGGTCATGTGTATCACATATATATAGTCTTCATTAATTTATTGGGGTGACATAATATTCATCTAATTAATTTGTTAATGAATTATATATCATGATATAGATTGGTGAAATAGGTTAATGTTCTTGATTTGTGATGGGAAACAATTTGATGTGCTTGATCTGTGGTGGGAAAACATCTTTTGTGATTGATCTATTCAGGAAAACTTCTAATAATTCTTGATCAATGAGTCTTGCTATTTAACCTTGACATACTAAATGGTTTTCAATACTCATTATGATTACACACAAATTTATTACTTAAACATGTGGTTCATGAATGAGTTATGAGGATGTTTCATTAAAATTATTCATGTCTTGTTAAATGATAATTTTTTATTCAAGGAATCATATATACGGTCTATTAATGGTTTGGAATGAGAATTATATGTTATTATCATTTTCACATACTCATACTGATTATATTATGCTTTTATAAGATAATAAATTGATATATTCCAAGAATACACTTGTTTATCATCTAAACATACCATTTTATTAAGTTTCATTTCCATTTGGTATGAATAATTGTCTCAAGCAGGGTTACTAATTTGGAATATCATTGTAAAAATCACTAAATATCCTTTACCAAACTATATATTTATGTTCCATTTTTCCAATGCAACTAAACTGTTATAGTCCTTAGTCAGGTTTTTTTGTAATGTAACTAATATTCATCTATCAATATGTAATATCCATGTATGAAAACCATAGTTAATTATATTTTGTTTTAGTGAAAGCATTTAGTCAACCATTTTGAAAGCATTATGTAAAAATCATGATAATAAGCCTAAGTTTATTTCTACGATAAAATCCTATTACTTTATTAATGGTCATGAATAATATAGGATTATACCTAGAGTTTTGTAGATTGAAAAGTAGTTTCCCTTGATTATGTGGTTATTCCACTATGAAAAGCGTTTCTCACACTATGTTTTTTGGTTCTAGTAAATGGATATACCCTAATGAAATATTCTTTTTACTAAATTATTTGGGAAGTGTAACGATTTTCCTCCTACAAAATAAAATTTTAGTGCAATGATAATTAAAAAAATTCATTACTCACACAACATTCTCAAGCTATGAATGCTGTTGTAATTCCAAATGAAAAATGGCGGGAAGAAAATTTTATTGAGTCCTTCATGAGGCAACATCCACCTTATTTTAGTGGGTATTCTGATCCACCTGTGGCATATAAATGAATCAATACCATTGAAAATATATTTTTGGTTCTCTAATGTTCATAGCATGAGAAATCCATTTTGGTTGTCTATTATTTGGAAGGTTAAGAAGATTAATGTTGTCATCTTATCAATAATATGAGGCAAAGGAATGAAATATACTTCATTTCTAGGACATGTTAAAGAAATTATTTTCCAATACCTACTTTCGTCATATTATTTTCACAATGATGGAGAAGAAGTTCCTAGGAAAAATCAAAAGGAATCTGAATCCATTGGTACCTACGATTTAAATTATACAAGACTTTCAAGGTAATCATCTGGTATTATTTTCTAACTATAATGTAATATTAGCTAATTATTCAGTGGATTCAGACAAATAATATAATGTTTATTACCCATAAGAGACATTTTTAGTTATAAAAAATTGTTAAATGTTCACTCAAAGTAGGAATGAAAATTAGAGATACATAATATAACCATGTTTTTAATATGAAAATAAATATCATGTCTCAGGAAAAGAAGAATAAATCACTTTCTGGAAATAAATTACAACCATCTACATGACAGAAATTTGGGAAGGAAATCAAGGGATATGTTTGCATGGAAGTTAAAGGTGATTTAAATGTGTAAATGCAATTCATTATTCTCGTGAATTTTTATAGGAGATGAATAATCTCATAAATTAAATAGAGGGAAAAAGGAAGCCAATTAATTAACTACCCAAAATTCAATGATTCATGTGTAAAAAAATGTTAATTATTCTAATCAGTACCCAAATCTTAGGGCTAGTGACGATGATAAACATCACTAGCTTCTTAAGAATAAAGTCAATGGAGAATTTCATGTGATCATTATTATTGATATAGAGTACGAAAATGAAGTAGTGGAATGATTTAGTGTATATATATTGAATCCATGAATTATGGTATATAATTAAAATTTTTGGTATTATGGAATAATGAAATATATAAGTATTTTTTCACAATAGTTTTTCTTTTAGAATTTGATATCATTTGTTGAATACAACCGGTAACCATTAATGGTTATTGAGCATGTAAGGGAATATTATAAGGGATGGGTAACCATTAATATGTACATTTTTTGGATAATGAGAAATATAGATATTTTATTGTGGAAAAATAAATATGACAGTATTGATGTCCATAAAATTTATTATAATATAATAACATAGTGGCTTTTAGTTTTTATGTAAATATGGTATGGGGAAAGAGATAATTTTTTAAATCATGAATGATTTATCCATGTTTTTATGAAAATTTTCTATATTACCATGTCTCAAGAGAATACATGATAATGGTGTTCAAATGTTATGTAAGTGACAATTATGTTCCACATCATGTTTTTGAGGGATAAGTGATATGATTAGGAACCTTCATTTCAATGTCAAGGGATTTAATATTTTGGAAGGTTCACAACTGTAATAATTTACGAAACTATTTATGTTGAAATTTGGATTAGATTTTAGAGAAAAATTTTTCATAATGTTACGTTTTATGCACATTGGATAACATGTGGTAAAAAATTTGTTGTTATTATAACATGAGACAAAATTAATGAATTTTAACCACATTATGGATATTATGATCCACTAGTTCTTCAGGAATTACAATTTCAACCTCAATTCATAGATTAATAGAAGAATCGTAAATTGATCAATTCACAACTGATGGATGATATCATTCTTAAAAAATGAAATGAAATCAAGTATGAATATATTCTTGGGAAAATTCTAAAACTTTTGGAAAATTGTATTTAAAATAATATTTTATCCATGTACCTTTATTTTTGATGAATCAAATAAGCCCTTATATTATAATATATTTTATGTTCTATGAAGTTTATAATTATAATTACCATATTATCTATCACTCTCTAGAATAACTCGATAGTTTGAATTCTCTTCCATGTCCATGTTTTCACATTCTACTAATTTTATCCTAATCAAAATCCTAGATATGTTGCGATCTTCACTTCATACATTCCCTATTTTAAGATGAATTCTTATAGACTAGTTTAATGAGGTGGACATCACATAAATATATTTCCAAATAAGAAAATTTTATTTTTGATGTTTGATTTCAAATTTCATGGAATATATTTCTTTTTTTAAATTCATGATTGTATCAGAATGATATCTTGTTGATTAGTGTTTCCGAAAAATCTCTATTGAGTTCATGATGTGTTCTATGTTTCTCTAATTATTAAGTACATATCTGATCCATAACATGTAATAAAATAATAGGTCACACCTCTAGATCATGATCTTTGTTATGAATAAAAAAATGGTAGAAATTTTGGATCATAGAGACATTGTTCTATTAAACTAGACCACTCACCTAGTTAATGTTTTGTAAAGAACCCACATATTTAAAGAAGCTATATGGGAACTTGAGAACAAGATGAAGAAGAGGTATCCTCATTTTCATTAACAATAGTGAGAAATTTCAAGGGAGAAATTTATTTTAAGGGGGGTATAATATAACACCATGATGTTTTTATGAAATATATTTTTCAAAATAATTTGATTTTATTGATTTCTTACGTTACACACAACATAAATTTATCTTGTGTTACACACAAGACTGAGTTTTTATGAAGCATAATTTTACTATTGTAATTTTTCAAACAATATAATCACATCATTAAATTTATAATGTATGGTATGAAAATGTTTAAATTAATTATGGAAGTATGGTTTACACATATAAACCCCTTTTTAAACTAAAAGGAAATATTTTTTCTGAAAATCAATTTAAATTTGAACAGGTATTTTTATAACTATTAAAAAATAAATCACTATTATTGGATTGTATTAATGAAATATAAATTTAAAATTTTCAGTATAATGTTCGCAATTAATCCTATTTGTTTCCATGTCATGGTTTAAATATATATATAGTTTTAAAATTAAAAAGTTTATTTTTCTAAAAGCATATTTATCAGTTTTTAATGGTGTACTTGTTTTAAAACTAAATTTTGACACATTTATAAAACAATATATTAGAAAATAAAACTCTTGTTTGTTTAATTGATATCAATTTTTTTTTTCAATTTTTGATATTTCTCTCGAAAGTTTCATGTTTTGATGAATATAGAAAAACACTTGATTTTAATTAAAAATAGATTTTTCATCTAAATAATTTATAGTTTTAAATTTTATTTTATATTATTTTAAAATTACAATTAGAAACAATTTATTTTCTATATAGTCCATTTTAATATGTCTCACTATAATTTTAGATATAAAAACATTTCAATCATTTGAACATTTTCACTTTAAAAACCAATTTTATCACCATTTCTAATTTATTAATTTGGAATTAATTGGATAAAATTATATGATTTTAATTTTTAATAATTTATTCCATATTTATAACCATAGATTATAATTTTTTTTACAGGTCACTTTTATTTTTGGATACTATGAATAATAACTTCCATAATTTTTATTTCCATAGTAAAGGATTAATCAGGTAGTTAAGGGTAAAAATAATATTATAAATATGATAAAGCAAACCTAAAACATTCCCAAAAGGTAATAGATTAATTTAGTTAGACCTAGAACACATAAGGTGAAATATATAATTATTTATGGGAAAAATTTATATGAGAATGACTTAGAAGTTATTAAAATCAATGAGAGTGATGCAGAAGCTGGGGAAGGGCGGTCCTTGTGCCTTGGGCCTACGGGTCATGTACGGGTTCCCCTTCAACCCTTAAAAGGGAGATTATCTATAATAAAATAAAAAGAATGCCTTCGGGCCATTCATGCTATTAAAACCAAAGAGAGTGAAAAATATCACACTCTTACTATAAATAAGATTAATATTATAATATCTGGATAAATAGAATCTATGTTAATATATATATATATATATTTATTTATTAAATATAAATGGATTATCTAATTTATGGATACTTATGTTTTATTTTTTGTTATGCAATATTTACCATATATAATTACACAATGATGACACATTAATAACTCAATTAATGAAAAACTCAATTAAGTTATATAAAAATACTAAATAAAATATAATATTAATTAATTAAGATGCTCTATGAATTTCGTAGTTGAACTTGAAATATCAGTGGTGTATTAAATTAATTATAATGATGTATCATGCTATATTTAATTTCATAAAGTTATTGCTTTGAAAATTTACAAAATTCACAGTAAATATAATTTATGAAAATAAAAGTTTATAAAATTATTTAAATATAATAAAAATACTAAATAATTAAAAATAGGATAAATTATTTTCTAAAATATCAAAAATATACTATTTATGGCATAATTTACAACATCTATGTAAAAAATCTAAACCATTCAATATAGAATAAGTTTTTACCGTAATTAAAATTAAAATTAAAATAGGTTAATAAATAGTCAATCAAAATGATAAGGTTTTAGACCAAAAATATTCTAAGATATATGTTTTAATGGTATTACCACCATATATCACATTATATTTAAATAACAATCCTCATGGAGGTATTTGGATTGATGTTTAATTTATTATAAATTAATCAGTTGAGAAATCCCAAATGTTCCCCTCAGCTCTCTTATAAAAGAAAACCAGTTCTTCTATTTTATTCACACTTCATTAACATTTTGGATTGTACAAAATATGTCAAAATATCCTCCCAAAATACCTTCCATAATCCTATAACCCTTACATTGTGATGAAATCCAACCAAGGAAGTCATTTTGTGCAAATAAAAAAGAGATACCTACAGAAGAAGCAACATTCATCAATGAATGTTTTTGTTTTATTTCTTATTTACACCCCTTAAATTTTTTATTTACTATTTATACAATACATTCTGTTTCTATAATATATATATATATATACATATTTCAATGTTATGGTTACTACCTACAACAACACAGATGTCCATAAAATTGGATATACAATCATCGTTCTTGTGTATGGAGGACTACTGCCTTTTGAACTGATGCTGTTAATTCTTCCATTACCATCATTAAAGGATGAAATTAATGAAGGATTTTTATGTTATATATGAAATTTAATGTTTTAATGAGATTATTATGATTTTATAATTTGTATTTCAGATATATATTTTTGCTTTCCATTTGGTGGGAATACAACAACGTCATTAACCTATACGTTGGACTACCACCTCACGAAGTGATGTTATTCATTCACACAATATATGGAATATATTAATATTTTTTTCCCTATAGAAATATGATAAAAATAAAAATAAAATGATTCTGGGATTATAATATACAATATATTTTTTTTCTTTTAACCTGAAAATATAATGAAAGTAGTGTTCTTACGATCTTACGGCATACTGTCTCCATAAACGGTGTATTTTTTTCTAAATCTACATTTGATGAATCACAATAAATATATATATGATGAATATATAAGATATTTAATCCATTATTATAATTATTTATATGATTAAATCATGATCTAATACATGTACCAAGAATAACAAGTCAAAATATAAACAAAAAACAAAGCAGTTTTAACCCAATATATTAATATAACATTGATTTGTTAGTAATAGAGTGTTATAAATTCATATGTAAAAATTATATGTTATTATATATATAAATATGGTTATTTGGTATATTTATAAGAGACATAAATTTATTACAAAGGAGGTTTGAACATATATAGAGGAAGTTAAGACTTAATGTAAGGGATTTTTGTCTAACATTAATTTTTGTGGGGAACATGCCTTATACACAAAATATTTCTTCTAAGTAGTCTATATAGCTCCCATGAATATATTTTATGATTCCAATCCTGAATATTATCATATTTTTGTATCCCTATAATTTTCATTCTTTTATTGGGCACACGATTAAACTCATTTTGAAGTGGTAAGTTATTATTTCACAATTTCATCAATATTTGGGATTGTTTAATTTTAAATATCCATTGGTTAATATTAATCTACCTTATAAATGTATTATAAAAAGGATTTAAAAAGGTTATTACTATTATCCTAAATATTTTTAATGTTATTTTTTCCTATGATTTATTTTTTATGAAACAGTTTGGAATGAATACTTTTCTATTTTCTAAGAAATGGTATTTCAGATATTACAGAAAAAATATATTGAAGGACTTTTTTTTACTTTTTACTAAAACAATGGATTATTCTACCATCATGAAACCATGATTAATGAAAAATTGTTTTAAAATCGTATAAGTTTATTTTTGAATACAATGATCAACTTTATAATTTTGTAGCTCTTTAATAAATGAATTCATTAAGCAAGTCATATTTTCATCTTTAATTATATTATGTAAAATTTCAAAAATCATCTTCCATCTAAGATGAAATTATTTTATGTTACATATGATTTAAGGGTTATATGAAGTAATCAAACAATTTTTATTCTTTCCCTAAATGGATTAGGTTTAATATGGAATGATGTTTATGAAATCTATTTCTTTTACATGAGTTATGTTATGATGAAGTGTTTATGGAAATACTTAATTTACATGGTTTCTAATATAGTGAATTATTTATAGTCATTTGGAAAAAATATGTATAGTTTCCATTTAGTTTTTTTGGTACCTATATCCCCATATAATTCATTGGGTAAAAAATTAAATCACATGAGATATTCAGGGTAATATAGTCGACGTCCCCAATCTATGATTGTAAAGAAGTCGATGTGATGGATTTGTGATGGGAAACAAGTTTAGGTACTTGACCCATTATGGGAAACATGTGATAGGTCCTGATATACGAGTCATGTTTAGTTAAAATTAACAAATGATATGTTTTTATATATTTATGATGATGCAACAGACAGTTATGTCTCGATCTTATGCTTCATGATTAATTTATGATGAATTTTTACTCTTATGATTCATCCATTCTTTAATGAAAATGTTTTATTTAATGACTAATTTTGTGATCCATGATAGGTTGGGTGTGTTCTTTTTATGATATTATTAGGATCACAAACTGATATTTGTTATCTTATGAATTTATAATATAATAATATTTGTATCATCTTTATTTACCCTTAATGATCATCTGATCTCACCATTTTCTTAAGTTTCCTTTCCACATGTTATGATGAAATGTTTTAGGTATAAGTACTAAAGGGGGTTATCATTATAGGAAACATTTAATATTTCTCCCCAGGCTAAAATATTGTGTTCCATGTTTCCTAAGGTAATAAACTGTTATGGTACTCGAGCATGTGTTTGTGTAATTTAATGAATACTCTTCTGAAAACATGTAATATCCATGTATAAAAAGTCCGGGACTTTATAATTTCAATTTTAATGTTAGGTATTTTATAAGTGGAACCCATGTATGTAAAGGTAAATAGGACAAATCAGAGGAAATATCACTTATAGAAATTGGGTTTCCAAAAACCATTATAGTGATTTATTAGTAATATGAAAAATGGTTAGTATCATTTATGGGGATGAAAAAAATACATAATTAAGATAGGGGAAGTTAAGTTAAATTAGTGGATAATAAATGGTTGATTAGAGTTGAATGTTTGAGTTTGGTATTACATAATATCATTTCTGAACTATAGTTATCTACACAAAACATAGCTCACATAGATATAGATTGATACTTCAGATTATTAATTTTAATTCAGTTTTGTTACGGAATTATGATAATCGAAATTAAATTGGGAATGAAAACATATACAAAGGGGAGAATGATATAACATAATTTAATCTTGAGGAGAGATTTGTAAATATAGTGTTGTCAAATCATTGTAAAAATTGTTTAGTTTTTTATAAGTGGATTATTTGTTAGGTTTACTAATGATATGTGATCTGGTTGGATTCATTAAAGTGAATTTAGTTAGCTTTTATAGGATTCAAGAAGTTATTGTTGAAGGTGTAAATATTGTGAAATAATTTTTTTAGTCCCATAATGATAGTTCTGTATTAATTTTATGTAAATTTATATTTAATATTTGATATTTATTGTTAAATACTATATTGTGATATGGATCTCAATTGAATTAATTATACAGTGATGGGTGTTATGATTTAAGACATTGAATTTAATTTTCAAACAGGGGAATGGATTTTGTGTATAATTTTTTTTAATAACATAATAAATAATTTTCATATTTATTTGAATTTAGGAAATAAATAGTTATATTCTTTATATAAAAATTCAAAAATTTAAAATCAAAACGTAAATAGTTCTATTAAACTCCTTTTTTATAATTTTATTATATTGATTTTTTGAATTATAATATATGAATTTGTGAAAATTACCTTCAATTTATAATTCATCATTAAAAAAATATCTTTTTTTGAATTTTTTATAATTTTTATAAACTATTAATTTTTAAATAAATACTCAAAATGATTATTTTTATGATTATATTTAATTTTAATGTATTTACAAATTCAAATACTTTTTTGTATTATTTTTAAAATTTAACTAATTAAATTATCTTTTAAATAATTAAATTACTATTTTGAAAATAGTTTCAAACATTAATTAGGATTAGAACATTTTAAACATTAAATGGACTTTTTGGGAAACTGTTTTTCTTTGAGTTTTTTATTAATAAAATGAAATTAAATTATGCCACTTATTAATTTTCATTAATGAAAAATGGATTCCATATTTTAAATAAGTGGGTCCAAATTTAGTAAATAATTCCCTTTATTTTTGTCAATATAAAATGTAACCATACATTAATTACCATGTTAAAGAGAAAACTACGTAAAAAAGTTAAAAATAAAATGATAGGGATAATGAAATGACCCTAAAACATGCCTTAATTTTATATGGATGATTAATCATACAAAATTACATTATATGTTATTTTTTTCATTTGGACACTATTTTTACCTTTGTAATATTAATGTTAATATAATGCCAAAAATGACACACTCTTGCATTTAATAGGATTAAAAATTTTAAAATATCTATAAACATAAGATACATTTATTATAAATTCTATTTTAGAGTATTAGTAATTTTTCTCATTGAAATTTATTTTTAATATTTGTTAAATAAATAATTACTTTAAATATTTTCGAAAAACTAATACATTTGCTTTTCAATTTTCAAAAAATAAATTAAGTGATTTTAAAAATGTTAAAAATAATATTAATTTACTAAATCATTCTGTTTTCAGATTTTTAAGGAAAAATCACATATTAGATTTGTTTTTATACATTTTATATTAATTATATTATTCTCATATTATTTTAAATGTAAAATTAAATGAATAGTTCCTACAATTACATTAATATTATTTTATAACAAATAATATTTTTTAAATGATATAAAGTTACTAAATATTATCATTGGCCATGTGGATGATATATAATTGATGGAATAAACCATGTTCCATTTATGGTCTTTTTTCTCTATTATATTAAATATATTAGGCCTGTCTGAGTTCAAAACATTCATATGACCATAATTTTCAAAATGGTTAACAATTGGTTAAAAGTAAATGATAATGGTAAAAATGTGATCCAAATTTTACAAATTTTATTTTATCAGATAATTTCAATTGAGTTTCATATTATATTCAAATTATATCAATTTTTTCTTTTTATACATCAAAATGAATTTACATTAATTTAGTATTTTAGGAAATTTGAATACTGATCATGCCCTCTCTTATAAATGGGAACCACTTATTATCATTCATTGAAAATTGAAAATCATTCTAGTTTATATAAAACATGAAAATTAAAATTCTTAAATACCTTAACGTTTCATATAATTCTTCATTAAGTAATAATACCAACCATATTTTTCTTAAGGAGTGCAGAAAATGGTGTTTCCCAAAGAAGACTTATAGTTCTTATCTGAGTGTTTTGGTTTTATTTCTTATTCCACATCCAAAAAATATTTCATAAACTTTTTTACATAGTAAATTAGGTAACTCCCATATAATGTTTTTTATTCTAATTTCATAACCAATATCCTTCTCAAAACTTTATCAAATGGGAAATGAATCCATTATTTTTTTACAACATACTACCGCCTCACGAACTGAAGGAATTCATTTTTCTTCACCACCTCTCATAGAAGGATATAATTGTGGACATATTGTATACATATAAATACAAATATATATTATTTTAGTGAATTATGTATAATTTTAGAAAGATAATATGAATCTTACTTTATTACCTTTTCATTCACTAAAAATTGGATAATACCATTTTTGTGTATGTGTGAAGTACCACCTCCACAAAGAGGTGTAATTCAATTTTAATCACCGAATTAGATGGATGATATATAAAGTGTTTTTACAGAATTTATATAATATTTATGATCATATTATAACTCTATAAATATAAAATAATACTTAAATTTTCTCTATAATAATTATTGAATAAATAATACGTTAGTCATGTGTAAGTAACTCATGTGTATGTTACTCATGAATATGTATGTCCTACGGCCTCATTGAGTGTAACATATTTCATTTATCAAAACGATATTTCATGGATGGTTTTAAATGTTCAATTGAAAAATAAAAATTATAATTATGTCATTATTATTATTCTGGAGGTGATGAAATAATAAACACTTTAACCATATAAAACCAAATAAATCCATTTTGTACATATATACCAAATATCATAAAAACATAAGCCATGAAATTATATAGTTAATTAATTTGAAATAACATGGGTTTATGTGAAATAATATAAATTTAAAACATGAAAAATGTTCTGAATAAATTAAATTATTTACACAATGTTTTCACTCTTGATGATAAGGAATGCATGAGACATGTCAGGCTTGGGGTAATAAACATTGATTTCTAAATATTATTTTTCAAATATTTGACTTCGATGTACACATTTGAAAATTATATTATGTATTATTTTTATAGAAATAAATTAATTATAAAATACTTTTTATTTCACTTATTTACATTCTTCTAGTTTTTTTCAAAAGAAATATTTTTCTGGAATATTTTGAATTTCATTAAAAAATACAAAAGTAATGTTCTTTCTAATGTATATGGTTATAATTAATTATCCCACCTCCAAAACTATTATATTTATTTTTGATTCCAATATATTATTTCATGATTTCTTCAAATAAAATACATATTTATATTTTTGGGTATTTTGGTTTTAAAAAAGTGTTTTAAAAATAATATTTTATTTTTGTATCTTAATGTGTTTTTCATAAGGGATTAAAAGTTTTTTTAAAAACGTTTTTTGATCAAAAAGTCTAAGAATAAATTATTTTATTCTTGGAATGGTACTTGATAGGTATATATGAATTTTTTTTGATATTGATATAGATTATATGACATTTTAATACCCATTATAACTCAATAAGAACCTATGAGCCCAGTATAAACTATATGAAGGGTGAGCCCCATTATAGCTATTAAATTCATTTGGTAATGTTCTATGTCTTTTTTTGAAAGAATGAGGGTGTTTCTAGAAGCTTTATCTTATATATTTAAGTAATCTAAAGTTATTTTTGACATGGGTTTAAAACATGTTATGAATTTTTTTCAATAAGATTTCTAAAAAGTTGTTTATTTCCATGTTATGTTTTTAAGGGTTTTCGTTGAGAAAAATGTATTTGTATCTTTCATATATAAATTATTTATTTCATTAAATCAATGAAAATTCAGATGAAGGTAAGTATTTCATTGGTTTTCATTTTTATTGGAGGAATATTGGATTTCTTCTTCTTTTAGGCCTTACTATGATTTTTGTTCTCATCCCATGTTTCAAAACAAATTCACAGAGTTAAAGATGTGTATTGAAAAAGAATAAGTCAAGTTAGTCATCAATAATAAACATGAAAATATATATTATTTTCTTTTAAAAAAATTATATTGTGGGAGAAATATATACTAATAAAAAGTTTCTAATTTTTTAAATTCGATTTTTATTTGTATAAGTTATGAACTACTTATCTAAAAATATATTTCTAAAAATTCCCTTAACATTTATGCCAATGAAATCATGAACTAAAACTCAGGATTAAGATATTTTTATGTTTGGGACCTTAAAGATGGTATTATAGGAAATGTTTAGAAAAATTTAGTGTTTTGGATAAATTAATATTATACCCTTAAAAGATTTACCATATAGTTATATTGAAATGATACACAATTTGAAGATAACTATGTTGCATCATCTAAAAAATGTTTTCTAAAAATGGCTTCCACAGAGGAAATAGGGAAGATGAAGTAAAATTTTATCAAGAAGAAAATATCCTTACAAAATAGCATCCTAATATTTTTTAAATGTAACTGAACAAATTTTTATATTATTGGACTAGTTAATGCATACAATAAATGGTGTTTGTAACCTTGCTAATGAGTATCTAGTTTTTTCAAATAGGAACCTATCTATAGTTGAGAATAATATGAAACAACACTATAAAATGTTTTTCAGAACATTGGCTTCTGTTTTCGTAAAAATTTGGATCTATTCCATAGAAATGAGTTCTTAATTCTTGTGGTGTTTGAAACATTAAAAGGTAAGCCTTCCCATTTATCATTTTGAAGATGAAATTGGTTGATGGTGTTCTTTGGTTATTAATACCACATAGAAAGATGATATTTATTCCATTGAATGGGAAAATTTTAACATTGTTTTCCTTGAGAAATATTTCACTAATGCTGCTCGAATCATGATGGGGAAACCATTAATGAAATTGAAACAAAAGGATGGAGATTCTAAATCAGTATATGAAGTGAATATTATTGAATGGACACATATGAACCAGATTTTATTTTTGGTCATTATAATTGGAATTTTTATATTTTTCATAGGATTGAAACCATGTTTATAAAGACCATTTTATGCATAATAATTTAAATGTTATAAGATTGGTTTGCATTTTGTTGAAAATGTCAATATGGAGTTTTTTGAAACTTATTTTCCTCAAGATGATAAGGTTAAGAAAAGATCAATGTAAAATGAAATATATAAGTGTTCAACTCAAATGTTTGGAGGTAAGACCCCAACATCTTAAAAAATAAGGTAAAAAATACAAGGAAATGTTTTATAAGATTTCTATTTACTAATGTGGTTAGTTTTTTAACAGGGATCATGACTATAAAATAATATTATAAAAAATCAGATAATTAGGTAACAAATATCTATATGATTGTGAGAGTATTTAGTTGTAATGAGTTGTTTAATTTGATATTTTGTGTCTAAATATAGTTACACATGATGGAAATAATCTGGTTTTGAAATAGAACAGTATGGAATAATAATTTTCTATTCATACATCTGATGTTGGGCCATCAAATGAAATGGTGACATGTATGTAACATGTTTATTTGTACCATTAAAATACCATGTTTTACTTTGGATCTTTAAGTTCCTTTATTTATAAAAAAATTCATTTCAATTAGTAATGTAAAAAAATTAAATTAACATATACCTTTCTTAAAAACTCCTATTTGTAATATTAAAGAAACCAATATTTATTGGAATATTCTCATTCTTATTAGTGTATTGGTCCTTCCTGCAAATGTTACTAAACTTCCCAAAATTTATTTTGATATTGTTTTCATTATAGATTGGATTTTTTGACATTATAATATAGTCTATAATTCCAATAAATATTTATTCAATGACTTATTACATTTAATGACCTACTAAGAAGAAAATATATTTCTTAGAAGTGGTAGTAATAGTCACCTAGATCATGTTGTTGAAAATAAAGTAACTATATAATTTAGTTTTTTTAGTTGCGAATGAATATTTGGGTGATTTCATAATAAATCTCATGGTATTATTCATGATTGAGAGGTTGAGTTTTTTTAATTAATACATGATGTGAATACTATTTTGAAACACCTTATCGAATAGAAAAAGTGGATATTATATAATTTAGAAATCAATTATATGAGTTTCTATATAATGGTTTCATTATTCACCACACTTGACAATTGGGTGCTCAGATTGTTTTATTAAGAATAAATATGGTTCCATGATAATTATCTTTGATTATAGAGAATTGGATATCATAACATTTATGAGCAACTACCATTTTCCTAATATCAGTGATATATTTGATTATCTCCTAGGTGTGTAGTAATTTTTTATGATATTTCTCATGTCTAGGTACCATCAGTTAAAAGTGAATGATAAAGATTTTTTGTAGATTTTTTTTCTAACAAGATATAGGAAATATAAGTTTTTATTTATTCACCTTAGGTTGTCTAATTTACCAACTTACTTATAAACATTATGAACAAGTGTTTCCATGAGTTATTGGATATGTTTATTTTCTTCACATATATTGATTATATATTATTATATTCTAAAATTCATGAGGATTATAAAATTCACATACGTATTTTTTATCAAACATTATAAAAAAATAAACTAAAAGGAAAATTATTTCTGTTTAATTTTTTGTTATAATAAATATTTTCCCTAGGAATATTGTTTCTTAGGATGAAATTGCTATTGACTATGCTAAAACTAAATTTCTTATACAGTGTAAAACACTAAGAAATGTAATATAAATTCTATGTTTTCTGGGATTTTCTTGAAACTAATGGCGGTTTATTGAAAACTATACCCTGTTTTCTAGCACACTGATTATGATAACTCAAAATGGAGTTAAATTATTCTACATGAAATAATATGATGATTGTTTTTAGGAACTAATATGATGATTTTGGATTGCTCAAAATTTTTCTTATTCCATAGAGATGGTTATTTAATCATCAATAATAATGATTCTATCAAGGAAAATTTATTTTTACAAATAAATAATGATCACGTAATTATAAATTCCTCAGACCTACTAAATCCTCATGATCTAAATTATCTACACAATATCTAGAATTAATTTCTATGTTTTTTTCATTAAACATTTTTAGTCATTATTTATATGGAGTAATGTTTGAAATATATTATTTTTATAAAATATCTAAGTATATATTTACCCACAATGAGTTAATCATTAGGAAGATAAGATTATTGTAACTAATCAATGATTATGAATACATAAATTATTACCATCCTAAAAATTAAATCAATGTTAATGATACTTTGTGTAAGAAAAAATACTACATTAATTGTGTTACATTATGAACATGACCTTTAGGTTAATGATTTGATGAATTTTGGCCTAGAAATTATGGATTCATGAACATACTAGGTTTTCCTTCAGGTTTCAATGTATTCTAGTTTGTCAGATAGATTTTATAATTTTCAAGAGGGCAACGTTGTTTCATAGGAAAAGGTTTAATATTTTTAGAAGTGTATTCTACCAGAGTTAAATACCGATAAATAATATGTTATCATATTTTTAAATATATTATATGTGCCTTGTGATTCTCAAATAAAGAGAGAATTGTTGAGTGAACCATATAGTTCCACATTTTTATTTCATCCTAAAATCAATAAAATGTACAGAGTCTATTAAGACTATTAACGGTGAGATGGAATAAAAATAGATACATTTACCTTTACTATTTAATGTTTATATTTTCAATGATTTAATGTAGATTTATTATTACAAAATGGGATAGTGTTGAATTTTCTACTAAAAGAGTGGAATTGGTAAAATATATACATGGATTTCATGGTGGGACTACCAAAGACTTCTTGAGTTAATAATGAAATTTATGTTATTATTGATCTATTATCAATGTCATTGAATTTTTCATCAAATTAAAGATAAACAAATTGTCTATCATTCTAGAATATTTAATATTTTTATTTTAATGTTACAAGAATTTCCCCACTCTATTGTTTCTAACCATGATATTGGGTTCCCTTATAATTTATGTAATGGAATTAAAAATTCAGTAGGCACTGAATTAAAATAAAAAAAATTCATTTCATCTTCAATCTTATAGAATTTAAAAGATAACAATTCTAAATTTGGAATAACTGATTCAGGATTACTTAATGGATTACAAAGTAAGTTGGTATCAACCACTTTATTTGTTTTAGTCTTCATATAATAATAGTTTTCATTCTAGTATTTAGATTTCACATTTTGTGGAATTATATTGAATGAGGTGTCCAAATCCATCGTTATGGAATGATATAAGATAATGGAAGTTGCTAAGATCATTGTTGGTAGTGGAAATGTATGAAAATGTGATGATTAGGAAGAAATATATGTGGATGTCTTAGTGGATAAAGAAAAGATACATGGATAATTAGAGAAAGTATATTTAAGTTAAAGTAGGATATCATGATTTTCTTTAAGTATCTCAATGGAAAAGTGTCATATAATTTCAAAAAAAGAAGAATCTAATTTGATGATTCATTATATTGTTTTAAAACCTTGGTAAATCTCAATCAATTTCCTACTAATTGGATTTTCCTTCGAGTTTATCTCAAGTGCACAATGTTTGTCAAGATTTAATATTAATGAAATTTCTGTCAGATTTATATCATGTTTTGATTGATGGAGAAGTTAAGTTTGATGAGAATAATTAATATATGGAAAAACCTAATTTAGATTCATGACCACCAAAATAAATATTTATAAATAAGTAATTAACCATGATAATGTTTTATATAAATCCCACAAGGCAGGAAAAGCAATAAGGGAATCTGAATATGTTATAAGGGAAAGATATCATAACTTATTAAATAAGTGTTTAATATTTTGAGGAAGTAATTTCTAAACTGTTGATGAATGTAACAAATAATGTAATAATATAATAATTTATTTTAATATTTATTAATATTCATGAAAAAGATAGTTATATTGATTATAAAAATAGTAATTAATTTATAAGAAAAAAAGGAAATGGTTTTATAAAAATATATTCGTATAATGTTTTATTTAAAAATATAATTTCAAAATTAGATAATTTTAATTTTAAATAGTGAAATTGATTTTTGAATTTATCATTTTATGATTATATTATGATGATTCTTTTATACTTTTAAAAAATAATGAATGGGGAAAAATTCATATTTTTATAAAAAGCAGTATTTTCTCATCGTGTATTTAAAAAGAAAATTTCTATTTCATATTAGTTTTAAAATTTAATTTTTCACTTTAGATTTAAAATAATATTATTAAGGTTATTTAAGTGAATTTTATACATGAATTTAGTAAAAACATTTTATACCTAAAAAGGAGTTTTTCTTAAAACCCATTTTTTAACATTATTTTTCGATTAAATTTATAATTAAATTATCCACATTTATGATTTGTATATTGAAAATTGGATTTAATATTTGAATAATTTGGTTAAATTTTGTAAATATTTTCCACCTATTTTTTTTAATATGAGTAGTATCTTTAGTATTTTTTATTACCATGCTACACGGTAAATCTAGTAATTAAAGTTGAAAATAAAATTACAAGGACTATAAAATTACCCTAAAATGACAGATTTCTATTGGATTATTATAATAATCCATAATCATCCAAAATAATATTATATTTAATTTTTATATTTTTGGAATGATTTTGGAAATTTTAATATTTAAGTAGATATAAAGCAAAAAATGTCACACAAATTGTTTTAATTACTATAATATTTGTAACATTGGGATATGTATAAGATATTTGTGACAATAAACATTATTCTAAAATCTATATAATTTTTAATCATGGAATATTTTTTATTTATTACCTAAAAATAATTAACATAAAATCTTACACGACACTATTGTAGTAGTTATTCAATTGATAGAAACCTAAATTAAATGGTATTCAAAATTTTAAAACTAATAATACATTACAGAATCATTGAGGAATTTTTTTATAGATAATAATGACATATTATAGTGGTTTTATTCATATTATTCTATTTCAATTGTTTTAATTTAAATTTAAAAATATAATAAAATGAATAATCAAAAAATTGACATTAATGTTATTATTTTATAAAGACGAAATTATTAAATTATTTTTAATTCAATAAAAATCATATAATCATTCATGGTAATGGGATATGAAATATTAAATCAACAATTGTGCGTTTATGGGTCTTTTTATCTTATAATGAATATATTAATCCCTTAATAGTAAATAACAGTTGACAACACTCTAATTGTCTAAAGGGATGAGGAATGGTTAAAACAAAAAGATAAGGGTTAAAATTTTATCCAATGTTATTAGAATATAGAATTTTAATTCATACATTTAAAATATTTTAATATTATAAATTTTTATCCCTTTTCACATTATGTTAATTTAAATGAATTTTATATTATTAAAAAATCTTGGAGTTCTCCTTCCATATCCTATAAAACAGAACAGATTCCTCAAATTTCATTACACTTCTAAATCATATGGTTTTGGAAAATACCTACCCAAATAACTTTATAACATCCCTCCCCATATTCTATATTCCTTATTTATAGTGCAATAACATCAATAGTGGTCTTATGGTGTGAAGAAAATGAGGTTGTCGGAAGAAGATGAATAGTTCTTAACATGATTTTTTTAATTATTTTTCCACATCCAGAATATTTTCTCAAAAATGATTACATAATATCACATGTATCTAAAATATATATATATATTTTATTATATTAAATTAATAACCTATATATATCTCCATGATCCATAAAATGTGAAATAAATCCATCACTCGTGTATATGGTGGACTACCACCTCGCGAACCTATGTAAATCGCCTTCCAATACCACCTCTCAAAGGTACTTATAATGATATATTTAATAAATGTATATGATATTTCTGATAAATTTATAATTCTATTAATATTCTATAAAACCTATTTTTTTTACAGTTTCATTCATTGAAAAATTATAGCATTGGTTGTCTGTACTTGTGTACTACCACCTCCATGAAGCTATTTGATTCATTTTTCATCACCAAAACCTATGGATGATATATATAATCCTATCTAAATAAATACTTTTCTACTAGTAATATTATTTTCATTTTAAAAATAAAAAATTATTCTTAATTCCTTTCAATAATAATGATTCAAAAATTGAATCGTTACTCAGGTGTGTGTACAACAAATCGCCGCAATGATTGTCACATTATCAATTTTTACTAGCTGTAATTCTAGATTTCGTTAAAAAGTATAATTCACATATATAATAAAAAATTATTCTATGAATATAAATATTTTTATGATAAAATAATCAACACTTTTACCATAGTTAGTCTACCAAAGTTATTTTTTGATATATGATATAAATATTTCCAAAACATCCGATGTGAAATTAAATTATTATATAATTTTATATAACAAGGTAATATGTAAAATAAAATTAATAACAATGTTTTAAAAGGTTTTAAAGTAATAAAATAAACAACATATTTTTTTAATCATGAATATATAAATCTCAGGGGGTGATTCAGATTCGATGTATGAGTCTTTTTTAAATTTTCTTCTTCCAACTCTTATTCTTCAATGTACATATTTTTAAAAATTATTTTTTGGATTATTTTAAATAGTCATAAAATAATTATAAAGGTAATTTCATATATATATTTTGAATTTTATTCAAATGTTTTTGAAAGAAATATTTTTGTATAGTCTATTTACATTCGTTATAAAAGACAAAAAGACTATTATTTTTAACATATATGGTGACTACAATTATTAAAACTGATGAAAAAATTATTTTATGCATGTATTAAATTATAATATTTCATGTTTTCATCAATGAATAAACATATTTTCATTTCAAATGCTATTTTGTTATTGAAAAAGGATTTTTCAAATAAGATTTTAATTTATTATGTGAATGTGTTCTGAATATGAGAATAAAAATGTTTTTCAATTTGATTATATAGAAAACCTATAAGAATAAAATTTTTTCTTCTTGATAATTATATATGGGAAACTAGTGAGATATATGTGGATTATATTATGGTTTGACCCCCATTCACTGATGCAAAAAATGATTTTTACGTCATTTGTCTAGTTTTTTCATGTAATTTTAAGCTGACATTGTGGGAGTTGATGTAAAAAATTGTATTTTTTATGTTGTTTATAGATAAACCGATGCTAAAAAAAATTATTTAAAGTTTTTTCATGTCATTTATTTATTTAATGACATGAAATATTCTTCGGTAAAGGTTTTTCTGGTCAGTTATTTAAATAACTGACATAAAAACTTTCCTACCACGTCAATTATATAAAAACAAAATTGGAAAACCCCGATCCCAACACATTTTCCACATCGGTTTCTAATTAACTAACGTTAAATATATGTTTTTTACATCGGTTATAAAAAATCCAACATGGATGAATGTTTTTATGTTTTAACGATGTTTAATAAATATGATATGTAAAAACTAATTTTTTTAATTATTTTATGAAACTATTCCTTTCCACTGTAAAGCCAGACCTGAAACAACTAATACCAGACCACAAACTAGACCATAAAAAATAATAAACAAACCAAAAACAAGAAATGCCTGTATGAAAATTACTCATTCACATTTACGATATTCAAAAATTATAATATTATTAAAAAAACCTAAATCCAACCTGTACAACTACCAAATACACTTCTATAATTTAAAAATTCGAAATTATAATATTCATTGAAAACGTAATAAAATCCAACTAATCCAATAAAATAATTTGACCATTCCACTTGTAAGTGTTTGCACTCTTGTGCACTATAAGGTTAAGGGTAATCAAATATCTGAAAATTAAAAAATAATGTATTAAACATTTATAATAAAAAAACCAATGAAATATTATTGAATAATTTTTAAGGGAATCTGAACAAGTTGAACTACATAACTGTTGTAGTTCTAATTATTTCATTCAAAAATCATAACAAATAATACATAAATTCGATGAAACCTTGTTGTTAATGAAAATTCTAGTTAAAGGTGTTTTTTAATTCAAAATATCATATTTATGTAATAAAAACTTTATTAATTATTAATGGATATTCACTATTACTTTAATATATTTGATGTTAGAAATCTTTTTCTTTATGGACCTTATAAATAAGTCCCATACACTATTAGAAATTAATGTGAATTAAATAGATTTAAAATTAATTATAATATAAAAAAAATTAAAACATACTTTTCCAACATATTCTAAAAATTTCCTCTCACATCACCAGGGATAGAGAATATCCAATAAAGTGTTTTCTCCCTTGGAAAAAACACCTAACATAAATTTTCCCCTCATATAAAAGAAAATTTAATGTTAATGGTTATTAGGTTAAAGATTAATAATAATTTTTGAGACATATGTTTTATACCTTTCCACAATACAAAATACCCAATGTCGCGTAATTATATTCTATTGAAATATTTCTACAATATAAGATAATTTTTGATTCTTATTGAATTTATTCCCCTTAGGTGAAATAAACTGTAGGCCCATCAACCTATTTAGATCAATCTACTCATTCAACTCAGGAATTTTATAAATATACCTTATACAAAAATGATAAGTGAAAATTATAAATAAATTTAATAGCGGGAAAATTTTGTGTTAAAACATACATGGAAAAAACCTAAACTCCATTGATGCTCATATTATCCCCAGTAACAACATTCGTGATATCATGTTTCAGTATCCCCATATATATTTCACATCAAAAAACATGATATTCAATTGGAAATTTATAATGACCCAGTAAAAAATTTAAATATCTTGACGTTATGTTAAGAATACTAGAATCTGAATCTGGTGTCAAATCCCTTTGTATTTGTTATTGGATATACAATATTTTTTTACCATAAATGTATTTCTATAAATAAATTTAATAATATATGAAATATCAATTGAATAAATAAAATAAATTGAAAACTAAAATAAAATATAAAATATACAAATTCCTATATGGTAATGGCTCACAGAAGTCTAGATGGGAAAACTAAGATGTGGCTGATACTTTGTCCAATTTTTGTCCCCTCATCTATAGGTAATGGTACTATAACTAATATGTATATAATAACTTATACATTGATCATATGTTTCTCTACATCTTATTTTTGATGATGTATTTTATCTACTATGTAATATAATAATCTATATGGAACTATATGGTAGTTAGGATCATCATCATACAACTCAAAATAACTAGGAAGCTGTGGAGGAAGGGTGTGGGAGTAAAATAAAAAATTGTGCCTATAGGAAATGGTGGATGAAAAATAATAGGATCAATAGGCGGAAGAGGAGGATAAATAATGGGGTGTTCTGGTGGAGGTGGTGGAGTGGGATCTTCTAGCGGAGGTGGAGAGGGAGCTACAGTCTGAAATGGTCATTGCATGTCTAGAAACATTGACTATACCGACTCTATGATCTTTTCCTCCATCATTGCATTAATATTGTGAGATTTAGCCTCAAATTATTTTTATATACCCTCCATGGAATAATAAGAATAATTTGGTGACACTTTTATTATCGATACACCCGTTGGGTATCCTCATACACGACTCAGGTGTTAGGAGTTTTCCAATGAAATAGATAAAATAGCATGCCTCCCATCAGTTTTAAACACCCACTCTGTTACCTTTTCCTCAATAGAATCATGTATGAATGATTTTAAAATTTATTTAATGATTTAAAGTATATAAATAATTGAATTCTACTAAATAAAAAAAATTAAAAACATAAAATATTATCGTCTATATCATTCCATTATTCTATAAGATATTTCCCCTTTTTTCTCATCTGACCCCCTTCAATTGTTCATGTCTATATGGAGGGGACAGAGGGGAAACATCTCCAGAGTTGGAAGTCTCACCTCTATGTTTTTTAATTTTTCATCTGTTATTTGTTATTCGAAGAAATTATACCCTCCATGAGATAAAATATATGGGTATATGTTTCTAGAATAGATATCACGATGTTTTCTCCTTGATTCCTATACATTATTAATTAAAAATCATTAAAAAGTCATTAATAAAATCATTAATATTAAATAAAATCTAAAGGATTATATTTCACATACCCAAAATTATTCTTGTCTTCTACTTTTCATAAATTGTTTCTATGTTTATACATCTATAAAATGATATATATGATATAGAATATCATGTTTCATATCCCCAAAAATGAAATCATATGTGAGGGTTGATTAAAAATACCTCCATCTAATACCATCCATCAATAAATATTTCCTCCTGGATCTAAATGTGTTAGGTATATCAAATTTCATCAAATAATGAAGAGGGAAAACATATTATACGATAAAAATTTAAATATTAGTTACACAATAGAATAAGAGCTTATGAAAATAGTATCACCTAATTGAGTTAGTGTTTTTTTTCAAAACTTATAAAATTAAAAAAGAAAATTATGACTTTTCTTTTTCCATATGTTGATAAAAAACTATTTAACTATTTTACATTAGGACCTCTTGGAAAATCATTATCACCATTTTCTAAAACTATCTTCTTGTCCAAGCTATGAGAAACTGAAAATTTTGGTAAATGTGCATTTCCACATTTACCAACCATCAAATTTTTATTTGGCTTTGTGGGAGAACATGATGTACATTGAGGACCAACAAGAGAAAAATTTGTTAGTTTCTCCCTAGAGGTATGATCTTGACACTCGTCTCTAGAATTTTTGTGTCGATTATTTGATTGATATGTCATTTTCATTCGTATAAAAGAAACAAAAATTTAGTTCACAAAATATAAAAAATTCACACATTATTATACTAATGTAAACAAAAAACGAAAAATTATGAAACAAAGAAAGTAAACTAAACCTTTACACATAATTATTTATATTTTTTATTATTAACTAAAATGCTTACAACCAAAATGATATATGTAATGTCATGTAAATTAATGAAAAAATAATCCATAATTGGTATAGGAATATTAAATATGATCTAACATAATAAATCAATTTTTTACAAAAAAATAATATTTTTTAAGATATAGATTTAAAATAATTGTCATTCAATAAAATAAATAAATATATAAGTTACATAACGATAAACACGGTAAACTAAACAAAACTAAACTAAAATAAACAAAAATTTCTTCTAATTCATTTTAATATGTTTTTTAATAAATAAAAAATACAATATAACATTTATAAAATTAATAAAAGTAAGTGAGAAATAAACATATGTTACCTATAATATTATGAATGTACTAATAGGTTGGTTTCCTAAATCCCTTCATTCGTATCATTCCTTATGGAACAAACTATGTCTACAACATGATCATCATTAAAATCTGTTAATATTTCTATGGAAGTATAGAACACACATAAATCATAATCTTCATCATATAGATGATCACCAATGTATTGTTTTTTTCCTTATAAAGAAAAAGTCCATTGAATATCAGATTGATCCGGAATAAAAAAAATTTGTTTCCCATGTGTTGCTATTATAAAAGAATCAGACATGTCTTGCAATATATTAATATTAACAAGATTCATTTCAAATTTATCATGTCTTACACTATTATTAAGGATAATCCATTTGTAGTTAAACACATGAAAATTAATTGTAATGTAATAAACCTCTTAAATTTCTTCAATGAATCCATAATATGAACTTGATGTAGAAATTTATTTTTTGTCTTTAGAACACTAAAAATGAATTCCTTCTATGAACACCAATACACCAATATTCTAAACTACTCATCGGTTTTCCTGAGCTTTCGTATTAAATTTATATCCATGAATGTCATACTAGGACCATGTTGTCATATTTAAACTTGTACCACCCATTTACCATGATCATTTCTTTGATGCATTTGATCTACCAAGCATGGTCTTGGTAATCCATGGGAAAAAATAATTCTCATTCAAAATCACCATTTCATTATTCTTTGGATGAAGTTGTTTCAACTCATTAAGATGCAATGTTATATATGGATGTGCATCATTAATGTTATTCAAGAAGTATAAATATACCTTCATCATCTGTTCCCCTACCAATGATTTGAATTTCAATCCATGAATCCCCTTTCCCCCATTATTAACTCTATCATGGTAAGATGGAGACAAACCAATGTGCTCCACCATAGAAATGTAACTCGTACAACACTCTACAACCTCCTCAGGAATATACATTTCAAGGATGGAGGCTTGAGGTCGATATGGATTCATAACATACCCCTTCAATATCTTTATAAAACTTTCAAAAGGATACATACAACATAGATATATATCTCTACAAAGCATTATTTCTTGAACCTGATGAACCATTAAATGCACCGTTATATCAAAAAAATATGCAAGAAAATACATTCCAATTGACAATGTATATAAATTTCATTGTTTTCAATAATGTTCAATGTATCCCAATCAATCACCTTAATACAAATTTAAATGAAAAAACAAAGCACCTTTATGATAGTCTTTCTAACATGGATTGGAAATATTCCACATAATGAAACTTGTATAAGTTGTTTCATTATGATGTGGAAATCATGAGTTTTTGTATATATCAACTTTAAATCCTTCAAAGAGACAATGTTTTTTACATTTTATGAATAATCATGTGGCACATTGATATCATGAAGACATTGAGAGAAGATAATTTTATCCCTCTTAGATAATTTATTAAAAACATGGATAAGAAATGTTCATCTTTCATCAGATAGAGGAACTAACTCTCAATATATATCCATTAATAGTAAGTCTTCTAGTCCATTAAACCCATATTTAGTATCTCTTTTAATATCTAACAATGTTCCAATAATACTATCATAGATATTCTTCTCCACATTCATAATATCAATGTTATGTTTCACATTATGATATATACAATATGGTATCTCAAAAACTATTGATCGTTTCTTCCAAATATTTCTATATTTACCTGATTTATTTTCCATTTCCAATGTCACATCAAGGTTTTGAACCATGTTATGATACTCATCAGTGGATAATGGTTTCAGAGAAATATCAAATTCTTATGATCCATTGAATTCCTTTATGTAATCTATTATAAGAGTGATCCATATTCAAAAAAATCAATAAACCATACTGGTTTCCTCCCATGATGAAATTGACAATATGAAGTCTTTTTTTTTTGAAAAATGGACATGCTTTATGCCCCTTAACACAATATCAATAAAAATTTCCATATGCTGGGAAGTCATTTATAGTGAACATAATCTATACATGTAGTTTACAATATTATATTTTATAAGAATCTTACTCCATAATACCATCCTCCCATAAGAGTTTCAAATCATCAATTAATTCTGATAAGAAAACATCAATATCATTTCCAGGTAAATTTGGTCTATAGATCATTAAACTCAACATGAAATATTTACGCTTTATTAAAATTTAGTAGATAAGTTGTAAATTTCCAATAAAATAGTCCATGAACTATGTGTGTTATTTAGTCTTTGATATATATTCCTTTAATCCGTAGACAACCCAAGTGTAATATTTCTAACTTCATTTCTGAATGCAATATACTACTCATCAATTTTCTTCCACTGTTGAAAATATGTAGGATGATGTATTTTTCCATCACATATCCACTAATTATTATTCCATATTAACATTTTTGAATCATGTGAATTAGAAAACAAACATTCAGATGAGGAATTATAGGAAGATACCAAAATACCATGGCATGGAACTCTATAATCTCTTAATTAGCTTATTATTTTTCTTTAAACATATATCATGGTGTCCCACATTTAAGAAACTCTGAAAGAAATCCATATTCATTCTAAAATATAACAAATTCATTCAGACATGCATGTATTTCGTTTAGAAAATTCCAAAAAAGCATCAACACCTTCCTCATATTTATCACTCATTCGATGGGCTTTTATCCTACTTCGACCCATTATTACCTATAAAAAATATCATATTTATAAATCTTGTTAAGACAATCCAATTTTATATTTACACAAAATATATCATAACATGAAAGTAACACAATTTTGAAATATAAAACAAATATATGCATATTTGAAAAATATAATTAAAAATTCTACAAAATAATGGAATATTGGGGCAAATATAAATGATAAATCATAAAAAATATACATTAAAATGATTTAAGGACTGAAATATAGTAATATCATATATTTACATGAAATATGCAATAATTTAAAAATAACACAATTTAAAAATACAAAATAGATATATATTTTTTGAAAATTATAATGATATTGTTTTTGAGAAATAAAATATAAATCCACTAAATTAAATTAATATTTACCATATTGGTTTACATGTTACATTAATAAAAAAACTAATTTTTATAGTATAGAATCCTTGAATATGAAATTAAAAAAAGAATATATGAGTTTTTACTAGTTTATCTAGTGGGATAAGTAATAAAATATATCTATATTGAATATAGATAGATATATTAATAAATAATTTTGTATACATTTATATTACAATTCAAAAATAGTAAAAAATGTAACATACTCTAAAATGTTTATCTGTTATGATAGCCATGTTTACTTCCACCATGTTTACATTGGGTTATCTAAACTACATTAATGTCTCTTTATATATTAAAGGGGACTGAAAACCGCAGTGAGTGAAATTTTATAATTTCGTAATAATATACCATCATTTTTATAGATATCTATAAATTCTAGTATATATTCCATAAGTATGTAAGTAATGATACATATAATGAAATAATATGATTATAATAAATATGATATTGTCAAATGTGAAATATCAACAACATACGGAAGAATTTCATATATATATATAAAATTAAAAAATGATCTGATCGTCTACCAAATTGATTTCGAGAACTTTCTCAATACCATCTCATAGATTAAGTCAATCTCCTCATCTAAACAGTCCAATGTAGTTCTATTTCTCATTAAAGTTCCTATAATATTTTTTACCTATATGATATTATATTATTTAAGTAGGTTGAGAGTAGAACACAATAGTGTTTTGGATCCTATAGACAATACCATTAAAGACAAGTTCACATAGACTATGACATGGTCATAATTAAATGACAATGAATAATAGTAATAAATATATAATACATAGCCATGGGTTTTACATATGATCAAAAGTGTGAAAATCATTGTTTCCTCCTTTGTATCACTAAATTCATCACATGAATAATGACTTGGCATCATATATCGATTTATAAGAATGGAAATAACAAACAGTGAAATATAAGATGAACGAAATCACAACACGAGATTTGGGGAATCTGTAAATGATAGAAATCGAAGTGTGAAAAGCTTACTTGACTATTTCATGTTGAGAAGATAGATGCACCGACGAAAAAGAAGATTAATGATGTGGTCAAAATGATTTTAGAGGCCATGAAATTGAAGAATCCATGGTAGGGTATCCACATGAGAGTGATTGAGTCACCATCTCTAGAATGAAAAATAGTAGAATTACTCAAAATGGGATTTCAAAAAAAAAATGAGTTATCACGTTTTTTATTTATTAACTGACATGATAAAGAGTTTCTTGTTTTTTTACATTGGATATAATATAACTGATGAGATAAACCCATTTTTTACATTCGTTATATTATTACTGACGTAAAAAATATGCTTTATCACATTGGTTATTTTACAAGAGACAAGATAATGTGATATACATGATTTATCATGTTGTTTATTATATAACTAACATGATAAATCATGATATTAAATTTATTATGTCTGTTATAATATAATTTCAATGATTAATCTATTTTTATGGTATTACTCTTTGGTTATTTATAATCTATGTAATAAATGTTGATGTGGTAAATACTTTTTGTACTAGTGATTATATCTCCTGAAAAATATGTGATCCCAATATAGATAATAAAAATGGGGACCCCTGTTATATATTTCTAATATATTGGATAATGTTAGTTGTATTTTGTAGAAATGTGGATGGAGTTAACAAAGGGTTTCTTCTATGGATTAATTAGGCTCCAGTTATTTCAAACTTGGGTTTAAAATGGGTTCTGAATAACATCCTCTAATTTTCATAAAAGGGGTTTTATTAGAATTATAAGGGTTTTAATGGTTTTATATTACCAAAAAATGTGTGTTTGTTTTCATTTATAAATTATTTATTTCATTTTCATCAATTAAAAATGAAATAATGGTAGACATTTCAAGAGTTTCAATTTTTCCCTAGACTAACAGATTTCTTATTTTTATTTCCCGTGAAGAGATTTTAGTTCTCATCCCATAATTTTAAAATAACATTAACATGGTTTGAGTATGGTTTAGGAGAATAATTTTTTTATTATTTATATCATGAATAATTTTCATGAAAATAAATCGTTTCTTATGTTAATTTTTTTTATAATATAGGGAAAAATAGAAACTGATCATAAGTGTATACATTGTAAAATATTGTTTTTCTATGTATGAGTTATGATGTTATTCTATAAAACTATAAACCATAAAAGATAAAAAAATATGATAAAATTATTTCATGACATAAAACTCAGTTTAATGTTATGTTTAAAGATGGGACCATAAATTTTATCTAAAAATATGTTACACTAATATTATGGTGTACTACACCATAATTCATTGTAAGGTGGAATTATAGTTTGTTGCTTATCATTATTCATTGAAACACATGCAATAATTTGTTGTAGTAATATTTTTAAGGATTACAGGTTGATATTTCAAAAATTTTGTTGTGCCATAATGTGTTAGGAAGTAATTATTTTAAGATATTCACCACAAGCATTTAAAATTTTCAAATTAAAATCTGTCAGGATTTTTAGGAGGACCCAATAATATTAATACGTTATTATATAACATAAAAAGTTATTTCATAATTTAGAATATATCATAAAATCTAGGAATTTGAATATTTTAAAAGTTATAAATTTATATTGTAGGACATTCACATTTTTAATTCAAATATCATGGTTTTTTAGAATCCAATGATGGAGAATAAAATAGCATTTTTTGAAGGATACATTTTTTATAAAATATTAAGAAGTTATATTAGGTAGATTATGATGTAAAAAAATTAATGCAAAAAAATACCATAAAAACATCTAGTGATTTTGAGGCTTTTTATGAGAAACATGAATGAATATTTTTATTTGATAATAAAAATGGAATTTAAAATAAAATATTTTTATAATGTCTTATTAAATATTTTTTAAAAAATTAATTCATAAAATCATGTTTATAGATAATTCATGTAACTACCTATTGATAAAACATGTCTATGGGATGAAGGATCATGTAACCCTTGGATTGGTAGTTATAAATATCTAAATATTGTTATAACATGTAGTGCATAATTATTTTCTTGGTATATCAACACATCCTTAGTATATACTTTTGAATGTGTCCTTTTTGGGGGTACCAATTAAAATACATATTTTATCACATTTTAATTTTATTTTTGTAAGTTTTAGGTGTTTTATTGGTGTTTATCAGTTTATGTGGTTCTTGAAAATATGCAAACAAGATCAGTTCCCTGTGAAAATAAATTAACACCATAATTCACCACCCCTCTTATGGTTTTTTCGTAAATGTGGTCAAAACATTTTAAATTTGAAATTACAGTGAGTGATTAGTGTCACTAAATGATCAAATATTAAGAAAACATTAAAGAAACTTAATTGAAAACATATTAAGAGGTTATTCAGGGTTTGTAATTCTATTTCAATAGAAGTGAATTCACTTTCCAAGATATCCTTATTTTAAAAACTCAATGTTTAAATCTTTTAATGGGTTTAATGGTTTGTATAAAAATTGTAACAAACATAAACCAATACAAGAATCAACTTAATCAATTATTTTCAAAATTATATATCACCTAAAATAAGACAACAATTAGTGGGGGTCATCTCTTAACACATTATGAAACCAAATTAAAAAACATTCACCCAAAAACATTATATAGGACTTTAATACATATAAATTCACAAAAAATAGATACAAAATAATACATTTAATACTACATATCTCTTAAAAGTCCTAACATAATTTATTTCTACTATGGTTTTGAATTACTAAAACAATTACAAAAAGTATTAATTCCACCAAATATGGATTCACCTTTATCCAAAATAGTCTATAGAGAATTTCTATACTAACTCCTTTGTAGAAACATGGATCCAAAAACATCTTAACCGAAAACCATGAAATATAAATTAAAATGAATATAAAATACCAATATAAATAATACATTTCAGATTTCATTTTTTAAAACACATTCTATTACAAGTGGGTCATAATATTAACAGAGTATTTTTAAATGAATTTTATCCGTTATGTTTCCAAATAAATAATATCCCAATGATTTGGTTGGTTGTGTAAATAATAAATTTTTTAGTGCATATATTTTATGGTCATTATTAATTGTGTTTTTGAAAACTATATAACAAAGAAATATGGGACTATGGGAGGGAACAAAATAACAAAAAAAATTCTAATATGGTTTGTAAAATATTATATGATTATGTAGTTTTTCATCAAGGGATTCAATATAGTTATGATATGTTTGATGCATAGACATGGTTGATCATTTATCACTTGTGTTCCCTCCATTTACCTAATTTGTCATTTATCTTCTTAGAAAATAATATTTTGAAGAAAAAAAATGTTCTAAATACCCAAAAATACATCTTTTAGAAATGATGATAATTATTAAAAATTTAATCACAATGTTATTTCATATTAAATTGATTGATGACTGTGATTTTTTATGACATTTTTTTAGTGGATTTTAAACTATACAGATGGATAATAAATGGAAATTATAATCTGGGTTGGTTAAATATGATAATTTTTTTACAAATTAACATGTTAATAATTTTATCCAAGATATTCTTTTTTAGAATAATATTCTAAACCCATTATCAATAATGTTAAAATATTATGAGGATGATAATGTGAATATTTTAATTATTTAAATACTACATGGTATTAGATGAAATTGTGGTGAGTTTCATTAAATTGATTATATGAAAAAACAAATTGTTTATTATCATTCTCATTTAATAGATTCCAAAAAAGAATTTATATTGTACCCCAAAAAAATTCTTTTTGCGGTGTTATGTTTCTTTCCAATAATGGAATATATTCCTCACAAATTTAATTCAAATAGAAATGACTACAAATAGATATTTGAAAACGTTTCTCAGATGTAATAGGTATTTTGAAATGTACTAAAAAGTGAACATAGTTTAAAATAGATAAGAAAAACCATGATATAGTCTTGATAGGAAAAAAATATGTACAAATTTTTATTATTTTCAATATATAAATTTAACATGGCTAGAATAGTAAACAATGTTAATTATAAATAATTTCACATCAAAATCTTCATGATTAACATACAGACCAAATATAAAAAATTTATTATGCTCATTTTCATAATCCAAATCCCATTGAATCTTAAAAAAATTATAAAAATACACTAGATACTAATTTTTTTAATTAACAGTGTGATTATAAATAGGTGATTCAATATTGAAGTGGGTGGTTTTATTGTGTATTTAAAGAGTGGTATTTATTAAGTCATATCTTAAAATGGGTTTTAATGGTACTCTCAATTTATAGTGATGTAGAAATTATGTTTATTTAACAATCCATAGTATTTAAGGGTACCCAAATGATCACTAAAACATAAAAAGTATAGTTTTTTTAAGGTGAGTTTGTTAGTGATCTATCTATAGGTGAGAATAACATGCATTGGGACCACTAGCCAAGAAGATCATATGGAATTTATGGAAGAGGATAAAATACCAAAATATGGATTTAATTTAACATGGACTTAAGTTGAAAAATGGAAAAATTATCATTTATTATAGTAGACATGCAAGAAAATTTGTGAGTCAACTATTGGTTTAGGAATAATAGTATTTCTTTTATATTTAATGTAATTTCAACTATATATCATAATTATATATATATATTAATTATATAATGATTATATATTTAATAATTACTTTTATTTTTTTATTTACTAATCCTAAATAAAATGTGTTTATTATTTGTATTAAATTACCTGTAATGTTACCCATAAATGTTGGTTGACCAATGAATGATCTTGTCAAAATGTTGACAAGAACTGTCTCATTTTTAGCATGTAATAAATTAAGGGCTAAATATAAATGGTAATTTTAGGACTGATCTGTCCAACATTGTACACTCCATCACAATGAACACATTAAGCTCGCCTTCATATCCATGTTTTATTTATATGATTTTTTTAAGTAGGATAATTTTTCTCTAAAAATGCCATATATATTTAAATTTAAATTATTTTTATATAAATATATTCTATTGAGGGTTTCATGTATTAATATAAATATTCTCATTATGTGACACATATGTGATTGGATGGGGTCTGATTCATGTATTTTTTTAGTGAGAACATCTCTGTAAAATATATTTTTGACATTAATAATGAAGAATATTAAAAAAATATGGATAAGTATTTATTCCATTTATGGGAATATTTTTTTTATTTTTAGAACTAATAACTCATTGTTTATAACTATTATAGAGTGATTAATTTATTATATTTTTTTAAATTAATTATATTTTCATTTACATGGATCCATATAATCCTAAATTGGTTTTATTAAATAGAATATACATGAACTCTAGTATATGGAAGTCCTGTTAGGGAAGTTGTCGGTTAATGTTATAGATTTTCATTGATTTTATTGGATATCTCTCATCATGGATTGTTATGTTGTTTCTATCCTTATGAAAAAACTCACCCAAAAAAATTGGTAATGTAATGAAATTCAAGTGAATCCCCGTTAAGATATAATGGTGGCTCATAGATCATTATTTCAATTAAATTATAGTATCCCTTAATAATGATTTTTAATAAAAAAGTGTAATAAAATGTCTTTATTTTTTATACGAATAAAGTGCAATTAATTTTTATAGATTACTCTAAGGGGGAATCATAAATTGAACAAGGTTTTGGAGTGGTTATTGAATTTATTTTTCATCCAATGGTGAGTCCATTTTATTATAATGGTAGCACCCATTCAAGTATATTATCCAACACCAAGGAATTATGTTTGATGATTTTATGGATATGTATGAAAATTTAAGATTATATATTTTCCATTATATCAAACCTGATCATATAAGTTCCTAGAACAAACACATTAGTGAATAGGTAAGTCCCCTAGATGATGAAACTTTTCTTGATTACGTGTGTGCAATAACATGTGGGAAGTTCTGTGTACCATACCACATAGGATATTTTCCTCCACAAAAAATCATTTAATAAACTGGTAAACGTGTTCCCCTTATAATGGGAACCCCACTCCATCCCACTTTCCAATGTGGGAGTCAAAAATTATATCACTTTTAAAAATTAAGGATAAACTAATTATTAGTTTATTTTTAACTCAAAAATCAATTGACACCCAAATATTTTAAAATTTTAAAAATTATTGGGCTTATAGATAAAATACTATATAACCATAGAAAATTATCCACCAAAATATATTGGGTAGAGAAAATTCTTTTAGAAACAATTACTATATTTTTTAGAACATAGAAATTAAAAAAACCTTATGAACCTACACTAAAATACCCAACCTCTATACTAACATAAAAAAGAACAATAAAAATAAAATATTCAAAGAAATGAACATGACTAATGAAATGGTTGTATACGATTCACATGTGAATCATAATCCATGAGGGGGACAATACATTGCTTTTTTTAATTTTGAAAAAGATGATGAAAACATTTATGTTATTGTCAAAAAAATTATCAATCCCATTATTAAATAGTAGGATATAGTCATTAATTTTTCCACCACTACCTTTTGATCTTAATTAGATGAAGTCCACCTAATATTATCTCCATAGCTGATCCCTCTATTTATTCTCACACTTACACTACATCAGCTTCTTTATCCAATGTGTAGTGTTCACTTCCAGATACATCATGTAATTCTCACAAGACATCCAATGATTATTTTTAGGGTCCACACTTTCTCCCCCCATGTATAGAAAAATGTATTTCATTTCTTTATCAGAATGGATATTATGAATTTGAATTCTTGTTTCCTATATTTTCTACTAGAATTGTGTTATTGTGAGAACATGTGGTTTTATCTTTTGACTATCATCATGTATATATACCATCAAATAAATTAAATTATTCAATTTATAAATATTCCACTATAACTCCACCATTTAATTTATTCATAAAATGATAGGATTCCAAATTTTTTATATCTAGACATAATAGAAATGTATCATGAAAAAAAATCATAACAAATAATAAATATAATAGATTTGATAATAATTCAAAGGCATTATAATTAAGTCTCTATTAGTGTTAATATATATCATTTCACTCATAAATTATCTAATACATATGTCTGGTTCCCCCACTATGATTTTAAACATCCTACCCCAACCTAGGTTCAAAACCTCCTTATAAAATCTCAAAATATGACTTTTATCAATATATATTTCCAAATCTAGTTTCCACCTATTTTATTTAGATCCATCACTCACTCCTACAACATCTTCTAAAGGATGTGATACTTAAACTGTATATGATTCACCCTATAATGGGATATTGTATTTATTTCTAATTTAATAACACTTTTTAAATTAAAAAATATTATCAAATCATCTTTCCTCGGACAAAGATCCTTTAATAACCCTTTTATGAAAATAAAATACCTCCATACTTTAGATAATGTAATATACTCTACTTTTGTTTTTGATAGTAAAACTACTGATTGAATCTTCGATATCCAAATAAATACCATTCCACCAAAATTGATATTATATCTACGTTAAATTAATTATTTTCACATACTTGATTAGTTTATGGGGAAACTATTTTACATCTTTGAGGAAATTAATAAATTGATCTTGTCCAAATTTCAAATGTTATGTAAAAAATTTAAAAATATACATATGTATTAAAATAAAGAAATCCATGAATTCCACTTATAAAATTGTACCATTGATCCACATATTTGATTATATGTTTTAGAAAATCATGTTATAGAATGCTAATGTCTTGTTTGAAAACAAACATAGATACCTGGCATCGAGATATTCCATATGTCTTTAGATATATATGATATATCACATATGATGACATTTGTATTTCATAAAATATATCATAAGTAAAACTAGGGAATATAAAAATCTTTTTGTATTGGATATCATTTATTATTACATAGATATATGGAATAACTATATTAATCTATATCAACTTGTATAATATTTTATTATTTCAAATCTTATGATATATACTAATCATATTCTATAATTAACAAACTATGTTGAACATTATGTGTTTTTGTTTAAATATTCACCATCATCGTATTTTATTAATTATTCTATTTCATTTGAAGAATCATTATAGATAATTTTATGTAAAGATTAGGAGTTAAATAAATTCATAGTTAGTTGAATGGTTATACAGTATTTGTAAATACATGAATACTCAAATATTAACAAAATTTTTTAAAAATAAATGGAGTATTGGGGAGTATCTCTATGGTTGGTATAATTTTGTGGAAGGTTATAGAAATGTTTTCCAATCGTGTTCGAAATTATTGGTCAATTTTCCCTAGTTATTTCTATCTTTTTCGACTTCTTAATTTACTACTAGAGGCACTAGAATTTGGTTAATGTAAAAAAAATCTCACCCATTTTTTTAAGCATCAACACATTAATTGCAAATTATGATCTATTCCTTTATATAGTTTGTAGTGACCTTCATCGAACATCTTTTTTATATATAGGTTGATTTATCTTCTATGGCTAGAGATACATTTAATTTTTTGTACTATTTACATGGTTAATGATTTAATTAAAATATATAATACAGTAGGGTTTATAAATATCTTCTTCCACATAAATAACAATTATATGATCCTATGAAACCTATTAGTGGTAAAAAAATCTATTATATTATTATATGATTCTTGAAAAATTTTAATTATTTATAAATGTTATTATATTTTGAATCATTACATACGATATTGTTTTTGAACCTAAAAATGCTTTGAGATATGAGATATTTTTTTGGGGTAGGATAACACTGTTAACAAATATTATATCATTACATGTAGTATATATTAAGTTATTATTTTTTGAGGTCTCATAATAAATGATATGTCTAAACATAACATTTCATTATGACGACATATATTTTTTGGTTTTTTCAAATTGTTTCCTCGTATCAAGAATACGATAACAAACATAACATTAAAGACTATAAATAAAACTAAAGGTTCATATCACTTGCCAAATTTTTCTTATTACAATATATGATATTGGAATTATATTTAATCATGACTTACAACCTAATGTATGCCATTATGTATGATATAGGATAAAATTATCAATTTTCTATTTTGTAAATTATTGATTGGTTTGTATATTTAATAAATTATATATAAATTATTCAAAAATGTATTATGTTATACATTTTTTATTTATATATATTTTTAAATTAACTAATTACGAAATATTTATAATTAGTTGTCACTTTTTATATTAATTAATTAATAAATAAATGAACTCAATATTAATTTATAATATTGAATACTTTTTGTTAGTATAACATGACATGTAACATTGATTTATATTTTTTATATAGAAATTATAAGGTACTTCATAAAATATATATAATATAAAAATTTTGGAAAAATAGAAAAGAATTAATTTTTAATGATGAATGGTTTATAATCATTAATTTTAATTATTACCATTAAATTAAATATTTGAATAATTATTTATATAATACCAAAATTATATTTAGTAATTAATATGATCATGGTTAAGGTAATATTAAATATATTATAATTTATCATATGGAATGTTTACATATTATATTAATTTTTTTATAAAACAATGAATTCATTTTTAGTAGAAAATTTGTTTTGTGAAAAACCAACATCTTTATCCTTGGAATGCGTACCCAAGATGCCATCCACAAGACCTCATGGTCAATCCCAATCCTCTCCCAGGTTGCAAAAAGGTACCAAGGAATTTAAAAATATATATTTGGAAATTTTCTCCATTAATTCATAGTAAATAATCAACATATCCCCTATCAAGAATCTAACATAACATGTCCATCAGTTAGACAAACATAAAAAAATAATCCGACATAGATTAATAAAAATGGTAAATGAGTAAAAATAATGAAAACATTAGTCCAACTCACCTTTAATAACTTGTGATGACATTCAAAAATGTATAAATTATGAGTAACAATCGATAAACATACTAAAAAAGAAAATATCTTCATATATGTCGACACACAACCATCCCTAAATGGAAAAGGCCGAAACATACAACCTGAATACATTCATAGAACCAATGGTCTCTCTCTAAAACCACCCACAACATTAGTGACCTATGAGATAGTTCAACTACTTTTAAATAATGGAATCCAACTAGAGGAAGATCCTAAAACCTATATACAATATAAAAGTATCAAACACACATATGAATTTATATGAAGGGAGTGAGAAAACATGCCTAGTAGGATATCAACAATGATTCATTTCAATTCCATTAATTCATAAATTTAAAAATAATGGGTTGAAATAAAATATTAAATAAGAGTTGAATACCTAAATAATGATCCCTATAAAACCAACGACATGGATTAAAAAAATACTTTAATCTATATATAGACCTTAAAATCATAAAAGGGGGGATCATATTTTTATAAAATAAAATAATAAATTCATTCCTTTTTTTACATGGAAATAAATTCCAAAAATCACTATATAAAAATAAATACAAAATTACACACATAGATAAAAAATATGGATCACTCAACTAGGAACCATCATGTCAGAATAATCATATATATAGGAGAGAACAAGGAATGGTTCTATAGAAATCACACAATCATAGGGGAGACAAAAATATTGAAAATGAAACCACAATGATGTCCCACTTGACGATAAGTGTTTCATGGGATAGAACCTAGACTCTAAGATAAATGATATTAGTCCAGGATTATAGATTAATAGGGACACTAGAAGAATACTAAAAAATGTACCATTTATTACTTTCTCTAGGAAGATTCATGAATAATACCAATAGAAAAAACAAGAAGGGAATAACTCTACATATTAACTTTCCATCTTTCTCAGAATAGACTATTGAAACGCATATCTAAAACACCTATTGAATTCAAAAAAAATCATGATTTAAAAAATATGGATGTGAGAAAATAAACAATCAGTAACCACAATAATTAAACCACAAACATTAAATATCACCTCACCTCAACCTATGTTGAAAACAATATCCCCTTTATTCAAAATATTGAGACCAAACTATCATGAAACATGTATTAAAGTGAATGAAAATAGTAAAAAGAAGAACTATTACGGTTTCATAACCTATAGATTCTTTGAACGTTCTAAAAATCCTATTTAAAGAAAACTAGATTGGATGCTGAGTCAACATTTATTTTATAAATTATTGTTTCAAACATCCTTTATAAATCCAAAAACCAATTTTTATAAATTCAAAAGGTCAAATAAATATTTCATTTTATTAAAAACCTATACAATTAAAATTAACATCATTTTCTATAAAAATAATTTAATGAATAATCATATGTAATTTTATAAAAATCTGGAATAAAAAATATTGATTTCTCAAAATACAACCTAAATTCATTTGAATGTTCCCTTTAAACCAAGATGAAATTATAAATAAAAAATTTATTAATCATCTATAATGTAATAAATATTATTATAATAATTTTAGATGAATTTATAAATCTTGATAATGTTATGAATCAAAAAAGTAAAGGAATGACATTGTAGAACCTACCACAAACTCGTTGTAAACACATCACCTTCTATGGAGGATGAAAACATGGGAATGCAATCAAACTATAGAGGAACTAAAACCCAAATCCGAAGGTTAGAACTATCAAAAACTGTAACTACCACTTCTACATAAAATTAGGGTTTTATAAGAGAATAGTCATTGGAAAAATAGGGGACAATGTAATGAGAATAAAATGAAGGAATAGTGAAGGATTTAACTGGAGGGAGTGGCATGAAACAAGTTGAGTAAATCATAATCCCAAAATAATGTATGAGAAAGATCTTACATGATCTTACCAAGATTAGGACTCGTGAAATGAGTTTATTAGAGGGTAATTGATGTTAAATATATAATGGGTTATTTTATTGACATCACTTTTAACTTTTTTTAGCATGAAACATGGTTTGGCCTCACGAATTATCAGAACTCGGGAAAACCCTGTCGGTCACACCAATGGGAAAAAATGGGTCTTATGGTTTCCTGGATAGATAAAGATTTCTTCAAAAACTATTACCAAACCCAGAAAAACCACACAGTTAAATTGAAAATCTCCTATGCATAGCTTTTTCCAGGTTATCCATAACCAAGAGCTAACTATGTACCACCCATAAACATTTAAATTTTACAAAATTAAAACCAAAAACACTAGGAAACCCTTGATTACATAAAATTGTATAAAATAATATTATATTACATGAAATAATATATAACATTAAATTATGGGTGTTACAATTTTCCCACTATGCTACTTTCTTCCCTATTAAAATAATTGGCCAAGTAGTATGAAGAAAAAAAAGAATGGTTTTGCTATCCGAATTCAAGGGGTGAGTGAGTTAAAAAGAATACTGAAAAGAGGTCAAATGATGAAAAATTACTACCAGGATCCATTATCAAAATAAACCAAAAAAATATCCAAAATAAACCTAACTAGTAACTTGAAAATTCCACAACCACTCGAGGAATAAAAAACATATATCATCTACCTTGGACCCCTAAGAGGAAATGATACCTATATCAGGTCTCCCCACTATTTACGATACTTCTAAACTATGAAATGATGAAATTTGAAGCCAGAAATTTTAAAACCACCATCCAAGAGAGAAATCATATCCATAATAAGCCACTATGATAATTTACAAGGAACCAATCAAAATCTAATGAATGAACAATATAATCATCACAAAAATGGATCCATCAATGCTCCCAAATCATATTCTACAAATGTCGAAGAGTCATAATCAACCACAACTGAGTGATATGGGATCTAATAGTAGGTTTCAACATAAGTGGGTAACCTATAATTTGTATACAGAAACATTTCTATGTGAAAAAATCAAACCAAATAAAACCAAACACTATCTTGGCCACACCAAGTAATGGATTTATCCACACCCCAGTCACCCAATCACACTACCAAAGTTTAATCCCATATATCTACTTTTGATAACCAAATTTCATAACTAGTACATAATACACATAATATTCATGGAACAATATTACACAATAATGTAGGAGAACAACAACAACATGGCCAATATCCTATGACATGATATCAAATTTCCCAATAGATCTCCATTAAGCGGTTGAATAGTAACCCAATGGTAAAACCCAAAAAAAAATTACTAGGAAGGCATTGATGAATCCATATAAATAATACATAAATCGTATAAAATAATACATATAACCTAATTTACAATGATTTTTTTAGATAATCTATCCTAATCCACTATCATAAATATCCCAAATGAACACAATGGTGGCTAGTAATTCTGCAAAAAAATATTGGATAAAAATTCATGAGAGTCCTAACATGGAAGCACATGATAGGCCCTATCTTCTAATGGGAATCATCGAGATCTGGAAAAGGATGACCCTTTTTATCTAAAACTTATATTTGTATTACACCCTACTTCTTCTAAAACCTAGGTGGCCTACCCTCATTTCCATCAGTTGAAATTGAGGCTTAACCCACCAAATTTTTCCTGATTGGTGATATTTAAACAAAATAGAAACTTAATCCACCTCCATTATTGTTTTCAGCATAATCTAAGAAAACATGTTCCAATATCTTATAAATAATCACCTCAGAAAAACGTTGTTTTCTCTATATCATTGTTGACTATCTCAAAAGACTTGATGGCCTTCTCTGAGAAGAAATCCACATAATCCCTCAATGACATACTATTTAGATTAAAAATCTCAAATTATGAACTTACATCAATATTTTAAACTCTATATTATCCTGAATAAACCCAGAGAAACATAGAAAGAACATTGATGATGAAAAAAGGAGACCAAGAGAGAGACCAAGAAACAAAAAATCGTATCTTTTATTTTGATCTATTCAATGCATAAAAAGATTTTAGAACTCATGGAATCAATTCCAAGAAAAGATTATTCGTCAGGTGGGTCACCCCATTGAAAAAAGATACTATTTCTTCCCTTTCTATTCTGGGTGGCATACTATCAATAATTTAGGATAAAATTTATTAAATTCATCCCTCGTAGTTTGAAAAAACATTCCAATTACATGTTATGGTAAAACTCTAAAAATATAAACCACTAAATAGGTAACAACTTCCAGACATTTGAAAAACGCCATTTTTTCAAAACAATTGACAACAATTGATATTTTGAAAACTCGGCTTCATCTTAAATCCAAATAAACATATTTTATAATTTCATCACTTTGAGAAGAATTTGAAAATTAAATATCCACATTTCAATGATTTTAGGTAAAATCCCACTTCCATTATAATATCAAATGGAATGAAATATATTATTTTTTTCACCACATTAAATGATTACATAATTTAATAGATTCCTATTAATTTTTTTTATAAATTCCATAATTTATTGAACCACATTATAAAACATATCATGTGAAGAAATGGGTTTATTTTTACCCAACATACCCAAATCAAATTTTGAAATCAAACATTTCATGAAACCAACCATTGAACCAAAAATAATCCTTTGGACCACTTAAAATAAAAAAATTAGAAATCATCAAAAAATCCTACTAAAAAAAATTCAAAATAGCATAAAAACTTCTTCAAAAAATAAAACACATCACCAAACCCATTTTTAATTCCAATCATTAATATGAGATTTCACATTTGGATAAATATGGGGATCAAAATATTTTTAAAAAAATAATACAAGACAAATAAGAAAATGCTTATGGGTCTAGTGGAGTCCCTTGATCCAAACATATGGTCCCTAGTGAGTTGGAAATATCATGAGAGTCTATTGGGAAATTAATAATTCCCCCTACTATATCACATATCTCAAAAACATCCTAAAATAACAAGCATATCTTAACAAGATTACAAATATTATTTCTCATATCAAACCACATCCAACCAATCCAAAACAGAATCAAATGTTTGGAATCAATCTTAAAGAGCCCATGTAAACTCTATGTTAGTTTTAGAGAAGAGTTAGTTATGATCTTACACCAAACCCTCTTCCTATGTATAACAACAATAACTCCAAAACACTACGAGACCCCCCAAATTGTAAAAGTGTATTCTCTACTATAATTTTTTAATGAAAAAAATATATTTACTCATAGATTGAGCTCTGGTTCGGCCCACCACATGGCCCTAGGGGCGTTCTCAATTCCCTTGGAACTGGTTATAGGTTCCATAGAATAACATATATATCAATGGAATGGATTAACCCTCAATAAAATGTTAACACACATTACATCCCCTCTTAAAAATTTGTCATGAAACATCCTTAGTTTGGATGACTATTAATAAATAAGCAAATTGTAGTGGAAATATAAATAATTAAAATGTGTCATAACTAATTTGAGAAGTAGTCGAACAAATTATTATTAATAAGCTATCACATTACAAATATATTTAATGACTAACAATAGATAAAATAAATTCAAAATAAAATAGGTATTAGTGGGCTAATATATGATCATCCTATAATGGAAATAAAACCAAAAAAATACCAATGGAAATCCAATTTTCAATAATTATTTTCTCTCCTAGTAAAACCCTTCAATTAGTGGCCAAAGAGGACAATTAACTAGTTAGAAAAAATGTTATCAAAGTTGGAGAAAAAACATGCAACCTATATGTAATATAAAAGATACATATAGACAAACTAATGTATATGAGGTGTGTAATAAAATAGTCACATTAGGATATCACTAAAGAGTCTATGAAAATATTTTCACTATGAAATTAAAAAAATCCTTGTTTGAAATACAATAGAAAATAAGAGAACATTATTTTTAAGAAAACATTATAATGAAAACAAACCTTGTGATTTTGAATAAAAATTATCCATAATCTTTGAAAAAATATTATTTGACTAAAACAATGACATATGACTTTTAATAAAGTGAATTAAAATCATTTTCCTTTCTAATTTGAAATATAGACTTAAAAACAACACCATTAAAAACCATGTTAATTCCACAAACATAGATACAAAATATACACCACTCTACCAAGAACTATAAAGTCATTATAAACTTACATATAATATAGATTATGTCACTATCCATCTAAAGATGATAAAAATAGGGTAAATATATAAATAGAAAACACAATTCTAATGGAGTACCACCTATCATGAATTATATCATGGGTTACACCTTGGGATCTTACAAGAATGAATCTGGACCAATTTATAAGATTCACTGAGCCATTTAATTCAAAAAATATATTTTCATTCTGGAACTACCATTGATAAGTGTCAGGGGCCTATCAGTAACATCCCCTTATAGGGAACAACTATTCTTGGTAATTAACTAGATTATACAAACTGGAGTTATGAAACTCTAAAATTTGACTCTCTATAGATACTGAATGTTTCTACTATTTCATCAATGTGTATGTGATAATGCAACCAAACCATGAACACATCAATTAAAATAAAATATTAAAGATCTCTCTACCCTTAACTCCCTCACATACAATATCACATTAATTCTACATCCAATTGTTACATGAATATTTACCACCAATGAAAAGGAATTCAAACAAAACAAAACGATTCCAACAAGGGTTAATAGTACATAGCCACTCTAAATTTGTCAAATGGTCAATTTTAATGAAGTGTTTTTGAGATTTTGAGTCACACATTATTTTATAATGTTTCATTTCAAACATCCGTTGAAAATCTAACAACATGTTTTATCCAAATTAGCTATTTAAAACCAGATTCTCTTTTTTTAACAAAAAATCAATAGATTATATTCTTATTACCTCAAAATAATTTTAAGAGGCCTCCTTGAAATGGTTATAAATATGTATCATGAAGAACATTAACTCCTTAAACAATAAGTGCTATTCCTTTGAAAATTCAATATATTCCCTGTGATAAGTCCCTAAAAAACTATAAAAATCATATTTAACTTCATACATATCATTATAATAATTTAAATTGAATTTATAATTTTTTATATTTTTATGAACAAAAATATAAAAGAATTTAATTAATTAACCTACCATAAACTAGATGGTAACTCATTTCCTTTGATGGTTGATGATAACTTAGGAAATAATGAATCATTTCAAATAAAAAAACAAAATCCCCTATTTAAAAACAACAACAATATTTGATACCACATTCATATTGATTTCATATTTTAGTGGTGATGAATTTTGTTTAAAAATAGTAGGAATTGAAGGAGAATTGAATTAAGGAAGAGAGAGTTAATTACCATGAAGAGTTTTGTTAAAATGTGATGAGGATATCATGATACTAAGACGGTGTAATAGGATGATCTCCCTTGAGATTACCATGTGTCAGAAACATGAAAAGGGGAAAGATATGGGGTATAGTCCCACAAAATGAAGGTTTATTTTAGTAAAACATCTTTTAAGTGGTTCTATGCAAGCCACACGGTCTACCAGAATGTGTTCCAATTTTACAATTCATCCTTAAGGGAGAAAATGGATAACACTGTATCTAGGGGATATATACATGGTTAGAAAATACATGATCAATCCATGTAAAATTCACATTAAAATTAATAACCCCATATAAAATTTTCTCTCATACTTATCCAAAATAATGAGCTATCCTCACACCACCAAGAAGCATTCTTAATTAATGAAATTTTGGCCAAAAACTCAAGGGAACTCATAATGACTCAAAACAATACAAAATAATATAAAATAATAGGCAATAATAACATGTTTCTGTTATAGACAATATATTAATTAAATAACATATATCTTAATTAATTTCATATAGAATAATAATATGAAGCAGTTTAAATATAGATAAATATAATAAGTAAATATATTTATATTTATTTATTCAATATTTATAATATTAATTAAATCATAAAGTTGTTATAATTTTTTTATTTATTGATTATTCGTATATGATTCTACTTTTCTTAAATTTATGAAATAATAATTTATATAGTATCATTACTTGATCAATTCCTTAATATAATTTTCATATTATGAATGGTTTCATTATTTTGTATAAATGTGTTTAAACTATTATTACAAGCTATTATACATTCATCTAAGGATCTACATTCTATGTATTATTATAAATTGACTTTACCATGTTCATGTATTATGAGATTGAATTTAGAGATTAATTATAGTTTATAAATAATATTTTTTTAGGATTATGAGAGAGTAAAGGTCTCCATTGAGTATTAAACAATAGGTAATAGGCCATTGGTCTTGATTTTATTTTTTTCCGAGATGATAGTATTGGAGTATTAAATATATATTTGTTACCTATCATGCTGAGTTTTATATTAATAAGTTTTTTATGGTTTTATTTGATTTTATGACTTTATATAAATTTTTTTCTTGTACCTTATATAGGTGGTGTATTTTCATATATATCAATACAATTGGATTTTCATTTAGGTTGGTAATATTATCTACAACATCTGCAAAGAGGTATACATCAAAATGATTTAAGAATATTGATTTAGGTGAATTAATAAGGATTCAAATCTAAATCATTAAAATAATATATAAATGGAAAGGAAATTATTAGATTAGATAGTGAGATATTTCAGACCCCTTTAAATAATAATGTTTTGATTCCTTCAAATGTGATCACATGAAAAGGCCTCTATCATTCATCCATGTGGCTTAATGATAATGATGGGATTCAATGGATTATATTGTGTAATCCGTAGAGAAAGTAAATTTACCTAATACTAAGGTAACCAATTACTTTAGTTGTCTTTTATTTACAATTTATTTTAAATATATTAAAGTTACAATACTAGAGGAATAGTGGTGAGATAATATAAAAAATGGATTTGATCATAATGTTTTAAACTCAACTTTCAATGAGTCATATATAATATTATTTATATTATGGTGTTCTAAAAATTATCAATGTTGAGAGGAGTGATATATTATTCTCATTAATTAGTAAAATATGAATCATATCCAACTTATGTATGTGATATAAATTTATAAAGGGGTCGTCATTTTAGTGGGATGGTGTTTAATAAAAAAATATTATTTGATTGTAAAACATGATACAGATCTTATAAAATGTTTTATTATTGGTAGAATATTCATTTTCAAAAATACATCTGAAATAAATATTTTAAAAGTATAATATTAGTGGAAGAAACTTAATATATTTGTTGAAAAAAATTAAGAATCATTTTTAAGTGAGAATGAAAATTGAACAAGTTTTAGAAACCTCTTATTGGGTATGTACATTGTAAATATATAAAATAAATGAATCTAGATGGTCAAATTCCTCAATTATAGAATTTTATTGATGTATCCACTCACATGATTTTATCCATGTAGAAAATGTTGAAAAAGAAATGTAAGAGTAATTTTGAATTCAAAATATTATATAACTTGATAGGAATTTCTCAATAATTACCTTGGAAAATAGTTACAAGGTTTCAATTGAATTATTTTAGAGGTAATATATCCATATTAATTTATGTCCAGACTAATGTACCTATTATGATTTGTTATGTTAATAACATAGATTGGTTGAGGTATCATTAATGATTGATCTAGATATAGATATCATTTTTAAATCATATCATGAAATTTTTCAATATATTATCGTGAACTAAAACATGAATAAGTTCAATAAATAATTTTAGGATATCATCAACAAGTTAAGGATAATTTGGAATGAAATATGGTGTCTGGATTCATTTATCATTTTTACAGTTCAATTTGGTAAATCATTAAGCTAGAAAAATAAAACATCTATTTTAATGAAAAATTATTGGTCCTACAATAGATATTTAAAGACATTATTATGTAATAGTGGAGTTAAGAAGAAGGGGTAGTGCTTCAATTTTGGGAAACCTATTCAATAGATAAAGAATGATATAGAATACCCAAAGGGTGTAATAAAGTACATGGTGAAATTATATCTGGTATTATTGTTATAGAAATGAATTATTATATTTTTAATGGTATAAGATACATGATATATATTTAACCATTTTTGTCAATATGTATAAGAGTTAAATTTTTTAAAATATAGAAGTTGAGATACAAATGAATTATGTCATATAGTAGAGGATAAATTTCTATATTTAGGAGTTGGATATGATAGATTACGAAAACTATTTATTTGATAAAAATAGATATTTTAAATTTATATCTTATTCACTTATATATTACATAGGGTGTTTCTAAAAAATTGGATGATATAAATTAACAAGAAACTAATTTTAATACACATGATTATTATTCAATTTTTTTTAAACATTTTTTTTTGAAATATTGATAATGAAAGAAATGTTTAATCATGGATAAAATTGTTCTTCTAATATATTCATCAAAATATAATGGAATGTATTCCCAAATACAATAGTTTAATATTTCAAAGAAAATAGTACTTTATTTTTAATAATTTGAAAAAAATATATAATATTGTTACATGTCCATCCATATGCCACTTGACTAGTGAAGTCACCAATTTTTTCACAGACATTAGGTGTACCTCACTATATGTTAAAGGATATCGGATAATAGTATGGGTCTAGTGTAGAATCGTGAGGATACTATACCCCCATTCCAGAGTGTGAAATCATTGATAAATAACCAACCATTTTTCATATATTAGTATATAGGAAGAATAAATAAATTGAACTTGTTATAGTAAAATGGAATGATTTCAAAAAAGTATGTAAGGTTGATGACCCATTATAATGATTCCATATACCATGTAAATAAAGAAAATAGGTAAATCTAAAAATTAATTCATATACCTCAACTCTAAGACTCAAATATAATCTATGGGCCTCCCTCATTATACTCCATATTTGACACAATATTCCATTCATCATCCCATCTTGTGCCTAAAACCATGTGACTTTCCTCTTGGGTACCCATACAGAAATCTATCACGAACATCACGTGATACAAAACTTTGTACAGAACCACTAATACAAATATGTACTATCTGATAAGTTTGTCTTATGAGTATGTGACATGCTCAATAAATAAATAAATAAATAGAATGATAATAAATAAATAAACCATCATTATTCCTCGAGTCATTGAACTTGATCAACTTGACTTGATTTTTCAAGAGTTAGTGCTTCTCTAAGAATGAAAATGTATCATTAAAATAAAATAAAATATGGGATTAGAGGATGTAACCTTAGAATATCTAATGATTAGGCTCAAAAAACCAAAAAAATCATCATGAATGGGTCAAATTCCAAATCCCCAGCATCCTGGGAATCTCTCTATTCTCTACGTAGAATGAATGAATATAATATAATTTTTTTACATATTGATAAATCATTGAATTAGAATTATCTATATATCACTATTTGAAATGGCCAGATCTTAGGAATCATGGGAATCCAGATCAAGAATACATAATATCAACAAGCTTGAGTTTTTAGATCCTAAGGGTGACCAACGAAATATCATCATAGTAATAGAGATCACCATTCATAATATTAAATGGATAGAGCATAGAAATTCTATGTATACTATGAAGCCATGTAATCTATGGAATCCCATACAGGCCCGGTTGTATATAATAGGATCATAAAAATTTATAAGTTCCATAAAAGCTAAATCCTAGGAGGTAGGTTTTGGAATACAAGACAATATCATCTCGTCATTACAACAATCATATATCATATACAATTAGAAGTTGTTACCCATGAGTCACATATGGGGATCCTCAATGTCACTACTGTCATGTTGTATCATGCTCAGAAGTCATATCCCATGATGAATTTATAATAATATTTAAATGAATCAAAATGAATAAAGGATAGTATAAATAAACACCAAGTGTAGAACAAATTTCTAAACCCATCATAACTATTAATAGACCCTTGGAATAACATAACTAATATGGGTTCTTGGGTGACATCTGTTACCATATCCACCTACACCTAAATACAACTTCTCAGGGTCATTCTACAAATGGGGTACCTACTGGGCTCCACTAGGTTATCAAATAGGAAGGGGAAATTACCTTAGGTTACCTTTAAACAAACTCTTATAAGGGTTAAAACACAACACATTGGTGTACTAAATACCTTAGGACAATAATTAGGTCTCCCAAAACCTCATGATACAAATGGTTACCACACACATGCATCACCCACTAAGGATATTTAATGGTGGATATCTTCAATAATTTATTTTACTAATGTTCTCCACACACACAACATGATTCCATCATACCTATGGTATATCCCTCAATTCTAAACATTTCTTATAAGTAAGGATCACTCACCCCATAATCAACCGAATCATGTTGAAGTATCTATATTTTTTTTATAGTTCATAGATGGCCACAAGTTTGGCCATTCACTACATGTCCTCAATAATAACTCGATAAAGGTAAAAAATTAACCTATGGTAAGGTAAACTAATAATAATTATTTCATTTCAACAAAGGAACACTCCTCATGGGGTTGTAACTATTTATCCATACAATTTAAATTTTACACCTTGGTTTTTGGAGCATGGTGATCCAACTATTGTACTAAACCCAAAGTGAAATTGGAAGATTCCTATAGCAATTCGTTGAATTTTATTTAAATTAAACATGTTTATTTTAATGATGAAACTGAATTAAATAATAGGAAAGGTAATCGCAGTCACTGGTGAGATCATACACCCACATGAATCAAAGATATATTATAAATTCTAATAGGTATGTACTTGGACACACAACATAATAATGTAGCACATTCCATTTAATCCCATAGCTTGACATAAATAGTGAATCATTTACCATGATTCACCCAAGACAGATCCATCACTAAATCATTTATCCCAAGCTAGAACATCAAAACAATTAATTGGAAAAACTCTATATGTAATCAAACAATTATTAATTTAATTCCAAAATATATAAAATAAAATAATTTAAAAAATAACCACTAATAGGCCTCATCCCATATGAACCATGAGAAATAACTCACCGGGTGTCTTTGACATGCCTCTATCACTAACCTAGGTAAATTGATAATAAATTAGAACCAACTCCATAATAATTTTTTTTTTCAATTTAAATGTATAACTTAAAAAAATTAGTGGTGCTACCTTCCTTTACTGATTTGATGAAAGACAGTGTTCATGAAGAGTTATGGGATTCCCACACTATTAGTAGTATGGAATCCAAATAACCTACAACATTATCCACTATGCCCTTATGAAATTGATTCTATATACATAACCTAAAACAAAATGAAAAAAATAGTGAAGAGAAAGGAGGAAGAAAACATGGAGGAGTGGACTATGTAACCTAGAATATCTATGAAAACAAGCATAAATTTATTCCCCTTGAATGAGGGTTGAAGTTTCTAAAAACTAATTTGGAAACTCATCCGGTGATCCTCCCCTATAAGACATTTCCTACATAAAAACATGTGGGGTCCAAATGTAAAAGGTAGAAGTTTCCCACCACTAAAAAAAATCCAACAGCCACACCATCAGTCAAATGAGGGTCGCCCACTCACTGTTATTCTGCCAACTTACTTTTTATGGGATTATTAACAAGATGGTGATCCATGGAGTTATGTATGGATACTGACAGGTCTACATGGGAGCCAATGGACAACCACTAGCGAGATGGTTGTATCATAATGTTGATTCATCCACCATAACCATCTCCCAGTTCTCCCTGAGACCCCAATGTAGCCTTCATACTTCTTTCCATGTTCAAGACACCTCTTTTAAGTGGCTTTAATAATCAAAAACCATTCCAAATACATGTTCAAAATCCTTCCTATCAACAGAATCAATTATTCAATTTTCCTTATAAATTAAATATCCAAACATGTGAATGATCATAATATATCCACACTATAACCTTTTCAACCTCATGAAGTCATAGTGAACACCCATATATCCATCTTGACTCGCTTCAGTCATCAATTCATATTTTAATAACCACATTCTCTCTCGATATCGAATGACCCCTTTATCAAAAACTCTAATACCAAGGTGATCAAACTATGAAAACACAACAAAAATCCTGAATTCATTATCAAAACAGTAAAACATGTGTTATGAAATTCATCTACTAGAGATTTAGTGGTTTCCTAATTAATTTTATCACCATGCTAGTGTTGAATCCCACTCTAGACTCTTCTCACCACATCCAATTCTAAGCGATGGTGTTACCCAACATTAGAATGTTCATTTAAAACATAAATCTTGTTTCCCTATGACACATTTTTTGTTTTTAGCTTACTATTCCTGATCATGTATGAAAAAATTGGACATATACCAATATTGAATCTTGATTTGTTGTTCCATATAAAAATAGATGAGTCCACCTCATTCGAAAACTGATCCAAAAACGGCATATTTTCCAAGAATGCTCAATCCAATTATCAAATTAAACTTTTTGTACCAAGTACAATGTACACTATGTAGTTCAAAGAATACCGCATCTGATTATGTACGAAAATTCAAGTCAAAATTCCTATGGATAGATTATTATGAAAATTATAGGCTTTATCCATAGATTCCTAATCCATTTACTAATCCTAGTTCCTATACTCCCAAGGGAATCATGAGATCATTTCGATAAATCAACTAAATTCTAACAACATGTTTGTGAAAATATCCCATTTTCTGGTACACTATTGGTAATAACTAGTCATTATGCTATTCTGTAAAACATGTTTTAATGTAGCACTGATCTTATCACATTCAAATCAACATAATTTCTCTCGATCCAGAAGCCGATACTGAGTATCTATATAAAGTTTCATCAAAACATACACCATGTGTTAACCCAAGATTATAATTAAAACCAAAATAATTCAACCAAACACATACCACTTACAATTTTTTTTCAATATCATGTGTCACACACCCACGATCCCTCTAAAGTGATGGTCATATCTCCTTGACTTACTTTTGCATTGTTATTTTAGGCTTTAAGTGGGATTTACATGATGGTTTGGTTGAGGATGGAGTTTTAGGGCCTCAATCAATAACTTTCATTAGGTTTTCCATTTTTCCCATATTTACCATAAACTCCCAAAGGTACCCCCATCCATAACTAAGTGAGAATCTCCTTTCCAAATGGTAGGTGGTCACCTATGTTTTTAGGCCCAGGGACTCTTGAGGAATCATATTTTTCAATTGGATGGGACTTCAGGATCATCGTACCCTTTTGGGGGTAATTTTTTCTTACTCTGGGAAGATCATATAGATTTATGATAAGTTCTTGATTCCATTCCTAATGATGATATGGGACAGGTTAACTTAAAATATAATTATAGGTTAATAATCATTTATTTCTAAAATATTCAGATCTCTTTTGTGAATTCATCTGTATGTATTCAGGGTTCTCCACCATTTTAAGTAATGGGATGATAGTTATATGCTGAATTCGTATAACAAGGTTCTTCAGAATGTGTTTCAATGAACGAAAGAGATTAATATTCTGATGAGGTAATTTATCTATTATTAGACATCCTATGTATCCTCGTTATTGTTGGAATCAAAATACAAGTAGTTTCTTTTACCTGTGTAGTTTAACGTCAAACAGAATGGATATATATGGGTCCTCTGGGACTCCTAGTATTAATGATAGAGCCTCATAGGGTTATCCTATCTATCCTAAGTGTATATGGAATTAGAGTTGTCATAGTTCATTCATGCAGGGATTATTTATTTAGTTTACTCTTGTCTTTATAGAGACCCATAGTGAAGATGATATAATTATTGAAACTCCCAAAGCCTACCTGAGAAATGATATATGTGAGAAAAAAGGGGAAATGATGATTTTATTTCACTTTATTTTTTACTTATCTACTAGGGCTAACCTAAGATAAAGTATAATGGAACTCTGGTCTCATAAAGAATTTTTATGAATCATGGTTATAGAAGGAATCAGAGTCATCCTATTTCAGATGATTTCTAATTCAATAGATGGATGAGGTAAGGTGATCATCTCATAGGACTAATTGGGTCTACATGGTCAAGTTTTCTGAGACATAAAGATACATACCCTGAAAGGTGTATTAAATTGATCTGAAGTCATAGGAAGGCATCCAACGTGACCTGGTTATTGTAGGAATCGGAGTAATTATAGTTCAGTTTACATTGGGTCTTAGGCATTGAGGGTTCTTTTACCATTGTGGAGGTTTATATTGTAGATTTCATGAACATCGCAACTCCCTAATCCCACATGAGCCATTTTGTTTGTGAGATATAATGGATAGTATGTAATCAATGCCATTTCATTAAATAAGGGACATAGTTTTTTTTGGGATTTCCCTTGATGATTGATATGTAGCTCGATCCTCAGGGATAGGTGGCCTACATATATTGAATATGGAAGGATTCAGAATCACCATAGTTCCCTTTATGTTGAGGATTACACACTCAGGATGCCCTATTGAATATGTCATAAACTCTACTATTTTACATTTGATCAAGGCTTACAATCCAAGGATGGAAAATGTTATCATGTCCTGGGATGCCATGATGGATTTTCATTCTTGTCTTGAGGCTATTGCATGACCCAATCGACTTGTCTTAGAAGAAATCAACTGACCTGGATGTCTTGTTTAGGTAGTGTCTCATGATCCATTTGATGTTCCATGGTTTCATTCACAAGAGTTGGTTTGACACATATGGAGGGTTTTACAAGTGTCCATATGACATAGTTCAAAGGATGTATCATATCTTGTATAACATCCTTAGAGGGAATCACGAGACCTGGATATCATGTATGCAAAGTGTCTCGAGTATTAGATAACTTTTCTATAGGATATCCAAAGAACAAGATGACACGTCTGGAGGGTGTTGCAGGTCTCATATGAGTTTCATAAGGGATTTCATGAGAGCTTGGTTGTCATGTCTAGATGAAATTGTGAGATTTTACTGATATGACTATGAGTCAGGTGATGTATATTAAGGACATCACAAGACTCAGATGATAAAGCCATATGTTCTTGCAAGATTAAATTGGTGTGCATATGAGGAATGTATGAAATTATCTAACATGTATGAAAGATTTTATGTATCCCAAATATTAGGTTGTATGAGAGTCATGGTATTTAGACATCATGTCTAAGCACTGTCGGGTGTCTTTTGATGACTCACATGAAGCGCATGGGGACCAACAAGTATGTTTTTCACATATGTATTATATTTTTAATCTGGGTTCTATGCCTTGAATTGTGAAGGCCTTAGGTTAATTTAGTATCAGTTTATTTGAGTCTCATGAGATATGGAGGACATGCATTATGTTCCTTCCACACCTCACCAGCATCCCATCACATGATCTATGAATGGTCATGCAAACTACCTTATGTATGCTGTATGATTTCTCCAGATGTTCACTATTATATTTCATGATGAATAAATTTCCGATTTTGAGATTTTCCACTCGAAGATGTCCACTCTACACCTTGTGATTGAGTGTCCATATGTCAAATGTGAAAGAATATATATTCTAACACTTTATTCATTTTGGTGTGGGGAATTCATAGTAATCACTGCCCCAGTTTTTTGGTGATTTGTGTAGAGTAACCAGCAAGAGTCCAGGCTAGATTTAACGAAGGGAACTAGTGCCACATAGCCTCCTGAGTCTCTATTGTGGGCTTCTCCAAGGGCTTCTCCTGATATTCGGTGACCGTGAGTCCCTCTCATCAATTCTTCAATTATTGGATTATAATCAATTAGTGGGGACTTGTTTGACAATGAATATATGTCGAATTACTTCACTATTATCATGTTGACATGACCAATGGACTTTGTGAGATCAAACTTCATGTATAATGGAATCCATGTGATGCTTGGAAAATTGTCTTGGAACTTCCATGAGATAAGGATGGTTTTTATTGGTGTCTCATGAGATAGTGTTGTGGACTTCCTAACCACTTCACGATCATTTTACGACCGTGAGAGTCCTTCGCCTCCTCTCTATTTTATTCCTTTTGTTTTATGGGGAAATGTTTTGGAGTCATGTGAGATTTCTTGAGTAATGGAAATAGAAATTACCCTTTTTTGTGATCCATCACCTAGATGATATGGGTAATATGGGGTTGTGAGCATTTCATAGACTAGTCCATATGTGTGTCTTTTGGGTGCTAAAGGGAATAATATGGTTTCCTAGTCATACTCAAGTCATTCTATGCATCATGGATGACAATACAAAGGGACTTCACAAGACGATGAGAACATGTCTCTAGGGACTCATGGTGTCTTGCAGATCATCAATGGCTTGTCGCTTGTCCTTTAGTGACCAGGAGTCACTAACTCCTCTTTCCTTTTTATCTCTTTTTTTTTAATTTTATAACTGTTTGATTGGATCTTAATTTTTCTCATATGATTTCAAGGATAATTATACTTTCCTCTGTTGATTTTTTCCATAGTTATTACAAATACTATAGGCTTCCACAATTTGGATATTTCCCCCTTATTTTACAAGGTGTTTTTTAGACTTCATCCACTAATTTTCTATGATTGTGTCATATGATTGATATGGGATATTGTAATGGAACATGCACATTTCTGTAGACAAACATTCTATTTCCTTGTGTTACATCGCATGATCAGTAATGGATCATGCGATGTCATACAGAATTTGTTAGGGAAATTTGCTTTTCTCACATTTAATGTACCACATGCTCATGCACATGAGCCTCATCCCGATTGGTGAGGACTCATTAGGTGAATCCATGGTGACCTAGGATCAAATCCAAGTGGAGGCCTAATTTCAGGGTGTACTATAGAAGGACTGTAGTGGAACTGTATCAGTACTATAGTGGGAATTGTAGCAGCTACTATTTGGCACTATAGCAGCTAGAAATATTCCCCCCATTTAAGATTTCAGGCCACCAATTTGGTCCCATAGTCCTTTAAGGCCTTTGGGGCACCCAGACCTTCGGATTAGTAAGTCCTTCGGGCGACATCACGAGTAGATGCAAACCAGAAAACCTACAAGGATCTTGTTCTATATAGAGGATGAGAAAAGAGTGTTTACCATAGTAGAAGCTAAATGGATTGAATGAATGGGAGGGTATGGAACCTACCATCGGGACAAGACTTTTCATGCATAGTAAAGACTATCCAAATAGTCATGCAAAGGTGGAGAGCTGATTTCATGATGAAGATGCCGGGGAGGAGAATTTCCATGTAGTTAGTCTAGTTTGTTTGTAATGTTTAATGCTTACAAAAAAGAAATTCCTCTAAGGCCTATAGGCCTTGAAATATATATTTATATGGTCCTTGTAAGGGTTCCATATCACCCCTTGAAAGGTGGATTATAAAAAATAAATTAAAAATGATGGCCTTCATGCAATTCGAGAAATGTACCACATGATCATTGTTGGGTCTCGCGGTGACATGCGAGCATTGTCAAGGATACTCACTTTTCATGCTTTTGATGTGTCTCGATTTCATTATTTTATGATGCCATAGCTTGACCATTTTTGTATTCATGTCGAAAACGTATGACAATGGGTGCATTGAATATGTTGCATGTCTTTGCATGAATGTCAAAAATACCAAGCTACATTAATGTTTTGTCTAGCTGGATTTTTTCAAGAGGGGGTCATATGATGTCAAAATTATCATGTGTTCCCACAAAGAGGATTTGAACGATAGAGTCCCGCACAGAGTTCCCTTCTCATTTATATGATGCACGCACATGGAATATTTATTTTCCTCACTTGGTGAAATTATGTATGACACGGAGTTCTTGATGCAGACATGAATAGTGCATGTGTGTGGTGTGTGATTTCATTGGATTGAAATGGTGCATCAAGACATTAATGTTATTTGGTGGTTGAATTTTTTAGTGCATCAAATTAATTCTTCGAGACTTGATCATAGCGTAACATTGAGTAACTATCAACAATTCTTCAAATAACTGAATATGAGTTTATTTAATATTCTTATGGATAATATGTGGGACTATTATAGGTGATTGGTTATATGATTTTCTAATTATGTATAGATATGAGATGCATGATTTTAGAAGACAGGTTATGGGATTCCTTGTCCCTTCACATGATGGATCACAGGGTGACCACTACCATTGGGATGATTTGTTTCAAAAAGGGATATTGTGTGATATCACCTCTTTGTGAGAATGATTATGCGATGTATTTCATAGATATTATACTCTGTGTGTCCCTTTTTATGGGATAAACATACTCTATCTTATGTGGAAAGAGATAATTATTCCTTCTGGAGTGGAAGCAGCCCTACAATATTGATCTCCTTCTAGTATTTAAAGATTAAATCTCATTCGTCCTTCATACATCCGAGAAATGAGGACTTTTTAGAAAAAATTCTATGGCATTCATTGTACCAGTTTTACCCACCTCATATCCAAATATAATGTTGATTCAAAATATATATCCAAATCATCAAGACATAATGTATCATTATGTGATGCACATTTGTATTTGTGCGATCGCATATCCACATTGAGTCTTTATATCATCATGTAACCACCCCTGGGGGTTTCATGTTTACCCTGCATAGTTTCTTCACGCACTGGATATTTTTTAAACCCCCTATTTATACAGTGGATTTCATTATGAGTTTTTTTCAGATGATGGAAACATCATGTAGCATTATAATCCCATGATATATTTTCATTTCGAACCATAGGTTCTTCAGTGCATGGGTACTATCCTAGTGTCCATCAATGAGTCTGGGACATTTTGTGTGGCACTCCTCTACATCACATACTATAGCCATGGACATGGAAAGGCCTCACCGACTAATAATCGTGAACCATGGGTGCCATACACAGACCTTTTCAGATGCACTCAAGCTCGTTCTATTATGTGGTATCGATTGTAGGTGTAAGATGAAACCCAAATATCCAACAACATGAGTTCGAAGAAGATCACACGATATACACCTTGTTGAAAAAATGATATTTTCATTTTATTAATTAAGATTATTATTATATCTTAACAAATAATAATAATAATAATAATAATAATAATAATAATAACACTCATCCAACTATCGAAAACAACACAACCATCCCAAAATCATTAGCATATATTATTATGCATCCAGATCATCCAGTCACTCATGGAGTGAATTATTGCATAGAAAAGTGTGTGATGCACAATTATGACCATCAACAATTTCCCCCCCACCCCATTGAATTAGATTTGTTTTGTAGGAAAATAATATTTTTCAGAGGAAAATTTGGATCACATTGCACCATATCTCAACGATGATGTATTATCCTTTAGTATTAAATTAGTGAACAAATATGCTGAACATCATATGTTGTTTCCTAGTTTTCTTTCATTCTTTATGTGCATGACATATTGTTGCTTTTATATTATGATAATTTCAAACAATAATAATCCATTTCTTTATATTAAATGAACATTAATATCTATAATTGAATGATTAAATTCTAATAGATTCCCCCTCAATGAGGCTTTGGAATACCCACCACCTGAGATTCATTATTGATAATATGTTCCAGCTATCTTGAAATCACCTTACTTGTAGAGGTATCGTCGAGGTAGGGCGCATGTCCATGGGAAGTGATTTGTATTTCTCCAAATGTTATAACCTTGGATAGAACATCTTGATCTTTTTAGCTCCTTGTAGTTGGCTTCACAAGCATTCAAGGCCAAATAATTGTCATGCACTATAGTTTATGGTATTTTCCTCGGACCTTATATCTCTTTTGTTTAGGGTCTTTTATATCATACCTCATATGGATTTAGTTTAGGGTTATTTAGATAGGATCTTATATCTCTTTAGTTTTGAGAGTTTTAGCTCAGACCACATATCACGTTAATTTAGGGTCTTTTAACACAGACCGTAGATGGCTTTAGTTTATGGTCTTTTAGTTCAGACATTATATCACATTAGTTTAGGGTTTTTTAGCTTGGATATTATATCTCTTTAGTTTAGGTTCTTTTATCTTAGACCATATATATATTTAGTTAGGGACATTTAGCTCGATCCTTCTCTATGATCATGGGATATGGTGCATACATACATGGAATGACCTAAAACACTCTAAGGTCCTAGGTTATACAATGGTGTTGTTGAGGCACATAGGGATAAAAATTCCTTTTTGTAGAGTGATATATTTTTTTGACATTCAGGGACGCATATAAAAGAGTGGTAGGAAATTATGCATAGTCAATTAAAGGGTATCTCAAAGCCATGTATCTTTTTCAATGGATATAGAAGGTTTATAGAGGAAATATTTGTTGTGGGTGAAGTACAAGGGATACAAAATCCACCTAGATAGTTGTTTTATGGTTGATGTAAATCATAAACTTGAAGCTTGGGTTTGTGAATATAGGATGGAGAAGACAAGTTAGGGATGACCTGTAACGCTTTGAGGTTCCAAGTTCCGTTGTGATGTTGTGATGGATCACAAGTATTAAGGCTTCCTTATGACAAGGAGGATATTACTTTAGCTGGTAGGTTAAAGCCATTTTGTTTCTGTATAATTTCCATGAAAATATTGTCTCTACTTATTTCCCAGGCTATAAAGTGTTTGTGAATAATCAAATATCTAGATGAAGAAGTCGGGTATGGAAGGAATGATATTCAGAAAGAGTTCTAGTACCCTAGGGTAGTTTACCACTGAATGTGAAGCTTGAGATCTATGCCATGTGATTTCGAATCAAGATGAATCAGAAATCAAAGGTTTAAAGATTTAATGCCTCATTCCAACCCTGAGAAAGGGTAAAAAAATGGTGATGTAACATCAAGGATGCTGAATCATCTCAGATAGTTTGGTACAAGGATTGTAAATCATGGTCCAAAGCACTTGGATCGAGAGGATGATATGGGGTAGCCATATTGGAAGTAATCCATAATCATTGAGGTTTTTAGTGCTACCATGATTATTTAAGGGATCACAATGATTGGAATGTCCTTTTTTTAGTGTGACACATTTGGTTGACCACTATAGGCTCATATGTAGAAGCCATGGGCATGAGTGCATAGTCACGAAAAGGGTCCCTTGTACCAATATATATTTTCCATGGTCTGTGAAAGGTTTATAGTGATACGAGCCACCCAAATCATGAATTTTGATTTAAAGAATGACTATGATCCAAGATGTTTTCGAGCACCTGAAATGTTGTGTCGCCTTCTATCAAATATATTATCATAGTGAGGAAATGTGACAAAACATTTATATCGCTTCTTTTTTGACCATGGGGTCCAATGAGAGTTCATTTTATTTTAATAAATATATATAATATATCCTATGGGATTTATTTATTATATTTTTCAACCCAAATTTTTTCCTAAACTCTATGAGTGAGGTGTTTAACCAGAAGAGACATAACTTTTGTTCTGGTATCCCCTTTAAAATGTTTTCAACCAAACAAGGTTTGTATCTGTTTTTTCTAGAAGTTTATTGTTTTTTGATTTTCACCATTTTGGACTATAGTTTACGGTCATATAGCTTTGACCAAAGTGTTGGTTGTTTATAGCCAAGACTAACATGGAAAAAATATGGGATATTTTCTACAAGAGCCTAAATAAGTTACCTAGGTTCAATAGCACTCCATCATCTTCACAAGAAGGTGATGGGGAAGTTGTAAATCCTGGATTGAGTTTTTTGGTTATCTTTCATGATATGGGACATTCATACCATGATTACTTCAGAAACAATGAGGTGTTGAGTGTTGTATCAGTGTTGTAAGGGATTACAAGGATTAGAATTTAATTTTTACTGAGTGACACATTTGGTTAATGCCTATAGATGTATATAAAGGGGCCATGGGAATGCCTGGATAGTCAATAAAATGATCCCTTGAATTTGGATATACATTCCATGGTCCATGGGGGTTTATTGGAGAGCTGATATGCTCAAGACATGATGTGTGTCACACGGATTAAGGTGCTTTTAAATGAGCGTGGAAGCACCATGTACTTTATTAGACTATGGTAAGTCTCTTGTTGTCCTTTGATAAGGAATTAAAAATAAGAGATGGTATACATAATTTATTTTCATTTGTTGTGGATATTTTTTAAGGATGTTTAATGTCATGTTGTAAGAAAGTTTTCTATCAATGTTATCATCATTTGGTAAGGACTTATTATTATGCATTTCATCATCATGCTGTAAGGATGTTTAAACTGATGTAATTTGACAAAAATATTCTAGTTTGACCCAAGGGTGAAATTCCAGATGTCACCATGTATCCCATATTGATTATAATCATGAAACATATTGTTCTTAAACAAAAAACTCTCTCTTCACCGCTCTGGCCCATATAGAGAGGTGGGAATTGGTTTTGGTGATTATTGTGTTTGGGAATATGTCATTATGTATCCTATAATGATAAGAATCAGGCCACACATAGTTCTTAAAGGGACCATGTATTTTAGTTTAATGTTTTAAGTATGAATATGGACCGACATGAAAAGTGGTAATCTTGATGCTGGGCCCAAGGATGGAGGTTTGAGAATCGCTACATATCTCATTAAAAAAGGGAATCAATCCATACATAGTTCTTAAAATTCCATGAAGTTTAATTTCATCTATTAAAGATGTAGGTGAAATTATTTAAAGAGATGGGATTATTGTGGTTGTTCCAAATGGTTGCAGTTTGAGAGTCACCACATATTTCATGAAAATGATAATGAAAACACACGTAATTCTGAAGTACTATGTCGTTTAACATCTTACGGTGATGACTGGTGGTATACCTTTTTATAACTTCTATTCAAAACCAAGACGCTTTGGTCAAAGATTATATGAATCATTTTTGTGTGTATTCCATTTCTGAAATTCATAATCCCACTTTTGCTATTCTCATTGTGAGAAAAAACAACTAGTAAGGGTCTTGTAAAAAGGAATTTATGAGAAGGCTTGGGGAATTTTGTATCATGTGGTGGCTGGACCAATATATTGGAATGAGGAATCCATATTTATCTCATTATAAATAAGAATCAACCCATACATAGTTCAGGGAAGACATATATAGTTTAACATCATGTGGTAAGTATGTGGGTGTCTCGATGTGAATGAAGATGGATATTGTTTATCCGTGCAGTTTTACATCATGTGGTAAGGACACTGGATAACCTGAATAGAAGGGAAGGTAATCCTATGGTTGGACATAAGAATAGTGATTCATGCATCACTCTATATCATGTGATGATAGGAATCAATCCATATATAGTTTTTTGAAATACATTAAGAATAACATCATGCATCCATGATGTATTCCATTCAGTTTATTGTCTTGTGGTCATGATGAATTTTCACCATTTAATGTCATGTCTTCAGCACACATGATGTGACATAATCTAATGAAGCTGCCAATGATAACTATTTGTGGAATCTATTTATTGAAAAATCTCACATTGTAAGATGGTGTGACACACTCCCCATCCATGGTGTCTAGTGAATATTCTCCTTTATGATAAACCTTATTTATTACATAAGGTCCTTCTCACATGGGCTCCATCTTCAGGGGGTTCTTTCCTAGTATCATTAGGTGTTTGGGAGCCAGAACCAGATATCCTTAGAAGAATGAATGAAGGTGAACCATTTTATTAAAGGAATCTGCTATCTGATTCTGATGGACCTCAAGGTTGTGTGTGAATGGGAGGTCTTTTCCATCCATGTTGGCTATGAATCCATGAATGTAAGAAATGTTCCTCTAGATCCCTCTCTGTTGTTTACGATCTTTGGGGGGTGTCCTTGATAAAATAAAAATAGTCTTCTCTAGATCAAACTCAATTCCATGGTGGTGTACTATAAATCCAAATAACTAACTTACTTTTACCATAAAATCACACTTCAGTGGATTCATATTTAAACTGTGTTGTCCAAGCATATTGAATATTATTTCGAGATCTAGGAAGTGATCACATCATTGTTGGGATTTAACAACTAGGTCATTGACATTACACTCGGTTATCGTTCCCAAGAATGGTTTAAGATGCAATGCATGACATAGAAATATGTGGCGCCAGAGTCCATTAATCCATATGGAATGACCTATTGCAGAAGATCCCTTGAGGTGCTCTGAAGGCATTGGCTTCTTCATATTCATAGGCTATCTTGATCTGATTATACCCCGATTACCCATCCATGAATGAAATGACTTGGAATACATAAATTTCACCGAAAAAGAGTTTTATGGTTGGTAATGGAAAATTTTCCTTCAGGATATTCTGATTGTGTTCTTTAAAATTAATTCAAACCCAAATATTTTCATTATTTTTCATGATGGTGATGATTTTGGAAAGCCATCATGGGTATTTCACCTCTCAAAAAAACTTTCCTTGATCAAATTGTAAACATATGCCTCTATATTAGTGGAATGGGAGGGTTGAATCCTCCTAGCTACATATTTGAATCCTCGATGCTCATTGGGTAGTCATAGATGGAGTGTAGCCACGTCTTGATTCAGTTCGGGTATTTCATTCTAGATCCAAGAAAACACATACCAATGCTTCTTTAGAAATTAAATGTACATATATTTCCCTTCGAGGTTCATGGAGACACTAATTAGAGTAAGTCGTGGGTCTTCTTTTGATCCTAGATTTACTTGTTTGTGCTCATTTAAGGTAGTGGAGACACCTTATTCAAATGATGGATGGGAATTCTTAAGGTCATCATCATTCTCATACATCCTTGAGCCTTTGTAGACATTTTCATGTGAATATGTAAATATGTGGCACTTCTAAGTCACTATTAGGGTGATTAAAGCTATTATAATAGATATCATCATCCCTTTCTATCTTAGTTGTTTCATAGAGATGTCGAAGATGATTGTTTTTTATATTTTCACTCAAGAAATGAGAGGCATGGACCTCTGAGGGTTGATCTTCTACTTCTACCATGATTCTGGGTATCATATAGTCAACATCGAGCATGCTATAAAGATTCACATGGGTCATCCCCAAGAAATTGGGAGCTGCAACCAATATATCATCATCCCTTATTGGTTGCTTACCTCTCTTATCATAGAAATATGCTTTAGCACATGTGGATCTGAATATCTCAAAGGGGGCATTGCCACCATGTAGTATGCAATCATTTCCACTTATGTGGTACCTTAGAAATTGATGGGATTTTGATGGTACCACCAAGTGGATATGGATCCAGGCTCATCCAAGTAGTACATTAATTGTGATGTATTGCATGAAAACCACAAACTCAGCATCATATGTCAGTTTCCAAAATGGTTTTTCGAGTTTCATCTTCCCAAAAATAATTTTATTATACTTATCATAACCATAAATGATCATATTTTTAGGGGATACATCCCATTTTTCCATCTCCCAAATGATAGAGAGTTCGAATCGGGATGTGAATGATCATAGATCCATTATATATTAGAACCCTTTGAAAATAGATATTATTGAGTCTACCTGAATCATATCAGTGATGGATGTTACCTTGGATGGAATATTTCTGGTCATGATCAGTGAATGATATGGTGACATGATATTCTGTGGAAATAGTCACTACATGATAGACCTCAATTGTAACGACTTCTGTCTCTAAATCCTGTGGGCTCTAGAGGGCATCAACAAGTGCCTCCATGATTTATTTTTAATGGAAGAGTACATAGTGGTTTGAGAGATTCAAAAGTAATGTTGCTAGCTATTTTAGAAAATCATAATTTCATGCGAGAGTTCGACGCATCCCAATATGGGGTTGCTCTTTGGTATGCAGTTTAGAAGGAGATGATCTAAGGTATATGTACTTGATGTTTGTAAAGAATACGAGGGTGTATCTACTGCCAAAGGTGTAGGTCATACCAGTTTTCCTTATTTCCTAGGGGTATTGGATTGATCCCCCGCCAAGGGTTAATTCATGACAACTAGATAAAGAAGACTGCTGGAGGGATCTGAGGCACCTCTTTCCCACTTTTTAAGCCTATTGGAGTTCTTGACAACATGTATTAGTGGAATATATGACCTCTATAGGGATATGACTAGAATATTGAGTCCAATCATTCTGGTGTTGTCTGTATAACCTTTTTCTCCATGCATGGGCCTCCCATTCCCTGATTATGTGCATGAAAACTCTAATCGGGGGGGGGGGGGGGGTGCACATTCATCAAATGATAAGGATTCTCCCAAGTGTGTCACATTGACGTAACCAAATATGATCACCTCATCCAATGAAGATTATATTTGGTGGGATGGTGGAAATCAAATAGATATTTTAGGGAAGTAATAAGCAAGATTTAGGACTCTAATTAGAGTAGAATATGGATCTTCTTCCACTGTCTCTTCATGATTCATGTGTTCACACCAACCTTTGGGAGGAACATATGATGTCTCCCTTTTAGGTGGAGGAGCTATCATGAGTCTAAGAAAATATTCTTTCATATCGGTGTGATCTCAATCATCTTTTTTTGAGTCATCCAGTTGTCAAAATTTTCCCCCTGCTTATTGGGGAAATTCTACCAACTGTCCTTTTCTTCTGACAAGATGATGGTTATGAAAACCAACCACATTGGGGTGTTTTCTAGAGTCACCTACCCAATGTCAACAATTCTTTGAAGGAAATATCTTAATATGATGAATTCTTGGATATTATGACCCAACCTTCTATGGTAAGGGTAGTAGTCAAGATGGTCAGTGAGGTTGAATACACCAAGACATATGGGTTATGGAAGCTTGAGAAGGTTATTATCAATGCCTACTAATAAATAACATGACACTTTCTCATTTCAAAACTAGTATACATTGTTTATTCGGTCCTCAAATCCATGGTGACCCTGATATCTATATACTTCTGGCTTTAGGTGATTACATGGTTGTCACCCCTAGATAGGAGGTATTGGGGGATTGAGGACCTTCCTGGGTGCTTGACTGGGTAACACTATTTTCTTGAGTGCGATAGATACAACTTCTTCTCTGCCTACCTTGTTCCCTTATGATGTGGGAATGAGTCAAGAATTCCATCGAGTTTGTTAAATAGCCTCTTAATAATATTTTTCTATTTCATCAAGCACTCAGACATGGGGATTAGGGGAATCTGTAACTCTTCCCTAAGATTTTTAGCATATATTTTTCCACAATTTCTCATTTAAGAGTGGGATGCAGAGTGAATTGGATAAACCATTCGACCATTCTATGAAATCAAACGCCCTCTCATTACCATGTTGTTATCATTTTTTTAGATGGAAGATCATTGTGTTCCTTTCTATTGAGTTGAATTTAAAAATAAACTAAGGATTAAGGTCTTCCCATACTAAAACAAATCCTACTAGAATACTGTTGTTCAAAAAAAATGTTGGCCCTGTCAGAGAATGTATGAAACACCTCAACTTTTTTACCTTCTTGTCTATCTCCAATACCCATCCTCAGCCCACATCAGGATATTAAGTGTTTATGATATTGTTCGGGGTCTCCTGAACCATCAATTATATAGAATTTAGGGTTTTCTATGTTCTGTGGAGGAGGAGTTTCATCCACCCCTTCAAGTTATATCTTCATTTCTGGTAACATAGGTGTGTGTCTCCCATCCATGAATTCCATTCAATTGTCCATTTATTTAGTGATGTTGAGTTACTCCATGTCACTACTGTATGAGACACCTCACATTAATAGGGAGAGGGCATGGGCTGATGAGGTGGTTCTATATTCATTCACCACTGATTCACAATTCATCCTATGACTGGATTATTATCCTAACGAGGGAGATTTTCTCATTGTAGTAGAAGGATATCATTGTTATTATTAATCCATCATTTATGTGGAGTAGTTTTCTAGATCGAGAGAAAATATAATTGCCAGATACCATTATTTCTAGAGGATTGGAAATGGGATGGAGAATATTCATCTATGGTTGTAGATGATTCCCAATAGGTAGATTTCCCATGAGTATCTTCTCATTGAGTTGCAGGAGATCTCATATTTCATTCTGATATTGTGAAAAGTGTTCCTCTAGTGAAGGAACATAATTTATTCTAGGTTTTTATGAATATTTAGTTGTGTTTTTCCCTTTCTCATTGATAGTATTCCATCAAGGAGGATCCCACTTTTTATTCGACGGTTCTAATTTATGAAGCATTCTTTTTTATTGGGTGTACGCGACCTTATTTGGTGTGTCTGGGTCACCCTCCTCTTAGGAAACATTTTCCATGTTGTAGCCCTCTCTGTTCATGTCTTGATATATATTTAGTATATTGATAGTTATGATATTCATAGATGTATATTAGGAAATGGTTTTTGTTCCATTTCTCTCAATGCAACAAACAAATTCTATACTACCTTTTTCAAGGTTGTTATTTGAAACATTTTAAATTTTGAGCCATTTTGGATTGAGACCCAAGTGGGGTTTAATAACTTTACTATAGGATCCTCCCATATTAACCTATGAATATTGTCATTGAGGGGGTTTTTAATTGTAATTGTTGAGCGAGCCCTTACCAACAGAGCATTGTCATATAGTGAGAGGAATAGGTGGGATATCGACCATTGATTTTCCCCTCCCAATACAAAGAAGAATAATTCTCACTATGGTGATAGTAATGATGAAAATTCCACTAGACATATAGGGTCAGAGTCATTTAAGGCCATCATTAGAGCAGAATGGTCCAATTATTAAGGATCCAATTACTCTAGTCGGGGACTTAATGATTCCTGGGAAGGACATGAAGATATTAATTACCCCGACACAATGAGGCGGGGTGATATAAAATCACCAATAATTATTCTATGACCCTTTTAGGGTATGATGAACCTAAAGATGGTGATTGAGATACATATTCCCCCAGCCCAGCTGGTTGGGGTTCACCTAAATATTCCATGTATATGTCCTAAATCCCCTTGGGAATTGATGATCTTATGGATGGTGGTAGATCTAAATATTCTTCTGGCATAGGGGGTTGATTTCGCCCACTGATGTTTTTTGTGGATGCTAATATTGCAACCCATTTGATGTGTTTTAGCCATTCATTCATGGGATATGGGTGTGATTGAATCCCATGATGAGAATTAATTTTCATGGGAAGTTGACTGATTGATCACAACATCATTCCATGTGTTCAAAATGTGTTCCCATTACTTCAAGGGGGACATTTTTATGTATTTTTTGTAATACTATTCATCCATTCATGATTTATGGGTATCCTTGATGTGGGGCCATTCTGTTGTGGTGACCAACTGACCCAAGATTTACATGGTCCCCTAATTTCACTAGAGTCTATAACATTATTGGGTGCCAGATCTTAGGGGTTATGTTGTTCCAAGGGTGAAAAAATATAATTATTGATATTTTCTCCATACTGGAATACAGATTCATGATGTGTATTTAGAGATTAGATGTTGAAACATCATGATGAAATGGCAGAAATAATTTTGCATATTTGCATTGTGATTTCTCGGTTTTGGGTTTCGGGTCATGGGGATAATAGTTAAGTCAATTTGAAAATAGAGTATCTTATTTTTTGAAGGTGACACTCATATGCAGGATAAGGGGATATCTATCCTTCAGTCACTGATGATTCACCAATATAATTTGGAATAGTTATGGAAGAAAACCCTTTTATAGCTCATCTAGGTTCTCATATCTCGAATTAGAAAGGGTCTAGAATATTCTTGGGGAGGTTGTTTCTGGATAACTATTTCCATATGTCAATGTTATCCTCCTCCTCCTCAGACATATATGCCTCCATCCGATTAGACCATAAAATATGGCTCTGGAGGTCTCCTACTGATGAGAGTAGAGTGTTGCTGGAAGCTGATGGGGAACCATATATAGTTGACCCTGATGTCTTGAGCACCTCTCTATATGAAGGTGTCATAGTGTTGGACACATCTCTATATAAATTTGTCTGGGAAAGGGGAGGATTTTCTTTTCCATGGGAGATAACATTATGGGGAGGTGGACCATGGTGGATTTCAGGAGTAGAGTCTATGTGATCCATCTCCACACCACCATGAGGAGGACTACCATGGTATTGAATGTATTCTTCTACCACATTGATAGAAGAGTTGAAGGAACCTCATGGTGTGGAGAATGTGTCAATAACCATATGAAAATGCATGAGTATGAAGCCACTAATGAAAAGCTATTGGAATATACCAATATGATGTCTCATTATTGACAGGAATTTGAGCTTGATCTAAGGTATGTTCCATTATCACTTGGTAATCCTAATTAATGATGGGAGTATGATCCTGATATTCATCCTTTAGGGTATTTCGATTTTCATTCATGGTAGGCATATTAGCCTTCCTTGAGTCATGTTGCATTCATAACTAATGAGAAAAAGTTGGAACGTGAATAAGAGCCTGGTCAGAATATATATTCCCAACTAGAATATGCTGACAGACCTCCGGAAAGCTAGGAATAATATGAACCTCCTCTTGTATTTTCATGGAAGGATTTTGGCATAGATGGACATTAATATATGTATAAATATGATCCTTATTACAAGATGTGATGTAGTTTGCTAGGATAATTCACTAATAGGAATATGAACATGTCCCAAGGCTTGTGCATTTCTCACTTAGCCAGTCTCAGTGTGAACAATGATATTTATCCAATCCTAGGCCTTTGGAGTATATCTCTAATCTTCATCGATAGGAGTATGGGCTTGTCCCATGGCTTGTGCCCATCTCACATGGTGTTCCCTATCTAGAATGTGTATATGATCTGGATCCTGGTCCTTTGGAACATGATATTGGACTTTTTTGATAGGAATGAAGTCTTATTCTAAGGCTTGTGCCTCCCTCACCTGGTGAGCCCCAATTGGAACATGAGTATGAGCCCGGTCTGATGACTCTTCCTTTATCAGAATATTATGATAATCCTATTGGATTAGAGAATGAGTGTGCAGTTTCTCCGGTACAACCACATGATCACAATGACCAGAGTGTTGTGCATCCATGTCTATAGTGATATGAGTATGCAAGTGTCATATTATTTCAAAATGTGGAGAATTTTTCAGTGTATCTCTTCTATTGTTGCTAAAATAAATTAGAATTTTAGAAAAATGTGGGAAGTGATATAAGAATTCACATTTTCAATCTCCATTATACACAAGAATATTTCTTTAATTGATGTGGGGATATAAAATAACTATTTATATCCTTGTGAAATCAGAGTATACCGATGGAATTCATTTCTAGGGGTAGGGATATACATCTCCCCCATGCTTGCTATGGGGATATGCCCAAAGTCTCCTTCTATGCTAGTAGGAATATGAGCTTACTTGTAGGTTCTTACTAGAGTATGCTAGTAGGAATCATAAGTAGATGTTGGGATATGTTCCCTCTCATGGATATCCAATGCCTTCCTCCCCTGGTGATCCTTCCTTTCTCCCCATGCATGGCTATCAAAGGATGTATTATGTCTGTTGGTACCCATATCAGACGACTTGTGGGTACCTGTGGGATGATGTTGGCGATAAAGGTTGGTAGGTACCCTCCTCAGTGGAACCTAAATTGAAAGGTACCCATAATTGGATTGATATTCATCCTTCATCATATATGGAATGCAGTAGTTGTAACACTCCATGGTCAATATCATAAAGTGTATGGTTTTATCAATGATAGATATTGGCCAAGAAGCAGCCATAAACGGGCAATGTGGATTCACTGGTTCCATGCTTGGAGAGCCTCGTTGCTAGCTTCCATGGATAGGATTGTATCGTTTAAGTGGTACTCCCAGACCATCATATTTTCCACCTTCCATTGGTGCTTTTGATCTTATTAGATCGTATTGTGACCCATGGGGGTAACACCCGCAGTTGATTTACTGGAGAAAATGCGGGGTGATGAAGACATTACCCTAGGATAGGATTCTATCAATGAGATATGTATCTACCATCACACAGACAACAAGGAACATGGTTACAGATTAGTGTTATATCATAGGAATAAAAATTCTCAATCAGATATGCATGGTTAACACTATTTACCTATTTTCTTCATCCAGACATTTTGATTGAGTGGACCTATCAACACAAGGATGTGCTTAAAAGAATATCTGTCATTGAATATCTTATATAAGATCACATTATTCTGACTACTTTTTTTGAATAGGATTTTCAAAACAAAGTGACCAATGATATTCACATTATGTTTTTCATTTTTTTGTATAAGGGGAGTAAACCAAATGACTCGACGAATTATAACACAATCATAGTTATTATAGAGATTCATGTTGGGTTCACCATTTTTGTTTGTGTATAGTGGTCAAAAAAAAGGTTTCAATGGATTATAAACTCTTCATTTTGTTATTTCAGATATTCACACCAGGTTCACCATTTTTTTTATTATAGCGGGAAGACAAAATGTTATGATATAGTATAACCCGGTCATTTTGTTATTTCAAAGGTTCACATCATGTTCACCAATTTTTTTCAGGATTCACGGTGTGGAGTTGGATTCACTCCATGGTTTGGTTTAGGGGGAATGTTTTATAGCCCCACTCAAACTCTAGCATCATTTTTTCCATTGGGTACTTATTTCCTAGAAACTCCCAGTGGTTGCCTCATCCATAACTGGGTATAGAACTACATTCCAAGGGCATGAGGTCTCCTAGGTTTTTTGGCCCAAAAACTCTTGGGAACTCACATAGGTCAAGAGGATGGGAGGTTAGGCTCATCACAACATTTTGGGATAAATGTTTTCCTACACATGGACTCTCATATAGATTTACGATATGTTCATTAATCCTTTATTAATCATGACATGGGACTGGTTATGCTAAAAACAACTATAGATCAATTCTCTTTTATGTGTAAAAGATTGGGATCACTTAAGTGAAACCATCTGTATATATCTGGGGTTCTCCACAATTTTATTATAATAGGAGGATTCTTATATGCTAAATTCGAATAACCAAGTACAACGGAATGTGACTCCATAAAATGAGTATATTAATATTATGAGGAGGGGAATGGACCATTATGAGGCTTCCTATATATTTTGGTTATCACAAGAGTCAAAATCAATATAGATCATTCGACTCGTGTAGTTTAATGTCATTCGAGAAGGAATTATATTGGTGATTTAGGACATTGAGTATTCAAGAATGAGCCTCAGAGGGGAATCCTATGTATCTGAATTATAGAGAGAATCATATTTTTCATTGTTCATTAATTCAGGGATTATATATTGAGGTTAACCCTTTCATTATAGAGACCCACAGTTCTGATGATATGATTATTTCAAATCCCTTAACTAATGTGATCCATGCTTGGTGTAGGAAACATGTGAAGGAAAATGATCATTAAATTGCTCATGATGTGGAACTTATGTGGTGGGGCTACCCTGAAATGATGTATCAGGGGACATGGGTCATTGAGATACATCCTACATATCCTAGTTATAGTAAGAATTAGAGTTATCATAGTTCATTTAATTTCTTATTCTGCTAATGGATGTGGTAAGATGATCATCTCCAAGGACTAATTAGGTCCTAATGGCCTAGATGTCAGAGTTATAATAATATTCACACTAAAATGGGTGTTTATTTGATCTCAGTACATAGGAAGATGTCCTACGTATCTTTGTTATTGTAGGAATTAGAGTCATTGTGGTTCATTTTACATCGGGGATTACAAATTGAGGCTACCCATACCATTATTGGGGTTTATAATTCATATTTTTTTATCATCACAACTCCCAATTCCCATGTGATCCATGTTCATTGTGAGAAAAAAGGGATAACAAGTAATCAATGTCATTGATTTGAATATGGGACATAGATATTGGGATTTCCCTTGATGATAAATATGGAACTCGAACCTCAGGGATATGTGGCCAATATATAATAAATATAAAAGGAATCAGATTCGTCTTAGTTCCTTTTATATTGGGGCTTACATGTTGAGGTTACCCTGTTGATTGGGGATTACACAATGAAGATTCTAATTTCATCGGGTCTTACATTCCGAGGGAGGACAATGCTATCATGTCCTGGGATGCCCTGATGACCTAGACTACTTGTCAAGAGGGTGTCTCATGACCTATTCGACTTATCCTCGAAGCCATCACATGACATGGATGGCTCGTACAATGAGTGTCACATGTTCTAGCTGACTTTACCTAATTTCATTCTCATGAGTTGGCTTGAAATGTATATAGTTTTTCACAAGAGGTAGTCCGACGTGGTTTAAGAGATGTCACATATCTTTGATAGCATCCCTATAGGGAATTGCGAGACCTGACTATCATGTATGGAGGGTGTAGAGGGTCTCAGCTAAAGTACACATAGGATATTGTGAGACATCGATGATATGTTTGGAGGGAATTGTCGGTGTCAGCTGACTTGTATAGAGGGTGTCAGGAGATCATTGTTTCCATTCCCAAATGCAACAATGAGATTTGAATGATAGGAGTGAACACTGTTATATGAGTCACATGATCTATAAAAAGGACATTTATAGACTGGGGTGATAGACCCAAAGGGTCTTACAAGATAGAATTGGTGCGCCTAGGGGTATCCCATGACTTTATATGACATGTCTGGAGTATTTCATGTTTCACAAATATCATGTCGTAGGAGTGTTGTGGGATCTAGGTGACATTTCCCTGCGCTGCATTGTGTCTTTGGATAACTCACACAATGTGTATATGGGCTAGCAAGCATGTTTTTAACATAAGTCATACACTTTTAATATCCATTTTAACCCTTGTATTGGGAAGTCCTTGGGTTCATTTAGTATCAGTTTCTTTGAGTCTCATGTGATTTGAAGTACATGTGGTATGTTCGTCGCATGCCTTTCCAGCATCCCTTCTCATGATTTATGAATGACGACATGAAGTACTTTATGTATGGTACATGACTTCTCTAACCATTCACTGTCATATTACCTGAAATAATACATGTCGTTCATGAGATCAACTTCTCTAATAACTCCTCTCTATCCCTAATTCCTGGGAGTACAGAAGCCAGGAGTCGAATCATCCAGAGTCGGACCCTTTTTCGTGTTGGGGTGGGAAATTTGTATGCATCTCCAACCTGGTTGTTTGGAACATTTTCCAGCGTATTTAGCATGAGTCCAGGCTGGAGTTGGCAAAGGGATCTCATACCATGTGGCCTTGTGGGTGTCTATTGTGGACTACTCTGAGGGAATCACTTGATTTTTAGTGACTTTGATTCCCTCTCATTAGTGCCTCCATTATTGGATTATTTAAAATTATTGGGGACTTGATTGATCATATGGATGCGTTCAATAACTTCCATATCACATGTTGACATGTTGGAGGTACTTCAAGGGATCAAATACCCTATTAAAAGTTATATGAGTGATAGTTGATGAATTTTCCAGTACTTTCCAAGAGATAAGGATGGTTTGTCCAAGGGTCTCATCAGACCATGTTGTTGACTACCTAAACACATCCCATGTATTTTGCGAACACAGGAGGATTCCTCCTCCACCCTATCTTATTCATTTGTTTAATGTGACAATGGTTATGATTCTTGCAATATTTCATGTGTAGTGTCAAGGAAAATTAATCTATTTTTTTGGTGATGTGTCACCTAACTGATATGGGTCATATGGGGGTGCGTAATAATTTTGTAGAAAATACCATCTTTTTTTCCTAAGGTCACTAAATGGAAATGTAGGTCTCCCAAGTCATACCCAAGGCTTTCCGTGTGATGAGGTTGACATGCCAAAGGGACTTCGTGAGATGTGGTGGGCATGTGGCCCATGAATTGTGGTGTCTTGCAAATTGTTAGGGGCTTGCCTCTTATCTTTCAGAAATTGAAAGACGCTACCACCCCATCCTATTTTATCTCCATTGTTTTATTTTAAAAAGTACTTTGGATTTAGAAATTTTGATCTAATGTTTTCAAGGATATGTATCACTCTTTATAGTGATAAGTCTCATGAACTTTGTGTCTGCTAGAGGCTTTCACCCATTGGATATTTTTCTCTTTATTTTCAAAGGTTTTTTATGTACTTTATCCACGAATTGTCCATGATATCATGACATGACCAATATAGGTTCTTCCAATGACATTCAAAAATTTCTATGGACATCCCTTCTATTTTTCTGTGCTGGGTCACATGATCAGCGATGGATATTTTGATGGCATGTAGACATTGTTAGGGATAGTCATTTTGCTCGAAATTAATGCACTACATGTTCATTGATGGGTCTCGCAATGACATGTGAGCATTGAGGGTTCCGGACGTAGCAGAAGCACGTGGGTGGATGTGCCCACTTGGCTTTTCATCATTAACAATGATCAATCCGGGTTCAATACGACAATTAAATGCCAGTCTCCATGGATCGAATCACAGAAATGGACAAAGAAAAGGAAAGTCCCAGAAAAAAAAAGTAGGATCGTTATAGGTTGATTATAATTTATTTAATAAATTTAAAAGAAATACCTTTTGGGTGTTCTTTATTCATTGATGTTCTTGATCACGTTCTGGTGTGATTTGTCGTTGCGTCACAAAAGCCAAGTGTAGACTTCCTCTAGCGGTGATCCACACATGTAACTCGTATCTAGAGATGTTTCCAAAGGAATATCGGAGTGCAAGCATGGAGAAAACTTTGCATGTGTTGTCCGCCTTATATCATCTTGATATGATGGAAGAGGTTCTCTCCAGTTCTTGAGAGTTTTCTTGGAGGAAGAGGTTCTTTCGGCCTTGAAAGAATTCCCTAGAGGTGTTTTTTAAAAGGGTTGGGGTTGTGAGGATATTTATAATTGAGTTTTAGGTTGTAGAGTTATGACAATAAATAACCGTGTTAGCAGTTTCATTTATTTCATTAACTCTTATTGAGAACCCCCCATGTCGCATAATTAATTCCTTAACATGCACTCACACTGATTATAATAAATATCATTTTACAAGACAATATTATATTCTCAAAATCTTGACTGGAAAAACTACATGGTGTGTACTAATAAATACACAGCGTGTACTTGTTTTTCATTGAAAACTATACGACATGTATATTAAATGTACACAGCATGTACTTGTTTTCATAATTAAAACTACACAGTGTGTAATAATTAATACATGGCGTGTACTTGTTTTCATTTTTTTCTTCCTCCAACATTAAAACTATTTAGGCTTCTTTGAATAATTATTAAACCACGTACGAGATTAATCTTTATTCTACTTGAGATACTTGAATACACATAGTGTGTGGCCCTCTAGGACCCTTTCTCATTGTAATTAGGTGGGCTTGCCTAAAGTCCAAGATTATTGTCTAGCAACAGGTCAAGGCACCCAAGAGAAATAAGTTGACACTGCATTGACGTATCACCACATACAAACGCTTGCTGTGTAATTTAATCCCTTTCTCTTGATATCTCATCAAGCAGGTTTCATGGCAGTGTCATAAACCTATATGCTTGATCCGTTGTTCTTTGATTACCTGAAACAACCTCGTCGTTTACACCATGGACATTGAATTTAATGGAACAGTTCTATTTTAATAAAAGGGCTGAGATATCAACTTCCATAAATGGAATGGAAAAATCCTTCCTCGAATTATCCATTAACAGCATGTTACTCGTGATGCACCCAACGTACCCTAATTCTCTCCAACTGTCTGCATGATGGATTTTTTTCAGTAAATCTAATTGCGGGAGTCATGACATGAGTTATTGATAATCTACCAGTCTAAGGACCATTACACACACTCACAGATAGTAATTTATGATGACACCAAGACATGCGGAATTACTACTGGCAGGTCTGTTCTCGTAATCTCCCATCATGGAGATTACCAAGTGCGAACACCATGAGAGAGCGTCTCATCTTCTTACGAGTACTCGCACATGACGGTCTGTATACTATGTGTCCTATCATAGTATGTCATCCAACAACAAAACATTATTTAAGAATATTGTTATAGAAATTCAAGGTTCTCATCATAGCAAGGATCTTCCATGACCTTATCAATGCAACAAATATTTCATGACATTTATTATATTATAGTCATGAAGAACAATGAACAATATATAATAGGTGAACATTTACATAATCAGAGTACAAAACAGTTGGTTCTCAGGACACCAACCCTTACAAACTCCCACCTAGACTAGAGCCAACTGCCTATGACTTATAGCTTGCTAGACCACACATGATAATCTTGTTTCTGCTGAATCAAGGCTTTAGTCAAGGGGTCTTCCATGTTGTATTCTGGTGAAATACTGCTCACTGCAACTTCACCTCTCGGAGAAAAATCCCTCAAGAGGTGATACTTATGATGTATGTGCTTTGTCCGCTGATGTGACCTTGGCTCTTTTTCAAGTGCCACCACTGGATTATTATGACAAAATAGTGTGATAGGATCTTTACTGCTCGGTACTACATCCAGCTCGTGGACGAAGATTCACATCCATAATGCTTCTTTAACTGCCTTAGAAGCTGCGATATACTCAGAATCCGCTTTAGAATCTGCCACCACACTTTTCTTTGAGCTCTTCCAGCCCACTGCACCTCCATTCAAAATGAAGATGTATCCAGTATGCGACTTCATGTCATCCTAATCAGTATGGAAACTAGCATCTATATTTCCTCTGATGAATAGTTGCTCATCTCCTCCATAAACTAGAAAAAAAATCATTAGTACTCCTCAGATACTTATGGATCGTCTTGACTACTGTACAATGACAATCTCCTGGATCAGTGTGATATCTTCCGACAACACTAAATGCGTAAGAAACATCTAGCCTCGTACATAGCATATCATACATGACTGACCCAATCGCGGATGCATAAGGGATACTTACCATTCTGTTTCTTTCCTCATGTGTCTGAGGACACATTTTCTTGGAAAGATGAATGCCATGTGACACTGGAAACAATCCCCTCTTGGACTGTTCCATTCTACATCTCTTTAGTATCTTGTCAATGTATTTACTTTGACTCAGGGCCAGCATTCTATTGGATCTATCATGATGGATCTTGATCCCAACAATATATGTTGCCTCACCCAAGTCTTTCAAGGAGAAGCATTTATGAAACCATGGCTTAACTGACTGTAAGACATGTACATCGTTTCCAATTAGTAATATTTCATCAACATATACTATTAGGTAAACGACTACACTTCCACTAAACCTCATGTAGACACAAGGCTCACATTAATTCTTAACAAAGCCAAATTCTGTTACAACTTCATCAAAACGAATGTTCCATGACCTTGATGCTTGCTTTAATCCATAAAAGGATTTTTGGAACTTGCATACCTTGTTGGCATCCTTTGGAGTTTCAAACCCTTCATGTTGTGTCATGTAGACATCTTCCAGGAGGTTCCCATTAAGGAATTCTGTTTTGATATCCATTTTCCAAATTTCAAAGTCATGGTAAGCGACAATGGCCAATAAGATTCTGATGGATTTTAGCATCGAAACTGGTGAAAAAGTTTCATCATAGTCAATTCCTTGACGTTGCCTAAAACCTTTTGCAACCAGTCATGCCTTATAGGTGCTGAATTGCCCCACCCCCATGTCCAGTTTCTTCATGAATACCCATTTATTACCAATAGGCTTTATATCAACTGGAGGATCTAACATAATCCTTTATTGGTTTTGGTACATAGAATCTATTTCAGAATTTATGGCTTCTTGCCACTAGGCAACGTCTGTGCCTTCAACTGCTTCCTTGTAGGTAAGATGATTATCATTGTCAACCAATAATGAGTCACCATCCTTGGTGACAAGAAAACCATATCGTTCTGCTTTTCTCACTTCTCTCGTGCTCCTATGCAGTTCTTGTGTCTCTGTAATAGATTGTTCTTCCATGGGGCTTTGTGGAATCTGTTCTTGTACCAACTCTTGTTTATCTTGAGTATCGACTTCATCGAAGTCTATCTCGCTCCCACTAACCCTTTTGGAGATGTGATCCCTCTCAAGGAATATGGTGTGTCTTGCCACTGTAACCTCTTTTTCTGAGGGGTTGTATAGGTAATATCCCCTTGTTTCATTGGGATATCCTATAAAGATACACTTTGTGCCTCGTGGTGCAAGTTTGTTACCTAAAGGGTCCATAAAAAATTCTTCTCTACCCCACACATGAAAATCTGATAACATGGCTTTGCGTCCACTCCATAACTTGTATGGAATACAATTTATAAATTTAGTTGTTACTTGGTTTAGTATGTGTGTTCTATTTGTAATGAATATCCCCAAAAGATAATGGAAGACTTGCATGACTCATTATTGATCTCACCATGTCCCATAGTTTGTAGTTCATCCTTTCACTTACACCATTCCACTGAGGTGTCTAAGGAGGAGTGAGTTGATATAGAATCCCAAACACCCGTAAGAAATCAATGAAGTCCTGATTAAGACACTCTTCTCGTCTGTCTGAGTGGAGTTTTTAATCTTCATACCAACATGGTTCTCAACATCATTCTTTTCTTCTTTGAACCGATCAAAATAATCTGAAATATACCTAATTAAGTAGATATATCCATATATACTAAAATAATCAGTAAAAGTTACGAAGTACAAGAACCCACCCCTTGCTTCAACTGGAAATGGTCCACACACATCTATGTGAACTAATTCTAGAACCACTTTAGCTCTTTCACCTTTCTTACTAAACGGGGATTTGGTCATTTTTCCTTGTAGACACGCATGACATATAGAAAGTGGTTTGAGTTCGAAAGAATATAAATACCCATCTTGATGTAATTTTTTCAAACATTTCTCATTGACATGACCTAGCTGGTGATGACAAAGTTAGGTTTGGTATGAGTCATGTGAATTAACTTTGTCATCGATTGCCATTACTTTGTTTGTGGAGTCTAACACATAAAGGTCGTTATATAAATGTGCCCTACCAAAACAAATTATATCTTTATAAAAGTAGTAATATCCACTTACAAACGTGAAGATGAATCCATCAGTATCTAATCTGGATACTGAAATAATGTTTTTAGTTATAGAGGGTACAAAATAAGATCCTTTCAAAAACAAGACCATCCCTGTAGACAATGTGAGATGGTAGTCTCCAACAGCTACAACAGCGAGTCTGGCTCCGTTGGCTACTCGTAGATCTACCTCCCCTCGATCAATCTTCTTGAATCTACTTGGTTCATGTATTTGGATACAGATGTAAGCACAAAAAGCATTATCTAATACACAATTTGTAGAAATAGATAGATTTCATTTGATGACAAACACACCTAAAGATTCTCCTTGCTTCTTAGGATGGGTGATGTTTTTCTTCTAGTGGCCCTTCTTGCCACATGTGAAACAAACAGCCACATGTTCTCTTCCCTCCCCTTTGATCTTCTTTTTCTTGGAAGGTCTTGTAGACCCTTTGGGTTTAAAGCTCTTGGCCTTCCCTTTCCATTTATTCACCATAAATAAATAAGTATTTTCACACTTCATGTCATTATCTACTTGGCGAATAAGGATAAAGAGATCAGATAGTGACTTATCAATGTTGCTCATATTGAAATTAACCACAATGTTCGAGAAGCTCTAGGGGGAGTGATGCAAGAATGAGATCAGTGCCTAGTACTTCAGGGAGTTTAAACCCTAGAACCTCCAAGCGCTCAATCTAGACAATGAGCTTGACTACATGAGGCCTAGTTGGGCTACCCTCTCCATGCTTTCTCTGAAATAGAGCCTTGGAGATCTCAAACCTGTCATGTCTTACTCTCTCCTAGTATAGACCACGGAGGTGCTCGAGCATGCTATATGCATCCATGTCTTCGTGAGATTTCATTATCTCACTAGACATCGATGATAGCATCAAACATTGAATGTCAAGAGCGTCGTTCAAATGTTGATCATAGACCATGAAACCTTCATCACTTGACCCTGGGGCAGGAGAATCTGGAAGTGAGGACTGTAGCATGTAAAACATTCGTTCATGGTGTAGGATAACCAAAAGGCGCCTAAACCTTTCCTAAATGTTCCTCCCAGTGGGGATATTGTCTTTATCCATAATTGATCGCAGAGAAAATGTGGTTGACGAGTTTGTCATTTTGATTATACAAATTAATAGAGTAGATTTATCAGTACTTTCTTGATTACATTTTATGAAAAATAATAATGGAATTTATTAATTCTCCCACTATTTTATCAAGTCCCAATGGCCCTCAACATTGAACTCATAATGTGCAGTTGCTTTGACATTATAGTGGAAAGGATCCATATTCCCCTTCCCATAACCCCAACAAGGGTTGGTCAAGCTAATTGAAGGTATTTAGGTAGGTAGGTATTTTCCAACTATGAGCTTACAATTCCTTGATCTGTTGAGTGGACTCCCCAATCCGGAAATCCCAACTTGGATTTCCTCAACTCTTACCTCCAATATTACATCAAGTCTAGCAAGGGCTACTCCTCTTGATGTAATATGGTTAAGTCAATCCGAAACCTTTCATAAGGGATTCCTTTATAAAAGTAAGTGTCCCATCAAGGGTTGGTCAAACACATAGTTTTATTGAGCCTTCCCCTTAATCATGTAACAGAAGGCTTGGTCTGAATTAATATGGTATTTTAGGGATTTTATTCTTTATGCATAGTTTTTCATTATCACATGCTTGTTAATATTATGTGATGCTTTCTTAAGTGATTAACCATGTTCTGATAATGTTTACGCAAAGTCCAGTTTTTATTTTATTCCATCTTTTCATTATTTTTCATTTTATTAACTATGTGATCACGGTAATATATATATAATAAATAAACCATGCAATTTATACATAAATAAAATAATATGGCATGAACACGAGCTTCTATTGGTCATCTTATCTAGCGGTTTTGATAAGCTAACCCTGACCTAGGGAAAACACCTTGAACCTGATGGTTCATGTTTTGCAGCTCCCACTTGTCCACCTTGGTATCTTCTTGTGTTGGTTTCGCCTCGGCTTCGGGATTTGAACCATCTCCTCTGGCTTGGGGAGATCCTCCAATACATGGGTTTACATTAAAGAAACCATGGCCAGGTAGGCCCCACATTTTATTGGAATAAGGCTCGCAGGACAAAAATTCGAAATTAAATAAATTTAAATGAAACCATATACATACAAAGGGTCTTTGGTATAGCTCATGATCATCTATAACATGCCACGAAATTTACGCATATTTATAATTCAAATTCATTTAATAGTTCATTCTTTTAAGATAAGTCTCACTCGAATTAAATTAATTATAATCTTATAATTAATCAATTCTTTACCTTAAATTACTTTCTGAATTTCCTTGAGATTCTTCTCATCCATATTCCTTGTACGGGTCATTGTACATTGGAGGAAACCTGGTGAAATTCCATTTCTGGAAAGTACATGACATGTAGTTTAAAATTACACAGTGTGTATTTCTTTTCACTCTTTATCCAAAGTACACAATGGGGCTTTGGCGTGTTTTTTCTAGTTTGGAAATTTTGGAGTACATGGCGTGTAGATAAATCATACAAGGCGTATACTTCCTTATTACGCGGTAACTAGATAGGCGATCCAGTGTATGCGCTATACGGCTTATCCTTGTACACTATTTCACCTGGGCCGGAACGGACTACACGGCGTGTTGCTCCAAAATACACGCAGTGAGTTCCGGTTCCACGTGCCATTCAATTCTAGTCAACACGGTGTGATTAATACTTAGGCATATTCAATTCACACGACATGGTTTGGCGGACCAGTGCCAGTTTATTGAACCTAAGTACACAACATGTAGTTTTAATTACATGACGTGTAATCCCGTGTTGTAAAGACAGAAATAGAGGATCCTACAGATGAGTTATATGTTTTTATATTAATCAAAAAATAAAATTAAAAGGTTGTTTCTGTGGTATGAATCGAGAAACGATGGGGGGAGAATTGATCTCGTTTATTCAGATTAATAGAATGATATATTTCGAATTGAATAAAATATAAATGTGTAAATTATCAATGAAAATTTAATAACTATAATCAATATTGTAACCTCCTCTGATACCATTTGAAGGTTTTGTATGCAGCAGAAGCACGTGGGTGGATGTACCCACATGGATTTTTTTCATTAACAATGATCAATCCGAGATCAATATGACGATAAACGCCAGTCTCCATGGATCGAATCACCGAAATGGACAACGAAAAGGAATGTCCTAGAACCACAAAGTAGGATCATTACAGGTTGATTATAATTAATTTAATAAATTTAAAAGAAATACCTTATTGGTTTTCTTTCTTCGTTGATGTTCTTGATCATGTTCTGGTGTGATTCATCATTGCGTCGCATAAGCCAAGTGTAGACTTCCTCTAGCGGTGATCCAAACATGTACCTCGTATCCTGGGACGTCGCCAAAGGAGTCACCTGGTGCTATCATGGAGAAACCTTTGCTTCCATTGTCCGCCTTAGATTTTCTTGATCCGATGGAAAAGGATCTCCCTCAATCGTGAGAGAATTCATGGAGGAAGAGGTTCTTTCTTCCTTGAAAGAATTCTCCAGAGGTTTTTTTTAAAATGAGTTGGGGTTGTGAGGATATTTAAAATTGAGTTTGAGGTTGTAGAGTTATGACAATAAATATAAGCTTTACGCATTTCATTTATTTCATTAACTCCTATTGAAAACCCCCATGTCGAATAATTAATTCCATGACATTCGCTCATGCTGATTATAATAAATATCATTTAATTAAAAAATAATATATCTTCAAAATCACGACTAGAAAAACTACACTGTGTGTACTTGTTTTTCATTGAAAACTACACTGCGTGTATATCAAATGTACATGACGTGTACTTGTTTTCAAAATAAAAACTACACAGCGTGTAATAATTAATACACAACATGTACTTGTTTTCATTTTATTCATCCTCCAACATTAAAACTATCTAGGATTCCTTGATTAATTATTTTACCACATACGGGAATAATCTTTATTCTACTTGTGATACTTAAATAAACATAGTGTGTGACCCTCTAGGCCTCTTTCTTGGTGGAATTAGGCGGGCATGCCTAAAGTCCAAGATTACTATCTTGCAATGGGTCAAGTAACCCGAGAGAAAGATGTTGACGCCACATTGACGTATCACCACATACGAACACTTACTGTGTAATTTAATCCCTTTGTCTTGCTATCGTATCAAGAAGGTTTCATGGTAGTGTCATAAACCTATATTCTTGATCCGTCGTTCTTTGACTATTTGAAATAAACTCTTCGTTTACACCATGGCCATGGAATTTAATGTGACAGTTCTATTTCGATCAAAGGGACGAGATATAAACTTTCATAAATGGAAGGGAAAAATCCTTCCTCGACTTATCCATTGACAACATTTCACTCATGACGCACCCATCGTTCCCTACTTCCCGCAAACTGTCTTTGTGACGGTTTTGTCATTAAATGTATGTGTGCGAGTCATGACATGAGTTAATGATAATCTTCCAGTCTAAGGACCATTACACATGCTCGCATATAGTAATGTCCGATGACACCAAGACATGCGAAGTTACTACTGGCGGGTCTGTTCTCATAATATCCAATCTTGGAGATTACCAAGTGCAAACTCCATGAGAGGGAGTCTCGTCTTCTTACGAGTACTTGCACATGATGGTCTGTATACTATGTGTCCTATAATATTATGTCATCCAATCATAGAACCTTATTTAAGAATATTGTTATAGCATTTCAAAGTTCTCCTCATAGCGGGGATCTTCCATGACATTTTCAATGCAACAAATATTCTAGGACATTTATTATATTATAATCATGCAGAACAATGAACAATATATATTAAGTGAACATTTACCCAATCAATGTAAAAAATAGTTGGTTCTCAGGACACCAAAACTTACAATCATTGTCAAGGATATTCTCTTTTCTTGACTTTTATGTGTCATGTATTCATGTTTGTATGATGCAATTGCATGACCAAAGGTGTTTTTATGCAAAGGAATCATGCCAAAGGGTGCATAGAAAGTGTTTCAAGTAATTACATGAACGTCACATAACTAAATCCACATGAATGATTTGTGTGACTGAATTTTTGCATGAGGGGTCCGTATGACATCCAAATCCTCATGCATTCCATAAAGGGGAGTGGGAGGTAGAGTCGCATGTAGAGTCCACTTATCATTCCTATGATGCATGCACATGGAATATTTATTTTCTTCAAATACCAATATCAAGCACAACACAGAGCTCCTGACGATCACATGAATATTTCATGTGTGTGATGTATAATTTCTTTAGACTGGCATGAAACATCATGTCTTGAATGTTATTTCACTCTTATCCTTTGTGGTGTATCAAATAAATTCTTTGAGACTTGATCAAATAAAAAATGTCGATTCACTATAAAAAATTCCTCACATAACCAGATATGCCATCATTTAATATTCTTCTTGGAAACAGGTGAGTCCATGATATGTTTTTGGTTCTACTCTCACCTGAAAGAGTGTAGACACAAGGTGCATCATCTCTCCACATTTTTTTGTACTTTGTTCCACATCATTTCGGAATACTTCTTATTCAATTCCTTATCTCTTCACCCAAGGGATCACATGGTGTGCACTACTTATCGCACAATGGGTTATGTGAAGGGAGATTGTGGGATATCTCCTCTTCTTGGGAATGATTATGTGATGGATTTATCACTTAAATTATTTCGAATAACACTTTTGTGGGATATCTATACTCTTTCTTGTGAGGAAAGTGAGTTCTTTTCTTTTATGTGAGGCAGTGACCATTATATATTGATCCCCTTCTAGTATTTACTGATGAAATCTCATTAGGCCTTAATGCATCTGAGAAATGTGGCATGTCTAGAAAACACACTCTGATGTTCATTGCATCAGCTTTCACGGCCTCAGATCTGAAGATAACACAACATCAAGAGATATCTCCAAATCATCAAAACATTCAGTATCTTTATATGATGTGAATTTGTATTTGCGTGATCCCATATCCTCATGGAGGATTCATGTCCTCATGTAACCATCTTTTGTGGTTTCAAGTGCACATTGCAGAGTTTCTTCACACAATTGATATTTTTGAAACATTCTATTTATGTAGTGGATATCATGCATGCTTTGTATTTTCACATGATGGAATCATTAGGTAGCGTAATCATCACATGATCTGTTTTCATTGCCAACTATGGTTTCTTCATTGCATGGGTACAATCTTGATGTTCATAAATACGCTCTTCCAGTTTGTTGTGGTTCTCCTATGTATCATGTGTTATAGCCTTGTACATGAAATTAGCTCCCTGACCGATCATATGATAGTAAATTTCATATAGAAATTGATCATGAGGATTTCTAGTGCAATAAAGGTCATACAAAGGGACAACTTCTTTGAATGGTCATTGAATGTAGGTGCGCCACACCATGACTTCCTTCTAAAATCCATCCTTGATCTTCAAGGAGGGTTCATGTAGTCCTTGTGTGAGATGTTTCATGCACTCAAGGTCCTACTAGTATGTAGTATCCACCGTGGCCACAAGAGGAAAACCAAAAATCCAACGCCCCCAAGTTGAAGAAGTTCACATGATAGGAACCTACTTGAATAAAATGAAATGTTTCCCATCTTATTTCATTTTATATATTACCATTATTATTATTTGATATCATAAAAATGAAAATAAAAAAAACAGTTATCCACTTATCTCAAACAATGCAACAATTCCAAACATCATTAGTGTTGCAGGTGGTGCCCCTACACGAGAGGTAGTCCCCACAGAATAGAGCAGATCTATTTCGGTGTTTTGGTTCATTAAAGTTCAAAATTAATAAATGATATTCATTTAAATTTTAATACTTTCAAAATGATAAACAAATAATGTTCGACATGCAATTCAATAAAATCAAATGAATATATTTAAATGATCTCAGTTGCAGTGAACAACATATTTGCAGTGGTAATACAACAAGCATGACTTGTAACATTTCTCACTATAGAAAAAAAGTATAATATGTAAGTGTGATGTTTCAAATAATATAGAATCAAACACATGATAATTAAGGCTGCAACTACAATGAAAAAACAGAGCCAAACCAAGGCTCAAACAGCTTCTAATTTAATCCTTTAAATTCAAAAAATATAATTTGAATTATTTTTAATTAAGTACCGAACATTCAGCATTTTACAGGTCAAATAAATGCAGAATATTAAAGAAATAATAGGGACACCAAGGATTTACGTTCATCAACCATATGGGATTTGTGCATGGGGTAAGATCATAACAGGTTTTTCACTATGAAAAGAAATAGTACAAGAGGAATCAAAGTTCACAGCTCACAAGAAAAGATGGACATGAATCAAAAATTAGATGTGATAGAAAAACAAGCAACACGCACAAGCTTACGAAAACCGACAAAGAAAAACTATAACAGAACTATCACCCCCTTAATGGGCCCGGTGTCACCTTATCGATAAAAAATCGTATCGTAGGGTGTTTCAATCGTCATCTCTGAGTACAGAATGTCTGATCCTCAATGATCAATGCTGCTGTCCAAATTCGCCACCACAAGACAATTGTTGTCCAAAGCCATTGTTGTTGTTCAGGTTTGGTGCGTACCAAAAAAACTATTGTCTTCTAGGTTTTGTGCCACAGTCCATGAACAAAACCATATTATGCAGCATCCTTAGGGAAGTCCTTCATGCTACCTATAGGTTCATCCTATTCAAGAACCCTACTACTCGGGTCCACCCACCGCAGACCACCACCTACGAAGAATACCTACAATGCCACATCACTTGGAGAATCCCGCTTCAATGATCTTATCCGCATCAAAGTTGGATTCCTCTCTTTCCATCGAAGAATATGTTCTAGTCACCGGATGAAATCCCTTTACTCGCTGAGGCTTTCCCCTCACAACGCGAACTCTCTCCTTAAAAACCGAATCCCCCAGGATTCATAATTCCAGGCCTTCGATCTTGGCTATAGATGATCCTCTAGTGAACATCAGGTGCATAGGGATTTGCGGCTCTACCTCTCAGCCAATCCGATCTATCTCTCCCGGCCATGTTGAGATGTTCCCTTATTCCATGATGCAATAAAAATAACTTGAATAAATGTTATGCAAGAAAAAAACTAAAATCATGGTTGGAGAGGACACACATATGGTGTAGGGATGCTTAATGGTTTAGAATGCTTAGCTATATAAGAAACTCAAAACATTATATGAAAATAACATTGAATTTTAATTAGCAAAAAAAAGGAATATAAAAATTCACAAATATCCTCCTTGGAAATTGAAATTCATGAAAAAATTTAATATGAAACATCACACTTGATCTTGAAAAATAAAACTCCTAAAAACTTGATGATTCTACACTACCTAACACTATTATCAACATGTGAATATCCTAAATAGGAAACAACATACAATGTATGATCCAAACTGTCCCCCAACCATGTATCAACTGTGATACATGTCTCCCAAAGTTGAATGATATCAATAAATGCTGATAAACATGTTCAAATTTAACAATTCTAAACAACTATAGGGTAAAGGTCCACAGTTTCACTTACCTGAGTCTCACTTTGAGATGATGCCAATGATAAAATCATGGAGCAGCAAATCACATGCCAACGGGTCCCCAAACCAGCACATATATGCTTGCAGAAAACAAATAAACAGAGCAGCATCTATCCTCACACAAAACATGGGAAAACCAATCTTAGAGAAATTCTCATAGAATTTAACTCAGTACAAAATAGTGAAATCATGAAAATAGTATCATAATGAGAGAACAAGAGGGAGAAAAAATGCATAAGAAATGAAAACAACCCAAAAGAGTCTCCACATGTACCCACAAAAACATTTGAGGACAAAAGGAACAAGAATCGTTATCTTTAAAAAAACCAAGACATGCTGCGAGATCTTTCAACACAATGTACCATAAGGTCATCTAAAAATTGATTCAGAATCTCTACCTTTGGAGATGGCTTCCTAAACAAAATCCAAAAGGAGACATCCTCACACAAAAGGGAATCCGCAATGAAGCATTCAAGTAGTCTATACATCCTAAGACAGCTCTAAGACGCAAGAAAAAAAGGTTGGGAGATGGAAAGAATCTAGGGGAAAACAAGGCACTAAAGGGCCACATATCCAATTGTAGACATATTAATGGAAAACGGTTCCTTGGAAACCAAAAAAAGCCACTAAGAAGGGTCGAATAGTAAATAAAGAATCTTGGTGATTAGTCAAGAGACACTGCACCCTCATTCTACCAAAAACTAAACACCGAACTCACAACGGGACAATACCCAGAGAAAATAGTCAAAAAGGATGTAGGGGAACATAATAGAGCTACTATAAGATCACCTCCTAGGAAAAAGTCAGACACTAGAGACACAAGATTCTACGAGGAAAATTCTGTTAACTAGCTCTCACACATAGGTTAACCTCTTACAAAACCCAAACATACCCTGAATCCATAGACACACATAGGTAGAACTACCAAGAGGGATATTTAAGGCTCTTACAGGTGAAGAAAAAATAGGGAATGACATGGAGAAAAACAATGAAAAATATAATGACATTAAAAACTAAGAGATCTAACGACCTAGCTGAACCAAACAATCAATGAATGATGAAATAGGTAAAATCCACTAGAAAATATTTGAATGCAAATGAAAAAAAATAAATTTTTAATAAATAAAATATTAATCCCGATTATGCTCTGATAACACTTTTTTGTGGGGAGCGCCCATATGTGAGAGGTAGTCCCCACAGAATAACCTATAGTTATTTGGGTGTTTTGATTCGTTAAAGTACAAAAATGAATAAACAATCTTTATTTTCTATTTAATATAGGAAAACTAATAAAAAATAATGGTCAAATTTCAATTCCATAACATCAAATGAATATATTTAAATGAACTCAGCTGTAGTGAAAAACACACTGGAAGTGGCAATAAAAAAATCATTTCATGTAACATTTATCATTATAACATAAAATATAATTTGTAAGTGTGATGATTCAATTAAAAAATAATCAAACAACATGAGAATTAAGGATACAACGGCAATGATAAAACCGAGCTAAATCAATGATTAAATATCTTCTAATTTAATCTCTTAAATTCAAAATCAGCATTTGAATTAATATTCAACAAGTAGTGAATGTTCATCATTTTACTGGTCAAATAAATGAAGAAAATTATAGAAGTAAATGGGACACCATTGATTTACGTGTTTTAGCTATATGGACTACCCGCATAGGGAAAGATCATCATATGTTTTTCACTATGAACAGAAATAGTACAAGAGGAATCAAAGGACCCAACTCACAAGATAAGATGGACATGAAAAAAAAATTCATAATTGAAATACTGTAAACATTCATAAGACTAAAAAAATAGACAATGAAAACCCATTAAAAAACTAAGACCCCCTTAACGGGTCTTGGTGTCACCTTATCGATGAAAAACATTTTCGCGGGGTGTTGAAGTTGTTGTCGATGATTCCAGCATGTCTGATCCTCAATGATCAATGTGGTAGTCTAGATTCTTAACCACAAAAAAGTTGCTTCCCAAATCCATTGTTGCAGTCTAGGTTTGGTGTATACCAAAAAAACTATTGCTTTCCATGTTTGGTTCCACTATCCATGAATATGACAAGAATACGCTGCTTCCTCATGGAAGTCCTTCACGCTACCTACAGGTTCATCCTATTCAATAAACCCTATGCCTGGGTCCACCCACCACGAACCACCACCGTAGAAGAATACCTACACCGTCACATCACTTGGAAAATCCCGCATCAATGCTCTGCTTCACGTCAAAGGATGATACCTCTCTTGACATTGAACAGGACATTATTTCCATTGGAAGAAACCACTTTCACCAATGAAGCTTTCTCCTCACAATACGAACTCTCTCCCGCAAAACTGAGTACCCCCGTGAGCCATAATTTTACACCTTTGATATTGGTTGTATCTTTTCTTCTAGAGAACATAGGATGTACATGGATTTTCAGATCACCCTCTCATCCTAGATTATCAATCTCTCCCGGAAAGGCTGAGATGTTCCCCAGTTCAACGATGCACAAAAAATTCCTAGAATAAAATATGTTCAAGAAAAAAACTGAAATCCTTGTTGGAGTGGCCACACGTACGGTGGAGGGCTGCTCAATGGTTCAGAATGGTTAGTTGTATAAAATACTTATAAAAGCATATTAAAATAACATTTCATTTTAATTAACAAATAAATGAATATAAAAAAATCAGAATTAGCATATATTATTATGCATCATGTTCATCCAATCTGTTACGACTTACAACATTCAATGGAAAAGTGGGTGATGATAAATTATGATCATCAACACCTAGGTCACAAACCTTAATATAAGAGTGGCCTTATCATCAAATCACCGAATCAAATCTAGGATCACAGGATCCTGTTCCACATCTATCATCAAACAAAACAGTGAATGGCTTAGATAAACTCACTCACAATTGACAGGTAAAAATTCTATAATTTACAAACCATTCACAGCTCATGGGATCACCGTCATTATGCACCCCCTAAATTCATAATCATAACAATGGTGGCATCCTCAAATAGATCATGGTGAACTACCTAACATATGGACTACCTTGTATCTCTCTTAAATAACCACCTAAAAAGGTTCAATAATCAGTTCTCGTGTGTCACCCCTCCTGAGCCACAATCACCCATCACATCAACATTCTATGTTTCTATCAAACATTAATTCTAATGGGTAGTTTCATTATTCTCAATCTATTTTTTATTTATACCCACCCACAGATGTAATATTCCCATTACAACCAATCTTCAGGCTACATTCATATAATAAATTCATCAAATCCACTATCCCTTTATTATTAAAAAGTCTATCCATGATCCATAATTCATTAGAAAAAACATGTAACCTTTTACAGTACATCAATCTCATTCAAATGCAGTAGGCATATACATCCATACAAACTGATTATAAAATCCAACTCATTATATCCTAAGTAATATAATGTCTATATAACTAGTTTCATTTACTAACCACCAATTGTTCCCCTCAAACATGGTAGTCTCATCAAGCTTATAGGTCCCATAGAAGTCTTCTTCAAAAGCATTCATTGTTCCAATATAATGATTAACAAGAAGCGTAAACTTAAAATGACAAAGTAAAAAACCAATATAATCTACCCAAACCCACACCATTCTTGAAATCACATCCCATATCCATAGATATATGAACTCAATCTAAAACAACCAAATATTCTATGATATGTCTGTTTCTTCATAAATTTAATTTCTTTGATAGATTACGTTTCACGAAGCACTGAGCTTAAACAAACTGCGATATATTATTAAATATTATTATTTTAACACTATAAGATAAGTTGGAATTTGTGAAGGATTAACTAAATTATGAAAATATAGTTTACACATTTTTATAAAATTAAGTCATTGATTATGGTCTAATTGGAAATAAACAAAATTGAATATAAAGGATGTGTTTTTATTAAAATCTATTTCTATACTGACTATGGAATTTTACCTTAATAAATCAAATTAATCAGTAATATATAAAGATATTTATTAAATATATAATGTATATATTAAAAAAATATATGTATATAAATTCATCCAATTAGTGTCATAGGATTAAGATAAGAACTAAAACAATTTTAGGCATAAAAGGTAAACTTTTTCATAAAATACATTTTTGTCACATTTTGTTGGACAAATTATTTTAAATGTAGTTTATGAAACTTTTATAAATGATATATGATAAAATATAATTCTTATATCAAATCATAATATCAAAATTTTCATTTATTGAATTTTTTATACTTTTTAAATAAGTTTCATGTTTTTAGGAATAATGATAAAATATTGAATTTTAATTGAAAATAGAATTTTTGTCTAAATAATTTTATTGAAATATTATATTAATAATTTGTTTTAAATAATAATTAGAATTTTTTTTTCAGTTAATCAAATATTGGTAATTTGAATCAGTTTCACATTGAATTTTGATATAAAAACATTTCAATCTTTCGACGGTTTTCACTTTTAATACCCATTTTCTTGTTTCGTCAACATGGTTAATTTCAAATTAATTTCTAGAAATTATTTATTGTGAATTTATAAAAATGTATCAAATACATGGAATCAGTATGTATAAACTATGTGTATATATTTATTTTATTTTTAGGCGTTATGAATAGGAATTGTAGTAATTCTTTATTAACACTGTTAAAGGCAAATCGAGTAATTAAGTTTGAAAATAATATTATAAGTTTTACAAAATTTCCCTAATACTTATCCAAAATCAATTAGATGATTAGTTTTTGACTAAACTTTTAGAAAACAAGATTATATCTGTTTAGATCTAGTTTTATTGGAGTATCACATTTATTGAATTTTATTTTAAACAAAGATAAAGATTTCATACTCATATTATTAATAAATATATGATTTTTAATATAAGGTTATACATAAGATAAATTAGACAATAAATAGTATTTTTAAAGATAAAATCTTTATCTTAGTCATAGAAATTTAATTTAATTTATTATTAAATATATAATAACCTTAATGTCCACACAATGATGGTGAACTAATTGTTTGATTAACAGGAATATCAAATAAATGATTATATAAATATTAAAATAAATATAATTTGACATAATTAATGTCATTCAAGAATTTTGAAGATATAATTTAATTTTTAGGGATATATTATAAGTTTAGACTTTAATATATCTCATTTTATTGATTTTTCTGAAAGTCAATGTAATAAATATTATCAATTGTTTCATTAATGTTACAGTAAAATAAATAATATTTTATTTAATGATATAAAATTCATAAAAAATATTAGATTATATTAAATTTTTTGTATAAGGCTAAATATTTCATCAACGATTAATTTATGGTTATTGTTTAAGGTTATAGTTCCTATATTAACCATTACTGAATAAAAACAATTGTTTTCATGGTAAGAGTTAAATGGATTATTTAATATTTAAAGGAAAACATTAAGGGTAATAATGTTACCTAACCATGTCTATAAATAATTGGTGGAGATTATTTAGATCTATAATAATATTATATTATAAATAAATCACTTTTTATCCATTTATAATTGAGAATTTATTTATATTATCAGAATATATTATTGGCTTCTAAAAGTTCCTGTCACCTCATTTACAAATGGGAACCTCTTCCCTCACTTCTTCACAACACATTGTTCCATGTACCTCAACAAATTACTACCCATTTCTCCTCCCCAAATCTTTTCCCATGTTTTTAATGACCTAGTATTTCAAAATGACCAATTCTATATGCTTTAATAATATATTTGAAGAAATTCCATCCAGGAAGAGGTAAGTGTTTTACCAACTCATTCAAGTTCATTTCTTATTCTATTACCTCTTCATGTATATTTTCAATACTAAAATAATAAATAAATTAAAAAATATATGATCAAATTCTATTATGTCTATGGTAAAACCATATTCCACCTTTTATCAATCTAACGATGAATGAAAGCATCGCTTATGCGTACGTACGACTTACCATCTCCAAACACTGGTGTAATTTTTTTTAATCACCAATTTATTTTGGTGGGTATAATGGTGGATAATATATATATATATATAATTAAATTATATTGAATATTTATAATTAATATAACATCCAATTACTTATCATTTCACCATTAATGGAATGATACCAACACTCATGCATACGTACAACCTATCGTCTCCAGGACGCGACATAATTCATTTTTCATGTTAATCATTAGGGAATGATTATAAACAAGTATATAATTTTTAAGTATAATATATATGAAATTATTATCATTATAGTGATGAAATAAATATATCTTATTCATTAGAAAAAAGAAAAACATTACAAAACATACATTAGAAATTAAAGAAGTTAACACCCTTAACATGGGTAATAATGAAACATTATTAACAAAACTATATAAGGAGATCATATATCATATCATAAATATGGATATGATTCTGGTAAAATTTAATAACATATTTTAAATTATTATATATTATGTTAAAACAAATTAATCTTTAGGAAAGTACAAGGTTTTTGTTTTTTCACAATCTCATAATTATTTTAAATTTTTTATGTATATGTATCATTATGAGAATATTTTTTTCAATATCAATGTTTTAAAAAAGTTATTTAAAAAATATTTGTACTATTATCCTATAAAATTTTAAAGTCTTTTTACCCATTTGTTAATTTTAATTAACTATTTTAAATAAATTTTTTTCCAAAAGAGGTAACTTATGAGATTTTCGACAACAATATGGAAGAAATGTTTTTTAACTTAAAAAGCGGGAGCATATTTTACTATCGTTGTGTCTCCTTAATATTTTGAATATTAATTTACTGGTTCACTAGTTTTTTTACAAATAAAACATTTTATTTTATAACTACACAACTTTTTATATATTTTAATTCACTTCAAAAATGAGTATATCTCACATGAAATTATTAATGTTTTTATTAGAATATTTTCATATATGTGAGCATCATTTATTTTATTTAATGATTCATTAAGTTTGATCTGCTATGATAAAATCTCCCAATTTTAATTGATGTTTTTATGATATTTTTTACTATGTATGTGATATTTTTATACAATTCATGGTTTATGGTTAATGTATTCGCAATTTATATGCCAGTTTTTTAATATGAATGTTTATGTTTGTTATGTTTCACAATTTTCATATGAGGAAGGAATTGGATATATTATTTGATGGGAAGGGCATTATATATCCCTTTATAAATTGGTAGGTCTCATGATACAAATTAGGTTTGGTATTTTCTGCGGCCATACCTTTTTATGTATGGTGTCTTGGCCGGAGCCTTGATAGTGTGTTTATGAGGTTTAACATTGTACATTACCTAATTAAGAGATTAATTATTGATATTCAATGTGATTATTCAATTATAAATATATCCATGTTATTATTTATATGGTATTATTTTATTTTCATTTATTTCGGCCATTTTTCTTTCATGATTATGTTTAAGTGGCTTTTACTATAGTGATATAACTTTCCATAACTTATTTATTTTTAACAAATTCTATTGTATGCTTACCCTAAAAGAGCATTTGACCTCACCCCTTTCTTATATTATATTTATCCTTGGATCCCAAGATGTATATTATGATTAATATACAGTGTTAGGATAAGAGAATATTGGAGCTCACAAAGGATGGGTTGTGTTATATTTTGTAGTTTCAATTGTAATTTATGCTTCTAGTATGTAACTTGGTTTTCAAAATGTCTAAATTACTCAGTAATTTTAGACTCAAATATTTTATCTATGACAATGTAATAAATTGAGGCACCAGATCTGGGATACTAGGGTTCAGTTTGTTATATTTTGTATTAGAGAAAGTTTAGTAGAGACTTTGGGAACTAGATTTTTTAAATCATAATGATTCCTTATGATATAATATGTCAATATTTCCAAATTAACTATTTTTATAATTTAGATATTAGTCATAACAATGTATTCAATTAAGGTTATCTGATTCTCTATTTAAGATATTATAAATTATGTTCCATAATGTCAGGATATAATATATTCTATTCCATTATTTATAAATGGTTCTTAGTGAAAGGAATAAAAAACTTATCAAAGAACATAATCTCAGTAAGTATTTCCATCCAATGCAAGATAGTGATGTTTGAGATGGAGATACAACTTGTGTTGAACAACTTATAACTATACTTGGACAACTAACTCATGTTAGGAACAATAACTTTATCCTTATAGAACATTCTGATCAATAATGCGGAGGAATAATGGTATACTTCTTCATGAGATGACAACCTAAAACATTCAATGGGACTATGAATCTATTTTAGGCAGAGTAGTGGATAAGTTACTTAGAAAATATAATTCACACTTTTGAAGGAAAGGAAAGGGTAATGTTGTCTTTTTAGTATATCAATTTTTTGAAGATGCAGATCAATGGTGGTCATTGATTCAAAACACTAAGGAGGAAGAGGAAATAGAAAAAAGGGAATGGATGGATTTCAAGGAAACTTTCATAGAAAAATATTTTCCTCATGAACATAGAGTGGATATGGAGAATAAATTTCTATATATAAGGAAAATGGAAGATGAAAATGTTTCTCAATATGAATACAACATTATGAGGTTATCAAGGCATGATACATACTACATAAATAACCTAAGGAATAAGATTGATCATTTCTTTTCTCTGTTAAAGACATTAATCTAAAACGCATTGGCCTCCCAAATATTCTCATCATACAAATATATATTCTCATGACCTATAAATATAGAGAAATAATTCTCTTTGGCTTATCACTTTAACAGAAATTAAGATAAGAAGAAGATGGTGGTGAGATAAATGGATATACGGAAAATGGGAAGGAAGGATTTTTACACATGTGATAATTATGGGAAGAAACACACCAACACTTTCCTAAAGGGAATCAATGTTTGTTACATGTGTGGAGAGAAAGGTCACCAAGCTCATTATTATAAGGGAAATAAATAATATATAAAATTAAATGTTTCAACTATAAGATGATAGATTACTATGAAAATAAATAATCCAAGCACCAGGGAAATATACCTCATTGAAATAAATGGGATCATGGTAATGATTATGTTGTTATAACAAACAATGTTGAAAATTAGTTTTTTTTGTTTTTGTAATCAATAAGTTTGTTACTATACTTTGGTTATAATAATTTTGAGATATATAAGAGTTGTATTGTAGTACTTATTATTTATTTATTTTTAAGCATGCATGTTATCATTATGTTTTTAAGGTGATCAATGTATTATTATATTTGGTATGTGATAAAAACATCTAAATTTTTTTGACAAGGAAAAAATGATGTTATGTTGATTTTGGAACTTTTGTGACTTTCCTTATAAATTTTTGGCATGTGAATTTGAACAGAATTATTTTGTATGATTCTTATGGTTGGAATGGATTACATTGAACATTGGATATTATTTCGTTTGGTTAAATTGTGATTTTTGATATTGGATAACCCATGTTAACCATTTTTGTTTTCATAACATTAAATGGATAAAGAAATTACTCATGTATCATATTATTCCAAATAGTGATTTAGTCGTGACAAATTTATATTGAACATTCATTTGCAAGTGTTAGGTATGATGTGAACATAGATCGAAGAACAATCAAATGATGAGATTATTCTTATGACCATAAAAGAAATCAAGTATGTTTATTTTATCATGTTCTTATCTGGATATTAAAATAATTACTCAACTCGAAGAAAGGAAATTGTAATGAAAAAATCTATTCATTTAATTTTCTTACAGATAAATCAATGACCTCTTTATCCCATCACATATTTATGGTTTCACGATGGTGTATTTTGTAATGACCATGTTCTCTAACAATCTCCATCATAACATGATGGTTTCATTTCTCTTCCTTGCCTTGGTTATCAATTTACACTAATGTTATCCTATTTTAAAGCCTAATTTTTTGGGGGCATTTTCATTTCAATTTCCCTCTCTTTAGGAGGATATTTTATTTACCCTCTTTTAGATGCTGGTTTCCCAAAAAGGAATTTTCATGTATGGACATTTGATTTTTGAAGTGGAATTTCAACTTTTGTGGACACAATTTGTTGAAACAGGGGAGAATATAACATCCCATGATTTTTTGATATGTCTTTTTTAAATTAATTTAATTTCTTTTATAGCTTATGTTATACGCAATAATGATCCTAAATGTACAAGGATTAGCAACTAAAAATTATTATTTAAACACTAGTTTTTAAGTTAGAAGTTGTGAATAAGAATAACTAAATTATGAAAATATATTTTTTACATTTTAATAAAATTAATTAATTAATTACCAATTAAAAATAAATAAAAAATAAAAACCAATTGAATATAAAGGATGAGTTTTTATTAAAAAGAAAATCATCCCACTTGACATTTTAGCATAAAAAGTAAATTAATGAATTTTTTTGAAAGATATTAATTAAATATATATTTTATATATTCAAACAATTTTTATTAAATTTATCCTATAAATTTGATAGGCTTCAGATTAGAATAAAAATAAATTTAAGCATAAAAGTTTATATTTTTCTAAAAAGTTAGTTTGGTCGCGTTTTGATGGAAAAGGTGTTTGGAATCCATTTTTTACTCTTTTATATAGTATATTTGAAAAGATATCTTATTTTTTAAAATTTTATTATAATGATTTAATTGTTTAGGTTTTTTGGTACATTTTAGATAAGTTTCATATTTTGATCAATAGTGTCAAAATATTGCATTTTAATGGAATTTTTTTCCTCTAAATAATTTATTATGATAAATTTTATTATTAATTTGTTTTAAAGACTAATTAGAACAATTTGATTCATTTAACACAATCTAGGCATATGTAATTATGACAATTGGGTTCGGGTGACGGCACAGACACCCCGCCATTAACATGGCCATTGGGTCCTAGCCTTCCAGGTACCACCAGTTGCACCATTGACATGTGGTCCCCACCCTAGGTCCCACCCACTTTCCGGAATAGGTCATTTAACTAATGAAAATCCACACAAGCTAACACAAGTCTTTTCCATTGTGTTTTTCCTCACTCACACACACCCCGGGGAAACTTCCCATAAAATCACCCATCCTAACCACTACTTCAGGTCAAGCACGCTTAACTATGCAGTTCTAATTAGGTAAGATCCCAAAAAGGAATGTTTACCTTGATGACATGAGTCATATCATTTAGTCATTTATCCTTTTATCATTTGGAGGTGTTACAATCACCAACCCCCCCCCCCCCCCAGAGCACAATGTCCTCGTTGTGGGCCCTTCTTCTCAAACTATGTAGTGCACTGCACTTAAGGTTGGGTACCACCTCTGATACCAAATGTGACAAATGGGTCCATGTGACAGCACATACACCTCACCTTTAAGATGTCCATCAGGTCCTGGCCCTCCAGGTACAACCAGTTTCCCCACAGACATGTGGTCCCTACCCTAGGGCCCACACACGGGCCCGAACATGTAATCTGACTAATGACAATCCCCACAATCCAACACAAGTCCTTTCTAGTGTGTTTTTCCCTCACTCACAGACACCTTGGGAAACTTCCCAGAAGGTGAACCATCCTGATCACTACTCGAGACCAAGCATACTTAACTGTTGAGTTCTAATTAGGTAGGCTCCTAAAATGTAACATGATGTTACAACCTCCCAACCATAGGAACTTTCTGTCCCCAGAATTCTTATGAAGAACCACATAAAAAATTAAGGCTATTATTCTCTCATTAGTTTCTCCCTCTCTCATGTCTCATGAGAATTAAAACTATTCTTCCATATCATTCAGACAAGAGGTATCGTCCTCCCCTGAAGTAATTTGATCTTAGAATCAACATGCTTGATCGGTCGTTCAGTCATGGATAAAAAGGTTTCACTTCAAGATCACACCAAATCAGAACATGAGATGAGTCTGATAAATGATTTCGAAATTGAGATACATGAGAAAAATTATGTATTGACGTAAATTGCGGTGGTAGTGGTAAATGGTGAAAAACATTCCACACATAATCAACAACCTCAAAAAATTCCACAATACTAAGAGCTAGCTTCCCTTTCCTAGCAAGTCTTCGATAACCCAACCAGGGTGAATATTTCAAGAATACATAGTCACCAAATCATATGCTTCAATTATAGAATGTCATAGTGCTTCCTAGATACACAACCCATTAGAAATTATGACAATACCCCATTATAGACTTTCTTGTCACTAACGGTGCAACATAACGGTTCTAATAACATAGAAAACCTCTTGAAAGAACGACCACTGGGCATCAGTCTCCCCACTATAAAGAGAGTCTGTAATGCTTACAGAATTTTTCAACATGATATCATTATTGAAGAGTCATATCGATAAGAGAAGATGTCAGATTACCATTATATTTCATAGATGTGAGAAATGTTGTCCCCCAAGGTGACACACTTGGGTGAATAAGATCTTCCAAATGAGACATTGGTTCATTCAGTTTTGTTGAAGCTATTTGGTGTGAAGGAAAATAAAATGGTTGAGTATATAGTATTAAGTCAATGGAAAACTCAACCTCTATTACTAGTGGTAAAACAGAAAAAATAGAAGGAAACACGATGGGAAACATGATGAAAACTGGAGTGATATCACCACCAAAAATTCTCGCTCGAGATCAAAAATAAAATATGATATCACATTTCCCAAATCTAGATAAAAAGTTCCAACTCTGCTTGACCTTAGGTCACATTCTTCTTAAAGGACAAGAGGCATACCACTGGGTGTAGTAATGTAGACCCGTCAAAGATAAAAATAAAATAAGGTTTTATTGGTAATAATTCAATCCATCATAAATATTACATAAATAGATTTCAAGTAAAGAACCCAAAAAATCCAATCATGATTGACAAATAATAGAGAGAAGAAACTAGAGGGATTGCAGAGACCCTTCTCTATCTTTATACCGAGTTGTATAATGATATCAATTTCACAAGATAAAAACACCATAGGAAGATTAAATAGATAACAGTACAGGTTTAAATAAATGAGTGAGACGTTCTCATATCAAAAGAGTATTCACTAAATCCAAGCTATAGTAATAGTAAAACTCACAGTCGTTAAACCAGTATCAGCTTCCTCTTGAGACTATTTTGCTGCGTGAAAATCTTAATTCTAGATGTGTGTGGATGGAACCATTTTGTACGTTAAGCATTTGATTTACTCGTAGTTTTTAAAGGCGTTGATGATCTGGTGCTGCTGTGTGGAGTGGAAAAGATGTGGCATAACTTCTGCAAGATCCCCAAACATCTGTAAAAGCCACAGTTCTTTTAGCCTGCTCACTCATGAAAAACTCCATAGCTTTGGCTAACTTCATTGGCTCTGGATAGTACTATTCGGTGAAATGAACCTTGAAGTCCTTCTAATCTATGCCCACATGTTTTTTTGTTGTCTCAATTGTGTCCCACCATCTCTATCTTGATCCATCCAATACAAAGGTGACACATTTCACCTTGATATCATCCCGTGTCTACAAGAACTAAAACATAAGTTCTATCATGCCCAACCATTCCTTAGCATGTTGAGGATCATTGGATCCATTGGAAACTAATGGTACCTGGCGGGCGAGGACACGATGGCCATGTTAAAGGCAGGGAGTCTATGCTGTCACCGGGAACCAATTTTCACATCAAAGATTTTATTTGGATAATATATATTCGGGGAGTTATGTCCTTAGGGACCTTGGGGTCATTTTTTCCCATTTTAGTACTTGGGTTTTAGTAGTTTTGGATTTTGATGCCTTGTTGTATTTTGGTAATTCACTTCCAATGGAGATTCTTTTGTTATGCATATTGTCTTGTTTTATTTTCTTTTTCATTTTTGTGGAAAATCAATTCCCACAAATTTGTTGTATAATGCATGGTGATAGTTGCCGACCCGTGGGGATTGAAAACACCCTTCAGGGTATGTTAGGGATGGCTCGGTTATTGGGATACCAGGGTACCCAGGCTGGTTCATGACAAAATGGTATCAAAGGGAGTTTAATCATCTTTTCTTGATGACAATATGCATTTTAGAATTATTTTCGGGACCTAGGAGGTAGTTGCGATTGAGTGTCTGGCCTGCTCTCACCACAATGAACCTTAAGTCACCAAGGGTGGTTAGAGAGAGACATCTTGTGGATTAGTTCAAGTCTTTTACCTATTTATATTTGGATATAGTGGAATCCAAATCATGTATGTTCTACCTGTTGGGATTATATTTCCCTCATTTCTATTTATGAGCATTATCGAATTTCTTTGTTATTGTCTACTGATGTTTTGTGACATCATTCCTTTGAGATGACCTATGAATTGGATCTTGGAAGGGGATACTACTAAAAATCAGTGAGAGAATTCTATTATGGACTCGAGCCTAACTGAGGAGATCGTGCATACTATCTGAGATTTCGGGAAAGCACCACCACCAGTCTCCATTTAGGCTATAGTTGTTGTACATGAGGGGGTGATCCTCAAAGATTTTCTCAAGAGTTCTTTCACCAGAAACCACATGTTTTGTAACACCCCGAAATTTTATGAAAACATTCTTTTTAATTTCACTAATGTCTTTTGTTGTACGCTACACCAAAAGGATCTTGCACAACACGCATCCTTGACTTGCCTTTCATTACACGCAATCACGACCTTCCTTGATAGCATGTGTAGTACGCAATACCGAGTTTTACTAAACAACGATATGCTATTAAAATATTATTAAAACTAGCCGTTATGAATAGTAATAACCACTTTTTGAAATTTTGTAAACTCTTTTTTTCAAAATGGACTTCATTTTTGGATTCGGAATATCGAAATTAGCTTAGGGTGAAATTTTGGTACTTTTCGGATAACATTCATATTCTGATGAATAGTGAAAATTACTAAATTTTAATTAAAAACAACTTTTTTAATAGAAATAACTAATAGTGATAAATTATTAATTTGAGTGGTTTTAAAGTATATTTAGAATATATTTTTACAATTTAATACAATGTTGGTCATTGGATGTAATTTCACATTTAAACCAGTTATAAACTAGTGTCAATCTTTTGATAGTTATTATCTCTTAAAAACACGCTATTTGTTTTGAAAACGAGAATTAATTAGTTATTGCAACTGATATGTTTTGAATTTGGTAAAATTGACATCATTTTTGAGTTCATAATATCAAATATAGCTTAGGCCTAATTTTTGGTATTTTTCTGAAAACTTTCAATTTTCGATGAATAGTGAAACCACTAAGTGGTAGTTAAAAAAACTGAATTGTTCATAAAACATAATTTTACCGCTTCTGTGAGTGGAATTTCAAAAATCCGAGAGACATGGTTAATATCAAGGTCTAAAATGTGGTTCAATGAGATGAAAATAATTTTTGGTGAATAATAACTTTTTAGTTTTATTTACCACGGTTAAAAGTAAATAGGGTAATTAAGGGTAGAAATGATATTATTATTACCCTAAAACATGTCCTAATTCTATTGGAAAAGTTTAATTCGACCAAAAACAAACTTATGAATACAATATGACCATTTAGGCGCACTTGGATTACATTAGGACATTTATTAATAATTTATTTAAAGAAGGCTTAAAAGAGTTAAAATCAATGTTTATTTACTAAAACATTTTTAATATGGGGTTATACATAAGATAAATTCGACTATAAATATTAATTAGAAAGATAAAAATATTTCCTACATAATGGTATTTTATTTGTAATTTTTAGACATTAAATACTTTAATTTATTTATGACACAATGATGATGCAGTAATTATCTTATTAATGAAATATTGACATAATTGATGTTATAAACACCAAAATAAATGTAATTTGAGACTTTTTATTAATTACACTAATTTTATAGGTTAGTATGATATATTAGTGTTGATTTAATCAACTTGGTTCGAACATATAATTCTATTATGACTTTCACAAAAATCATATATCTAATAGTGTCAAAATTGACACAAAATAGTTTTTAAATCAAATATTATATTATTAATTGTTATTTTATTCCTAAAAATCTAAGGGTCGACCAAATGACTTAGATAAGGATATATATACTAATAATAAACAATTTGGGGTTCTTTTGGCATGTTATAGTAAGTGTATGAACCATATAGTGTAAGAAAAAAAAAGACATGGTAAAAGTTAAATTATTTAACTCAGAGTTAAATCTAATTGATAAGGTTAAAATAATAACCTAAACTTGTCTAAATCCTATTTGTTGATATTATTTCGACCCATCCCCACTTTAGCTTCGAAATAAGACCCTTTGGAACCATTATAAACCGATTTTGAATTTAATATAAAATAATATTTTGAGATATTCCTAAGGTGCCCCTCTCCTCCCTTATAAAAAGACACCTCCTCCCCCTCCTCCTCACACAAATTTGAGCACTCAAGCTCGGCCAAATCCTGACAAAATCCCTTCTCCACTTCCCTAGAATAATCCTAGAGGTCTTGGTCTTATTCAAAGACCATTCTTAGTTCCCTAAGTGGAGGATTCAAAGAGGCGTTTCAAAGAAGAGGTAATATCCATTACCGATCTTTCCAATTTCTTTCTTCTTAAACTTCTTCTTCTTTAGTTGTTTCATGAAAAAGTAATAACATAAGTATTAATTACATACTGATATGTTATTATAAATATGATACAACCCTAATTCACCTTCTATCCATCCTACGGAAAAATGAAATCACCGCGCGTGCGTACGTACGGAATACCGTCTCCACGCTGTGGTGTAATCTATTTTCCACCACCACCTTAATAGGATGGGTATAATGGTGTAATGAGTAAATATATATGATTATTATAAAGTGCTATTGATACTTAAATAGTCTACATACACTTCAACACAATTCCACGACCATGGAAACGATATCATCGCTCGTGCGTACGTACGGACTACCGTCTCCACAACGCGATGAGATTCATTCTCAATGATTAACCATTCATGAATGATTATAAAGTATATATAATAAGTACTAATGAAATATATGACATAGTAATGATACTGGATTTATGTAAATTTATATGTATGTCATCTACTTAATTCCATTCACTTCAATAAGGAAACAAAAACAGCGTTCATGCGTACGTACGGACTACCGTCTCCATGAATGGTGTATTTCATTCCATTTATCGATATTATATATATATATATATATATATTCTGAATATATATTATATATAAATCATGTTTTACATTCTGGATATAAGTAATCATGATCCAATTAATCATATTAATAATTACAAGTTAAAAACACGAACGACAAATGAGATGATTTTACCCAAAACGCAACTTTAACATGAATTTACAAAAGAACAGGTAATATAAAGTCATAAGTGGACCATATATGATATAAAAACAATGAATATGATTCTGGAATATGTCAATAATATGATTTAAATCATTATACAGGAGGTTCGGACACTTACAAAGCAAGTCGGACCTAAGGTAAGGGAAATATCACAATCTCATTTTTATCCGAGATTGTTTATACATTGGCATTTACTGGGGTGTATTTTATCATCCACATCCATGTTTCCTCAATATGTAATATTATTTCCATCCACATAAAATTTTTTAAATCCTATTTTACCCTTCGGTGAGTTTTTAGTAAAATATATGAAAGGAATCTTTTGTCGTTTTTCGTACGAGGTACTTTTTTGACTTTTCCGACAAAAGTACGAGAAGAATGTTTTTTTAACTTATACGGCATGAATGGATTTTTAAAACATTATTTCCAAGAATATTCCTTTACAAGTTTTCAAGTTTATTTTTAATCATCTTCTTTTATTTTAAAATTGTATGACATGTTATGAAAGGATAAATGTTTTTGAAGTAGAAAGGATATTTTCCTCAAGAATGGAGTTCAAGTGTTTTATCAAAATTATTTTCCATCTAAGATAATAAAGGGTTATATTTTTATCCCTATTATTAAATTGATTTGATTATGTTGTGATGGAATTATTTTTATGAATTCCTTTATCTTATATGAATTGTTTTATGATGTCATGATGTTTAAGAATCCCATTTTTATTACATGGGTTATGAAATGATTTATGGTTTATGATTTTGTGGCACACATAAGAATGGTATCATTAAGAGATGGGTGGGACCTATATCTCCCTTCAATGAATTGGGTAATGATTTTATATCTCATGAGATAGACATGGCTGGAATGGTAGGTTATACCGGTTTAGTGAAACAGGACTGAAACGAGGGTTACTCGATTAAGAAAGGGACTTTGTCCACTAAGATAGTCTTGGCAATGAGTCTTGAATAACAAGAAATGATTCTCTATGATTATGTGTGAATGCCACAATGTTTCATGTTGTATGTTATGATTATTGTGATTACATTTCACTGCCATGATTTATCCCATGTTATTAAATTATGCTCTCTTTTGCAGGTTAAGATTTCCAAAATGTTATGTTCTTATGAATACGATGTGATTGATATTTCTTTTGTTTACCCTTACTGAGCATTTGAGCTCACCCTTTTATGTTTTCTTTTCCCCAGGATATAAAGAAATGTTTTAGGTAAAAAAATGTAGATCTTTATAGGAGATGTTGAATATATTTCACCACGATTAGAAGATTACGTTCCGAGTTTCCAAAGAGACTAAACTATTACGATCCTTGTGTGTGTTTTTTTGTTATGTACTAAGTATTCTGCAAATGTAATATAATGTCCATGTACATCAGGCTACGGGTCTCTACAGTTGGTATCAGAGGAAAGGTTTAGTCAACCTTTGGAAACTAGGATGCGAGAACTTTAGTGAGATCCCTAGAGATATTTATAAGGTTTGTCTAGGGATGTCCCTAAGGATAAGTATACGTATAGGATACAGTCCTATAACAACGGTAAAGATATTAGAATTTAACCTAAGAAGTTAGATATTGAAGTTACTATCCCTTTATTATGATTTTTGCCTCTAACACTATTCTTCTTGGATTTTAGAAAATGGCTGGAAACAAGATGATTCACGATAATGGAGGATATTATGGACAATGGAATGATATTCTTCATGAGAAACCAAATGAAATTGGATTTGGAAGTCCAAAAATAATTATTATGCCGAATCAGCAATATCATAATATGATCAATAAAGTAAAATTTGGTAAGTTTCCTGACTCGGATAATAAGAGAAAGATGGAGATTCATGATGATCATAGAGTAAAGAAAGTTCAATTTCCCCTATGTAAATCATGTGGGAAGAGGAATCAAGGAGAATGTTTCAAGGGAACTGGAAGATGCTTTGGGTATGGAAAAGAAGGACCCAAAGCAAGTAAGTACAAAGGAAAAGGGTCAGTTAACACCATGGATGAGGATAATGGTATTTCTACGACATCAAAAATGGTTAAGTGTTTTAAATGTGGAATGTATGGGCATTATGCAAACAAATTCCTTAAGGGAAAGACTCATGAAGAGAATCAGTATGGTCATATGGGTAGTATTTATGTGGATGATGATGAAGAGACTACAAATGATATGTGAGATGAAAGAATTTTTGAACCTCGGTCAATGGTTTAAGAATGTAGTGGAATGATTACATGTTTATCATGTGTAATTTTGTATAAGTAATCTCATGCTACTATGGAATAAAGAGACATCTATGGATTGTTACACTGTTGTTCTTCCTTGAGTTTTGAAAGTGCATGATTAATGTTACCAGTATCCATGAAAGGTTATTCAGATATTTTTGGAATGTAGATGATATGCGCATAATGAAGGGATAAGGAGAAAATTAAATGTTTGATAGTATTCATGAGCTCATGACGGATATAAGGAGAAGGTTATATCATGGTTTGAGTATATAGAATTTTTGGATTTTGGTATGTGGAAAGTGTTATCTTTTAACTACATTCATGCTTTCATTAAGGTTCAATGGGTATTCAAGATAATACATGATTAAGGACTTTGAATGTTTGGAATGTGACCAACAAAACATATCTTATGATATATGGGGATCGAAGATGCTGTTAAATCTCTGGTAATCGTTTTCACTATGTTATTAGAGTGGACTGTAGTATTATGGATAAGCCTAAAGATTGGAATGGATTATCTTGGACATAAGTTAGTATTGTTTAAGGATCGATGTTTTCTCGATATTATTGATGGGATGTTATAGTAATATAGTTTTAGAAAAAGGACAACCTGCAGGACGGGCGACATCCCATCGCGTCGGACAAGGATGTAGGAATCGAACCCACAACCGAAGTGCGACTGGCCTTTATCTCCTACCACTGGCCTACAAGAAGTCCCTGTTTATTAGAAAATAGTTTTATTATATTATGAAGTATGATATATGAAGTATAAAGTCCATTTTAGGAACCATATATGATTAATCTCACTATAGATCGACTTAGGTATATAATTTTTTCTAACCTTTTGTTTGAGACAGATGGAATGACCCGTCATTCTATCACATGATCTGCTAACACTTCACGAATAACAAATTCAACTTCATTTATTTAGCAGATGAAGTGAAAATTGTTAAAGGCACAAACAAGAGTGAGATTGTACCAAAATAAAGTAAGTATTTATTCTAATTCAAATTCTTTAACTTTAGGGAAATGATCTTGAAAACCAAAAATGTTGTCCTAGTGATCTTATATCTGATGAATCCGATGGTACCTTAGATCGTCACAAATTTATGTCTTTGTGATTGCTGGCTTTTCCATAGCCATATTCTCTACCACTCTCCATCAGAACATGATGGTTAGATTTCTCTTCCATATCCATATTTTCACCTATGTGGAAACCCAGTGATTAGTTTATTTGGGTAACCATTACGTTTCATAATTTTGTTTTTAAGGATTGGTTTTGATATTCCTTTTTACGATGTGGGTTTCTATTAAAGAAACTTTTGAATAGTAAACCATTCATAACCCCGACGAATTTCGAGGGCGAAATTCATTTTAAGGGGGGTAGAATGTAACACCCCGAAATTTTATGAAAATATTCTTTTTAATTTCACTAATGTCTTGTGTTGTACGCTACACCAAAAGAGCTTGCACAACATGCATCCTTGACTTGCCTTTCATTACACGCAATCACGACCTTCCTTGATAGCGTGTGTAGTACGCAATACCGAGTTTTACTAAACAACGATATGCTATTAAAATATTATTAAAACTAGCCGTTATGAATAGTAATAACCACTTTTTGAAATTTTGTAAATTCTATTTTTCAAAATGGACTTCATTTTTGGATTCGGAATATCGAAATTATCTTAGGGTGAAATTTTGGTACTTTTCGGATAACATTCATATTCTGATGAATAGTGAAAATTACTATATTTTAATTAAAAACAACTTTTTTAAGAGAAATAATTAATAGTGATAAATTATTAATTTGAGTGGTTTTAAAGTATATTTAGAATATATTTTTACAATTTAATACAATGTTGGTCATTGGATGTAATTTCACATTTAAACCAGTTATAAACTAGTGTCAATCTTTTGATAGTTATTATCTCTTAAAAACACGCTATTTGTTTTGACGACGAGAATTAATTAGTTAATGAAACTGATATGTTTTGAATTTGGTAAAATATACATCATTTTTGAGTTCATAATATCAAATATAGCTTAGGCCTAATTTTTGGTATTTTTCTGAAAACTTTCAATTTTCGATGAATAGTGAAACCACTAAGTGGTAGTTAAAAAAACTGAATTATTCATAAAACTTAATTTTACCGATTCTGTGAGTGGAATTTCGAAAATCTGAGAGACACGGTTAATATCAAGGACTAAAATGTGGTTCAATGAGATGAAAATAATTTTTGGTGAATAGTAACTTTTTAGTTTTATTTACCACGGTTAAAAGTAAATAGGGTAATTAAAGGTAGAAATGATATTATTATTATCCTAACACATGTCCTAATTCTATTGGACAAGTGTAATTCGACCAAAAACAAACTTAGGAATACAATATGACCATTTAGGCCCAGTTGGATTAGATTAGGACATTTATTATTAATTTATTTAAAGAAGGGTTAAAAGAGTTAAAATCAAAGTTTATTTACTAAAACATTTTTAATATGTGGTTATACATAAGATAAATTCGACTATAAATATTCATTATAAATATAAACATATTTACTACATAATGGTATTTTATTTGTAATTTTTATACATTAAATAATTTAATTTATTTTTGACACAATGATGATGCAGTAATTATCTTATTAATGAAATATTGACATAATTGATGTTATAAACACCAAAATAAATGTAATTTGAGACTTTTTATGAATTACACTAATTTTCTAGGTTACTATGATATATTAGTGTTGATTTAATCAACTTGGTTTGAACATATAATTCTTTTATGACTTTCACAAAAATCATATATCTAATAGTGTCAAAATTGACACAAAATAGTTTTTAAAACAAATATTATATTATTAATTGTTATTTTATTCCTAAAAATATAAGGTTCGTCCCAATTGCTTAGATAAGGATATATATATTAATAATAAACAATTTGGGGTTCTTTTGGCATGTTATAGTAAATGTATTAGCCATATAGTGTAAAAAAAAGACATGGTAAAAGTTAAATTATTTAACTCAGAGTTAAATCTAATTGATAAGGTTAAAATAATAACCTAAACATTTTTAAATCCTATTGGTTGATAGGATTTCGACCCATCCCCACTTTATCTTCGAAATAATACCCTTTGGAACCATTATAAACCGATTTGGACTTTAATATAAAATAATATTTTGAGATATTCCTAAGGTGCCCCTCTCCTCCCTTATAAAAGGACACCTCCTCCCCCTCCTCCTCACACCACATTGAGCACTCAAGCTCGGCCAACCCCTGCCAAAATATCTTCTCCACTTCCCTAGAATAATCCTAGAGGTCTTGGTCTTCTTCAAAGACCAATCTTAGTTCCCTAAGTGGAGGATTCAAAGACGCGTTTCAAAGAAGAGGTAATATCCATTACCGATCTTCCCAATTTCTTTCTTCTTAAACTTCTTCTTCTTTAGTTGTTTCATGACAAAGTAATAACATCAGTATTACTTACATACTGATATGTTATTATAAATATGAAACAACCCTAATTCACCTTCTATCCATCCTACGGAAAAATGAAATCACCACGCGTGCGTACGTACGGAATACCGTCTCCACGCTGTGGTGTAATCTAGTTTCCACCACCACCTTAATAGGATGGGTATAATGGTGTAATGAGTAACTATATATAATTATTATAAAGTGATATTGATACTGAAATAGTCTACATACACTTGAACACAATTCCACGACCATGGGAACGATATCATCGCTCGTGCGTACGTACGGACTACCGTCTCCACGACCCGATGAGATTCATTCTCAATGATTAACCATTCATGAATGATTATAAAGTATATATAATAAGTACTAATGAAATATATGACATAATAATGATACTGTATTTATGTAAATTTATATGTATTTCATCTACTTAATTCCATTCACTTCAATAATGAAACGAAAACAGCGTTCATGCGTACGTACGGACTACCGTCTCCATGAACGGTGTATTTCATTCCATTTATCGATATTATATATATATATTCTGAATATATATTATATATAAATCATGTTTTACATTCTGGATATAAGTAATCATGATCCAAGTAATCATATTAATAATTACAAGTTAAAAACACGAATGACAAATGAGATGATTTTACCCAAAACACATCTTTAACATGAATTTACAAAAGAACAGGTAATATAAAGTCATAAGTGGACCATATATGATATAATAAAAATTAATATGATTCTGGAATATGTCAATAACGTGATTTAAATCATTATACAGGAGGTTCAGACACTTACAAAGCAAGTCGGACCTAAGGTAAGGTAAATATCACAATCTCATTTTTATTCGAGATTGTTTATACTTTGGCATTTACTGGGGTGTATTTTATCATCCACATCCATGTTTCCTCAATATGTAATATTATTTCCATCCACCTACAATTGTTTAAATCCTATTTTACCCTTCGGTGAGTTTTTTTGTAAAATATATGAAAGGAATCTTTTGTCGTTTTTCGTACGAGGTACTTTTTTGACTTTTCCGACAAAAGTACGAGAAAAATGTTTTTTTTAACTTATACGGCATGAATGGATTTTTAAAACATTATTTCCAAGAAGCTTCCTTTACAAGTTTTCAAGTTTATTTTTAATCATCTTCTTTTAGTTTAAAATTTTATGACATGTTATGAAAGGATAAATGTTTTTGAAGTAGAAAGGATATTTTCTTCAAGAATGGAGTTCAAGTGTTTTATCAAAATTATTTTCCATCTAAGATAATAAAGGGTTCTATTTTTATCCCTATTATTACATTGATTTGATTATGTTGTGATGGAATTATTTTTATGAATTCCTTTATCATATATGAATTGTTTTATGATGTCATGATGTTTAAGAATCCCATTTTTATTACATGGGTTATGAAATGATTTATGGTTTATGATTTTGTGGCACACATAAGAATGGTATCATTAAGAGATTGGTGGGACCTATATATCCCTCCAATGCATTGGGTAAAGATTTTATATCTCATGAGATAGACATGGCTGGAATGGTAGGTTATACCGGTTCAGTGAAACAGGACTGAAACGAGGGTTACTCGATTCAGAAAGGGACTTTGTCCACTATGATAGTCTTGGAAATGAGTCTTGACTAACAAGAAATGATTCTCTATGATTATGTGTGAATGCCACAAAGTTTCATGTTTTAAGTTATGATTATTGTGATTACATTTCACTACCATGATCTATCCCATGTTATGAAATTATGCTCTCTTTTGCAGGTTAAGATTTCCAAAATGTTATGTTCTTATGAATACGATGTGATTGATATTTCTTTTGTTTACCCTTACTGAGCATTTGAGCTCACCATTTTATGTTTTCTTTTCCCCAGGATATAAATAAAGTTTTTAGGAAAAAAAAGGAAGATCTTTATAGGATACGTTGAAGATCTTTCACCACGATTAGAAGATTATGTTCCGAGTTTCCAAAGACACTAAACTATTACGATCCTTGTGTGTGTTTTTTTGTTATGTACCAAGTATTCCGCAAATGTAATGTAATGTCCATGTACATCAGGCTATGGGTCTCTACATGTTTTCAAACGATCCAATGATCCTCAACATGATAAGGAATGGTTGGGTAGGATAGAAAATCTTATTGAGTTCTTGTAGACACTGTATGAGATCAAGGTGAAATGTGTCACCTTTGTGTTGGAGGGATCAGGAAGGAGATAGAGTGACACGATAGTGATGACAAAGAAACATGAGGGCTTATATTGGAAGGACCTCAAGGTTATTTTCACCAAATAGTTCTATCCATAGCCAATGGTATTGGCCAATGCTGTGGACTTTATTGAGCCTGAGCAGGCCAAAATAACTGTGGCTCCTACAGACATTTGGGGAACTTGAAGAAGTTCTTCCACATCATTCCCACTCCACGTAGTGGAAGAAGCTCGTTAACACCTTCCAAAACTGTGTGTAAATCAAATGCTTCACATATAAAAGTGTTCTATCCATAGGCATCCAGAAAGAAGCTTCTTCACGCAGTGGAAGAGTCTCTTGAGGAAGCCGATATAGGTGTAATGACCGTGAGTGGCACTATTACTATAGCTTTATCACTGTGACTACTCTTTTGATACGAGATCATCTCTCTCATTTATTTCAACCCGTAATTCTAATCTATTTAATATTTCTATGGAGATTTTTTCTTGTGCAATTGATATCACTATACCACTCGGTTTAAAGAGAGAGAAGGGTCTCTATAATTGATCTTGCATCTTCTCTCTATCAGCTTTCAATCATGCTTGGAGTATTTTTTTTGTACTCGACGTGAAATCTCTTAATGTCGTATTTAGGACGGATTGGCTCATTTCCAATAAAGCCCGATCTGATTTTTTTCTTTGATGGGTCTACATTTCTACACCCAGTTGTGTGCCTATTTTCCTTCAAGAATAACCTAACCTATGTTCAAGATGAGTCAGAAAATTTTATCTAGATTTGTGTAAATTGATATCTATTTTTACTTTTGATCTTGAGTGAGAGTATTTGGTGGTGATATCCATCAGTGGTCGTTGAGTTTTCTATCTTGTTTCCTTAAAAATTTTATATTTTACCACTAGTAAGAGAGGTTGAATTTTCTATTAACTTGATAAAATATACTGAACCATTTTATTTTCCCTCATACCAAATGGCTCCAACAGAACTGATAGAACTAATTTCCCAGTCAGACAATCTTCTTGAGAATGCCTTTATTCATCAATGTGTGTCACCTTGGGCGACACCATTTCTCTTCGCCATGAAATCTAATAGTTATCTGACATATTCTCTTATCAAGATAATTATTCAATAAGAAAATATTTTTGAAAAATTCTGTAAGCATTAGAGACTTTATTTATGGTGGGGTGACTGATACCCATGGGTCGTTCACTCAAGATTGTCTTCTGTGTTATCAGAACCATTATGTTGCACTGTTAGCGACAAGAAAGTTTATAATGGGGGATTGTCATAATTTCCAATGGGTTGTGTAACTAGGAATCACTAATACATTATAAAAATTGAAGAATAATATATTTTGACTATGTATTCTTGACAGTTTCACCCTTGTTGGGTTATCGATGACATGGTAGGCAAAGGAAGCTTGCTCTCAGTATTGTGTGAATATTTGTGGTTGTTGATTATATGGGGATAGATGTTTACCATTTATCACTACTACCACAATTTATGTCCATACATAATTTGTCTCATGTATCTCGGTTTCAAAAGCATTTATCTGAATCATCACCTGTTTTGAGTTAGCGTGATCTTGAAGTGAAACCTGTTTTTTCTGTGACTGAACGACCAATCATGGTTGTTGATTCTGAGACCAAAGTACTTCATGGTAGGATGATACCCCTTGTATGTATGACATGGAACCATAGTTGTAATTCTCATGAGATGTGAGAGAGGGAGACACTGATGAATGAAAAATACCCTTATCTTCTTGACGTGGTTCTTCGTAGGCTTTTTGGGGATAGAAAGTTCTTATGGTGGGGAGGTTGTAACATCATGTTACTTTTTCTATTATTCCTAAACCATCAAATGTTAAATTTTTATTATATAAATTGGGAAAAAAAATTATCAGTAAAGAGTTGTTTTTTTGTTAAAACACATCACTGATTGGTAAAACACCCAATAAATGCTTCGTAATATTTAATTAAAAATTTCTAAGTTGATCACTATGTAAATATGTGTTTTTGAGGTCTGTAATGTCTCAAAGAGGATGAAATTAAAGTTTTAAATATATTAATTTAAGCACATGCAATTTATTCAATATAATTGAATAACTCCAAAACGGTTCATCGTATGAGAAATATGAGTATACTATTATGTCTGAAATATAGTGTTTACCCTAGGAGGGGTATAACATTTGAAGGTTCCAGTCTTTTGGATGTCTCGTTCATGAGATAAATTTTTTAAATAATATTTAATATATTATTTATTAAAAATTAAATATCTCTCAAACAATGTGTCGTATGAGAAATCTGAGAACCTTGATCGGTATGGAATTAGGGGATTACCATTGACAAGGAATTATATGTGTTCGTATATGGTGTTTGGAATCCTTGACCGCAAGAATACCACTTTTTAAATTAATTGATTAATTATTCCAAATTTTCATTAATAAATGCTAAATATCTCTCAAACCGCTCATCGTTTGATAAATCTGAGACCACTATTGGGTCCACAATGGGGTGTTTACCCTAGATGGAGTATTACTTTCATTCAGAATGGATCTTGGGTCTCATTTAATTTTTACATTAAATAATTAATTTTATTAAACAAATTTTATTAGTAATTAAAATACAAGTACTATTCATCTTCCCAAAAACAAAACTTGAACTCATATTTTAATACCATACACAATTTTTGATGGATGACTTGATTTAAAAGATTATGTTTCAGAACATTTTTCACCATTTAAGTTATCAACGCATTAATGAACCAATTTAGATCCATCCACCATCAATCTTCGGTTGAAATCCGAATTAACTTGGGGGTTTCAAAATTTATATTTTGGAATGTGTTCTGGGTTTCATTGAAATAGCCGAACCAATCTCAAATTGGGTGTAGGTCTATTCGGAACCCAGGTATTCTTCATGTTGTAGCGAGAGGTAGTCTCGGCTCACCTCCTTCCCCAAGTGTTTCATGACAAATCCAAGTGTGTAGTGGATCCTTCCATAGCGAGGAAACGTGATGGGATGCGCATGGTTGAAGAAGTTAGGTTTTTTAAAATGTTTTTATTTTATTTTATTTCCTTCTATTTTCTTTTATTCTGTAAATATTGTATCTTCTATAACATTTTCGTCAATTATCGGAATTACATGTCGTCGGTACCGTTGAATTCATCTCGATGAGGATAATTAAAATAACATTTTCTATTTTAATGGTAGTAAGTTATTCTTCAATTAAAATTTTCATATTTTAAATGGTCATTTTTAAATAATTTTATCAATAGATAATTGGTAATAATTATCGAATAATAATCGCGGCCACTTATTAATGAATAATAATAATGAAATTGTCAAGGATAATTCTTAATCAATTTTATCAAATGATGATTTATTAAATTATCAAAAGAAAAATATTGTCTTTATGTCAAAAAAATTATGGTTAAGAATTATCAGATGATAATAATGATGAATTATCAAAGATTAAATGTGCATGATTATTGGAAGGTAAGTATTAAGAAAACCCATAAAATGGTAACTTCATCAAATTTTCAAAATATAATCACAAAGAACTATCAGAAAATAATTTTATGCAATTATAGAGATAATTGATAAAATTATTGATAAGGATAATTGCTTGAAATTATCAAATGGACAGATATTGAAGTATTTATCACTACATAAATGCAAAGTCTTGTTAAAACTATAATTTTGAGTTTATCAAAGATTATTATTCTGATAAATAATCACAAGTGAATGCATTGATATAATGATAAACTGAAAATTTTCTATGAAAGATAAATTGTATCACATGTGATAATATATATATATTTTAAAACATATCCGGGTGAGATAAATTATCATTGCATGTGATAATTTAAAATCATAATCTTGAGATTATCAAGGAGAGGGAAAATATAATTGCATGTAATATTTTATTTCCTTTTGAAATAAAATAGAGGGATATAATTATCAAATGATGTTTATCATTATTATTATGGATATTTAATATGATTTCATTTGTTAACATAAAACGATAATCCAAATATTATCCCAGAGAGAGGAAATGTAATCACATATAATATTTTACTTCCTTGTGACATAAAATAACCAGTATTGGTTCTAGGAACCATTTATAAACATAAAACTTTGGTGTGTCAACGTTTACAATAATATGGTCCTGAGGAGGGGTATTCAACCATTCATGGTTGTTTATCATTGTCGCTATCATCAATGACGTTGTGGTAGGTGGTTTCTTCCCGACTTTCCAAATTTATTATCATTGTATTTTCTTGATTAATTTCAATTATTGAATTAAATTCAATTTCTAAAATTTTCTTTCAATTAAATTGATAAAAACTCGATCTAGTGAATCGAGATATTAAAAATAGTTTTGTCATGGAAATTGGGAAAACTTAAATTCAATTGAACTGGGAGTATTTATGGAAATTGGATGATTTATATTGTTTAATTTAAATTGTTGATTTGATGGAAATGATACCAATTAAATTGTTGAATTTAATTGTGGAAATAAATTGTGTAATGATGGAATTGTTTTTGAATGGAATTAAAACTACTGAAAATGGATTAAAATTTTATAATAGAAACCCTGTAGTATTATATTGTGAAAAAATGCATGTTTTTGAATAAAACATGTTTGGTTTTAAATAGAATTAAATTGGTACTATTGAAATGAAAAAATTGGATTGATCGTATTTTAAACAATTTTAAAATAGTTCACCCATCATGTAAGATCCCATGGAAGCCTTAGGTAGATAGTGAGTTATTTGGATACGCTCTACACTACGACATCGTTCTAAAACATACTTGTGGCAGGTGACATCCCCGATAGGTTGGTGAAGAGTCTCATTTGGCTAGTTTTATTGGGACGTGTTTATACACATTTTTCTGAATTCACATAGAGAGTGTGGAATCCTATAGTAGGTTAATACTACCATACCTTTATGAAGATGACCATGTTGCTCACTTGTTTATTTATATTTGAGATATAAATGTATGCCAATGTTTGAACTGCGTTCATGCCTTATCATTTTACATAAACTGTTTAATGTAAATGTTTTATTGAACCCATTATTTTAGAAATATTCCATAATTTGTAAATCCTTTTCTTAAAGTATTTTTCCATCATTTTGAATATGTATAACAAGTTTGGATTAAATATTATTTTGAATTTTCAAACCTGTTTATTTGAAAATTTAATGTTTTTCTTTGGATAATAAATATATGGAATCTATTATGGAATCTTTGGTGGAATCCTACTAGGCTTAGGCTCACACCCTAATTTTTCCTTTGGGTGATTGTAGACTTTCGTCATCCTGGTTTGAACAAAGGGAAGGGATCTCTTGGAGGTGGATCCACCTGTTGAGTTTTGGCCTTTGTGAGTTGTGTCCTTAGGGACCTTGTGATTTTTTCCCATTTTAGTACTTGGGTTGTACTACATTGAGTTTTAATTCCAAGTTGTATTCTGGTACATCACTCCCAGTGGAGTTTCTTTTATTCATACTGCTTTGTTTCCTTTTTCTTTCATATTCTTGTGGCAACAATCATTCCCACTTGTAGGTTGTATGATGCTTGGTGCTAGTCACCGACCCATGGGGATGGAGAATTCTCTTTAGGTTATGTCAGGACTAGCTCAGTTGTTGGGTTACCAGGGTACCCAGGCTGGTTCGTGACAGTAATCAAATTAATGTTGAATGTCTGTATAAAAACATTTCAACATTTTCAGTGTTTTCACATTAAAACATTTTTTCTCATTTCGTAAATGAGATTAATTTCAAATTAATTATTTCAACTTCAATGTGTTTAATTTTAAAAAATAGATAAAATATTTTGAATATATTTTTTCCAAATTATGTAAAATGTTTATTAGAATTTTGGTAAATAAGAATCGTAACTTTAGTAATTTTTTTAAAATGATTAAGGATAAATCGAGTAATTAATGGTAAAAATAATATTATAAATATTATAATATTACCCTAAAACATGTCCAAATTTCATTTAATGAATAGGTGTTGACTGAAATCATCCTTCCGATGAGATTATATCATTTTTAAACCACTTGGATGAGAGTATTACATTTAATATATAATATTAATGAAAATATAAGGATGTCATACTCATATTTACAATAAAAATATCATTTTTAATATTGGTTTACACAAAAGAAAAATTAGTCTAAAACTAGTCATTTGAAAGATAAAATGATTCCCTTAATCATTGGAATATAACATTATTTTTTAGAATATAAATAATAACTTTAATTCTTACACAATGATGATGCAATAATTTTTTAATTAATGGAAATATCAAATAAATGATTATAAAAATATAAATATAAATATAATTTAACATAATTAATGTAATAAACCAATTTAATAGATTAATATGACATTTTATTGATATATTTGGTCTTTTTTCTAAGTTAAATTTTTTAATTTGTTTTTATAAAATTTAATGTAATGAATAATATCAAAATTATCATTATAGTATTATTAAAATAAATAATAGATTATAAAATCAATTGAAAGTCATAAAAAAAATTATCCAAATGATTTGGATACGGTTAAATATTTATTTAATTATCTATTTATGGTTTTTTTGTAATTTTAGATTATCTATATTTACCCTTAATAAATAAAAACACTTGTTGTCACAAAAAGATTTAAAGGGATTAATTGAGGGTTTAATCCAAAAGATAGGGGTAAAAATGTGACCATAACTTGTATAAAAAAATTATTGGGTGGATTTATTCCCATTGTAATATTATCTTCTAAATAACTCACTTTGGGTCCATTTGGATTTGAAAATTAATTTAGGTTAATATAATATTTTGAGGGTTTCTAAAAGATCCCATCAACTAAATTATAAAAAAAACAGCATCCCTTATTTCATCACACCACTTTGATCCATCTATATCCACTAAACCCAGAAAATTTACCCTCCCAAAATCGTTACATTGGTTTTTGATGTTTTAGTATTCAAAAAATACAACATCTAGATCCCTTAAGAAGCGATCAAATAAAATTCCATCGAAGAAGGGGTAATTGTTTTACCAACACATTCACGTTAATTTCATCTTCTAATTACTATTCATGTGTTGTTTCTCTACTAAAATAAAAAAAATAGTATCATATATATGATGATATATTATCATGACTTTTGAACAATTATATTATACTCTTTATCCATTATACAAAAAAAATGCACTGCACTTGTATTTGTATTACTTACCATATCCACACTATGGTCTAATTTGTTTTTCATCACCAATATATTTGGATGAATATAATGGTTGATATAAAGGATTAAATATAAAATATCACATAATACTGATTCTTCAAAATTAATATACCATCCAATTCATTACCCTTTAACTATTTGGGAATCATATCAGCGTTATTGCGTATGTCTGGCCTACCGTCTCCATGATGTAATGTGATTAATTTTTCATGATAATAATTTAAGAATGAATAATAAAATTAATATAATGAATAAATATAAAATATATGAACATATTTTTATTCAATAGTTGATATAAATATAATCTATTTTTAAAAAACAATGATTAAATTTAGAAACATTCTAGAAAAAATGAACTAGTTGACACCTGAAATAGGGGTAATAACAAAACATTATTATAAATATAAAATAAGAAGATAATATATGATATCATAAATATGAATATGATTATGGAATAATTTTCTATAAAGATATTACCCATTTTGTTGGAGTATAAAGAACATTCAACTTAAGGAAAGTACAAGGTTTGGGTTATTTCACAATATCATTATTATTTGGTATTGTTTATGATTATGTCCCGACTGGGGAATATTTTCTTCCATGTCCATGTTTTCTAAATGTTTTTTCAAAATTCTTTTAATATTATCCTTTGAATAGTTAATGTTTTTTTACCAATTTTTGACTATTATTAATCTATATTAAGGGAATATTTTTTTCCCAAATGAGGTACATTATGACAAGTTTAAAACAAATATTGAAGGAATGATTTTTTTTACTTATATGAAAAGATAATATTTTTTCACTAACATGATGATTAAATTTTTTTCATGTTATTTTATAATTTTATAATGTTATTCTGAAATAATAAATTTCACATTTATAACAATCAACCTTATTATACAAATGATTTCAATAAAAAATGGGTATTTTTTGTCATGAATTTTTAATGATTTCATTTGACTATTTTGTTCTTTGTAAACGTGATTTTTTGGATTTTATAATAAATTGAGTTGTAAATTTTATGATACCATCCAAATTTTTTTTGAAGGGATTATGATTAAATTGAAAGTGGATGTGCTATTTTTATACCATTCATGGTTTGTGGTTAAAGTATTAATATTTCTTATTCATGTTTCTCAATATGAATGTTTATTTTGTTTTTGTTTCACCATTATAATATGAATAATGAATTGGAATTAGTATTTTATGGATGGGGCGTACTATTTCCCCTTTATGATTTTGTAGATCTCATGATACAAACTATTTTGGGTATTCGCCGAGGCCTTACCTGTTTATGTATTGTATCTTGAAAAAATCCATGATGGTATGTTGATAATATAGGAATGTCTTCACAAGGGATCCAAATACACAATACATTATAAGTTTAAAATGATTTGTAATTTTATTTTCATATGATCAATAGAATTTAAAAAATAAACTGGAGGATATGATTAAGGAAACCATAATAGAACCTCAGGTCCATGACCTTGATCAACTATACCTTCTTCAAACAGTGTTGAGGTGTCTCAGAGGAAATCATGATATCATTCCCACAATATAAAGTAAAATATTATGGGATTTAACCCAGCAATTACTATTGATATAGATAAAAAATGTATTTACTCATCATGAAAGACTCAATATCCAAATCCAAAGGGACATGGTAATCTCAAAAATGCCACATGTAATGAATGGATCGAAGTTGATTCCTTAGAATCTCAATAAATAATTTAATATGATTTATCTCAATTTCACTACACATAGTGTTTTGGCACAAAAATACTAGTCAGGATAATCAAGAACACTTAGTTTCAGTTGTCTTGATTGACAAATCCTATGGGTGTCATAGGAATCTCATTATAATAATAGAGATCACAATCTTGAAGCATGAATGGTTAGATCCAAGACATGTATAGTATCTTGAGGAATAATTTAATCTATACTATTCTATGAAAATATGAGGTCTAATATCATCATCCTAGGAATTCATACTTGGATCAGAAGATGGATCTCGGGAAGCACCTCAAGGAATCCATGATGATTCTATCTTGTTAGTCATATCAACATATATCATATAGGCATATAAGCTATATCTGAGGAAGTAAATATGAGAATAGTTAATGTCACATCCATAATTTTATATGAGGACCATAAAATAGATCCCAAGATGTATTACTAGGAATCCATAAATAAATTAAAATATTCAAATGAAACTATAAAAATTTATAATGGTAGGCTGAATTCCAAAACCTCTCAACCCTATCAAGCCCCTCAGGCTTACATAATTGATATATCTTCTATAGTGAATTTTGTTAACATCACTATCCAAAACTAAATGTACCATATTAGGTTCATTATACCATAGGGGTACCTATTGTGGTCCCCTAGGTCATCACATAGGAAGGGAACACTACATGGTGATCAATTTAAACAAAATCACATGTAGGGAACCCCACTACTATAGGGTAGCACACCCCATGAGACTCAACTTTTTTTTATCAAAGACTCACCAGCCAAAAGGTTATTATCAATAGGAATAACACACTAATGAGATGACATATATCCTAAATATTCCAATATCATGATTACTGTAACACTAATAGGTGGAGGGTTGAATCAGTGATAATTTTTATTTTATGTTTCCTTGCAAATCAAATGACAATAAACTCCTGTTAAATATTTCATTCCCTGCTAAAAAATTTCCTACCTCACATCCATAGGAACACAAGTATTTATAAGGGTCACTATTCAACAAAGATAGATATGTCCTTCGTATGGTTTGGAAATAATCAAATACCACACAATACACTAAAAACCATCTTTTTTTTTGTGTGGAATAAAACATGTATGATATGACCTTCCAATCATGTATAACTATATAAACAATAACAAAGTGTGTGTTATCTCTCTAGAAAACTGGTGTAATACAATGTTTGTGTGACAAAAATTTTACATTTTCTTCATTATCATCATCCAAAAATGTACTCATTGAAAAAAAAATCTTCAATTTCTTACCTATAAGCTGCTAAGAACATGAAGGAATTCATAATGATACTCATTCAAATTTACTAATATGATTCTTCCAATACTGTCATAAATATCATTTCCCAATATGATAGATTTAACACTATTTTAATACGATTGGGACAATTCAGAACATCGTTATCGTTTTTCCGAAAAACCCAATACATAAATCATGATCTGATTATCCATCCAAATATGATGTCCAACTGAATACGATGACAAGTAGAACACAATAGTCAGATAAACATGATGATCAGATGAATATGTTGCAATCTTATCACTTCTCATTTCAATTATATCCATTGAAACTTGTACAATAATGTTAAATATGGAAAATTATTCTATAACTTTAACGATAGAGATTCTCTCTGTTACTATTTGAAAATTACTTCAGTGAGATGATGTAAAATATACTTCTCACATTATATAGGTTACCTAAATATGGTTTTTGTGGGAATAATGAAAACCTTCCCCTCAACTAAATTACCCAAAATGATGATTTCACAAAAATTTAGGGTGTATTTATGACTTCATCATTGTTTCATAAATCTTCTTTAATCTTCTCAAATCTTCATGCATCCTCGAACATTCATTTCAAACAGTAGTCGAATTCGAAATACCCATTCTAATTTTCTCAATACAATTTCTTCACTATGAATTTTAGCACCATTTGTTAAAAACAAACAACTTCCTCGAATTTCAATCCCCCTGATAAACACATCCAACCAACTCATTCATCACTTATATTAATCCACATAAACAGTAATGTGAATAATTAAACCGCTTCAACTTTGTCATTATTTCGTTAAGGAAAATTGAACAACATTAGTAGGATAGATCTCGACTGAATTAAAAAACAAAACATTTGAAGAAAAATAAGAGTTCATATTTCCCTTTCAGTACACATCATCAAAAATCACTGAGGTCTTATATCGTTTTGTTTTATTATGACTGAAAAATAGTAATTAGGATTCTCACATTTGTAAAAAATAATCCTTATCCTTCAAAAAAATGAATATATTGATCCCATCATGGAACACATCATACTAGGAATCATAAGATTCACTAAATTTATTCTGATACATACATCAGATTTTATCATGAATCCCTTCATCACTTTGATTACATGGAAGATCAACTTTAGCATCATCTAACTTACAATGGAAAGAACTGTGACTTCCCATTTCTCCCGAAACCACCATTAATTGTGACTCATCATGAATATTATTGTCCATAATATAATTAGAATGATTTTGATCAAACACAATACTATTGATATGATTACGATCAGGCTATGTATTCTCTTCAAAACCAATTCTCCCTTTCTACTATGATATATGTTAAACAGAGTATGATTACAAACACATTTTCTCTTATTTATTTGATCAAGATTACATCACAAGTTTTTCAAATACTTTTTATTTATGAGAACTCCAAGATCAAAAATGCATATTCACATTTAATTTCATTTCCACACACACTCCAATTCTCCATCATTATGATCACACCATCCATACCGAGCTCAGAGAGAATCTGAAGACCCTTAAATTCCACCCATATGTTTCCTCAATAAAATAAAACCTTTCATTTTTGGTCCAGCATGAATTTGATGAACCTTTTCTTCCTTCCGTATTCTCCTAAATTCGTTGGACCATTTCATGCATTGTGAGTTTGATTTCTTGAAATCAATAGTCAATATGATTTTCATAAAATACAAAGTGAGGTGATTTTCATTTATTATTGTTATTCCTGGTCAACCAATGAAAAAACCTAAATATGATCATCATCATTCTTAGTTTGAACTAAAAAATTCCCCCCTTTGTGTTTTTTACATCCATGTTTTATAGATCATTGAACATTGTATCCAAAAAAATGGATTAGTTTCCAAATATTCTAAGAATCCTTGAGCTAACGCGTTGTAGGAAATAAGAATTATTGATGGAAAAATCATGATCTCCAAATATAGTGATTATGAAAACATTCTCAGCATATCCTCTTCACATTCTCTTCACCTTTTCAAATTCATGGAATACAAAAATTGTGTTTCCTATAACAAATACAAAAATAGTTATAATATTTCACATACATAAAATGTTGAATTCCCATATTACCCACAACACACACTTTTTAAATGAATCTATAATGATCGACTTATGAAGAAAGTATCACCCATTAAAACACTATCAAAAGGTAAGATAAGACAGGGGAAAAACAAATACCATAACCATGTTGAGAAAGTAATTAGACACCCATGGTAAACCTCAATTTTGAAAAGGATTTCTTCAGAAATGGTATGTGAAACTTTCTGAAACATGTTCCATTGTTTGAATATAATTCAGCATTAAGTCATTATTCTCCACATGATATTTGATTAAATGATATTTGATATCAATATTTTTTGAATGAGAATGTGGAATCAAATTCCTGATGAGATTTATTTTTCTTTGATTATATCATCCCAAGGGAATGTGAAACTTCACATCCACAAGTCTTCTAATTGAGTCCATATCCACATAAGATGAGTATCACCTTTAGTTGTTGAAAAATACTCAACTTCATCTATAGAACGTGATATTGAATTATATTTTTTTAAAAACAACTATAACTATTTCAATGAAAAAAATACTCCACCAGATGCAGGTCCTCCATAATCAACATTTCTTACCCAATCAGAATCTTGATACCCAAAAAAATCAATACTTTTTTAACTATCAATACTTTATTATGAAATTTTTTGTGCCTTTAATGTATCTGATAATTATTTTTATAGAATGTATATATTATTATTTTTGAGTACATTGAAATAATTCACAAAAGGTGACAATATAAACAGTGAGGGGTATTGAGGTAGTGAAATACAACATACTTCCAAACAGATTCTCAAACTCATTTTGATCAATTTATTATCCTTACCAATTTTTAGTCAAATTTATTCCCATTGATATCAGTGTGGATACTAGTTTTTAGTTTTCAATGTCGAACCTCTAAATAACTTCCCTAGCATACCTTTCTAATGAAATAAAACTGTGTTTCAACTTTTGTAAAATTTGTAACTGAATAAAGTATTTCATTTGTCCCAACATAGACATCACCAACAACATTTTCATTTCTTCATCAAATCATTCACAAATTTATTCATCATTCCTGGAAAAGATAATTTCATAAACATAAATAATTATGATGAGGGAATAATCTTGAATTTATTTGATATACACATTGCTATCAACACTAACTTTATTGAAATTTATCATCCATAATAAAATATCCAATTGGGAATACCCTTCCCATATAGTTTGTTTTAGCCCATAAAAATACTTCTTCAATCTGCACACATATCATTCATCTTTCCCAAAAAAAACACATGTTTTTTTCAATGTAAACTTCCTCATTAGGATCACCATTCATGAGTGTGGATTTAACACAAATTTAAATGATCCTATAAATCATTATGTATTAATAGAAAAAAAATTATAATTATTTCTAATCATTCCACTAGAGAATGGGTTTTATCACAATCAATAACATCAATTTTTTAATACCCTTTCCACACTAATATTGATTTTCTCTTTATAAATTCACCTTGTTTATTCAGCTTATTTTCGAAAACACAAATGAAAAAAATACTATTTTTGTTGTCTATATTGTATATGAGTTTCTATGTATTATTCGTTTCAGTCTAATCCATCTGATCATTTGTGGTTTGAACCCATTCTAGACACTCAAAATCATAATTTACAATATTCGGATCCATTTTTGAATTCAAATATTAATGTGATATAGAATTTATTTTTTAATCCTTATGATGTAGATCACTAATGATATTATCAGTTTCCACTGTAATCCTCATATTAGGATGATATTTTAATGTATCTTACACATCACCATAAATAGATGAGTTTTATTCTTCTCATATTTTAGGATTACATTAGTCGGAATATTTATCAAAATCGATAACAAGTCATTCCTTATCTTGCTCAAATTTCTCATCAGCCTGAATATGATGGAAATTCTCTGATCATCAAATAACATTCAAATTAATGGAATAAAAAATTATTCTTCAATATTTGTTGAAACATATATCTCCTAATTATTTAAGTTCAATTCCAAGTCATATTCCATGACCCCCTTTCTGCTTAATTATTCCATAGGTTCAACCTTTCTTCTTGATAATAAATGGAAAACTGAAAAAACCTAAGTATTTAAAAAATGGAGTTTTCCCATTAAACATTTCATATGGATACACATATGAATTTTTGATTTAGAAACAATAGTTTTTAATATAAAAAATAGTGCACATGGCTTCTATCCAATAGTATTGAGAATTTCCATATTCATGTAACAATGTTCTTCCCATTTCCTCCAAACATATATTATTTCTCTCAGTGACCCTATTTTCATGAGGAGTGTATGGGGGGACTATTCTGATGTCAAATTCCATTCTTCTATTGATAAAATTAAATCTATTCACTTCTGTATTCATGACCATTTTCGGATCTTAACTTCTTCACTGAATACTCACATTCCCTCTCAGCATTCCCTTTGAATGTTTTTGACATTTTTAATGAATAAAATATAGATTTCATATAAATACAAAAAGTAATTAAATTAATATCATCAATTAATGTGTTGAAGTAATTATATTAATTTTTAATTCCATTATAAATAGACTGAAAATATCAGAAGGAATAAGCTCTATGGGTTGTTTTGAACAAATATCAACATTATTATGCGCTGAGTTTGTAATGTATCCTCTCTGAAAAATATTTCAACACCAATCTATTATTCATTGAAAATTATTATTATCTTAGAAACTTTCTCAAACTGATAGTTTACTCATGTTTCATTGAGACATGTGTCCCAAACATTTCTTCCATAACCGAGTTTCATCCACCAAACTCATTTTACAAGAGTATTTTTATTTTACTTACTTGAAATAACATTCCTTTTGTACATTGGCCTCTTGTAACTATATTTATATATTTATATATCATCATTATAATTTCATATTTCCTAGAAGTAACAATGTTAACTTCATCACACAATTTTGATGCACATAAAAAATTCTATTTATTCCCATTAAAAAATAAATATTTCATGGATTTAAACTTTTCTTTTCCAATGATGGATGATCGAACGCCATTGATTCATAGGGATTCATCATTTCCAATTGCCACTATTCCTTATTTAAAATCTATCACATTTTTCAAAAACATCAAATCTCTTATCATATGAGAAGAACACCAAATATCAATAATCCACAATCATTATCCTTTTGTAGATTTCAGAGTAGTTTCAATAACATGTTCTTTTTCTTTTTACTTTTTTTCTTCATCCTCAGCTTTTGACAATTATGAAACCCTTGTTGATCCATTAACAAAAAAAACACATCCTTTGGCAAGGTTTCCGGGTTGTTCGCATATTTCAAAACTATTTTTTAATGGACGGAACCTGACCATATCATGTTTCCCAAAAACAACATTCTCATATTTCATCTATTGAGGGAATTAACTCCCCCTACATGTTTTCCTTCCATAATAGTAATTTTGTTGGATAAACCAACACATATAAGACATATGTATAAATCCACCTTAATACCAACAATATCCATAGAATGAGTATTTTCATTTAAAACTTACATACTGACTGGAGTTGTGAATACATTTCTAAGCAACCGTCTTTCCTTTCATATCTGAATTACCAACCATTCTATTTTCAATCAGAGCCTTCCTTCTCTTTTCAACCTTATGAGAACCAGAATAGAAATTTATTAATTTATATTGTTTAGAAACATTTTCCAACTCATAGTACTTTGAAACATCAAAATTCTCAATGTTTTAGGATTTGGCCACATACACAATTTTCCTATATATTTACTCCAATTTTGAAGGTATCTTATGTTGAAACATCCCATATTTCTCTTTTAATGAACTTTCACCAATATTAGAGATTTATTTTAGGAAACATACATTTCTTTTTTCAATAATAGAAATTTTTTATTGGAAAAGTTAAAAATATTCTTTTTTCCTTTACCTTCTCTTCCAGATGCTTATAATGTTTATCTTATTCCTTAAGAAATTTATTTAGATCATCAGGTTCTTTTTCTAGATTCAAAATATCATAAGCAAAACATTATTGATTTATTATTGGGGAGCATTAAACATCCAACTATTTGTTTTTATTTTCATGAATACTAATCTTTCTTAAACATTAAATCAATTCATCTTTCAAATGAAATTCATGTTGAGATTCTTCTTATTTGGAAATACAACTTATGAATTATTAATCATTCATTATTGTAATAAAATTATTCTCAATACCATACAGAACAATTTTTTTTGATTCAGCATTACTAAATTCTTATTCTTTATCTTTAGATAGGAAACCTATCATTCTGGATTTTAATAATTTTCTATCTCTCCCTATGGAATATGTTTTTTTCTATATCCCAATATTTATTCCACAATATTATTAGCTATATTTCTTCTTCATCAATATCATCCTATTTATTTATTCAATGATAATTACTTGAGAAGCTCATAAAAGATCCTAATAAAAAAAATCAATGGAAGATTGCCTATATATTCCCATATACCACTTTTAATATTTTTAGAAAAAAGGATAAAATATCATCAATATTTTTATGTAACTCATTTTTGGAATCAGAATCACCAGATTTATCTCCAATAAAAATATTCATTGACTTTTCTTTATTAGATGTTTTGAAATATTTTCTCTATATAATTTTTTTTTTGTTTTTAAATCCTTCTGCCTTCTCAATTCATAAGTAAAAAGGGTTCTATGAAATTACCCTAGAGATAATGTTTCAAGATCTATATCTTCCAATGAGGATACTTTTTTATCATAATTTTAGAGATGGATTAAAAAGATACTGAAAACTAAAGAATCTACTATATTTTCACCAAGACGCCTAATAGGGATAATAATGACTTCCATCCTTGTATAGAATACCCCAACAGATTCAAATTCTACAATATTCATATCATCATACTTCTGCCTCATATTTTTTAATTTTTACTTCATAACTTTTTTCCCTTCATATATATTTTTCTTTTTATCCCATATATCATTGGTTGTGGAAACTCTTTTTACCCTTAGAAATTCAGCGTCAAAAAGTGATGATAATAAATCATTCTTAGCCCTTCTATAATTCTCATGATTATTCTTATCATCTTATGTAAGTGGAAATTTATCATCAATAGGAGAAAAACCTTCTAATTCAGCTTCCAGAAAATCAAATCCAATAAAAATAAGATAAGGAAACATTCTAACTTTCCAGATATGAAAATTTATACAATTGAAATCCAAAATAAATTTATTATTCACAAAATTTTGATTCACCAACATCTTCTCTTAAAAAAACCTTAGAAATAAATAATGAAGGGAAACCTAAAGCTCTCATATTACATGAAAGATCCTAAATTAGGATGATTATATCACTGAGAGGGGGTGTGGGTGAATCAGTGATACTTTTTCATTAGTTATGCCCTACAAATAGAATAACATTCACCTTCTATTAATTATTCCATTCGCCGTTGAAAAAAATTTAGACACACATCATGAGGAACACAAGTAATTTAAAGGTTCACCATTGAATAAGAATATATAAGTCCTTGTAATGATTTGTAAATAATCCAATACCACATAATAAACTAGGAAAAAATCATTTTGTGTAATATAACGAATGGGATATTCACTTTCACTCATATAGAACTATGTAAACAATTTAATAGTGTGTGTTCCCTCTCTAGCAAAAATGGAATAATAAAATGATTGTGTAACAAAACATGTTACCTATGATTATTTATCACCTTCCAGAAATGTAATTTTGAAATAAAATATTCAATTTCTTACCTGTAAACTGGTAAGAACTTCAACGTCTTCGTAATGATACTCAGTTCGATTTCCCAATCGGATTCTTGAAATATGATCTTCCAATCTGATTTTCCAATCAAACATATACAATTAAATCTGAATATGATTGATACAATTCCGAACACGTTCTTTCTCAGTCCAAAATTACCAACACTAAAATTTTGATCTAATTATCCAGCATGATATGATGACTATATGAATATGAAGACAAGAAAAATATGATAATCAGTTGAATACAATGATCAACTAAATACATTTCAATCCTTTCTATTCCCTATTAACTTCTATCCTTCGACAATTCTAAAAAAATTCTTAATGCAGTAAATTATCTTATCCTTTAAATATTAGATCTTCTCCCTCATTAACTATAAATAGTACATCAATTAGTTGATTTACACTGTACTTCTATTTTTCTTATAGGTGTCCCAAAACGGATTTTGGCAGCAATATTAAAAAAAATCCAACTCTACCAAATAACCCATATTCAAAATTTCCATTTAAATTATGGTGAATTTATGACTTCATCAAAGATTGTTAACTCTTCTAAAATCCTATTGAATCATCATCTTTTCTAATATATTATTTTCATAAAATAGTCTTATTTCAATTTCACATTCTAATTCAATAACACCGATTTATTCATGACAATGTTCAGAAACATTTGTTGAAAACAATAATCTTATTACAATTTTAAAATACTCTTTGATCAACACATCCAACCACCTCCATTATCTATTCTTTTGATCCACTTGAATGATAAATAGAATAATTCATCTACTTATACTTCTTCTTTAATTTAGAAAGATGAATCATCATCAACTATAGTATGGTTCTTGACCAGATTAGAAAAGAATTATTTTAAAACTAATTAATGTTTATATTTCTCTTATAATACCCATAATATTTAATAAATGAGGTCTTATATCTTTTGGCATTGTTTTGACAGAAAACCAGTACCTTATATTTCTCATATATTTTCACAAATCTTCCTTAGCCTTCAAACAAATATCAATATTATAATCCCATTATGATTCTCTTTATAATTAGAAACTTCAACATCACAAAATTTCTTCATTTAAAAACTTCATCTTGTATCATGACTCCCTTTATGACTTTGACTACATTTAATATCAGATTTAGCATCATTTGACTTACAGTGGAAAGCATTATGACTTCCCACTTCTCCAGAAATCATCATTATTTAAAACTCATCCTGAATACAATTTTCTAGAATAGAATTGACATGATTATGATCAGACTGATTGTGATCGGAATCCTTAAGATCAGTATAAAAATGATCTCATGCACCATTTGTCCCTATCTATTGAGATAATATTATTCTGAGTATGATTGGAAACACTACTCCTCTACTTAATTTCATCAAGCATGCATCACATGTTTTCCAAATACATGTGATTTATGATAAGTCGAAGACTAGAAAATCATCATCACATTTAATGTCATAGTCATGAAAACTATGATTCTCCATCATTATGATCAAAACATCCATACCGAGCTTCATGAGATCGGGAGGACCATTTAATTCCATCAAGACTATTACTCAATACAATCAAACCTTTGATTTTAAATCTATTTTGGATTTGATGAACCTTTTCTTCCAGCCAGCTTTACCTGAATATGATGGACATTTTCATGAATTGTGAGACTGATTTCATAAAAATGATAATCAATCCAATTTTCATCAAAAACAATGTGAGGTGATTTTCTATTATTCTTATGTATACATGAAAATATAAGAAAAAACCTATATAAGATATTCATCATTATCATATTGGTCATATAAATTATCACATTTCTATTTCTTTAGTGTAATAAGAGCATACACTCATGAAACCCACATCCCACAAACCTATAGTTTATCTGTATAGGCTAAACGTTTCTCAAGGGGAGGGACCTCATAACCCATAATAATTTCAATAGTCCCAAAAGCTCTATATTTTTTCTTATTCTCAGACATGGACAAATGTTCATCTATTCACTCCATGTCATCAACAACCCCTCTTGGGAGGTCACTTAGGGCACCAAATCAAGAAAACGGGGAATTATAATCATTTCATTTAAACAATGGAATACCCACTTCAGGAATAATTTTATAAGAAAATTGATTTTAAATTTATGTCCTTAACCATTGGTGACCTTGGCAATCCAACTAGATCAGTAAAACGAAAGTGACATAGGATCATTGTTCTGAGATTTAAGTCATTTGATTTAAATTTAAAATTCTATTTTGGTTTTTGAAACACCGTAATTTATTTCAAAATGAAATATCATTTAATTTTGGTCCTGAACCCACACATTCATATATGAAAAAAATAAAATCCAATAATGAAGTATCAAGACCACCAACCTTAATATAGAATCCCATTCCTTTCAATTACTAAACCCAACAGTTACTCTAAAGCCTTGATGATGCCTCATCCAAGTCCAACCCATCTCCCAAGCATCAAACTAAAGAAAAAACATATATTTAAATTAATTAGAACAAAAAACATATTTAATAAAACAATTTATAATTTTATTATAAATTATAAAAAAAATAAAATTTTAGAAACACCTGCCCAATAGAACCATCATATTTGAACTCCAACGAACCACTCACTGGAGGACCATGAATGATCTACAACACTAATATAGAATTTTTTTTTTAAAATTAGAACTAATTACATATTAATATTCATTAATTTAAGAAAATATAAAAATCAGTGGGGCACCATACCTTGATTTGTTTGAAAATGGAGGTGTGTACATGACATTACAAAATACTAAAATTGAAATTAGTATGGATTCCCCTTGACCTCAATCAATTATACTATAATTCGGTGGAATCAGGACAATATTCCTCATTTAACACAAGATGAAAACAAAAATGATGTTAACAGAGGATCAATAATTGGAGATGAAAACTCTACATCGTGGATTTTCCATTAAACTGCACCTATACTCATATCCATTAGAGGAGGTTTGTAAAGACCCGACCCCAGTTTTCCAGATCCAGTTCCTTATTTTATTGTATTGGAATATAAACAATGCATATTTGTATCTTAAAGGGACAAATAGTTTAGTATCTCGGAAAGAAGATACATACATAAGTTTAGCATTACAACATGAAATGTAATACATCATATAAGTTTTACCAGGAAAATCTACAACTCTATGTTTATCCCTGCGGTTCATTCATAATAATTTCCTCCAAGTACTGAGGAAATGAAACATAATAAAGGGGTGATATTAAATTCTCAGTAAATGTAATAAATAAAGAGGAATATAACATGAACTTAATCATGAGGCATGGTCAATAACTACAAACACATGCCTTTAAAAATGAACATCAACACATTATGCCAAGAATAAGAGTTGAAAAAATGATACCCTGATAAAGACAGATAATAGATATTCTAGTAATAAAATAACCTCATAAACATTAAATTATATTTTAATAATGAGGGAATAAATAATTATTAACATTATAAAGACACCATCAAGGCCTCATGCAAACATGATAAATAAACATTTTGTCAAGGCCTTGTTCCAAGACCGTAGTTTATCCCATGATACTTATCGATGAATCGAGGGGATATAATGGGCCACCAAAATAACTTACTATGCCCAATTAATTATTAATATGAATGGGGATAATCATAAACAACATATATATTCATATTGAAAACAACATATGAAATTTCAATAATGTTCTCCGAACATTAATCATAATAACTAACAATTATGAGTAAATTGGTGAATAGTTTTAAGATGACACATCCACAGTCAAACTAATCATAAAACATTATATTAAATATATTATATGATATCATAAAAAATTTAATACCAATAATACACAATAATCAACAATATTGTTGAAATAGGTGAAGATACTCGTATAAAATCATCGAGTAATTTTTTAGACAAATACTCTTTTACTTTGAAAAGAAGAGTTCTTTTGGAAAAGTATTTTTATAAATCTTGATCTGAATTAAGATAGTAGATTCATAAAAATATGAGTGTTTTTATAATTTTAATTTTTCCTAAAAACTTATATTGAGTTCCCTTGAAAATAGGTATGAATTTAAGAAATTCCTTTGAATCTGGCTTGTATTTCAGGATGAATATTTGAGAGATCCTTTTATAACATATAACTTCCTAGAAATTAAAGTGGTACTATGGTTGGGTCACACACACACACACACACACACACATATATATATATATATATAACATTATTAAACAAAATATGATGAGTAAATATGAATAAATAAGAATTTAATTGAGGTATGTAAACAATAAGAGTAACCCGAATGAAAATGGTGGTTCTGGTAGAAAACCCTTTCATTAAGTCCGAAGGTGTTCCTTACATGATCTTAACAACCTGAACTATAAAATTTAGGTTGATAAATTATTGATTCTAGAAACTCCTCCACATTCAATTGATTTAGTATAATCTTTTTATGTTCATTCATGGGATTTTTATGGGTTAAGATATTCAATGTCGTTGTTTGGGAGCATTTTCTTACTGGGTTTTCATGGTCGATTTACTTATATTCATGTATGGATAAAAAATTATAATGAAAATAGTTTTACAGATTAGAAGATTTATGTTATTATTTAACAACTAGAATATTACATGGTTATAAAATTCATTTGGTGATTGGGAATGATGTTGAATCATTATATAAAACTTTAATGACAATTATTTGGGTTAATTGGTGGTTCATGATCACAATGAACTCATTTTGATTTATAAATTAATATCATGTGTAAAAAAAGTCTCCAAAACCTTAAATATGTTATAATACATAAATTATAGTCTGGTTCAACCATAAAAATGGTTTTATGAACAGAACTGATGATAGTAATAAAAATTGAAAACACATTGTCCTTGAATGGGATAAATTAACACATATCGAATGGTGTTTTAATTTCTACTATAAAAGAAGGGGAAAGGAAGGATGATAAATAATTATTCAATTATCATAAAATCATTCTAGTACATGTATGTTAATGAAATCATTAAAAAATTTGGATGAAATTGGTTGATTAAGGAAAAAGAAAAGTAAGGATCTGGAAATAAATGAAATGAAAAGAGGAATTTACCTCTTTAAGTAATCTTCATTGAGAGACTCTTTAGGGAAGAGGTTTTGGTATTTTTATGAGAAAAATGGTATTTTGACATTGGGGAGGATCTTGGGAGGAAATATGATCAGAATTTATACTTTTTATAGGGATTGAGAGGAGTGAAGAGAATTGGGAGTGAGGGGTATATTGGAGGAGAGGAGGGGTTTCCCATTAGTTTACTCATTATTTTATTATTTTTCAAAAGTCAACCAATATTATTGATTTTTCTGACCAATAATAGTAATAAGTTCATGTGAGTTAAAAACAACTATTATTACATCATCTATTACGATATAAATAGTTAATTTAACTGATAATGTATATATATAGTAAATTACTCTATTTTACTATTCATAAAAAATTCTAGTATTTCAGAAAAACCTCAAAAATTCACCGTAACCATTTTTTTGATGTGTAGAATTCAAAAATTAACTCTATTTTTTAAAATTAGTATATAAATATAAATATTTTAATTTTTAAATAAAATCAAAATTTCTAAAAAAAATTAAAACTATAATTCATTTTATATCACCTTGAACATTTAATCAAGATATAATTATCTTATAATCTTAAGACAATATAAAAATAATATTATTTAATATTCATAAGGGTCATATTACTATTCATAATGGTATCTTACTATTCACCAAAAATTATGTTTGACTTATCACACTCTAATTATCTTATTGAACACAGCAATGTATGTTATTTTTTTAAAATTCAAATCACATAGGTGAAAAAAATTTGTTTACTGGCTAGGTTATAATAAAGTGGTGTTTTGTAGAGAATCAATGTTTTGTTCTTAAAATATTAAATTTATTTGAAAAATATTGGGGTTTTACATTATCCCCTCCTAAAAAAAATTTTTCCTCCAAATTACCATAATATTACATCAAAAAATGATTTGGGTAGTCATTCCTCATTAGCTCCTCAGGCTCCCATGTTGCCTCTTCAATTATGGATTTTTTCCAAATTATCATTACCAGCCGAGTTGTCTGATTCCTCAACACCAATGCTTTAATGTCCAGAATCTGGATAGTCTCTTCACAATAAGATTGTTCATGTTCCAATTCTATACCATCAAATGTGAGGATATGTGATTGGTCTGGAATATACTTTATCTTCAACGAGACATGGAACACATTATGTTCTATAGACATACTAGGATCCATATCCAAATTATATGAAACATCTCCAATTATCATTAGAATTTCAAAAGGGCCTATATACCTAGAGCATAGTATCCCTTTCTTCCCAAATATTATAACACCCTTCCATGAAACTCCAAGTCCTTCCATCGATTATCAGTATAGATTTTGTTTCTACATTGAGATGATTTTATATGGACTTGAATAGTATTTACCATTTATGTTGTTTCCTCCACAAGCTCTAGGCCCTCAAGATTCCTTTCTGAACAATTATCCCAACAAGTTGGTGTACGGAATCTCTTTCAATGCAATGATTTATATGGTGACATTTGAATACTTGATTATAAACTGTTACTTCAGAAAAACTCTTGTAAAGGTAAATATTGATCCCACATACCTTGAAAGTCATCTGAACATGATCTCAACCTATCCTAAAATGTTTAGATTGTCCTTTCTGATTTCATGTCATTTTGTGGTTGATAAGAAAATGATGCTTGGTATCCAAATTTTTCTAATTACTTTTCCAAAATATCAATGTAAATCATGGATCATAATAAGAAACTATTAAATGAGGTTATCCACAATGTCTTACAAATTCATTGATATAGAGTCATTAAAGCCAGTCTAGTGTAAAATCCACCCTTATAGCAAGGAAATGTAATGATTTAGTGTGTTGATCCACAATTACCCATATTGCATCATTCTTTCCGGGTGTTTTTGGTAATCTAGGGACAAAATCCACGCTGATTTCATCCCATTTCCATGTATGAATAGGTATAAGTTTCATTAATCATATAGTATGTTGTCTTTTAACCTTAACTTGTTGACAGACTAATCATCTTGATACATAATTAGCAATTTCCTGCTTCATGTTGTCCCACCAGAAATGTTCCTTCAAATATTATTACATTTTAGTGCTACCTGGGTGTATAGATAAATTCAAGCTATGGGAATCATCCAATAAAACCCTTTTCATCCTGGGTATAGTGGGAACACATAACCAATTCCAAAATTTCATAATTCCATCTTCACATATAAATTCATCCAACTTCCCATATTTCAATGCATCAACATTCTTCTAAAGATTCTCATCACCAGACTATGAAGCATTAATTATTTCCAATAAAGATGGTTGGTAATCTACTTGAAAAAGTAGTGACGTTTTACCTTCTTTTATAATTCCAATATCCATCCTCACTATATCCATGTACAAATGATCCTTTCCCATCCTCATTTTCATTATAACTCCATGATCCTTCCGGCTCAATGAATCAACTAACTTAATTTCCTTTCCCTGGTGGTTGTGTAGAGAAATTCAAAATCCTTGAGTAGTTAGATCCATTGATGTTTCTTCACGTTTAGTTCTTTCTATGAGAAGATATATTTTATTCTCTTATGATCTGTATAGATATCACATTTTTCTATAGAAGTATTATTTCTCCATATCTTTAGGGAATATATTACCACTTCTAACTCAATATCATGTGTAGGATAGTTTATTTCATGAATTTTAACTTCCTTTATTCATAGGAAATAACTCTATCATTTTGTATAAGGACACAACCAAGTCATTTATTTCATATATCACTACTTATAAAAAAAACCCACCATTCCACAATTGTAGATTTATGATTAGATAATTCACTAATCTCTTCTTGAGTTTTTTGAAACCGTCCTATCATTCTTTTTTCCATACTAACATAACCCCTTTACGTGTAATCTTGGTCATTGGGTTCGTTAAATGGTAGAATTTTTAAATGAAACTCCAACAATAACCTTCAAAACCAATAAAATTACATAGATTAGTAATGTTCATTGGAGTACACCATTATTTCACATCTTCTTTCTTCATAGGATCAATATGTATTCCATCTTTAGAGAAAATGTGTCCATGAAATGAAATTGATTGAATCCAAAATTCATACTTTTTAAACATCCCATATAATTCATTTCTTCTAACATTCTTCAGTATTGTTCGCTAGTGATTTTCTTGATCGTTGTAGATTTTGGACTATACCATGAAATCGTCAATAAATAACACCAAAAGTGGTCAATATATTCCTTGAAAACACTGTTTATAAGATCCATGAAAACAAATGGTAAATTAGTTAGTCCAAAAGGCATTACTGTAAACTCATAATACACATACCTAGTTTGAAATGTTGTATTTGAAATATATTCATTCCTCACATTAAATTTATGATATCCAAATCAAAGATCAATCATCGAAATCTATTGGACTGTATGAAGTTGATCAAATAAATCATCAATGCGAGGAAGGGGTTAATTGTTCTTTATTGTTTTAGAATTTATATCCATGTAGTCAATGCACATCCTCATAGAACCATCTTTATGCTTAACGAAAATAATAGGGGCTGTCCATGGAGAACCAATGGGGAGAATAAATCCTTTATCAGTCAATTCCACTAGTAGTTTCATCAGTTACACTAATTCCACATTGGCCATTCTATAAGGGGTTTTTGATATGGGCCTTGAATAGGTAATTAATTCAATGGAAAACTCAATTTACTACTATAAAGGATGTCCAGGTAAATCCCCTTGAAATACATAACCATATTCTTTCACAATAGGTATGTCATCTATTTGAACATTCTTTTCCTCAACTAGAGTTACTTAATTCCCTTCATCCCCAATAATTGAATTCAGTTGAGCTAATAGGGGTGGATCTATATTCGAATAATAATGTAACCCCCCAGGTAAATAAAGAAAATGAAAATTTCATATTTATCCATATTTTTGAATAAAATATTAATATTACTTTAAAGGGGACGCTATGCTCGATGGCGTACCCAATACGCAACAACGATTTTCTTGGGAATCTTGCGTTGCACTCTAATATTAATATAATATTATTTTAAATGGTATTTAACGCCTAGCCGTCGTAATGGATGGAATGAATGGAACTAAATAAAAATTGATTATATATGTTTGTCAAATATTTTTACTCTTTACAATAAATGTTAGAGGATTAAAAATACAATGAATCCAATTTTAAGCATAAACATTCTAATATTCTTCAAAAGGTCGATTAACCACCTTTTGATGGAAAACCTCTTTTAAATCCACTTCTTGAAATGTTATGTGTTATATTTGACAAAATAAAATTCTTCTTTAGAATTGGGACTTCAAAATTTACTTTGTGTAAATTTTTGGTATTGTTCCGATAAAGTTCATTTTTTAATGAATAGTGAAAAATGTTTTATTTCAATTAAAAACCTCTTTTTAATCTAATTTATTTATATGATTTGATTATATTTTGAACTGGTTTTAAATTAAAACTATAATATATTTTTACCATTTAATCCAATAGTGGTCGTTGGAATTTATTTCACATTGAAATTGGACTTAAACTAGTGTCAATCTTTTGATATATATTGTTTCATAATAACACGCTATTTGTCATTACAGCGGGAATTAATTTTTAAAATAATTAATTTGACTTAAATGATTTTAATTTTGTAAAATAGACATCATTTTTGAATTTTTAATATAAAATATATCTTAGGGTTAGGTTTTAGTATTTTTCTGAAAAACATCAATTTTTGATGAATAGTGAAACCACTAAGTGGTACTTAAAAAACTGATTTTTCGTTTAAATGGAACATTACCACTTATGTGTTTTAAATTTTAAAAATCCAACATACATGGTTGTCATTAAGAAGTAAATTGTTGTTCAATGGGATTAAAATAATTTTTTGGTGAATAGTAACTTTTATGTTTTTCATCGCGATTAGAGGTAATTAGTGTAATTTAAGGTAAAAATAATGTTTTAATAATATGAAATGATCATTACACATGTACTACCTTATTGGATGTGTCATGGCCTACCAAGAAACTCCATGGGTAATCTTGGGGACCCCATGGAGCCACTTTGGTTGGAAAATGACATTAATACCTTTTTATTTAAAGTTAAAATTAAAATATCACAAACATATGTTGTTTTACTAAAAAAAATTTACAGGAGGATATATAAGTCCTAGTTTTGACTAAAAATATTCATTAGAAATCTAAAAATATTTCCTACATCATGATATTTTTTTATAATTTTTATACACTAAATAAAATAAATTATTTATGACACCATGATGATGCTGCGATTACCTCATTATTTAACGATTTAAATATAATGAATAGATAATGTAAAATCTAAGACCTAAACCTGTCACAAACCTATTAGATGGGTGTATTTCGAAACCTTATCACCTTATACTCTAAATATATCCTTTTGGGACCTTTAAAATACGAAAATCATTATATAATAATGTAATATTTTATAACTTTCCAAGAGTGCCCCTCATCTCCTCTTATAAAAGGCCCCCACCTCTGCCACCTTACCCACACCTCTCATTCCTTTGGCTCAGAAAACCCTTCCAATTTCATCTCTCCACGTCCATTTCTTCATCATTGAAGCCTCATGTTTTTCAGAATCCTTTCCGAGGAAGCCTTTGAGCTCAAATCAATGAGAGTTACCCTATTTAAAGGTAGTGTCCCCTCTTGTGTTCTTATGTTTTATTTTGCTTCTCCAACCATCTAAAATCTTTTTATTAGTATGTTTTGTAAAAACACCAGTATCTTCAATATACTAGTATGTTGTTATGTGAATTATTAGATCTACACTTACACACACCTTCCTCTAATGGTTAATGAACATACTGTTTCTGTGGATGGAGAATTACTGCCTCACGAAACGATGATTGATCAATATTCTTTTAACACCTTCAATGGTGGCCATTATGATTTCACTATATTTATATATGATATATAATATGTTTATGTTTTCCTTAAGCTTCTTTATTTTTCATTTATGGCATACCTTTATGGTTTCCATTATGGGTAAATGCGATATCTTCATTTTAGGAAGTGCGGACTACCGCCCCCTCAAAGTGATTTGATTCGTTAATGCCATATGTGGGAAGTATAAAGGGTGGAATTAATGGTATTACATATGATATCCTAATGTAATTATAATACACATTTATATCATAATTATTTCATTACATTGAATACAAAAAAAAATGAAAGTAGCGTTCCTGCGTACGTACGGCTTACTGTCTCCATGAACGGTACATTTCATTTCTTATCTCCAAATGTTATGTACTATTATAAGTACATATATATAATGGATATATATGTAATATATTACATCTAAATGATCGATATAATTCTGGAATTATAATAAATAAATCTCTAATTTTGTTTTAATTCCATTTATATGACAATAAAAGAAAGTAGCGTTCATGCGTACGTACGGCCTATCGTCTCCATGAACGGTGCTTTTCATTTTTTATCTCCAAATGTTATGGAATAGTATAAAATGAATATTTACAGGATATATATGATATTTTAATCATTAATACTATTATGTAAATGATTTACTTATAACTACATGGGCAATCATTTTCACACAAGTTCATTTTTTTACTCATGTTCCAAACATCGGCAAAGACATCTGATATGAACTAACATTACTAAACAGTTATTATAACATTATAATATTTGATATGAAATGAATAATAATATTTAAAGTAGTTTATTAAGAAATTATAAATTGAACAAAGTTTATTATTCAGGAATATAAAGGAACGAACAAGACAAGTCGGACGTGAAGGTAAGGGATCCTACCCCTCCATTCTTTTTAAGTACACTCTTTTATGTCATTCCTTTTAATCTAATCTTTCTTATGATTGGGATGTTATTTTATATTAACCCTACTGTAATTTTTATGTTCATATTATGAGAGGCCCTAGATTCTCTCATCAATCCATTTTTAGAGTTTTGAGTGGCGTCGTTAGGCTGCTGAGTTTTCGTAAGGGATTTTTCATCTCACTTTTATTCTCATGACATTTATGCTACATTTTCCACTATTTCCTTTTAGTGGTGTATGTAATGCCCATTATTATACACTTTTTTGTAGTATAATTTCATTTATGGGTATTTACATCTTCATTGTATGACCCTTCTTCCATGGGGTGTACGTTTGGAAAGTTACCAAACTCGGTAAGGGGACCTTTCACCCTCCTTTTTTAAAAAGACTTCTTTTGTTATTTCTTTTAAATCACATACTATTATGTTGCGATATGTTCTTATATATCCATATTGATGTAAATTTTATTTCCATGTGATGAGATACCCTTTTTATCTCCCATAAACTCATTTTTTGAATTTTGATGTGACGCCGTTAGGCTGTCGAATTTTACCAAGGGAACTTTTTAACCCAATTTCGATTTCTTCGGGTTCAACATGTAGTTATTGAATATGTAATCCTTTGAATAAGTGTGAGTGAAATTTTATTGTTTTACGATTAATATCCACTTATATTGGGTGTATTTATATTTGTCACAAATAATTTTGAGATTAATTTATCCTTAATTTAAGGATACCTTCTTTATAAGGGATTTAATCACATTTTAAATTTCTATTGAGACTTAATTGTTTTTATGCACAAATTCACTCTTATATGGTGTATATATTTTCCATTGGAATATTATATAATGAAGCCATTTATTCTGATGATATTATAAAGCTCTGAATAAATTTTATTCCTCAATTATTGTATTCAAGTGTCTCTAATTTTGGTAAAAAACCTTTAACCAAAATATCACTTTAAATGTTTTAATGATTTTTTATTATTAATATCCATGTTTTAAAAATGTTTTTAAGGATTTTTTTATATAGTTATTAATGGTTTAAAGTGTTAAAATCTTCAAGTTGGTATGGTACACTTTGAATCATAAACCTCTTTATTAAATGTTTATAATTATTTTGAAAATGGGTTTTTAATGGATTCATTATTTCAGTATCCTTAAATGTTATATTGTGATTGAACTGTGGAAATGTTATGTTTCCTTTATGCATGATTTATGTGATATGTTTATGTTATGGTTCATGGGCATTGTTATGAAAATGGGTGGTTCCGTGATAAACTAAGGGCGGGTGAGCTCGATATAGCTCTCCAATGCATTGGGAAACGCGAAGGGGTTAAACGTTAAGGTTTCTCCGAAGAGATTTAGGGAATATACTGTGATGGGTATTCCAAATGTTACTAAGAGGGTTACTCCCTACGTAATAATGTTATGAATGCTTCAAGTTACCTTTATGGCTTATGATTTCTATGTTTTATTCATTATTTGATGAGGTATGTTAAAGTGATTATGTTTTAAGAGTAAAGTATGATTTCATTGATTCTTATGTATACATGTACTCATGTTTCCTTTCCATATTTCTATATCCCTTACTGAGATTTTTATTCTAATCCCATGTTTTTGAAATGTTTTACATTGGACTTAAAGATGAATAGGGTCATGGATGGGGTCAAAGAAAGACATGCTATCTAAAACATGGAACAAGACATGTTTCTTTTAAGAGTTTTTTTATGGAAACTTAGTATAAGTGTCTACATTGTAATCTTTTGAGATGCAATAGTTATGTCCTATTTCTCTAAAACTCTAAACCTTAAAAGATCCCCAAAGTGAATTATTCATTTAATTCAATATTAAGTGTGGTTTATGGCCGAGGCATTATAGTTGGTATCAGAGGCCGGTTTAGATAACTTTAGAGGATAGTGTATTCTCTAAGAATAAGTGACATTACCATAATGGCTAGGATTTTAGAAAGAGTCCTAGTTTTAGATAAAGTGAATGAGTAAGTATATATTAGTGTTTATCTTCCTCATTAGTACATGATGGTATTGTTGATATACTCACGCTGACATTTCTATTTTTAGTAAATGGATGGATCTAGCAGGCACCAAAGTGACAACAGGTTTGAAAGCAACTATGGAAGTTCTCTAATTAAGAGACTTGATGAAATGGGGGACTCAATGAGGAATCTCGTGGTTGTTCTAAACCAACTATCAAGGAGTCATAATCAACCACTTGAACCTTGGTATGTTCTGTAATACATCATGTATGAGATGACCAATCGATGTGGAAGGTCAGGTAATAATTATAAAGGTAACCATTAGGGTTTATATGATCCTTACTTTTTATAAAATTATGGGTTACTCTATGATACGATGGAAAATGAAAGTCATGAGATAAAGTTGAGGTTAAAATATGTTATGATTATTTTTGAATATTTTATCTCGTTTAGGGAAATGTTTTAAGAATTATATAGTTTTAGAAAATGGACAACACACAGACCATGTGACAACCCGTCGCGTTTGACAAAGCTGCAGGAATCGAACCCACAACCAAAGTGCGACTAGTATTTATTGCCTACCACTGGACTACGTGAAGTCCCTGGTTAGTATGACTTATTCTTTTTAGTTAGATGATTTTATGAATTAATAGTAAGTTGATTTTGGGTTATCTATAGAAATTATTAACCTATCATGGAGGATACTTTATTAGGTTAATTACTTTGATTATGAGAGTTTAAGAGCAACTGCTGTTATTTAGATATAAATGTTAATTTGTACCTTGTAAGACTATGTGATTAAATCCTTCAAATATTTGGGTTTTAATCTTAGTTTGGTTAACATTGAAGAAATTTTATGGACAAATTGTTTATTGAATGGTCTTCGTTGAACTTTGGGTTTTGATGGACATATTTTAGAGATTAATAATAGATTTTCTTTTTTATAAAGGATTATCCATTTGTGCATTATCTGATCTTGTTCTATCAATTTTAGTTTTGGTTAAGGTCTAAATACATGGGAAGTATATAGTTCTCTTTTTTGTATTCGGTGATTCTCTAGTAGTTGATTATAGCTCTTTTAATGTAAAAAAGTCTTCCTAAATACTCATCATTTGGTGGAAGTACGAGTTTGTGTAAGAAATATAGTAATATTTGAAAGTCAACATGAAAAGTAAGTTTGCTTCCTTAAGATCAAAAATAAATTCTTTATTGAATAGTAAATTAAAACAAAAATATTTTCGATTAACTTTTCCTACCGGGGAATCTAATACCGTTTAACCCACCACAAGTTTGTGATTTTCTTATGGTTAACTTTCTCCTAGACATGTTCACTATCACTCTCCCTCGGAACATGACCCTTTTTTTCTTCCATGTCCATGTTTTCCGACATGGAATCCTAGTATGGGTTAACTCAGGTGACCTTTGTAATTCTCTTTCTTTAGTTTATAGTAATATTTTTACTGACTCTTTTTCCAATGTGGGATTTTCAATGATGTTTCCAAGCCCAATTTTAAAAATTGCGAGGGCGCAATTCCCAAAAGGGAGGAAGGATGTAACACCCCAAGGTAAATAAAGAATATAAAATTTTCATTTTATCCATTTTTGTGAATAAAATATTAATATTACTTTAAAGTGGATGCTATGCTCGATGGCGTACCCAATACGCAACAATGAGTTTCTTGGGAATCTTGCATTGCACTCTAATAATAATATAATATTATTTTAAATGGTAGTTAACGCCTAGCCATTGTAATGGCTGGAATTAATGGAACTAACTAAGAAATGATTATATATGATTGTCAAATATATTTACTCTATACAATAAATGTTAGAGGATTAAAAATGCGAATGAATCCAATTTTAAGCGTAAACATTCTAATATTCTTTAAAAGGTCAATTAACCGCCTTTTGATGGTGAACCTCGTTTAAATCCACTTTTTGAATATTTTATGTGTTATATATGAAAAAATAAAATTCTTCTTCCGAATTGGGACATCAAAATTTACTTTTTGTAAATTTTTGGTATTTTTCTGATAAAGTTCATTTTTTAATGAATAGTGAAAAATGTTTTATTTTAATTAAAAACAACTTATTAATCTAATTTATTTATATTATTAGATTATCCTTTGAAATGGTTTTAAAGTGAAATAATAATATATTTTTTCCATTTAATCCAATAGTGGTCGTCGGAATTAATTTCACTTTGAAATTGGACTTAAACTAGTGTTAATATTTTGATATATATTGTTTCATAAAAACACGCTATTTGTCATGACAGTGGGAATTAATTATTAAATTAATTAATTTAACTTATATTATTTTAATTTTCTATAATAGACAGCATTTTTGAATTCAGAATATCGAATATAGCTTAGGTCGAAGTTTTGGTATTTTTCTGAAAAAGGTCAATTTTTGATGAATAGTGAAATCACTAAGTGGTACTTAAAAAACTGATTTTTCATTTAAATGAAACATTACCAATTCTGTGTTTTGAATTTAAAAAATCTTACATACATGGTTTTCATTAGGAAGTAAAATGTTTTTCAATGGGATTAAAATAATTTTTTTGTTAATAGTAACTTTTATGTTTTTAATCATGATTAGAGGTAATTAGTGTAATTTAAGGTAAAAATAATGTTTTAATAATATGAAATGAACTTTACACTTTTCCTACCCTTATTAGATGTGTCATTACCAACCAATAAAATACATGTGTCAAAATGGGGACCCCATGGAGCCACTTTGGTTGGAAAATGACATTAATACCTTTTTATTTAATGTTAAAATTAAAATGTCACAAACATGTGTTGTTTTACTAAAACAATTTTCACATGAGGTTATATAAGTCATATTTTTTACTATAAATATTCATTAGAAATTTAATACAATTTCCTACAACATGATATTTTTTTATAATTTTTAGACACTAAATAAATTAAATTATTTATGACACCATGATGATGCAGCGATTACGTCATTATTTAACGATTTAAATAAAATGGAAATATAATGTAAACTCTAAGACCTAAACTTGTCAAAATCCTATTGGATGGGTGGATTTCGAAACCTTATAACCTTATACTCGAAATATATCTTTTTGGGACCTTTAAAATCCGAAAAGCATTAAATAATAAAGTAATATTTTATAACTTTCCATGAGTTCCCCTCCTCTCCTCTTATAAAAGGCCCTCACCTCTACCACCTTGCCCACACCTCTAAAGCCTTTGGCTCGTCCAACCCCTGCCAATTTCATCTCTCCACATCCCTATATTCATCATTGAAGCCTCACGTTGGGAATAATCCTTTCCAAGGAATCCTTTGAGCTCAAATCAAAAGAGTTACCCGATTTAAATGTATTGTCATCTCTTGTGTTCTTATGTTTTATTTTGTTCTCCAACCCTCTAAACTCTTTTTATTCCTTTATTTTGTAACAACACCAGTATTTTAAATATACTAGGATGTTGTTATGTGAAGTATTAGAGCTAAAATTACACACAAATACAACTAATGGGTAATGAACATACTGTTTCTGTGGATGGCGAATTACTGCCTCACGAAACGATGATTGTTGAATATTATTTTAACAACTTCAAAGGTGGCCATTATGATGTAAAAATATTTATATATGATATAGAATATGTTTATGTTTTCCTTAAGCTTATTTATTATTCATTTATGGCATACCGTTATGGTTTCCATTATGGGTAAATGAGATATCTTCATTTTAAGAATTGCGGACTATCGCCCCCTCAAAGTGATTTGATACGTTAATGCCATATGTGGGAAGTATAAAGGATGAAATTTATGGTATTACATATGATATCCTACTGGAATTATAATATACCTTTATTTCATTATTATTTAATTCCATTGAATACAAAAAAAATGAAAGTAGCGTTCATGCGTACGTACGACTTACCGTCTCCATGAACGGTACATTTCATTTCTTATCTCCAAATGTTATGTACTATTATAAGTACATATATATAATGGATATATATGAAATATATTACATCTAAATTATGTATATCATTCTGGAATTATAACATATATATCTCTCATTTTGTTTTAATTCCATTAATATGACAAAAAAAAAGAAAGTAGGGTTCATGCGTATGTACGACCTACCGTCTCCATGAATGGTGCTTTTCATTTTTTATCTCCAAATGTTATGGAATTTTATAAAATGAATATGTACTGGATATATATGATATTTTAATCATTAATACTATTCTGTAAATTATTTACTTATAACTACATGGGAAATCATTTTCAAACATGTTCATTTTTTTACTCATATAACAAACATCGGCAAAAACATCTTATATGAACTAACATTATTAAACAGTTATTATCACATTATAATATGTGATATGAACTGAATAATAATATTTAAAGGAGGTCCTTAAGAAATTATAAATTGACAAAAGTTTATTATTCATGAATATAAAGAATCAAACAAGACAAGTCGGACTTGAGGTAAGGGATCCTACCCCTCTCTTTCTTTTTAATTACACTCTTTTATGTCAATCCTTTTAAGCTCGTATTTCTTATGATTGGGATGTTATTTTATATTAATCCTAATGTACTTTTAATTTTCATATGATGAGAGGCCCTATTTTCTCTCATCAATCCATTTTGGATGTTTTGAGTGGCATCGTTAGGCTGCCGAGTTTTCGTAAGGGATTTTTCATCTCACTTTTATTCTCATGACATTTATGCTACATTTTCCACTATTTTCTTTGAGTGGTGTACATACTGCCCATTATTATTCACTTTGTGTAGTATAATTTCATTTATGGGTATTTACATATTCATTGTATGACCCTTCTTCCATGGTATGTACGTTTCGAAAGTTACCCAACTCTGTAAGGGGACCATTCACCCTCCTCTTTTTAAAAGACTTCTTTTGTAATGTCTTTTAATTAACATAATATTATGTTGTGATATGTTCTTCAATATAATTATTGATTTAAATTGTATATTCATGTGATGAGATACCCTTTTTATCTCTCATCAACTCATTTTTTGAGTTTTGAAGTGACACCGTTAGGCTGTCGAATTGTACAAGGGAACTTTTTAACCCAATTTCGATTTCTTTGGGTTCATCATGTAGTTATTGAATATGTCATCCTTTGAATAAGTGTGAGTGACATTTTATTGTTTTACACAAAATATCCTATTATATTGGTTGTATTTATATTTGTCACACATAATTTTGAGATTGATTTATCCTTAATTTAAGGATAGCTTCTTTATAACGGATTTAATCACATTTTACATTTCTATTGAGACTTCATTGTTGTTATGCACCAATTCACTCTTATATGGTGTATATACTGTCCTTTGGAATATTATATCATGAATACATTTATTCATATGATATTATAAAGTTCTGACTAAATCTTATTCTTCAATTATTGTATTCAAGTGTCTCTAATTTTGGTAAAAACCCTTTAACCAAAATATCACTTTAATTGTTTTAATGACTTGTTATTATTAATATCCAGGTTTTTAAAATGTTTTTAAGTATTTATTTATATGGATATTAATTGTTTAAAATGTCAAAAGATTCAAAGTGGTATGAGACACTTTGATTCAAAAATATCATTATTAAATGTATAAAATGGTTTTGAAAATGGTTTTTTATAATGGAATCATTATTTTAATATCCTAAAATGTTATATTGTGATTGTAATTTGGAAATGTTATGGTTCCTTTATGAATGTTTTTTGTGATAAGTTTTTGTTATGGTTCTTGGGCATTATTATAAAAACCGGTGTTTCAGTGATAATCTAAGGGCGGGTGAGCCTGATATAGCTCTCCAATGCATTGGGTAACTCGAAGGGGTTAAACGTTAAGGTTTCTCCGAAGAGATTTAGGGAATATACTATGATGGGTATTCCAAACGTAACCAAGAGAGTTACTCCCTAAGTAAAAATGTTAGTAATGCCTCAAGATACCTTTATTCCTTATGATTTATATGTTTTATTCATGATTTGATGAGGTATGTTAAAGTTATTATGTTTTATGAGTAAAGTATGATTTCATTGATTCTTATGTATACATGTACTCATGTTTACATTCCATATTTCTATATCCCTTTCTGAGCTTTTTATTCTTATCCCATGTTTTTGAAATGTTTTACACATGACATAAAGATGAATAAGATCAATGATGGTGTCAAAGAAATACATGCTATCTAAAACATGGAACAAGACATGTTTCTTTTAAGAGTTTATTATGGAAACATAGTAGAAGTGTCTACTTTGTAAAATTTTGAGATGTAATAGTTATGTCCTAATTCTTTAAAACTCTAAACCTGAAAAGATCCCAATGTGAATTATTCATTTAATTCAATATTATGTAAGGTTTAAGGTCGGGGCATTATAAATATTGTGATATTTCTTCACTAAAGTTAAGGGATTCCACATCATCCTCCAAAATTGTAACCTCCTTCTTCTTGTAATAAATTTTGGCATCAGGGTTCAAAATAAAATCCATATCGAGGATTATATCAAATTAAATCATGGTTGTGACAACAAATTAAATTGATAAATAATGATCATATCCCCCAATGGGGATGTACTAACACATCTTTATTACAAAGATACTTCCATTGTGAGTTTTGACTGACAAAAACATTATTAAATAAAATTGAAAATATATAATTTTATTAGAAAACATAGACTATATGAAATAATGCAGTGATCCAGAATCAAATAACACATTGGCTATATTGGAGGAAACTGTTAAAGTACCTACCAACACATTGTTAGGAACTTAAAACACCATAGTTGTGACATAAAAAGCTTGGCCTTTATCCAATGGAATTATTTTGATGGTGTTTCTTTGACACCTAGTAAATTCATTTGCATAATTTCCCCTCTCCCTAAAATTATAGAATTGAAAATTGGTAGATTATTTCTTCACCTTACAATCCTACGATATGTGGAATTTTTCTATACACTTGTAACAAACACCCATACCCTTCAGGAAGGTACCAGGATGTCTCTTCCCACAATTATCTTAGGGTGGAATGTCAGTTCTTCCCTTCCTCATTTCCTTATTTCTTTTTCCATATTTTTCAACTGCCGTCATCATCAATTAAATTCCCTTAAAATCATAAGAATTAGAGAATTCTTTTTCCATCTTGACAGAACTTGAGATTATATCTTAATATCATGAGAAACATTGGGAGACTAGAGCTCTTCATAGGAATAGGTCTAAACCATAAAAAATCGGTCAATCTTTCTCCTTGGATTACATGTGTAGTTTTCGGAAAGTCTTGGTAACCATGTGAAGATAAAATCATACATTGCAACATTATCATCCTCTTTTTGACTCAAATTTAGAAACTACATTTACATATCTACTCTCTATTCAAAAGGGAAGTATTTTTCTAAGAATATATCCTTAAAATACCACAATTACATTTCGTCTATTTATTCCTCTTCCTTTGTGTTTTGGATTAAAGGACAACAATGATCTACATCTTCAAATAGTCAATAAACTGCCATGACAACCTTCTCTCTTTTGTTACATCCCAAAGAAATAAATAAATTCTCTAATGAACTTATCCACTGCTCTACTACGAATGGGTTTGTTTTCTCCCTAAACGAAGGAGGTTGTTGTCGCATAATGAAATGTAACATAGCTCCCCCATGTTGGGGATTATAGATGCTCCATACGGGTATGGTTATTATATATAACCTAAGTTAGTTGTACCAGTATAGTTATATGTTGCTCAGTAATAACCACAACACCGGATTCAACATCATTTTCTTTCATCAGAGGGAAATCCCTATATGGGACATGGGCGTGCTTGCGTTTTCATTTCCTTCCAATAGCCACCATTACAAAATAATGGAATACACTAGATTAGGTTGTGAATCATAATTTATGATCTCAATGTAGGAAAATACATAGCATAAATTGAAATTATATAAATAGATAATCTCATAATAATAAACGTGGTTTCTCTCAGGAAAAATTTGTATTTAAATCCATTATAATGGCTTCTAATGAAAATGGGAATTATCCTATGAATATCCCCCAAGAATGTCTAAACATGTGCATAGTAAGGCCCATTGTCATGTACTTGGATACCTTGGTTCATGATCAAATCTTCTTGTCATAGTTTTCACTCATAGGTAAATGTGTTCCAGAACTACGTCCACTTGTAGTATCTAGATAGGGAAGTATTTTAAGAAAACGCATAATCTATTACTTACAAAAAATTCCTTGATGTTATTTTATGTTTATCCTCAAATAATACCCTATGGTTTATTCCCTAATACAAATTTTCTAAATCTAGTTTCCAAGATTACTACTAATCTTCCTTTGATAACAACTATAAGGACCCGACCCCAGTTGCCCAGATCCGGTGCCTTATTTTATTACATTGGAATATAAACAAGGCATATTCTTCCCGAAGGACTGAGTAGTTTAGTAACTTTTCAAATAATATACATACATAGGTTCAACATTACAACTAGAAATGAAATACAACATATAAGTTTTATTTCGAACATCCAAAACTCAAAGATTATCCCTATGAGTCATTCATAATAAAATTCTTCATGTCCTGATGAAATGAAAGCTAATAAATGGGGGATCTCAAATACTCAGAAAGGGTAATATGTACAGCATTATATATCATGAACATACAAATTAGGCATGGTGAATAACTAAAAAAACATGCCTTTAAAAACGTACTTCAACACATTACGGAAAGAATAAGATCTAGATAAACAATTCCATAATAAAGCAAAATCAAGGGTATAATACTAGTTTAATATCCTCGTGAACATTCAATTACATGTCTCTTAGTGAAGGAATTCATAATTTTTGACATTATAACAATTCTATCAAAGCCTTATGACAAAACCATAAATAAAATTTTTTGTCAAGGCCTTGTACCAAGACCCTAGATTATCTCATGAGACCTACTGATGCATCATGGAGATATTGTGGGAATACCCATCACTTAATAACTCCAATTAACTCATCATATAAATGGGGGTAAACATAAGAAGCATATAAATTCATATTGAAACAAATATATGACATGTCAATAACATTCCCCAAACATTAAGCATGAAGTCTAACCATTCAATGTAAATTGGTGAATGATTTTATGATGTCACATCCATAGTAAAACTAATAATAAACCATTAAATTAAATATAGTATATGATATCATAAAATATTAAACCCATTAATACATAACAATAATCAATAGTGTTGAAATAAGTTAAGATACACGTATAAAATCATCGAGTAATTATTGAGATAAATAAACTTTTACATAAAAAATAACAGTTATTTTGGAAAAGTATTTTTATAAAAACATAAGTGAATTAAGATAGTATTTTAATAATAAAATATGTTTTTTTATAATTATAATGGTTTATAATAACAGATTATTGTGTTCCCTTGAAAATATGTACAAATTTGTGAAATAACCTTGAATCTAGCTTTTATTTCAGGAAGAATTTTTGAAATATCAATTTAAAACATATAACTCACAATAAATTAAAGTAGGATTATTGTTGGTTAACATATATATAATATTATACAAGAATATATTTTGAGTAAATATTAATAAATAATAACTTAGTTGAGGTATGTTGATAATAAGAGCAACCTGATTGAAAATGGAGGATCGGGTAGAAAACCCTTACTGTAAGTACGAATGTGTTCCTCAATTGATCTTAACGAACCTCATAATTAAATTTAGGTTCATAAATTAATGATCCCATGGCCTCATTTATATTTAATTTATTTATTATAACCATTTTAGGTTCATTAATTTCCATTGTATTGGTTGAGAGATTCAATTTCATTGTTAGGGAGCGTTTTCTTCCTTGGTTTTCAGGATCTGTTTACTTATGTTCATGTATGGATAATAATGTTGAATGAGAATGGAATTCCAGAATATAAATTTTATTTTATTTTTTTAATAAAAATAGTATTACATGGTCATAAAATTTATTTGGTTATTGGGTGTGAAGATGAATCATTATATAAAACTTTATTGACAATTGTTCAGGTTAATTGGCGGTTCTTGATCACAACGAATTAATTTTGATTTATAGATTAATATAATGTGTAAAAAAGGATTACTAAACCTTGAAGAATTTATAATACAAATATTATAGTCTTTTTCTACCAAAAAATAATTTTACGATAGGAATAAAAGATGGTAATAGATTCTTAAAACCCGTCATCCTTGAATGTGATAAATTAACACGTCTCAGATAGTGTTTTCATTTTTAGTATAAAATAAGGGGAAATGGGAGATAAATAAGAATTATTCTGTTATCATAGAAGCATTAAATTACATGTAAGGTATTAGATTCATAAAAAAATTCAGGAAATGAGGCATGGAATGAAAAATAAAAGATTGGAACTTGAAATAAATGAAATGAAAAGAGGAATTTACCTCTTGAAGTAATCTTCTGTGAGAGCCTCTTCAAGGAAGAGGTTTTGGTGTTTTTATGAGAAAAAGGAATACTATATGTGGGGATGATATTGGAAGTATATTGGTGAATACATTAGACAAGTCATAAGGCTTCAGAGCAGTGAAGATAAGAGGGAGTGAGAGGGGGTTTATACTGAACGAGATGAGGGTTTTCCTATTCCTTTACTCATTATTTTATTATTTTTCCCAAGACATCATACAATATTGATTATTGTGACCACAAATAGTAATATGTGTGTGTGAGTTTGAACCATGTGTGCTTCAAAAATACAAGATTCAAGTATTAGTGAATTTAAATGGTATTGTGTATATATTGTAAATCACCATATTTTAAAATTCATGAAAAATTAGAGTATTTTAGAAAAATTTCAAAATTTTACCCTAAAAGTTTTCCAACCTGAAGAATTCAAAAATGAACTACATTTTTTTTTAATTTTTTTTAAATATTTTTAATTTAATTTTTAAATAGAATCATAAGTTATTATAATAATTAAATATTTAAAACTATATTTCATTTTATTTCACCTTGAAAAATTAATCCAGATATCATTATCCTATAACCTTAAGACAATAAAATAATAATCTGATATACTATTGATAAGGGACATATTACTATTCATATTAACATTTATAAGTATATGTTACTATTCAAAAAAAATCATGTTTGTTTTATCATACTCTAAGTATCGTACAGAACACAACTATGTATGTCAGTTTTTCAAAATTCAAATCATAGAGGTGGAAAAATTATGTTTAAAGGTTTTGTTATAATAAAGTAGTGTTTATAGAGACTTGTTCATTCATTAATTCAATATTAAATTTATTTTCAAATTCTTGGGGTGTTACAAGGTATGAATTACTGAAATAGTGTGTAATAAGCTCAGCTAAATAGCCTCCCCTATAACCCCTTTATTCTTAAAAATGGGGGTACGGTAAATTTAAAATGATAGTTTTTACTTCACATTAAAAAAAACCCAAATCCCTCTATAATGAATGTGAGAATAGAATCTCGCCTTATTATAAAATAAACTTTCATTACATTACACAAAACTGAGGATCTTTAAGCTTTAGTTTCTTGGAAACCAGGAACAGAATACATGAAAACAATATAAAACATTCTTCTTAAACACATGAAAGGCTTATACTTAATTTTATCCTAGGTTCATTACTACATATCATAACCTGGGGACATACATCAAAAGAAAGGGTGAGCTGAAGGCCCAGTAAGGGAAACAAGAGAAATATTTTACATGTGAACTTGAGATACATCAATAAGGTCATGAAAAGAACTTTAAGGCATGAGAAATAAATCATGATGCATTTCATAATAAAAATAACATTTTTCATAACTTGAAGATGTGGCTACATCATTTAACATATAAAATCATGAACATATCACCAAGGTCCATCCCCAAGGTGTCATTTGAAAATTACCAAGGTTATTCACCAAGGTATCGTGAAAATTGTAATCTCTAGTGGATACATCGTTACCCAATGCATTGGAGCACTATCAGGGCACACCTTTAAATTTGCCTTTATTATCATGTGAGCCACATATATAGTTATCAAACATTTCATAAATAACCCATATAGCATAAAATAAATGGGTTTCATTTCATAATCATAATGTTTTAAAAACTGCTTTAAAGACATCATCTTAATGTCACATTAAACCCACGGAAAGGGAATGCGGGTCTCATGTATGTAAATACCAGAATTTAAAATAGAACAATTTGATATATATGAGAATACCCTTGTAGAAATAAGAGATTTGAGTATTCACTTTATAATATAAAATAATTTTGAGAAAAGAGAGAGGCATTTTGAGATGAAAATTCTGCAGCATAACAGATATGTTTCGGGGTTTTAGAAAACATTAAAAGGAGAGAGGACATGGGAAAAACATTCGTAAATGTCCCATATAACAGTATAGGGACGGAATAAGGAGGATATATGAAAATGGTAATGAAATTTGAAGGAAATACCATTTGAAATGAAAAACATGGAAGGAAGACAAAAATTAGATTTCTCTTATGAAAATTCGGCAGCCTAACGGCGTCACTTAAACTTCAACAAAATGATTTGAAAAGATAAAATAGGGTCTCCCATAATGTGAACATAAGAGTTCAGTATGATAGATATAGAGATAATACCCCAACATAATAAAAAAACTTGAAAGACTTGACATGAAAATAGAATTTTGAAAAGAATGAGAAGGGTGAAAGAATCCCCTTAAAAATTCGGCAGCCTAACAGCGTCACTTAAACATTCCTAAAACTAATTGATGAGAGAAAGAGGGGGTCTCTCATCATTTGGACATTAAAAGTTCAGTAATATGAATATATAAGAACATCCTCCAACATAAGAACATGGAGTATAAAATCAATGACACAAAAGAGATTACTTGAAAAGAAACAGAGAGGTCGGATCCCTTACCTTAAAACGTAACTCTTATAACTTAAAGGTTTGGTCCTTGAGGGCTTGGGGAACCTTGGGAGGACTCCTTGGAAGGTAAGGAGACCAGAACTTCGTTTTGGAAGAGTTGGGAGTGAAAAATAAAGGAGGAAAGGGTGGGTTTTTATAGGGAAAGTGAGGGGACAAGGCATTAATGGCCAAGGGACACCTCACAAGTTCTTTTCTCAAAACCATGTGCTCTCCCATGGAATTTACCATGGATTTAGGCCACATGGGGACCCCAATACCATATTTCATCACCTTTGGCAGGCAAACCCTTAAAATATTTCATGAAATCATCATGACATAGTTATGATGTCATTAAACATACCGAAACCGTAAAACTAAATTTTTACTATTCACTGAAAAATTCATCTTTCTCAGAAAAATACCAAAATTTCAAATTAAACAAAAATCTATGCTCAAATTACATTTATGAACTCCATTTTATAAAAATAATTTTCTAAATATTTTTAATTTATTTTTTAAATAAAAACACTATTCATCGAGAATTCATTTTTTCAGAAAAATCTCCAAAAATTACCATAACATAATATCGATGCTCTGAGATCAAAAATAAAGTCCATTTTATAAAAATAATTTTCTAATTATTTTTTATTAAATTTCTAATTAAAAAACACTATTCACTCAAAATAAACTAATACTTGACTAATAATTTATGAAACCGTTATTTACCCATTTTATTGAATCTCATTACTAAATCAATGTGTCTAAATTATATTAAAACATTCTTTAAGTGAGATTACTAATCCATTTGGTCACATTACTAATCATAAGCATAAAATCACTATTCATAATTTACTATTCATAAAAAATTATGTTGATCTTATTAGACACCAAATTCCTTACTGAACACTTTTGCAGAAAACCATTTTTTGAAAATCATTATACGTCATTAATTATTTAAGGCTTACAAAAATATTTTAAAATATCTTATTTTCCAAAATTAATCAATAAAAAACATCCTATAATTATCCGGACATTTGAAATTTCACAAAAATCACTAAAGGAAGAAATATTAATTTATTCATCCCAAAAGATTACACAAAGAAGCTACGGTCTCGTCACATAGCCCCTTATAACACCAGAATATGACCTAAGTCTAAGGTGTGTTATGGTGAGAGAATCTGAGGGAGGCTCAGATAACATTGACATAGTAGTAATCTCTACTAAATTGAACTTCTCCTGCAGGCATTTCCATTCAAGCTTGACACGCTGGAGTTCAGCTTGGGCTTAGTCTAAAGCGAAGCCCAAAGATGCTACCCCCTTCCCAAGCTATGATAAGTGGGCTTCATAAGGTTCGAGTCTACTGGATGAAACCATCGACTCCACCTTCTGCATTAACCATTTATATCTCTATTAAATCATTAAGAGTAAGTTAATATATTACTCAAAAAGTTTGGGTCGTTACATTCTTCCCCCCTTAAGAAATTTCGTCCCCAAATTTTATACCTGAGGCCTAGTCGAAAAGGTGAGTGTACTTTTGCTTCATTGTTTCCTCAGGCTCCCAAGTCGCTTCTTCATATTTATGATTCATCCACAACACTTTCACAAGGTGGGTGGTCATGTTTCGTAGAACCTTGTATCTACGGTCTATGATCTCCACTGGATGCTCCTCATAAGAGAGGCCATGTTCCAGTTGTACCACCTCTGGGTTCAGTACATGCAAAGGGTCAGGTATGTACTTCCTCAAGAGAGATACATGGAAGACATCGTGAACTTGAGGTAGGTTCAGTGGAAGTTCTAGACGATAGGCAACTGCTCCTATGTGATCAAGGATTTCATAGGGGTCAATGTACCTAGGGTTGAGCTTCCCATTCTTCCAAAACCGCATGACTCTCTTCCATGGAGAAATTCGAAGGAAGACTTTGTTTCCAACACCAAACTCCAAGTCCCTTCGACGGTTGTCAGCATAGCTCTTCTGCTGACTCTGAGCAGCCATTATGTGTTGTTGGATGGCATGAACCTATTCTGTCATCTCTTGCATGAGATCAGGCCCAAGAAGCTTTCTCTCATGAGTTTCATCCCAACAAGTAGGAGTTCTACATCGCTTTCCATATAGAGCTTCATAGGGTTCCATCTGAATACTAGATTGGAGGCTATTGTTATAGGAGAACTCAACTAATGGGATGTGTTGAACCCATCCACCATTAAATTCCATTGAGCATAATCTCAGCATGTCTTAGAGTGTCTGAATAGTCCTTTCAGATTGGCCATCAGTTTTAGGATGATAGGCCGTACTAAAATTCAATTCAGTATTCATAGCATGTGGAAGACTTCTCCAGAATTTTGATGTGAATCTTGGATCACGATCAGACATGATGGATAATGGTACCCCATGCAGCCTTACCAATTCATTTACGTATATCTTGGGAAGTTTATCCAGAGAGAAATCTTCCCAAATAGAGATAAAATGGGAGGTCTTGGTGAGACGGTCCACAGTAACCCATATCACATTGTTTCCTTTGGATGTTTTCGGGAGACCATTTACAAAGTCCATGGTGATATTATCCCACTTCCATACTGGAATGGGTAGCGGTTCTAATACCCCCTTAGGAATTTGTTGTTCTGCCTTTATTTACTGACACACCAGGCACCTTGTAGTGAAATCAGAATCTCCCACTTCATGTTATCCCATCAATAATGATCATGAAAGTCCCTTTACATTTTAGTGCATCCTGGGTGTATAGAGAAAGTATATCTATGAGCTTCATCCATCAGTTCTTTCTTTATCTCCGGAATAGATGGAACACATAGTCTTGAATGAAATTTCAATACACCTTCTTGATCAATATTAAAATCAGGGAACTTCCCATCCTTTACAGCCTCAAACTTCTCCTGCAGCAAAGGATCTTCTTTTTGAGCCTTCTTGATCTTCTCTAGTAATGAAGGTTGAGACATCATTTGGGATAAGGTTGATGATGTCCCTTCCCTTATAATTCTCATGTCCAGTTTTACTAGATCTTTAATCAAGGGATCTCCTAGGATCCTCATTGTTTCCAGAACAATAGGATCTTTCCTGCTTAACGCATCCGCGACTTTGTTTTCTTTTCCAGGGTGATAATGAATTGAACAATCACAGTCTTTAATAAGCTCCAACTATCTCCTTTGTCTCATGTTCAATTATTTCTACGTGAAAATATACTTAAATCTTTGGCGGTCTGTGTATATATCACATTTCTCCCCATAAAGATTGTGCCTCCATATCTTTAGAGAAAAAACAACTACCGCTAGAGCTAGATCATGCGTAGGATAATTCTGCTCATTAATCTTCAACTGTCGAGATGCATAAGCAATTACCTTGTCATTTTTCATGAGGACACACCCAATCCCTTTCAGAGATGCATCGCTAAAAATAATGAATCCTTCTCCGATATAGGGTAGTGTTAACACAGGTGCAGTAACCAATCTATCCTTCATCTCTTGGAAACATTCCTCACATTCCTTCGTCCAGATGAGCTTAACCCCTTTTCGAGTCAACTTGGTTAGCGGATTAGAAAGCCGTGAAAAGTTTTTCACAAACGTCCTCTAATATCCTACTAAACCAAGGAAACTATGAATCTCAGTTACTGTTGTGGGTTGTGGCCACGCCTCCACAACCATTGTCTTTATAGGGTCAACAGAGATTCCTTCATTGGTTATGATGTTCCCCAAGAAGGCCACTTGTTGTAACCAAAACTCACACTTGATGAACTTTCCCAAGAGCCTTTCATTTAGAAGAGTTTTCAAAATAACCCTCATATGATCTTCATGATCCTCACGACTTTTTGAATATATCAAAATATCATCAATAAAAACTAGCAAAAAATTATCAAGGTAGTCCTTAAAGACTCTATTCACCAAATCCATGAAAATGGCAGGAGCATTAGTCAAGCCGAAGGGAATAACAGTAAACTCATAATGCCCATACCTTGATCGGAAGGCAGTCTTTGGAATATCATCCTTCTTCACCCTCAGTTAATGATAACCAGATCGAAGGTCAATCTTGGAAAAGAATTGAGTCCCATGAAGTTGGTCAAATAAATCATCAATTCTTGGAAGAGGGAATTTGTTCCTGACTATGATCCCATTCAGTTCTCTATAATCATTGCATTGCCGCATTAATACATCCTTCTTCTTCACAAAGAGAACTAGTGCTACCCAAGGAGAAACACTCGGTCGGATAAACCCCTTCTCCAACAAGTATTGGAGTTGTTTCTTTAACTCTTCTAGTTCCACATTTTCCATTCTATACGGAGTCTTGGATATCGGTTGAGACCCAGGTATGAGTTCAATGGAGAACTCTACATCTCTTTCTAGGGGAGGTCCAGGTAACTCTTCAAGAAATACATCCATGTATTCCTGAACAATCGGAACATCTTCTATTTGTATACTCCCTTTTCCTTTTTCATCATCACCGATTAACTCCATAAAGAAAGCTATAGGAGGTGCTTCTAGATAGGGATCAGTTCGAGATATCCCTCCTTGGAAGATAATTGCAGGACATTCATTTTAGACTACTGAGATTTCCATACTTCTGAATTTTATCTTAGCATTATACTTTGAGAGCAAGTCCATCCCTAGTATAACGTCAAATTCCAACATGGGAATGACTACTAGATTTGCGATAAGATTGTGCTCACTGAAGTAAACACTAGAGTCTCTAAACACTATTGATGAATGGATAATCCCACTTGGAGTCCTGACTGACATCTCTACCTCTAGCAGTTCGGGGATTGATTCTATATTCCTTGCAAACATGGAGGAAATAAAGGAATGCGTAGAACCAGAATCAAACAAAGTACTTGCTAGTTTTGAGAGTACAACAAGAGTACCTGCTACCACATCGTTCAGAACTTCATCTTCAGTTGTTATGATAGAGAAAGCACGACCTTGCTCCCTTGGCCTCTGCTGAGGTTGATGGTGATTCCCCTCCACCGCCCTCAGATTTGGACATTGATTAGCAAAGTGCCCAAGTTGTCCACACATGAAGCAAGTGTCTTCGGGTAGGGTCAGAACCATCTATCCTCTATCGTTAGTGTTTGGAAGTTGAGGTTTAACATCACTATGACAATTTAGAGAAATATGGCCTTCTTTTCCACACCTGTAGCACTTACCACTTCTGATCAAGCAGTTCCCTGAATGCTTCTTCCCACAATTTTTGCATGTGGCATGTTGCATATGCTTTCCACCTTTTTCCGGATCAAAACTTCTTCCCAGGATTGGTTCTAGAATTCTCTTCTTCTCATTAGATTTGTGAGACAACTGTGTCTCCCCAAACACTAGTTCAACTTTCATAGCACTTCGAACTATTTCTTCATAGCTATCACAGTCCTTGTTGGATAGATTCTTCCGCAGATGATGTCAGAGTGCACAAAAGAATCTATCAACCTTCCAATTAGGGTCCATGACAAAGCTTGAGGTATAATGGGAAAGCCTTGTAAAGTTCATCTTATAGGTTCCAACTGATTCATTCTCCTTCTGCTTCAACTCGAGAAATTCTTTCTACATTCTCGTTCTCATCGAACGAGGGAAATACTTATTAATGAATATTCCCCGAAACTCTTCCCACTCAATAGCTTCCATCTCTCCTCATGGATTTGTGTTTTTGATCAGTGACCACCACTGATCATATTCTCCCTCTAGGCGGTAAATAGCAAGGGTGACTTTTTCTTCTTCCAAACAATGAATTAAAGAAAATATCTTTTTAATGGAGCTTATCCACTGTTCCGCAACCAATGGGTCAGTATATCCACTGAATGTTGGTGGTCGTTGCTGCATAAAGGACTCAATAGAATGTTTTTCCCTCCTTGGTGAGATCGGCCTCTCAGCTTGATTCAAGTTATTACTCATAACATAAGTCAATTGGTTCATCATTCGCATGAATGTTTCCATTCTGGCTTCCATCGGAGGGCCGTCAGCACATGGTGCATTGCGGTCACCATCTTCACAGTTCCTCCTATTGCCCGCCATTTTCTAAAAGAATAAAACCTTAGTGAGAAATGTTTTTCATTTATGATTCTTTTAACTAAGACTTCATGCTTAGAAAATTCACTTATCTATAGTTCCTTCATAATGATTCATAAAAATCTTGTGATTAACCAAAACATAACCCCCGGGACTGTAGTAACTAAGAGTGCATCAAGGCCCGTTATCGTGCACCAGTTCCTGTTCGAGTCTAGCTCAATGCGGTTTTTTCGGGTTTTACCCCTATATACATCTGTGCCGGAGCCGCCTCTACCTGCTCGTATCCAGACATGGATGTATTTCTTTGATAAACCACTTACTCAATACTTACCAAAATACCAGGAAGTTTTCCTAGATTTAACTTTTCTATAGGGTTCTTCCTAAAGTTTTTATATCCTAATTTCCACAAATAACTAAACCATCCTTTGATACCAACTATAGAATCCCACCTTATTATAACATAAACTTTCATTACATTACACAAAACTGAGGATCTTTAAGGTTTAATGTCTTGGAAACCAGGAACATAATACATGAAAACAACATAAAACATTCTTCTTAAACACTTGAAAGGATTATCCTTAAGTTAATCCTAGGTTCATTACTATATCTCATAACCTAGGGACATACATCAAAAGATAGGTTGAGCTGAAGGTCCAGTAAGGGAAACAAGAGAAACATTTTACATGTGAACTTGAGATACTTCAATAAGGTCATGAAAAGAACATTAAGGCATGAGAAATAAATCATGAGGAATTTCATTATAAAAATAATATTTTTCATAACTTGAAGATGTGGCTACATCATTTAACATAGACAATCATGAACATATCACCAAGGTCCATCCCCAAGGTGTCAATTGAAAATTACCAAGGTTATTCACCAAGGTATCGTGAAATTTGTAATCTCTAGTGGTTACATCATTACCCAATGCATTGGAGCACTATTATGGTGCACCCTTAAATTTTACTTTATTATAATGGGAGCCACATATATCGTCATCAAAAATTTCATAAGTAACACATATAGTATAAAATAAATGGGTTTCATTTCATAATCATAACATTTCAAAAACTGCTTTAAAGACATGATCTTAATTTCACTTTAAACCCATGGAAAGGGAAAGCGGGTCTCATTTATGTAAATTAAATAATTTAAAATAGAATATTTTGATATATATGTGAATACCCTTGTATAAATAATAGCTTTGAGTATTCACTTTATAACAGAAAATAATTTTGAGAAAAGAGAGAGGCATTTTGAGATGAAAATTCTACAGCATAACGGCTATGTTTCGGGGTTTTAGAAAACATTAAAAGGAGAGAGGACACGGGTAAAAAATTCATAAATGACCCATAAAATAGTATAGGGACAGAATAAAGAGTATATATGAAAATGGTAATTAAATTTGAAGGACATACCATTTTAAATGAAAAAAATGGAAGGAAGACAAAAAATTAGATTTCTCTTATGAAAATTAGGCAGCATAACGGCGTCACTTAATCTTCAACAAAATGATTCGAAAAGATAAAATAGGGTTTCTAATCATGTGAACATAAGAGTTCAGTATGATAGATATTGATATCATACCCCAACATAAAAAAACTTGAAATTCTTGGCATGAAAGTAGAATTTTGAAAAGAATGAGAAGGGTGAAAGAATCCCCTTTAAAATTCGGCAGCGTAACGACGTCACTTAAACATTCCTAAAACGAATTGATGAGAGAAAGAGGGGGTCTCTCATCATGTGAACATGAAAAGGGAAGTAATATGAATATATAAGAACATCCTAAAACATAAGAACATGGAGTATAAAAGCAATGACATAAAAGAGATTACTTGAAAAGAAAGAGAGAGGTTGGATCCCTTACCTTAAAACGTAACTCTTAAAACATAATGGTATGGACCTTGAGGGCCTGGGGGAACCCTGGGAGGATTCCTTGAGAGGTAAGGAGACTAGAACATCGTTGGGGGAAGAGTTGGGAGTGAAAACTAAAGGAGGAAAGGGTGGGTATTTGTAGGGAAAGTGAGGGGACAAGGCATTAATGGCCACGGGACACCACACAAGTGCTTTTCTCAAAACCATGTGCTCTCCCATGGAATTTACCATGGAGTTAGGGAACATGGGGCCCCCAATACAGTAATGAATCACCTTTGGCTGGCCAACCCTTAAAATATCTCATGACTTCATCATGACAATGTTATGATGTCATTAAACATACCGAAACCCTAAAACTGCATTTTTACTATTCACTAAAAAATTCATCTTTCTCAGAAAAATCCCAAAATTTCACCATTACCAATAATCGATGCTCTAATTAAATTTATGAACTCCATTTTATAAAAATAATTTTCTAAATATTTTTAATTTATTTTTTAAATAAAAGAACTATTCATCGAGAATTTATTTTTTCAGAAAAATCTCCAAAAAATACAATAACATAATATCGATGCTCTGAGTTCAAAAATAAAGTCCATTTTATATAAAAATTTATATTTATTTTTAATTAAATTTTTAATTAAAAAACACTATTCACTCGAAAAAACTAATACTTGAATAATAATTTTTGAAACCATTATTTACCCATTTTATTGAATCTCATTACTAAATCAAGGTGTCTAAATTATATTAAAACTTTATTTAAGTGAGATTACTAATCCATTTGTTCACGTTACTAATCCTAAGCATAAAATCACTATTCAAAATTTACTATTCATCAAAAATTATGTTATTCTTATTAGACTCCAAATTCCTTACTAAACACTTTTGTAGAAGACCATTTTTTGAAAATCATTATACATCATTAATTATTTAAGGATTACATAAATATTTTAAAATATCTTTTTCTTCGAAAATTAATCAATAAAAAACATCCTAAAATTATCCGGACATTTGAAATTTCACAAACATCACTAAAGGATGAAATATTAATTTATTCATCCCACAGGATTACACAAAGATGCTACAGTCTCATCACATAGACCCTTATAACACCAGCATACGACCTATGTTTAAGGTGTTATATGGTGAGAGAATCTGAGGGAGGCTCAGATAACATTTCCCTAGTAGTAATCTCTACTAACTTGAACTTCTCCCACTGGCGTTTCTGTTCATGCTTGACACGCTGATGTTCGGCTTGGGATTGGTCCAAAGTGGAGCCCAAAGATTCTACCCCCTTCCCAAGCTCTGATAAGTGGGCTTCACAAGGTTCGAGTCTACTGGATAAAGCCATCGACTCCTCCTTCTGCATTAACCATTAACATCTCTATTAAATCATTAAGAGTAAGTTAATATACTACTCAAAAAGTTTGGGTCGTTACAGTGAGGTCCACTAACAACCCGGTGAGCCAATGATGGATTTAGGGAAACTAAACTAGTAACTAGCAGACTTGTAGCCATCCATCATATTTCCAATGGGAAAAGGATGGAACCTTGGCCACCCCTTCCTTCTCTTGGTTCTCCCCAAACCCCGAACATATTTCCCCTAACACATTCCATGTCCAAGACACCTATTTTATGGGGTTCAAACATTCAAAAAAACATTCTGAACCCAGGTTCAAAATCAGGCTCTTATCCTAAGCCAAATTTTCAATTTCCCCTAAAATTCATGACCTTAACACATGTAGGATCTTATAAATACTATAAATTATATGTTTATAAATAGTACAATTATTAAATAAAATAAATAAATATAAATATGTTTTATTTATTAATACTATAGTTTTGAGTTTTTTAGGTAGATGTGTTTTTGAAATATAGATTATGATATTACATTGGGGCTCTTTTTAATGTTTTAGAGTCTCCCATGTATCAAATTATTGATTATACCAATCAAAATCGAAATTGTAAGTAACATTATATTCCAAAATATATTGGGGTGTATTGGTTAATAAAGATAATGTAAAGAGTAAAATTTTGTTAAAATAATATTAATATAAATATTTTGAATCTAAAAGTTCCAAACTAATGATGAGAATGAAATTATAAATAGTTTTATATAAACTAAAAAATGTTGAGATTATAGGGTAGTGGAGTTTGAATACCTTTTTTCTATTTTTGATCATTTGGAATATGATTATTTATCTCGCTGTTATTTAAGTAATATTTCATTATTGTTGATACAAACTAAATTAGATTAATATATAGTTTTATTATATGATCACAAAGAGTTGTTATTTAAATTATATATAGATGTAGAGATTATAACACAACAAAAATGTGTCGTAAAAATAAGGCTTCAATTTTCATCCATTAGATAATATATGTGTATACATTTATTTATTTATGGATTTTTTAATAATCTTAAAGGAGTACAAGGCAATGAAATATATCGGGTTTTAAAAAAGGTAGTCTCCACTTTATTTCCCTTTCATAGTATATTCTTATATTTCATCAATTTAAATGAATATTACCCTGTAAATATTTTAATTTTAGATATCCTTATCCAATTTACATCATTGATTTCTATTGTTAGTATTGGAATATTAATGTTTTCATGGGTAGGATTTCTTATGAAGATATAAAATATACTCATCTAACACAAAATTTGTTTCATATTATAGATAACCCACTAGTTATAACGCATGAATTTTTTATAGTATATATTTATTATATGAGGATTAAATATTTAATAATTGGACTTCATAATTACTAGAGTTTAGAAATGATATATTCCATTAAACCCTTCATACATTGGTACCTTCCTTATATAATCCATAAGACTGATATAATTATATGGTGGTTATGTATGTTTGTAATTATAAATCCATTTTTTAATAAATATAGGATACCCTCCAAATATAAAAATAATGATTCATGGGGTCAAATTTGAGATAAATACACGGATTATACTCACTTTCCTAGATAAAACCCTCCAAAATGTGGTTATTTATTAGATAAGGGGCATGTGATGTGTAACATCCCAGGTAAATAATGAATATGAAATGTTCATATATATTAATATTTGTGAATAAAATATTAATATTACTTAAAACGGGAAGCTATGTTCTATGGAATACCCAATACGCAACAACGAGTTTCTTTGAAATCATATTTTGCATGCTAATAATAAAATAATATTATTGTAAATGGTAGTAATCTCCTATTCAATGTAATGGTGGTAATGAATAGAACAAAGTAAAAAGAGAGTATATATGTTTTCCAAATATTTTTACATTTGTTAAATAAATTATAGATACATAAAATGCGAATGAATCCAATTTTAAGCGTAAATATTTAAATATACTTTAAAAGGTCGATTAACCCCCTTTTGATGAAGAACCTTTTTTAAATAATTTTTTTGACCATTTTATATGTGATATTTTAAAATATAAAATTCTTTTTTAGAATCGGGACATCAAAATTTAATTTTTATAAATTTTTGGTAATTTTCCGATAAAGTTCATTTTTTAATGAATAGTGTAAAATGCTGTATTTAAATTCAAAACCTCCTTTTATTATAAATTATTTATATGGTCAGATAATCTTTTTAATTGGTTTTAATGTGTAATAAAAATATATTTTTACAATTTAATCCAATTTTGTTCATTTGAATTAATTTTACTTTGAAATTGGACATAAACAAGTGTGAATCTTTTAATAGATATTGTTTCTTAAGAACACACTATTTGTTTTGGCAGTGGGAATTGATTATAAAATTAATTAATGAAACATTTATGTTTTTAATTTGATAAAATTTATATCATTTTTTAATATGGAATTTCAAATATATCTTAGGGTTAAATTTTGGTATATTTTTGACAAATGTTCATTTTTCAATGATTAGTGAAAAATACTTCATTTTAATTCAAAACTACCTTTTCATCCAAATTATTTGTATAGATATATTGAAATTTTAATTGGTTTTAAGGTGTAATTTAATTATGTTTTTATCATTTAATACAATTATGGACATTGGATGTAATTTAACTTTTAATTTAGATGTAAAAACAAATCAATCTTTTGATAGATTTTTTTTCTTAAAACCCCGTCTTTGGTTTTGACAATGCAAATTATTTTAAATTAATTACTACAATTTCTGTGTTTAGAATTTGAAAAAATGGATTCAATATTTGGAATCCAAAGGTCTAAATTATGTTATTAAGGCTCTTTTTTGGACATTATGAATAGTAACGATGGTAGTTATCATTAATTATCGTGTTTAATTTAGTAACCTAGTAGTTTAGTGTAGTAAAATAAAATCATAAAAATATAAAATGACCCCAACATATGTCCTAATGATACTTGTGGTGTCATGTATGACCATGGTATTCCTAGTTCCAACCTTTGTTCCCCATGGAATCACTTTAGTGTGATAGTGACCTTTTATCACATATTTTTTAAAGAACGGAAAATGTAACCAATGTATGTAACACCAAAGTAAAATAATTTTAATTTTGTCTACATAAACGATATCTTAGACTATAAATAGTAATTGGAATGATAAAAAGTGTTCCTACATCATAGTATTTTTTTATAATTTTTATACATTAAATAAATTATATTTTTTATGACACCATGATGATGCAGCGACTACCTCATTAATGAACGATTTAAATAAAATGAAAAGATAATGTAAAATCTAAGACTTATACTTGTCAAAGACGTATTGGATGGGTTGATTTATAACCCTTACCACCTTATCATCTATATATATAATTTTGGTACCTTTACAATCCGAAACTCATTATATAACAATGTAACATTTCTTGACTTTCCATGAGTTCCCCTCCTTCCTCTTATAAAAGGCCCCAAACTCTACCACCGTACCCACACTTCTCAAGCCACTGGATCAGCCAAAATCTGCTCATTTTATCACTACCCATCCCTATATCCATCATAGAAGCCTTCCATTATTCAGAAAGCTCTTCAAGAAACCCTTTTGGTCCAAACCAAGGGGAGTTACTCAATTTAAAGGTAAAGTCTTCTCCAATGTTCGTTTGTATTATTTTGCTTCTCCAACCCACAAAACTCTTTTTATTCCTTTATTTTGTAACAAAAACAGAATGTTAATTATACTAGGAATTTTTTATGTGAATTAATTTATCTACACTTACACACACCTCCGTTTTATGGTTAAAGAACATACTGCTTCCGTGGATTGCAAATTATTGCATCATGAAATGATGTTGTTTCTATCATCTCCTACAACCTCTCATGGTGGAAATTATGATAGAAATATATTTATTTATGATATATATTATTTTTATTTCCTCTCTATGATTCTGTATTTTACATTTAAAACATACCTTTATTTTTTTCATGTCGTGCAAATGCGATAATTTCATTTTAGGAAGTGTGGACTACCGCCCCCTCATGTGATGTGACTCGTTCATGTAATACATTGAATGTATAAAGAATGAAATTAATGAAATTATGTTACCTATATAACATATATATTATACTTTATTTATAATATATATATATATATCTCATTTATTTTTTATTCCATTAAATACTAAATAGAAACGAAAGTAGCGTTCATGCGTACGTACGGCTTATCGTCTCCATGAATGATGCATTTCATTTCTTATCTTTAAATGTTATATAATATTATAAATTCACGTATATACTAGATATATATTATATATATGATATCTAAATAATGAATATAAATCAGTATATAATTGATATTTTACAACAAGATCAACTTGTAATTATAAGAAGTTCGTTTTGACTCATGTACCAATGTTCGACAAAACGACCATTATTAACATGAATAATTACATAATTTTCATAACATGGTAATAAGTGATATAAAAGTAATAATTAACTTGAAAAAGGAACTTATGAAATTATAAATTAACTCTAGTTTATTATTCATGAATATAAAGAAATGAACAAGGTAAGTCGAACTTGAGGTAAGGGATCCAACCTCTCTCTTTCTTTTTAAGTACTCTATTTTATCTCACTTCTTTTAAGCTCGTATTTATTATTTTGGGGTATGTTCTAATATATTCCTCTTACTATAAATTTTATTTTCATATGATGAGAGACCCTAATTGATATCTTCAATCCATTTTTTAATTTTTTAAGTGGCGCCGTTAGGCTGCCGAATTGTCATAAGTGGATATCATACCTCACATTTAATTCCGTGAGATTTCTATTGTTCGCCAATTATTTATTGAATTTTGTGTATTTTGTACTTTCATTTGATATATATTATCATGATTCTATTTATATTCATGGTACAATGTGATTCAATTGGTGTATATTATCTTTTGGCCATACGACTCGATTGATCACGATGAGGTAAGGGGTTTATATCTCACTTTTCGTTCCCATGAGATTCATGCTACATTTTACACTAATTCATTTTTTGTGGTGTATGTACTGCACATTATTGTATTATTTGTGTAATATACATTATTTTATGTGTAATTACATATTAATTGTATGGCCCTTCTTTCATGGGGTGTACATTTCAAAAGTTACCCTATCAGTATGGCAACCTTTCACCCTCCTCTTTTTAAAGACTTATTCTGTTATGTCTATTAATTTACATTTTATTAAATTGTGATATGTTATTCTATAACCTTATTGATGTAAATTTTATGTCCAAGTGATTAGATACCATTTTTTCTCATATCAACTCTTTTTGGGAATTTTAAAGTGACGCCATTAGGCTGTCGAATTCTTGGAAGGGAACTTCTTAACTTAATTTCAATCATTTGGGTTGAACTTATACTCCTTGAATATGTCATTATATTAATATGTGTGAATGACCCTAATTGTTTTACACTTAACATCCACTTATATTGGGTGTATTTATATTTTTCACACATAAATTATGTAATTGATTTATCCTTAATATAAGGATACCGACATTAATGGGACTTCTTCTCAATATCCATTAATTGAGGAATATTTTGTTTTATACACAACATTATTTTATAAAGGGTATAAACCCCTTTGACTATTACTTCTATTCAAAAGGAATATTTTTTATATGAAGCGTTTCACTAAATGTCAAAAGGGAATGTTTTTTTCGTATGTATTCGGTGACAATGACTTCTCCAGCGCCGTGATCATTATTTGAGTTTCAGCTTCCTCTACAAGCCATAACTTTCTTAAAAGGAAAAATAAATACCATGTTTTAATTTTTTTTGTATTGAAAATGGTTTCAATAAGTTTTTGATTATATCAATGTGTTGTGTTGATATCTTGTGATTGAAATATGGAAATGTTATGTTTCCTTTATGCAAGATTTATGTGATGCTATTATGATATGGTTCTTGGGAATTGTTTATGAAGATGGGTGGTTCTGTGATAAACTAAGGGCGGGTGAGCCCGTGATAGCCATCAAATGCATTGGGTAATGCGAAGAAGTTATACGCTAAGGTTTATCTGAAGAGATTTAGGGAATATACATTGATGGGTAATCCAAATGTAACCAAGAGGGTTAATCCATACGTACGAATGTTATGAATGCCTCAAGTTACCTTTATGTCTTATGATTTCTATGAGTTATTCATAAATCTTATAATTTCATGAGGTATGTTAAATTTCCTATGTTTTATGAGTAAATAATGATTTCATTGATTTTTATGTATACATGGATTAATTTTTTCTTCCCATATTTTTATATCCCTTACTGAGCTTTTTATTCTCATCCCATTTTTTGAAATGTTTTCCATAGGACTTAAAGATGAATAGGGTCAAAGATGGGATCAATGAAAGACAAGCTATCAAAAACATAGAACTAGACACGTTTCTTTTTATGAGTTTTTGTTTGATGAAAAAAATTGAAACTGAGTTGAAGTGTCTACTTTTAAATATTTTGAGATGTAATAGTTATGTCCTAATTCTCTAAAAATCTAAACCTGAAAAAATACTCTACGTGAATTATTCATTTAATTCAATATTATGTAATTTTTTAAGGCTAGGTCCTTATAGTTGTTATCAAAGGTCGGTTTAGATAACATTAGATGTTAGGGTATTCATTAAGCAGAAGTGACAAGTTGTGTATAACCACAATGGTTAGTATATTAGATGGAGTCATTATTATTTTTTGAATGTTGTTATGAGGTTGAGATAACCTGGATAAGTATATCTTAGTGATTATATTCCTCATTAGTACATATTTATTTTTCTGATATACTCACACATACCTTTTTGGTTTTAGTAAATGGCTAGATCTAGCATGCACCAAAGTAACAGTGGATGTTAGGAAAACTGTGAGGGTTTTCTGAAAGAACAACTGAATGATATGGGAGATGCAATGATAACCCTTGTGGTTGTTCTCAACCAACTATCAGGAGTAATGATTAACCACTTGAACCTTTGTGAGTTCTCTGATGCATCATGTATGAGATAACCAACTCGATATGGAAGTTCAGGTAATAATTATAATGGTAACCATTAGGGATTATATGATCCTTACTTTTGAGGTAATTATTGGTTACTATAAGATGGAAAATGAAATACCTGAGGTAAAATTTAGGTTCATTTATGTTATGGTTATTTTTGAATATTTTTTCTCTTTTTTAGGAATGTTATAAAATTATATCGTTTTGGAAAAAGGACAACATGCAGACCGTGTGACAACCCGCCACATCGGATGAAGCTACGGGAATCGAACCCACAACCGAAGTGTGACTGGAATTTATCGCCTACCACTGGACTACATGAAGTCCCTGGTTAGTATGGAAAATTATTTTTAGTTATATGATTTTATGAATTAAGAATAAGTTGATTTTGGGTTATCTATGAAATTATCAACCTATCATAGAGGATATATGATTAGGTTAATTACTTTTCAATATGAGACTTTAAGACCAACTGATGTTATTTGGAGATAAATGTTAATATTTACCTTGGAAGACTATGTGATTAAATGCTTCAATGATTTGGTTTTCAATATTAGTTTGGATTACATTGAATAAATTCATGGACAATTGTTTATCGAATGGTCTTTGTTTAACATTGGGTTTTTTTTGGAAAAAATTTGGACATTAAGAATATATTTTCTTTTTGTAAAGGATTATCCTTTTTGGGTATTATCTGATCTTGTAATAACAATTTTTTTTTGTTTTTGTTTTGGTCTAAAGACATGGGAAATATATAGTTCTCTTTTGTGTATTAGGTTATTCTCTAGAAGTTGATTATTGTTCTCTTAATATTAACAAGTCATCCTAAATACTCATCTTTTGGAGAAAATATGAGTTTTTATAAGAAATACAGTAATATATGAAAGCCTACAAGACAAGAAATTATGTTTCCTTAGGATTTAGTTATGCTCATAAATAAATTCCTCAATGAATAGTAACTTAAAACAAAAATGTTTTCTGTTAAATTTTCCTATTGGGGAATCAAGTACAATTTAACCCATCACAAGCTTGTGATTTTCATGTGGTTAACTTTCTCCTAAACATGTTTTCTATCACTCTCCATCAAAACATGACCCTTTGTTTTCTCTTATATATCCATGTTTTCTTACATGTAATCATAGTATGGGTTAACTCGGGTGACCATTATACTTATATTTCTTTATATTAAAGTGACAGTTTAATTTACCCCTATTCTGATGTGGGTCTTTCAATAATGTTTCCAAACCCAATATTAAAATTATAAGGACGCAATTCCCAAAAGGGGGGAAGGATGTAACATCCCAAGTAAATAATGAATTTGAAATGTTTATATATATTAATATTTGTCAATAAAATATTAATATTACTTAAAATGGGATGCTATGTTTGATGGCATACATAATACGCAACAATGAGTTTCTTTGAAATCATATGTTGCACTCTAATAATAAAATAATATTATTATAAATGGTAGTAAACACATAGTAAATATAATGGCAGGAATGAATAGAACTAAATAAAAAGTGATTGTATATTCTTTTCAACTATTTTTACATTTATTCAATAAATTTTAGATGCTTAAAATGCGAATGAATCCAAATTTAAGCGTAAATGTTCTAATATTCATTAAACGGCCAATTAACTACCTTTTGATGGAGAACCTTTTTTAAATCAACATTTTGACTATTTGATATGCTACAGTTGACAAAATAAAATTCTTTTTTAGAATCAGGACATCAAAATTTACTTTCTATAAAGTTTCGGTATTTTTCCGATAAAGTTCATTTTTTAAGGAATACTGTAAAATGCTGTATTTTAATTCAAAACCTCCTTTTATTCTAATTTATTTATATGGTCAGATAATATTTTTAATTGGTTTTAAAGTGTAATAAAAATATATTTTTACCATTAAATCCAATTTTTGTTCATTTGAATTAATTTAACTTTGAAATTGGACATAAACAAGTGTCAATCTTTTAATAGACATTGTTTCTTAAAAGCACGCTATTTGTTTTGACAACGGGAATTGATTACAAAATTAATTAATGTAACATAAATGTTTTGAATTTTATAAAATTGATATCATTTTTGAATTTGGAATATCAAATATATGTTAGGGTGACATTTTGGTATATTTCTGAAAAATGATCATTTTCAATGAATAGTAAAAAAATACTGCATTCTAATTCAAAACTGCCTTTTCATCCAAATTATTTATATATTAATATTTTAATTTTAATTGGTTTTAAGGTGTAATTTAATTATGTTATTATCATTTAGTACAATTTTGGTCATTGGATGTAATTTCACTTTTAAATTGGATGTAAAAATAAATAAATCTTTTGATGGATTTTACATCTTAAAAACTCGTCTTTGGTTTTGACAACGAGAATTATTTAAAATTAATTCATACAATTTATGTGTTTGGAATTTAATAAAATGGATTCCATATTCATAATTAGAAGGTCAAAATTATGTAATAAAGGCTATTTTGTTTTTGAACATTATGAATAGTAACGACGGTAGTTATCTTTAATTATCAAGTTTAATTAGTAACCGGGTAGTTAAGGGTAATAAAATAATATCATAAAAATATAAAATGACCCCAACATGTGTCCTAATGCTACTGTTGGTATCATTTCCTACCATGGTATTTCTATTACCATCCTTGGGACCCCATGGACTCACTTTACTGTGATAGTGACCTTTTAACATATTTTTTTTAAAGAAAGGAAAATATAACCAATGTATGTAACACCAAAGTAAAACAATTTTAATTTTGTATAAATAAATGATATCTTAGAATATAAATAGTAATTGGAAAGATAAAAATATTTCATACATAATAGTAATTTTTTTATAATATTTATACATAAAATAATTTAAATTTATTATGACACTATGATGATGCAGTGATTACCTCATTAATGAATGATTTAAATAAAAAGAAATGATAATGTTAAATATATGACTTAACCATGTCAAATACCTATTGTATGGGTTTATTTAGAACCCTTATCACCTTATTCTATAAATATATAATTGTGGGACCTTTAAAATCCAAAAATCATTATATAATAAAGTAACATTTCTTGACTTTCCAAGAGTGCCCATCCTCCCTCTTATAAAAGGCCCCCACCTCTACCACCTTACCCAGACTTATAAAGCCATTGGATTGGCCAAAATCTTCTCATTTAATCTCTCCCAATCCCACTCTTAATCATAGAAGCCTTCCCTTAGGCAGAAATCTCTTCGTGAAACCATTTTGGTCCAAACCAAGGGGAGTTACTCGATTTAAAGGTAATGTCTTCTCCAATGATTTTTTTCTTTTATTTTGCTTCTCCAACCCCCTAAACACTTTTTATTCCTTCCTCTTGTTACAACACCCATATCATAAATATACTAGGACTTATTTATGAGACAGATTTGAGCTACAATTACACACACCTCCGTCTAATGGTTAAATAACATACTGTTTTCGTGGATGGCGAATTACTAACTCACGAAACGATGATTGTTCTATCTTCTCCTACCACCTCTCAGGATGGACATTATGATGACACTATATTTACTTATGATATATATAATATTTATTTCCTCTATATTATTCTGTATTTTACATTTAAAACATACATTTATGTTGTGCATGTTGTGTAAATGCGATAATTTCATTTGAGAAAGTGTGGACTTCCGTCCCCTCAAGTGATGTGACTCGTTCATGCAATACATGGAATGTATAAAGAATAAAATTAATGAACTTATGTAACCTATATATCATATATATTATAATGTAATTATAATATATAAATATATCTCATTTAGTTTTATTTCCATTAAATACGAAATAGAAATGAAAGTAGTGTTCATGCGTACGTACGACTTACTGTCTCCATGAAGGGTGCATTTCATTTCTTAACTTCAAATGTTATGTAATATTATAAATGAAAGTATATACTGTATATATATGATATATATGATAACTACATCATGAATATAATTCTTGATATATTGGATATTTTACCACATGAACAACTTGTAATTATAAGCAGATTATTTTTGACTCAAGTACCAATGATCGACAAAATGACCGTTATTAGATTAAATAATTACATAATGTTTATAACATGGTAATAAGTGATATAAAAGGAATACATAACATGAAAAGGGTTCTTAATGAAGTAAAAAATTAAATCTAGTTTATTATTCAGGAATATATAGAAATGAACAAGACATGTCGAACTTGAGGTAAGGTATCCAACCTCTCTCATTCATTTTAAGTACTCTCTTTTATGTAACTTATTTTAAGTTCCTATTTCATATTTTAGGGGATGTTGTCCTATATTCCTCTTAATATAAATTTTATGTTCATATGATTAGAGGCCCTAATTGATATCTTCAATCCATTTTTTATAATTTTTAAGTGGCGTCATTAGGCTGCCGAATTTTCATAAGGGGATATCTTACCTCACTTTTAATTCCGTGAGATTTCTATTGTTCACCACTTATTTATTTCATGTGGTGTTATGTGTACTTTCATTTGATATATGTTATCATTATTATATTTATATTCATGTATATTATATTTTTTTCATACGACTCGATTGATCACGATGAGGTAAGGGGTTTTTATCTCACTTTTTGTTCTAGTGAGATTCATGCTACATTTTCTACTATTTACATTTGTGTGGTGTACGTACTGACCATGATTGTATTATTTGTGTAATATACATTAATTTATGGGTAATTACATCTTCATTTTATGACCCTTCTTTCATGGGGTGTACGTTTCGAAGGATACCCATATCAGCAAGGGAACCTTTCACCCTCCTCTTTTTAAAGACTTATTTTGTTATGTCTTTTAATTAACATATTATTATGTTAGGATATGTTCTTCTATATCCTTATTTATTTAATTTTATTTCCAAGTGTTGAGATACCATTTTCTCTCTCATCAACTCAATTTTTGAATTTTAAAGTGACGTCGTTAGGCTGTCAAATTCTTGCAAGGGAACTTCTTAACTCAATTATAATCCTTTGGGTTCAACTTGTACTCCATGAATTTGTCATTATATCAATATGTGTGAATGACCATTATTGTTTTCCATTTAATATCCTCTATATTGGGTGTATTTATAATTGTCACACATAAATTATATAATTGATTTATCCTTAATCGAAGGATACCGACTTTATACGGGACTTCATCTCAATCTCCTTTCATTGTGGAATATTTTGTTTTATACACAAATTTCTTTTATAGGGTGTATAAACCCCTTTGACTATTAATTTTATTCAAAATGAATATTTTTTATACAAAGTGTTTTACTAAACGAAAAAAGGGAATGATTTTGTCGTATGTATGCGGCAACAATGACTTCTCCGCCACCGTGACCATTATTTGAGTTTTGGCTTCCTCTACAACCCATAACTTTTTATTAAATGAAAAATAAATAATATTTTTTAATTTTCTTTTATTTTTGTATTTAAATTTTTTTGATAATGTTTTGATTGTATCAATGTGTTGTATTGATATCTTTTGCTTGAAATTTGGAAATGTTATGTTTCCTTTACGAATGATTTATGTGATACGACTATGTTATGGTTCTTGGGAATTGTTTATGATGACGGCTGGTTCCATGATAAACTAATGGAGAGTGAGCCTGTGATATCTCTCCAATTCATTGGGTAACATGAAGGAGTTATACGCTATGTTATCTCCAAGGAGATTTAGGGAATATACTTTGATGGCTATTCCAAATGTAACCAAGAGGGTTACTCCCTACGTAAGAATGTTATGAATACCTCATGTTACATTTATGTATTATGATTTCTATGAGTTATTCATAAATCTTATGATTTCCTGAGGTATTCTGAATTGCTTATGTTTTATGAGTAAAGAATTATTTCATTGATTTTTATGTATACATGGACTAATGTTTTCTTCCCGTATTTGTATATCCCTTACTATGCTTTTTATGCTCATCCGATGTTTTTGAAATGATTTCCACAGGCCTTAAAGATGAATAGGGCCAAGGATGCGATCATGGGAAGACATGTTATCTAAAACATGGAACTATACATGTTTCTTTTTATGAGTTTTTGTTTTATGAAAAAAATGGAAACTGAGTAGAAGTGTCTAATTTGTAATCTTTTGAGATGTAATAGTTATGTCCTAATTCTCTAAAACACAAAACCTGAAAAGATCCTCAATGTGAATTAATCATTTAATTCAATATTATTTAATGTTTTAAGGTTGGGTCCTTATATGATTTTCATATATATTTTGGTTGATGTGAAGACCTTTTAAAACATAATATGATGATTAAAAAAATTACCAAATTATATTCCCCAGATAATCTAAAAGTTATAAAACTACAACTCCATTTTCTTACCCCACAACCCGAAGGAAATTGTATTCCATATAGTATGAATGTGGTGAGGAACTCCATGAAATGATCCTCAGAATATATCCTCCTATACCTCAATGATATGATAAATAAGAATACTTGTATGAGATTTCATTACTTCCTATACTGTATCAGCACCATCATAATGAGCATTTTGTTTCTCCACAAATGTTTGGCTTGCAAGTACATAAATCAGATCAGTTGAAGTTGTTCTACAAACTGATTGAAGTGATGTACGAGAGGTGGTTGTGGCATCCACTTGAGATATATGCGAGGAATGGGTGGAGGAAGAGGAATAAAAATGTTAAAATAACGGTTTTCATAGAGGAGGAGATCACACATAGGCATGTAATTTGGTAACGAGTGTAGTATTGGGTTTGGAAACCCACATAACTAGGTTTTTCCATGGTGGATTCTTATCACTATGCTTAGTACATTACATGGAGAAGAATGTGGATGTGGTTGAGAACTATAAAATTCGGAAAAGATGAGTTGAATAGGGAGAAGAACTGTGAAGATGAGTGGAGGTGAGGAGATGATTGGGTTGCGACAGAATGGGGAGGAGGAACTGATTCCTTGACACCAATTAATGTTAACTATATTAAATTTATTGAAACAATCAATATGTTATTTTCAATTCATGACATGAACTATAAATTTTTAATTTTTAAATCTCCCTTAAAACCCATTGCATAAATATTATGTTCACATCATGAATCACACTATACATATTTATTTTTCTCCATGTTTCGGTACAAGTCATGCTTGAGCCTATTCAACGTCATAAATCCACCACTAAATGTATGAAAAAAACTATGTTGGCTCACATTAAACCCTTCATTTAGTGTCTATAACAATGCATACAATTCAAAGGATTTATGTGAATTTCGGAGAGATGATACACCTCACTTATAAAGGTTCAATTTAAAACATAAACTCTTTCACATTGACATTAAATATTGGTGCAAATAGTCTTCTAGTATTGGATATTTCATAAGTGGATCCATTGACTACATTAAATGAACTAGACCATGAAGAATTAAATTTATCTAGAAATAGAGTCAAATGTGAATTAAAAATTAAAAAACAATCACTATACACCCCCCCCATGAAATCCTCTATTATACCATTGCATGGTTTTCTCATTAAATATATTTTTATTTTCATTGGAAACACATATAATCTATTCCAACTCATTAAATTACAACAAATTTTTTTATCCCATACTCTTAGAATCCATGTTAATTTTCTTGATGGACCAAAATGATCGATACTACAATTCAACAACTATCTGGAATGTTTTCCCATAAATAATTGATAATGAAGTTGTTCTAGTGTCTGATTTAAAATCCATTTTTAATCCCATATTGAACCATTGTTCTTCCTAATCTAATATTCTCAATTGTAATATACTATTTTTATTAACTCTTCTTAATTCCGCCTATCAAAATCTCAACATTGCCTCAAGTTTTATGGATCTAATAGGTTCACGTGTTATATAATATCATTTATTTTTAAATAATCCTATTTTTAAGTACTTATTGAATTATTTTCCATGAGAATGGATAAGAAATTGGCGAATTATAAATTGAGAAATAATTTTATTATTAAAAAAATTCGTTACTACACCAATCGGAATGAGAATTGAAGCTTCTACTTCCACAAATTTTGACACACAATCCACACACAAGAAAAAAATTATTTTATAAATACATTGGGAATGGGAACATAAATACAATACCCCTAACATCAAATACTTCAACATAAGGGATTGGGTTTTTTAAAATCTCATTCATTTTTTAATCAAGCCTTCTCTTTGAAAAAATATAAAATTTGAAAAAATATTCTTATATTAGGATACATTTTATGCTAAAAAAATACAATTTGGAGTATCCTAGTAATGGTATGATCCACAACACTATTTTCTTCAGCAGTGGAAGTACTAAAAAATGGTAGGACACTACTAATCTCATCTTGTAGTATACACCATCACATAATTCAATCGCCATATTTCTTCAAAAGTAGTGGATCATCCCAATTGTAGAATGATGTATCATCTAAAGATGACTTTCTTTATTAGTAAGAGAAATATAAGAAATGTTACCAATTATAAAGATAATTTGAATTATTTTAAAATCATGTTCGATCTTTTAAGTCCCCATAAAATAATGTTTCATCAAGGAAATCATCCAGAATATCCAACTCCTCACAATCGTATATATAAGAAAAATGAAGCCTTAGCATATGGGTTTTTCCTAATATTTTCATAACACTTTTTATCTTTAATCACAAGATTTTATTCCAATACTAATTGGATCTATCATATTAGTCTTGTATTCATGTATTTTTTTCAACAATATTTTAGGGGTGTATGATTGGTAGACACAATGACTTTTTAAAAACAAAAGTAATGATATAATCTTTAAAAATTCATACACCACTACATGTATCTCTATTTTTCAACCATATAATTTATTTTTGGATATCATATAGTACTAATGACATAAAAAATAGGATTTACTATATGACAAACCCATTGTCTCAAAATAAATATGATATAAAGTTTAGTGTTTCACACATTATCTCAATGTCATGTTCCCAATTAGGTGATATAATAATTGGGGTTTCCAAAATGTTATTCTTAAAGGATTCAAATGATTGAAAATATATATTCATTTAAATTTAATGGTGAATCATTTGTTAATAGTTCTGTTAATAGTAAAACCATATTGGATATGTTTTTAAAAATCAGTGATAAAACACTACAAGTATAAAGAATCTCAAAATTCATTTTATAGTGGTGGAATTATGTTAATATTTACATATCTTTATTTTTTCTATATTGAAATCTATTTTATGTTTTTAAATTTTTTATATGAGAACTATTCATAATTTTCCATAAATTTTATTTTTCCTAGTTGATAACTAGGAATTTTGTATCACATTACATAGGAATGACGTCAATGTTTTGAAAAAAACATCAAAATATATTCAATACAATAAAAATTAATCCATTAATATCCAAAAATATATTATATGCTATAATGTAATAAGTATTCTATACATCATTGTAATTGTTTAGAGCATTAAATATTCTGAAAGGCGTCCTTCTATAGGAAAGAGTGGCATATGAACTTTTAGATGTGGCATTCTACTAATCTTCAAGGTCAATTGGTATTTTATTAAATTTCCAATATCCATCCCTAAAATAATAAAACTCATGCAAAATAAGTATTTACATCATCTAATCCACGAATTTTCATGGAAAGTTATCATTTCAGGTGTCTGTGTTTAAATTAATGTTGTCATAATAGACCTTCCATCATGTGATTGTTTGTTTTGGTGTCACATCTTCTTTATCATTTTACACTTCAATTAATCCTAATTTTTTTGAATTAATTGACGTTTGATTTCCTATTTTTTATTGGAGATAGAGAAAATGATTTTTGAGTTAAAAAGTTTTGAAAAATCCTTCTTAAAAACAACATTCATTACTTGACCGATTCTTCCTTGAGGCATGTGTATTGGTTTTAATCCCTAATTGAGTGTGATTTTTTGTGTAAAAATAATGGATCTGGTTTCATTGATGACAACCATACTATAATATATAGAGTGTGTTCTCTTCTTCAAAACTATAATAATGTTTATCATACTATTATCTAGATAGTTTAGAGTTTATAATTAATGAATTTATAGCTTAATTTAGAAAAAGAGAGTAATTGAGTTTACGTGGTAGTGGTTTTAGTTATGACAAAAGGGGATTGATAATTGAGGTTTCGAAATCTAAGTAATATTCCCATTTCAAGAGTTCAATGTACCACAAATTCTTATGATTAATTTTTCGTTGTTCCTCATTAGACCATGTCTTTTTATTGGCTACCATTTAATCCATAAGATCCATTTTGTCATATCTTTCTTGTTGCTATAATTACAGTTATGTTATTTAATTTAGAATTTATTCTTCTTATTTGTTCACAAAATGGAATGTAACTCAAATGATTCTAATCATTATTTAGCGGCATTGACTATGTCAAAATCATAATTTTCTTTATAATCTATTAAAATAAAACTTCCTTGGTTTATATTGAATAATTTATTCTAATTTTAAAGAAATGATCTTTCAATAATTATAATAATAGTTCCTTATTGTTACATGTCATGAATGAGGAAATTACTAGGGAAGATAAATATACCAACCATCATTAAGAAATCAATATGAATTCCATGATGGTATTTTATAGATCTGTTAGAATGTTTCAATGGAAATATTTTTATTTTAGATTCCTCAATCCCTGACCATTTATGTATTCTCATTGGTGTTAAAATAACAATTTCACCAAGTCAACACAATTACTTTCTGAAATTTCTGCTGCCAATAGTGCATGGGATGGTGAAACTTCTTGGTTATTTCATTTTTTATGGATATTTATATTGAAAAACAATTGAAAAATATTCATTAAGGGAGTTCAATAATATGTATTACATATTCTTACTATTAGAAATCAATTCTCACAAAATCCTAGCATAAAATTATATTTTGTAAATGTCCTTTTAGAAGGTAATTCTAATATGAATGTTTATAAAAATATAAAAAAACATCTTTTATATACCCTCTATAATTCCTCCCATATAATTTCTATGAACCAAATAGGGGCTGGTATGGTGTTGGTTCCACATATATGTCATAATGTTTTACTTAATTTGACGGTGATCTGGATTTTCCTTCATTCCTTGCATGAATTTCGTTTTTTTCATCTTCATCTATTGTTTTTTTCATTTATTGTATCCAATTTATTTGGTGACATATATTCCTCTTAAGTCTCAACTTTGTGATGATGATGTTCTTTCATATTGAATCCACTTCTTAAGACAGCAATGATAGACTATTCTTAAATGTGAGTATCCATATTACTAGGTAGTGTACCCCTTTTTCAGAATGTGATAGGATGAGAAAATTATATGATTCGATGCTCTAGGTTGTGGAGTTAATTTATCTTATTTTTCATTTTAGTCTCTAATGTGGTAGTCGATTGATATTATTTAGGAATAATGTACGAAAATAAATTATCCTATTTAATTTTTGTCTATGAGGGTAATAATGATGTCTTTATGGGGGTGGCTACGATTACATATTTTGAGGAATTAATAAATATGTTCTTTGATTTGGGTAGGGTTGGAGAAGTCTGGAGATTGAGTCTAAGTTGGGTTGTACATTGGTCCCCAGGATCGTTGTTATAACTAAATTGTTATCTATTGGTAATTCCCTTGATTATATTTTTGTTTATAATGAATGGGGTTTTATTTATAGTGTGGTTTTTTTATTGTTGGGATGATTGATTATAACACATATAACTGAAATCCTATGGATGGTTTCCATCTAACCATGTGGGACACTTTTTGTTGGGGTGTGGGCCTCTACACATTTCATAACACTTTTCTTCTATGATCGGAGTCATCTAGGGTACTTGCTATTAAGGACATTCAAATGCATCCAATTTCATGGAATGATATTCTACATGAGATGTGAGGAAATAATTTTATTAATATTGATGCATACCTCACCATCAGGGTCATTAATAACTTTTCCAATTAATGGAATTGTGGGGAATCTATTTATGGTGGTCCTAACCAACTTCGGTTAAATTTATCACCAGACCTCCATTTACTGAGGTGTTTACCACAACTCTCAGTGTATGATGAAATCCATACTAGAATGTATAAAGTAACGACCAGATGTCAATCCTATTTTGGGGACACTTCCTTGATTTCTCTATATATATTTCTCATACCCACATGAAAATTCACTATATAATTATGAAAAATTTGGAATTTCACTTCATAATTTCAATTTTGTTATGTGTAGGAAAAATATTTATAATAATTTTATATGTCATTCTTCTCAATTATTATTGGGTCATAAAGATTAATTCTTTATCTACATATTGGATTGATATCTAATAGAAAATGGAAAAAATCTAAGTCTGATTGTGTTAGTTGTTACACCATTATGTTTAAATATACCCCAAACATCCATAAAAAATGATAGGTGTCTATGTGGGTGCTTGATCTAGATTACACCAATGTAGTCCATATTTTGGATCATTTTAATGAGGTCAAGAATCATTTAAAAATATATATATTGTAAGATATCAAAAATTAGTGTGTCCCCAACACTGTGTTTTAATCCATAATCTTTGATAGTTCTCTATGGAAGTGGAGATCGTGCTCTGTTTTTTACTAAATGAGGGAACTAAGAAGTGGGGGGAATTTTTAGTGGTGGGATTATAGAGAGTATTTGGGTTTTTTTTGACTTTCAATGATTAGATGAATTCCTAAAGATGAGTTCCTATAAATTTCAGGGTCAAACTCAAGTGGTTCATGAGAGTTTAGTCTCCTAGAATGATTGTTGAAACCCTATCTCATGCACTAGTAATATTTCATAGTCGAATCATGAACCCATATAGTGGGGAAATTTTAATAAGATGTAAATTAATTCAAGGTTCATTTTTTAGGTTCACAATGATTCCTTTTTAAATAATGATAAAAACATGGAACTCCCAAAGAACATCGTTTAGTCATTTGATTGATACCAACATTATAAATTTCATTATTCATGATTAACACTACCAAAATGGCTTATAGAAAAGTTGAGGAGTGTAGTCGTGTCCATAGGTGAGTTAAAATGTAATGGTGACACCTTAATTCTAACACATAACATGAATTTATGAAAAGAATGGATGAATAGAATGAGATTAAAATATTTAAAATAACCTAAAATTATTTAAATAATCAGTCAACATAAATTTTAGGGAGTTCACATATAAGTTTTTATTAATAAAAACATGGGTAATTCTAAAGAATTTAGCTATAGAATTTGTTCAAATATTAATATCTACATTAGATAAAAATATTTCACTCTACCTAAAACAATGAATACTCTTCGATCAATAATTAAATATCAACCTATGTGATATAAGAGAAAAATATATAGACGAAATGAATTGAAGTAATATTTTCATCACAAATTTATTCCAATATGATTAGATTTAAACCATTAAAAGTCCATAGATCTAGTTCATGAAAAAGAAAGATATAATAAATAATGCTTAATATAATTCCGTGCTAATTATAAAACCGATTTTTAAATAAATAATACATTTTTTTTCTTATCCCTTATTGTAATTCAATACCCTAAGGGTATTATCTGTGCATGTTGAAAATAAAATTAATTATGTTTGAAGGAAGTAGGTTTGAAGTTAAAATCAAGAAAATTTAGACTATTCAATGTAAAATAATTAATATTTAAACTAATTACCAGATAATACAGAAAAGGTAATAAAATTACAACTATAATTTAAAATAAACTCAGTAGGGTGTAAAATGGAATTTATATAGGCCTCTTACATAACGAACAAATACACAAGGGAAAAGGATAAAAACATAAAATGGATCCCCATGAAAAATTTTAGGGGAAAGGTTATTTTATGAAAAAAATGATCCATGTTGTGAATGGTAATTCATGTCAGGAGTTTTCTTTAGATCTTTAAAATTGGATTATATAATGTAAATTCACATGAATTGTTTTTATGTCATGAATGAAAATATCAAATATTAAATAGCTTGTTTGTTCCCAAATCCACATCTTGAAACAAACCATGATATTTTTGTTTTCTTTAATGAGAGGTAAACGGTGAATCCTCTAGAGAGGCACATATAATGAATAAAATAGAAATATTTAGTTCACGTGATTTCAGGGATTCAATACTCAAATTTGGTTTATGACATCAACTGGGGATCTGTCAGCAATTCATTATCTCTATGTTTTTATTTTCTAACAATGAATGGATGATTCATGCAATAAATTGTCTCCAATTCCCTCATTCAGTAGAATATTATCCAAATTAATTAATTTACAATTAAACTTCATGTTAATTGAAAAATCAAGGCATTATGTCATAAAATTAATGAAAATTTTAATAAAAATGAAGAAAAATGTATACCCCAATTCAACACATCAACCCTAACATATATTTTCAACCTCTCTTGAGAGAGGATACAAAGATGATGGCCCATATGTATGGTTCATATTACAAATGAAAACAATATATTTTTTTATTGAGGGTGTATCATTTTTTAGGTCACTGTGGTAAACCATTTTAGGACCTATCAATAGGAAAACACCAGGTAAACCCTGTATTTTCATTCCTTATCGAGGGTTAAAGACATAATTATTATAAAAATAATATCAAGGAGTAATATAAATAGAATATTGATCATAATATAATTCATATTGGGAAATAATTTAAAAATATGTCAAACATTCAAATTCACCCACTTATTCTATGAATGTAGTCAATCTTTAATTGAAAATTTCAAATACAAATTTTAAACCTGTATCTCAAACGGGTACATTAATCATTATATTGTAAATATAATTTTTTATTTCATCTAAAGCGTGTACCATCATTCCCCAATTGACTATTCATTTTATTTAAACTACTCATTCATTTTCATACTCATGGGGTTTGGATGAGTTTCCATAATCTACAAATCCTTTTTGCTGATGAGCCTCTAAAGCACAAAATATTTTCATTGTTTCTCAATGTGAAGTTTTATTGAAGTTACATCAGATATAATGGAAAGATGGAAATGGGTCAAAGATCCTTCATCAAAAAATATGATGAAATATTACCATTTATAGAATTCAGTTTACCCCTATCAATGTAGCATTGTGTGCCTTAGTGTAACACCATGAGATTTTATGATATATTTTTATTTTAATATAGTTTATTTATTGGGTATATTTATTTACACGCAACACTCAGATTACATGAACTATGAAAAATTATTGGAAAATAATTATGTGATAATTAACACATTTTTTAAATAATCATGTCACTATTGTCATAGGTATATTTTTTTGTATTTTTTATTAAAATATTAATTATTTATTGAATATTAAAAAATAACTATTTTTGTTAAAATGTAATTTGTTTTCCTTAAACGATGTATTTTTAAAATTCCAATTGTATATTGGATTTAGTATTAATGTGATATAATATAAATTTTATTTAAAATAATATAATTAATTATATTGGGATAATAAATTAATTTTTTATATGTCAATTTGATGGCTTAAACCATGTTTTTTAGGGAATTCCTTTTACTTTATATTTTTCATTTTTTTTAAATTAAATTACAAAACATATAGGTTTTGAATATAAAATAACGTATTCCATATTTTTAATAACTAGGTTATGATTTGGTAAATAGTTTGCATTTATTTTTAGCCATTATGAGTTCTAATCGTGGTAAAATCTATCACATTGGTAAAGGGAGAATCAAACAATTATGTTCAAAAATAACATGATAACGAATAAGAAATCAATCCAAAACCAATTTTTTTGATACCTTTGTTATATTTATTATAAAAAACATATCATATCTTCAAATATATGGTATTTATGTTCTATATTACATTGAAAATTAAATTTACTTTATTTTAAGTAAGGAAAAATAATAATTTTCACTCTCTTGTCCTTATGTTTGCTTTTGTAAGATAACATAGGCCTAAAAAATCATTTTTAAACAATATTAATTAATTTTTTAATAATTTTTTTTAATGATGTTAATATATTTATAATTTTTGGTGATTATAATATTACCTTAAATTCATATACAACTCTAATAGAACTCTTGTACAAGAAGTAGAAAAAATAATGAAAATAATTTTTCAAACATAAAAACAAAAATTTCTTGTGAATTGTAATGTTTCAAAAAAAAATTATATTCAAAAAGAATTTAATATTTCTATTTAAAAAGATTATATTATATTTAAATATTTTTTACATATTTAATTTCAAATTATGTGAATATTTCATAAAATAAATTCAATAGTATTTTTCAGAAATAATATTTAATTAAATTATTTGAAAACAATAAATATTGTGAAATAGATAAACTTGGATTATAAATTATCTAACATATCACCCCTTTGAAATTTAATATCAAATTTTAAAATTATAAGTAAAATTATAACCCCTTACTATTGAAAGTTGATTATAGCGATTAAGCTAACAATTGTTTGATGAAGGGGTTAATCCAAAAGATAAAGTTTAAAAAATCACATAAAGCATTCAATATTTCATTAGTTGAATATAAATAAATCATATTATAAATTATCCTTGAATATTTTCCACTTGGATTCACATACATATTAAAATGAATTTATTAAATAAAAAGATTTTAAATAACTCCATGTGTGTCCTTTCATTAAGTATAAAGATGAGCCACCTCTCATCTCTTCTATGCACAACCTTGATCAATTTATTCCAAAAAACCCTAAAAATTTATCTTATATGTATCACAATAAAATATATTGATGGTCTGATCTTCCCAAAAAACAAAACATTTGTCCTCTAAGAGGAGATCTAAAGGGGATCTTTCAAAGAAGAGGAAATCATCTTCAATGAAAACAGTAATTTTTCTTATTCTTTTACCATATTCAGTTATGTAAAGACCATTCCAATATAATAACAACATTATATACCATATAATTATATTTTATTATTTTTATTAAATATTTCTTATCCATCTCCATCAGCATCAAATTGGAAACAAAGGCAACACTTGTGTTTATGGAAAACAGCTGCCTCACAAACCGATGTAATTTGTTTTCAATCAGCACCTCACATGGAATATCGTAATTAGGTTTATAATTAAAGAATATGATAATTATGAAATAATTGATATAATTTATGTATTTTATATCATCTACTTCTTTACCCATCAACCAGTTATAAAAATTATTACCACACTTGTGCATACATATAACTTAACATCATTGAGAAGGGATTTGATTCATTCATCATGTTTGTTTCTCACCAATATTTTTAAATATGTATGTAATTAATATAATATAATATATATATATCATTATTAAAATTTATTAGATTATATAACCATTATCATGATATATGATTCACATATGATGAATTAAAACATACATTAAAAACAAAGAAGGTAACCACCGAAACACTGATAATTCTAAATTATTGTTAACAAATAGGTTATAAGATTTTATAATTGGTTCTTATATGACAATTTTTATATTAATATATTCCTTCTATGTAATTATAATATGTCTAAATTTATTATACATGAGGTTAAAATCACTAATTCATCAAGCTGAACTTGATGTAAGCGGTTTCTTAAATCAATTTATTTTTCTTGGGTTATATTACTTCTTCATTCTATGTGTTATGACAAGATTATGTGTGTAATAACATGTGATGATTTTAAATTTCATTTCACCTGGATTTATTTTTATTTTTATTTTATAAACATAATAACTTAATTTTTACATCTCAGTTCATTGTTATGATATTTATTAGGGATTTGATCTCAAAATCAAATGTTTTAAAGACTTTTCTTATTATAGACATATTTATTTTTATGTGGTGAATATATTTTCAACATTACATATTTTTCATGAATATATATTGATTGATGATGATTAATTTTTCAATACACATGTACTCATTCATGGGGATACAATTTTAAATTTTAACAATTACGTATGTAATTATTTTACAATCTCAATATTTGGGATTGATCATATTTTCATTGACATAATCATACAATAAATCCTCAATAAAATCCATATATTTCCCAATGCACTCAATATTTAGGTTAAATCAACATTTTCTCCAAAAAGTTATTCTTTTTGAATCTTGAATTGGTAATATAAATGATATAATGAAAATATAATATTATTTTAATTTTGATAGGGTAAGTTTTCTTCTATGTTTATATTTTTCTAAATTGTTTTAAAAATTAATTTTTATTCATTTAAATAATTTAATAAGTATATTTTTATTATCCTTGTGTTTTTTAATTATTTGAATGAAATATTTATAATATTTTTTGAAATATTTATTTTTGTACTATCTATATAGAATATTTTTTTGAATTTATATAGTTTTAAGGGATTTTATTACTGCCAAAATCATTTTTGGTTGTTTAGATTCATCAATATTATATCAATTTTTTTAAAAGTAAAAAATATTTAATAAATATTATTTTAATGTTCCTATTCATTTTTATTATTTCTCCAAAAAACAATTTTATTAATAAACATAAATTTATGATGAATTTATGGTAATCATTTATATCATGTTAATATTGTTGTAATTAAATTTTTCTTTAAACATTTATTTTCATATGATAATGTCTATTTAGAAATTAAATTTCTCTTAATTATCCAAATTCATTGAATCATGGATATGATTATTTTTATAATTTTATACCATTTATACATATTTTTTTTAATATTAATGTTATATGATCGGATGTGGAAATCATAACACTCTTTATTACTCACTAAATATAGATATTTTAGGATAAGACATGTTTTTTATGAAATACATTTATCATTCAATAAATGAGGAATTCATTATACTTGAAGTGATGTGAGGGACCTAGTTATAGATAAAACCATAATTCATCTATATGTTTCAAGATATAATCTAGTTGACCAAACATATTAAATAGTTTTTTAGTATATACCTACCCATCGATTAAACTATCTTCACTTGAGGCCATGCTGGTAAGATATCATGATGTATGAAATCAATACATACAACATTAATCATTTCATTAAATGTTAATATATTTATTATTATCAATCATATTTCTATATTGATATTATGGATGGATTCATTTCCTTCTAATTTCATATATACAATGGAATGTTTTTTCATTTATTTATGTTTCCATGTTATTTTTACCATATTCATTCATGATAACTTCCATTGTATGTGACTCTTTCTGAGCATCTGATCATACCCTTTGTTTTTTATTTTACCTAGGATATGAACAAGGTTATTATGTATAATATCAAGTATGTAAAAATGTTTCTTGTATTATTTTTTATATTTTAAATATAATGTGTTAATTATTTGTGTACATAGTTATTTAAAACTAATAAAATAATTGATCCATTGTGATGTGATCCCCTGTATATCATGTCAATCTAAAAATGTAGACACTAGATCTGGGTTATTGGAGTCAGTATTTTTATAGTTTGTATCAAAGGATTTTTAATATAAACCTTTGGTTGTTTATTTTAAATTAACATAACTAACATGATAATTATGATAATCCCTTATAGTATTTGAGAATTGTTACCATTATAGGGATTTTTATTTTATGAATCAATATTCATGATGACTATCAAGAAACTCAGTATGTGACTTAATTTAGTGATAGGGCTTAATGAAAGAAAGGGAGTCAAAACACATAGTCAATATAGGTATTTTAATGCCAATTAAACCAATCCATCTAGTTTTCAAACTGAGATAATCATATCCATATTATAGTATCTTACCCCGGTTAGGAAGAATATAATTTCCCATATGGAGAAACCTATTGTTCTATAGTGATATTCACCTATGTTGGATAAAATCAACCAATATCAGCCTCAATTTTTAATGTAACTACTAATTCATTTATAGCTAAACAATAGATCAATTACATAAACAAATACATTCTAACATTTAGAATGTCACATTATATATTTTCAATCATCCAATGATAGCCTATCGATGTAATTATGAACCTAAACTCTTAATGGAAATTTCTTCTGTCACATGGGTTTTAATACCTATTCAGGAGAGTTGTTTATCTTTGATGGTTGGAGAGAAACTAAACATTGATGATATGCCTATTTTATAAGTGTTTATTGATGATTTTTTATAAGAGTTTCATAGACTTCTCCTAAGATTTTATGTTGAGTTTTTAATAGTGGTCATAGATGGTTCTACACACATTTTATAGACTCTATATAAAATGTCCCTAATTATGATTTGATAATTGAATAAGAAACACAATGAGAATCTAGATAATGGATTCATTCATATTTTTACATCACCATAGGGTTCACATATTAATTTTTAATGTAGAAATATGGGTTAATGCATCTTAGCATTATTTATTGGGAACATTATAAAATCACTATTAATATGATCTATCCTCTACCCCATATATATAATATATTTGATTAAATATGATAAGCTCAATATTTTCAATGATTGATCATAAGTCTAGATAACATTATCTATGGGTTAAGACAGATGATATATGGAAGGCAATATTCCATAAAAGGTATAGTAATTATAAATTTATAGTAATACCATTTTGTCTTACTAATGATTATACTATCATAATGGATTTAATGAATAGAGTCCTTAGATGTTAGTTTGGTTAGTGTGTGGTAGTCTTTATAGATAAAATTATTTTAAATTCAAAGTTCAAGGAAGATCATGGTAAATATTGGAGGATTGTATTGATGATCCTAAAGATGGATAATCTATTCTCCATATTTTAAATATTTTAATTTTGGATACCAAAATTCTCATACATAGGACATATAATTTTATGTGAGGGTATATTGGAATATCCTTTAAATGAAGTAGATATTGAGAAATTTCCTAGACCAAATACAATAACCAAGATACGTAGTTTCTTTAGGATGGTTGCAAACTACTGGTGCTTTGTATAATATTTCCCAGAACAGTCTCACTCACTCAAAAAGTTTACTTGGAATAAATCCATGTTCTTTTAAAATGACTAATGTAAGGATAATTCCAATGAACTAAAGATAAGGTTGGTTAGTGCACCTATTATTAGGCTACATAGTAATGGATAAGGGTTTGTAATATATAGGGATGAATCAAACATGTTCTTGGCAAGAGTTGTCTTTTAGAATGATTTGGTGATAACTTATTCCTCTAACCAATTTAAAATTCATGATCAAATTTACAAAATTAATTATTGGGAGTTGGAATCTGTAATTTTTAAATTGAATATATGGAGGCATTATCTATGTTTTGAAATATAATATAGATGTACTTTTCATAAAATATAGAATAATATATTTACAATGAAAGTGTTAAATATACACAAGATAAGATGTTTGGATTTGATGAAATCTTATAACTGATTAACACATTACCATCATCGGAAGGAGAAGAAGGTGGATATTTCTATGTGTTTTAAAGAACATGAAAAGGTTTTCATCATGTGAATTAAAATAGATCAATTATTTATTGAATTTTATAATTTAGAGTAAATTGTTTTGAGACAGGGGTCAAATCTTTTATTTGTAATTTTTATATTCAACTATCCATTCTTGATAGGATTTAGAAGGATCATATGGAATACATAGAATTAAAAAATAAAGTTCATAATGTTCCGATGTTCAATCATGATAATATTGGAATAAAAGGTCCATAAAATAAGTATGTGTTCTTTCTATACCATACATGAAAAATGAGATATAAGAAGAATATCATAATTCATTATTAGTTATTCATCCGATAAGTACAAAGATGTATAGAAATATGCATGAGTATTTCTTGGGTGGTGATAACATGAAATTGAATATTTTATATTTTTTATATTGATAAATGGTGGGTCAGTAATTTAAGATTTAAAGACATAATCATGAGAGGATGTTACAAAAATTACCCATATTTTAATGGAAATGGGAAAATAGTACCATGGGTTTCACCATCGGATTTCCCAAAATATCTAAAGGGAATAATTATATTTTGGATGTGGTCAACTCCCTAATGAAATATGTTCACTATATCAATATTATAGAATCCTATATGAATCAAGACCACTCATCTGGTCAGAATTTTGAGGTGAAACCATATATTTTAGGAAGCTATGTGGGATCTTGAAGATGTGATGAGGTATAATTATACTCTGTTCTTTGTATCCATGTAATATAATCTTTAGGTATATATTCATAAAGGGGGGGGGGTTGAATTTTTCACCGTAAGATTCTATGATATATTTCTATTTAAATAAATTTAATTTCATTGATATCATTCATTATACACAACACTGTGTTTCAATGAAACATAAAAAACTATTAAAATATCATCATGTTCCAACTATATTATTTTTTAAATTATCACATCAATGACATCATAGGTTTATTTTATGGGGTTTATTGTAAAAATATTTAATTTTAGTTACTAGTTATAAATTTAGATTTATGTTATGCATTCATTTTATTTATTTAAATAAAATAATTTAAAAGTCCCATTAAATTTTTGATTATTTTATTATTTTATATAATATCTGTTAGATTGAAAAGAATCTAATTAATTCCAAATTGATTATAATTTTACAATATTTTGATATATGTAATTTTTTATCCTTAAAATAAAATTTCATTGAAAAATGTTTTTCACCACATTTTTCTGGATTTTTTTCTAATTAACTTATAAATACTATGGGATTTTAATTTGATAAAATTGATTCCATATTTTTATTTTATATATTGAAATTTTATAAATATGTCTACTTTATATTTAGGCATTATAAATAGTAATCATGATACAAATTTTCACCTTGATAAAGTTTAAATTGGGTAATTGAGGTTTAAAATTATGAGATAAGGGATTAAAAATTTATCCAATTCTTAACTTTATTTTATTGTATGACACATATTCTACCATATAAATCCTATCTTCAAATATATTTTATTTTTGTTCTTTTTTAATTTGATAATGACATTTACATTATTATAAGTAATGAGAAATAAAAAATATTACTCTCTTGCCTTTAATTTTTTATTATTAGATCACATAGGGACAAAAATATGTTTTCAATTAATATTAAACTATATTTTTTAAATAATTAAAATATATTTGTGAGGGTAATATATTTCTAATTTTAATGATTATTTCATTACCTTAAATGTTTATACAATGATAAAAGATTAATTTTTCATGCAGTGGAAAAAATAAGGTATAAAATATTGAATTAAATATAAAAATGTTTCTATGATGATTGATGTTTCTAAATGAATTTTATACTTGAAAATTGATTATTATTTATGGTAAAATGGATTATATTTGAATTCAGGCTTTGTCTTGATGCCTTTAAAATGAAACTGCATTAATATTTCTTAAAATTACATTAATAGTATTGTATACTAAATAATATTTCATTAAATTTTATAAAAAACCATAATTTTTAGAAATAGGATAAGTAGCTTGATATTTAGCCTAAATTTTCTACTGTTTCACATTTATGATAATAATTTAACCAAATTAAAAATTAATTATGGTGGTAATGGAAAAAATTATTTAATATTGGGATTAAATAAAAATATAAGGTTTAAAATACCACATAAACCAAAAAACAAAAATATTTTATGGTTATTTCAACCATATCATAACATATATTAGAATTTTTGTCCAATATATTCCGGTTTCTCAAAAAAAATTATTATATTTATATATTTTTATTTGTTCTCTTTCTATCATTTTGTTCACTATAAAAAGGAACCACCTATCCTCTCGTCCATACACCACAAAGAGCCATATAACAAAACCAAACCATAAAAAACCACTTAAAAATTTATTATACCAATTTTATAGGTTCTTTTATTCCTAAAAGTCTATACCTATGTTTCTTAATTTTTGATCTAAATGAGATCTTTCAAAAAATAGTTAATCAACATCACCAAGCACTTTCGTTTTTCTTCTACTACAACTAACTGCAATTATGACTTATAAATTTCAATATAATAATATAAATATCTTCCATAAACCTATATGTAATTATTTTTATAGATTAATATTTATACATCTCCATCTATATCAAATGGGAAATAAAATCATCTTATGTGTGTACAGAAGACTACTGCCTAACGAACCGATGTTATTTAATTTCCAGAACCTCCTACCATGGATTATAATAATGATGGACCTAGTTAATATATATATATATATTGGAATAATTATAATTATTTATTTATAATATGATATCTACTTCCTTACCCTTCCATGTGATAAAAATTTATAATTTCACTCGTGTAGGAATGCAACAAACCATCTCCATGAAGCTAGCTATGTGATTCATTTTACAGTTATGTATCTCATAGATGATTTTATGTATTAATATAATGAATATATATGAGTTTAATATCATTATTAAAATTTTGATATTATATAACCAATATAAATATATAATGTCCATAAATATTAAATAAAAACATACCCGATAAATGAAGAATGTAAAACATGAAACAATGTTAATAATAAAATATTGTTAAAAATGGGAGATATGATGTTATAAATTGATAATATATGATACTATAGATATTTATATTCTAATGTAATGTGAATAAAATAAAAATAAATTTATTATTCATTAGGTTAAAATCACTTATGAGGAACGTCAAACTTCTAGAAAGGGGTTTCTTGACAATTTTTTTTCATTAGGTTATATTATTTCTATATTTTCTATTTTATGCAAATATTATGAGTTTATGTTCATATAATTATTTTATATTGTATAAATGTTTTTATAAATAATCAATTCATGAAATACTTTTTATTACAATGTTATGCTATTTGTAAGGGATTTCATCTCAATTTCCCTTCAATAGAGACAAATTTTTTATTATGCACATGTTTTTTTTGTGGAGTATTTTTCCACATTGATTTATTTATCATGAATATATTTTTATTAATTATTTTAATATTTTCAATTCCTGCTTAATATTTCATTGTGTTAAAATATAAATGTAACTAGATAGGTAAAAAATTATTATAAAATCTCATTTTTATGGAATTTCTCTTATTTTCATTGAATGAATCTTATAACTTATCCCCATAATGTCCATCCATTAAATTATCAACTATATATTGATTAATTTAACATGTTTTTATCCAAATTTGCTTCTCTATGAATCATTAATTAATAAAATAAATCATTAAAATAAAATTGAATGTTATTTCTCTATTGAACAGGTTTATTTTTTACTACCTCCATATTTTTATAAATTATTTTTAAAAAATCAAATTTATTTGTTGAAATAATTGTGTATTTAAATTTTTTTCATCCTTGAATTTTAATAATGGTTTAATGTAATATTTAAAATGATTTTCTAATGGTTTAATTTTTTACATTCTTTACAAAAAGTCAAAAGTAATATTTCATTTAATTTATACAAAAATAATGAATTTACCATCCCCCATAACCATTTTAGGATGTTTAAAATATTTTTTAATAGTTCAAGGGTTTTAAAAAGAAAAATATTAAATGAAATAGTATTTTAAATTTTTTTTGTACATTTTAGTTATTTCGCTAAATGATTTTTTCTTATTACAAAACATATATTTTTTATTAATTGATGGTCATATTTCATCTCTTATTTATTTCATTTTCTTTACCATTATTTTAAAATATTCACTTCCATGTGATCATCTTTCCTAAAATATTACATACATCTTAAAGATCTAAAATATTTGTTATATATATATGATTATTTCATAAATCATATAGAATATCTTCATATGATATTTTATTATGAATGTTATCTAATTTCTTGTATAAATATTAATATTTAATTTTATTTATGAAATATGAATATTTTTTTATAATTAATATTACTTATGAATTAAATTGATCATTCAAAATGTGAGGAATTCCTTGAAAATGTAGTGATTAGTAGGTCCAATTTATAATATCCCCACTATACATCTATATGTTTCATAAAAAATCTCAATCATTCAAACATATTAAATGGATTTTTGGTGTATATCTACCAATCAATCAAACTATATTAGCATATGGACTTTACTGCAAGATATCATGATTTAAAAAATCATTATATCAAACATTTACTATTTCTATAATTGGGAATTCAATTATTATTACCAATTAGATTACTACATTGATATTATCAATGAATGATTTTTATTCTCATGTTATTGGTTAAATGGAAAGTGTTTTTGGTTATTTACCATTTTATATTTACTATGCCTTATTTATTCTTGATAGATTCAAATATAAAAAAGCATTATTGGTAATCTAAGCTCAGCCATTATTTTTTTCTTTTCCTTAGGATATTATTAAAGTTATTATAAAAAATATCAAGGATGTAGGAATGTTTCTTATTCAACGTTTTTTATATTTTTTATATAAAATGGGAATAATTTATGTATCTACTTATTCAAAACTATTAAGATGGTAAATCCTTGGTGATTTGAACTCTTTTATATTATGAAAATTGAATAATGTATATATCAATAATGGGTTACTGGATTTGGGGTCATTATAGTTATGGTTGTTATTATTATTTTAAGAAAGGGTTGTTCCTTTCATTTCTCAGTTTTTAGTATTTTATTAATTATAATGTTCCATCGTGTCCAATCATTATAAGTTTAAAAGGACACAGATTTAGAAATATGTAAACAATGCCCAATATAAAAGGAGTTTCGACATAATCCTTCCCTAATTTTATCCAAGCACTTTGAAATTAGTTACCCTTATTTGGGGATGGTACTTCCATGATCCTAGACTCATATTGTTCATTTAGTGTATTTTTTATGAGAATGTTAAAATATATTTGATACATTATGATAAAAATACATAAATCATTTGTGAAATATAGTAATCAAATACAAATAAATATAACCCAAAAAGTGTCTAGTTTGACTCAAACAGCATGGTTTTGTTGGGATCGACCTATGAAAACTATTCTGAAGTGGGATATTATTGGATTTGGTGTTAGAAATGTTTTAAATGTAAAGTGTAGAAAATTATTGGATGGAATATATCCAAAACTAACACGTGAAGACCTGGATGGAGATATCTCACAAGTACTGTGTCCATGTTATGGACAGTAGAAGATCCTCTACTAGATAGAGCTAAGAAGACCGAGTCCAGCAGATTGAGTGTAGTTAAAATGATCAGATAGTGTCCAATGAAGAGGTAAAAATATAGAACATAAGATAATGTTCATCATAGATCATAAAATTGCATCTGGTGTATAGTTTTTGGTAGATATAGTCTATCGTATGGGGTTCAGTAGGCGTTGTAGTGCAGGTGAACTATTCTTATATCAACTAGATGGGAACCTATGTCTGGATCATCAAGATGTGAAACATGATGTCTAATCTACCAAAAGTGGATTTTTTTTCAAATGATATCATAGATAATAGTCATGATACAGATAGACAAATAGAGGATAGTGGAATTATATGTGTATGATATCTATAAAATGTTTTATGGGATGGTTAAGTATTGTGTAGAAGTCACATTGAAGAGGATGCATTGGGGATACAACCTGTATTCATTCTTCCTGGTTGTGTGAAAGGAAATTTTGGTTGAATAATTTTTATGAATCCGAAGGTGATGTGAACTATTCCCATGAGATTTTGTAGTTTCAGTATTGAAATATACATGTGGTCAATCTTTTCTTGAATCAATAGAAGACTTCCCACAAAAGTCAAAATTTGATTATGACAGGATGAAAAGTCAGGACCCTTTATAAAAAAACCATTAGATCACCTATGTAATGCAAATGTATTTGACTGATTTGAACTGACAGGGATTGACCAAGGAATTGATGGCCCTATTCAAAAGTGTATACCTAGGCACACTATGGATAGTGTTTTGATAGTCTATGTCCATATGTACTATTATAGGAATCATAATAATCCAAAAGAAGAACAAATTGCAGAAGACATTGCTACATATTGGTTTAGTAATCTATATATTGTGTGTATGTTTATCCTTGTAATGAGATATTTCTCCAATGGAATGGATTATTTGTTATTACTCTACCTTGGATGTTGGAAATGAGTCTAAACCATGTCATCCATACTATTCTTTATACTTTTCCTTATGTATGACTTTCTTTATTTTTTCCAAAATGTTTTCTCATTAAGGGTTTCAGATAAGTTATAATATATGACATTGTATTAGTGATGAATCGTTATAGTGGTTGGGGTGCTCAGTCTAACCAACTCATCATGTTTAAGTATTAGGGGGTCTTACAATCAATATCTCTTTTAATGGATGTTCCAAATTAATGATTTGAGTGATGTTAATCTAGTGGGCATCTTGAAGGATGTTAAAATATTGGTTCTATGAGATTGAATAATGTTTGATGATGTTACCAAATTGTGGTAAATCCATTCGTTGGATGGATAAGAAGACAAAAAATCATTATAAATTGATATTTTGTTGCAATGGTTCTTATTCTCGTGGGTTTTTTATGAGTAGTTTTGTTTACTGTATTTCATGATAGTTTTATCCTAGAAGATGGAAGTAGTCCCAGTAGGTTTGATATCATATAGAAAATATTATTTTACATTGGATTCATGTGGTTTTTTCTATTAATCATGGTCATATTTGGAGCTTTCAGATACTACTACTGGTTAAAGATGAAGTGTATAAAATCCATTATGTTGTTCTAGTTTCATTTTGCTTTTAATTTCCAGACCAAGTGAATTTCATGGGAGAGGGACTCTATTATTGTTCCAATGGTAGAGGTAGTACACTTTGTAGAATTATTTTGGTGATAACCCTATAGATTTTATATGTTTTTTATGGATAATAAACTAGAATAAAACTTATTTTATCAATAACAAGAACACATATATTGTTAGTTTTTCAGTTCACTAGCATCGTATGGATGAATAATGATTCAATTTTCCATTTTTCAAGAGGATAATTATGGAGGTTCCCCAAAACTATAGCTCTTATAGGAGACTAAGATGTTACCAAAGTGTTTTCTATCCAATTACACGTTAGTAGTTGTGACTCAAGGGAAAATAGATCAACATATATTGAGTGGGAGAAGGTGAATTTTAGTAATAAACCACATGAAGGTTACAGATTCATCAAAACATATATTTTAGGGATGCTTTTCATGGGTCTAGTTTCATCGAAAATTATTATTTCAATTATGATAATTATTGGTTGGATGTAAATTTAATTCCAAAAAGTAATTCATGGTTTAGAAATTTTTTTAAAGGGTTAAATAAGTAGAATGAGTTTTATAAAATCTAGGGATTAGATGACCAATATGATGGAATCTTTGGTATTGTTTTCATGATCACATTATAATGTTTGAAATTATGAATATGAATTTTATGTATTGTGAACATATTATAGAACATGGTGATAGAAAATAAATGTTCAGGGGTTGTAGTGTAAGTTCATGTTCCATTCAATTATCTTATAAAATCCATTGTACATCATTATTACCATTAAAGAGAGGAGAAGAAACATGATTCTTATGGAATGGAAATTGGTTTGATGAACGTGAGTACGTAAAATACGAAATATTGAATGTTATATGAATATACATTCTCTTATCCACAGTGAAAATGGAATTTCCTCTGGCTGCACTGATGCAGGAGAAGGACAACCTTGATTCATAGATTTTTGATTCATTGAATGCTTCTATGATTTTTGGAAACTAAATTTTATATGATCATAAAGATGGATGGTAGTATATATATAATGATATATAATCCACAAGAGTTGAAACTAGGATGAAATTTTGGCATAAAAGGAACATGAGAACCATGGTTACACGGGATAGAAGTTATTATTTGGATGTTTTCATACTGAGGACAACAGATATATTCATATGGATAAGTTTATATGAACATCATACTGATGATATCAATATAATTTTTCATACTATAATGAGTTCTTGGATTGTGTAGAATCTTAATGATAGAGTATTCGAACATGGTGGAATCTAATTGATCATGGACGTGGACATGGTGCATGGTGTAGTTTTTTATATTGACATCCAAGAAATTAATGAGGTCGATAACTAAATTCCTATTATATATAGAGTGTTATCAAAAAGTAATTCTGGTGAGTTTCATATTTTAAAAGGAATAACAGATCATGGTTTTGGTGAAGTGAGGTGGCATTTCATTAGTGAGAACCTGAATGATCTGAAGGAGAATGGGGCAGAGAACAATAAAATAACTACATCAGAATAAAAGGTTGGTGGATTTTTTATAGAAGGACATTAGTGTTATCAAGAGAATTATATTTTATTAAGATATTTTGGCCGTAACCTTATAAAGAAATCTCATGTGGATACTGTTTAGTCTGGAGAGAGAAAAGTATTCTTTGTAACATATTGGAAATATCTTGAAGGATTTTCTTTGAAAATAACACATAAGAACCTAGATGAAAATCATAAACCAGCACCATGTCCAAGTTATGTCTAGCATAAGATCCTTCAACATACATAGATCGTTGGAATGATTCCAGTAAAACAATCCCATCTTATAGAGTAAATATGAAGTTTTTTCAGAGGGAACTGTCATGCAGGTGAACTATCATGTGTTCAGTAGAAAGGAACTTTTGTTAAGATTTTTGGTATGTGTGGATTTATATCTAAGTGACCATAATTGTAAGATATTGGATAAACTCAGATGTATAGTTCATGATCTGGGGAAATGTATTGAGGATAAAATATACAATTTTTTATGATATCCAAATTATGTTTTTAGAGGGTGTGAATTTTTTTGTAATAGTCACTCTGAAGATGAAGTAATGAGGATGGAACCTCTATGTAATATTCTAGGATGTGTGGAAGGAAATATTGTATAATGACGTTTTGTGAATAATTACATGATGTCAACTATTAACTGAGATTTGAAATTTGTGGATGTGAAATCTAATGATGATCAACTCAAGTTTGTATCAATGAAATGATGGATGTGAAAGTTAAATTGCAATGCTAACAGTATGACCAATCATAAACCACAATAATAATACCATTTTACCACCTATTCAGTGAGAATGAATGGGACTAATTAGATATGAAAAATCCAGACAAAGGAATTGGGGGCCTCCTTGAAGGTGGAAACCTAGCTGAATTATAGTTAATGAATATGATTTTCATTCATAGGAAGATCGTGATTAGAATATCAATGATCAGATAGATGAACCAGTGGGTGGAGACATTATTGGGGTATATCCCATTAATATGTATAGGTTATATATGTTTATCATTGTAACTAGATTCTATTATAATAGAATTTATTTTGTTCTATTATTATCCAATGGACTTATGACACAATTTTAAACCATGTTATCCATATTTTTTTATTCATGTCATTAAATATAACACTCATGTTTTTCTACATTGTTTTTTTGTCTTGAAAGGGAAATAAAAGTAGTACTATAACATTATGTTTTATTGACACAGACTCAGTATGGTTTTTGGGGTACATGTTTTAACCAAATACTATAGAAGAATATTTGGGAATCTTGAAATCTATAGTTCTTAAAAATGATGTTCTTCATTAGTGATTTCAGTGGAGTTCTCATGGTTTTTGACATTGAGAAAGTTCATTTGATGGATCTATCATACTAAGGCATGTATGATGATCTTACTAAATGGAGGTTGACTTGGTGGTTGGATGAGTCAAATCAAAAATAGTTTTCACATTAAAAAATTATCACATCACACTAAAAAAATTAACATATCCATGAAGTAAAAACAAGATTTGACATTCATAATACCTTAGGAAGATGAACAATAAACCATTGGCGATGTATTGGAATTAACTGCACATCAGTTTATCACATGATTTCATATGTATGACTACATGTTTTTGTTCATAAAATTGTTATTATTATTTTCTATAACATGTTTTACAATGTTGATTCCATGAAAATGATCAAGGATTATCTTGATATATTAATAAAAAAACCATAATTAATTTTTTATATGTAAAAATTAACCATGTGGAAATCTTACACTTAGTGTGGATGATATGAATCAGAGTTCATGTTTTTACATTGATATTTTAATTTTACACTAAAACAAAAGTTACATATCCAAAACCATATAAATTATCTCATATTATATTGAGTATTTTATAAATAATAAATAATTCATTTGTAATGGCTACGAATTTAACACAAGCCAATCTAACACCTGATGTGTCTAGTATAAATCAAAATGTTTTTTTTCTATATTAAAGCTTCCTTTTAGTTGAAAACAAGTTTCACATTATTAACAATAACAAAACATGCTCGTATTATTTTCATAATTTTGGAGAACACTTTATAATTAATATTTAACATTATGGATTTTACCACTTTTGAATTTGATATGTGATGAAGCCATTATGTCTTGAGGTGTGGGTTTTCACATTAAAAAGGTTTCATTTTACTGAAAAACACATTTCACATAGATAATGTTGTGAAAAATAAATTTGATTGGCTTTATACATTAATAAAATGACCCATAATATACATTTAGGAATGAAACAAAGATCAATAAAATACATGATGTTCATAGTTGGAGTACAAGTATGTGTTCATGGTTAAAAATTTATTCTTATTCAAAAACATCATTCAGATATCCAAAACATAGAAAAAATTATGAATATATTGAAATATTAGAAAAATGATCCATTATTCATTAGAGAATTTTATTAATTGAATGACTATCAATATGACACACAATGTGGATGGTTTGACTCAATGTTTGTGTTTTCACATTAAAAGTGAATATTTACTCTAAAACTCATGTCACATAGGGAAAAACCTAGTAAATAAGGTTAGATTATCATTATTATATAGTAAAATGATACAAAAATCATTTATTTCATATATAAATCAACCACACATGAATCTAACATAAGATGTTTCCATTATGATGCAAATTGTGTTTTTTCAATATAAAAGTATGATTTTAATTTTAAACATGAATTTCATTTTCATTAATATGTAAACAAGCACTTATGATTTTCAATCGTTAGGAAAATGATATATATTTCATTTTTTACATTTACTAATTGACCAAACATCAATATGATGAACAATGTGTCCAATATGACTCAATGTGCCTAATGTTACATTAATTATGTGACCTTTCATTATAAAAACATGTTAGATAGACAAATAATTGAATGTGTGCTCATATTTATTAATTTTTATTGAAAAAAAACACATAATTCATATGGGGATTATAGGAATTGACCACACATCAATATGATATACAATGTGTATGGTATGATTCCAAGATTATGTATAGAATAAATAATGTCATTTTAGTCTAAAACTAGATTCAAAAAACATAAACTAATAAAATGAGAAACAGATTTTTTGAAACATTATGAAAATGATGAAAAATTCATTTTTTACTTGTAGTAATCAACCACACATCAATATGAAACCCAATGTGGTATGTATGGCTCAAATTGTAGGTATTCAAATTAAAATTGAAATGTTATTCTAAAACACTATTCACATTTCAAAAACTATGTAAATGAGGTCAAATTGCCAACATAGATTATGAAGAGGATCGATAATTCATTTTTTATGTGTAGGAATTTACCTCAATTCAATCAAACACAAAATGTTGCTAGTATGTCACAAAAGTCATGTTTTCAATATTTTAATATCAATTTATTTTTCCCTATATGTCACATATCTAAAATCAAGAAAAAAATATATGATTGACTTTAACATTTTGGAAAATGACATATAAATCATTTGTGGCATATTGAAATAAAATGAGCATCAATTTGACACATGTTGTAATTATTTTGACTCAATGTTAAAATTATTAATATAAATGTATCATTATAGTTTAAAATGTACATCACGGTGTTGAAACTATGAAAACAATGTCATATTTTTAAAAAAAATTAAGAAAATGATCAATATTATTCTGTAATGTGTTTGAATTGACTTCACATCAATGTGATACATGATGGGGCTTCTATGACTCAATGTTCATTTTTTTACATTAATATGCGTCATTATACTCTAAAACAAATGCCACAAAGACAAAACCCATTAAACAAGATCTAACTCTCTTGATAATTTAATAAAATGATCCATATTTCATTTGTGACTTATAAGAATCTACCCCATATCAATCTAACACGTGATTTTCTTTGTATAACTACATGTTTTTTGTTCAAAATAAAAATTTTCATTTTAGTGTAAAATAAGTTTCACATATCCAAAACCAATAAAAAATTCTCTGATTATCATAATTCTTTTGGAAAATAATCCGTAATTTATTTTTTATGTGTAGGAATTTCCACATGTCAATCTAATACTCAATGGGGACATTATGACACAATGTGATTGTTTTCACAATAAAAGATTCATTTTATTCTAAAATGAACATCACGCAGCTAGAACCAAGTTAAAATATCTTATATTATCTTTATTCATTTTAAAGATGATCCATAATTCATTTATGATGTGTAATAGTATACTACATATCATTCCGAATCATGATCTAGATGGTTTGACTTAAAGTTATTGTATTGACATTGAATGTTTCACATTACTCTAAAAAAACACATCCCATAGCTTAAATTAATAATATGTGATTGGATTGTCATGATACAATAGAAAAAAATCCATAATTCATTGGTAATTTGTATGAATTGACCACATGTCAATTAGACACAATATATGACCAAGACAGCTCAAACTACATTTTTTCAAATTAAAAGTTTCTTTAGGTCTTAAATGTGAATCATGAATCCAAAATTGAGAAAATGATCTTGGAATGTCTTGATATTTTAGGAAAATTAATGACATTAACAATAATATAATTAATAGTGGAACTGATAATATCATAAATATATTAAAAAATAACAATATAATTTATCATATATGGATTATATGTAACATTAAAATTAAATTATGTTTATTTCTCTATGATATGTTACTAAAATAAACCTTGGTTTTATTGATGGGACACACTTTTGCAGTGATTTTTGCTGGTAATTAGAAAAATAATTCCATAAGAGTTTTATTTATTGGGTTGTAATATTTTTTGATTATTTGTATACATTACATCAATTTAAATATTTTTTATGAAATTATTTAATGTAAATTTTGAATTTATGTGAAACTGAAATGTAATATATATTTTTTGAAATTCTTTTAATTATAATATTTAATATGTTTTATATATTCTATGCCAATATCTTGTTTTTCGTTAAGTCTGATGTATGAATTCTTTTCTATATCACCTAGTATGGACTTTACAGGTGCTAAAAGAAGCAGTAACAAATTCCACCTTTATCAGTGCTAAAAAGGACTTATTAAATAAATATTTATTATTTCTAAAATAAATCAGTAATTAAGGGTTCCACTATTAGTGCTTTATTTGAGAATTGATAAAGTACACCCTCTTTTTAAGGAAATTTTGCTGTAAATGTTTTTTCATTGATAATGTCTTTTTTCTAGGGATAACATTGTCCAAATATGTAATAGTATAGAAAGGAGGTTATGATATTAAATGTGATTACTAGATCCATTTGTAGTGAAATGGACAAACATTTCTAAATACTTTTTGGTGGGATATCCATAATGTGTAGGGAACTAATTTTATGATATGTTCTTCTGACCACCCAGAGAGTGATAAATAAGAAAAGGTTCTTAATATGCTCTTGGAATTATATTTGAGATGTCTTCCTTCAAAACATCCAAATACATGGTGATGTGGTTGGCATAGAATGAATTCAGTTATAATACTTCATGCCATAACTATACTTGGAAAAACCTATTTAAGGATGTATATTAATGAAAACATCCAAAAATATTTCAACATTTGATGTGTGAATATGTGGTCGAAATTGTTGCCAATTCATTGGTTGAAAGTGGTGAGGTATATAAGAAATTTATTAGTAATGCTTAGTATTCATAGTAGATATAGTAAAACTACACTAACCATTATCATCATAATGTATCATAAAAATAGGGAGATCATGTTTCTGTCAATATTAGGCTAAATATTTAAAGACCGATATCAATGGTTAACCAAAATATCGTTTTTATTTACTACGGGACTATTTTAGTTAGTGGGAATATTGAACCAATTGCTTTTAAACTAAAACACCCTAAAAATTTTAGGTTGTATCAAGAGTCCTATATATCTGAATATTACACGGTAGTTAATAAAAATATAATGGAACGAAATATGCTGAGAGAATTCGTTAAAGATAGGGTTTAAGTAGATGATATTTTGAATTAGAAGAAAAAAATGTAAACTATTATGTTGATAATAAGATGGAATTGAAGGACTTGTAATGAGGTTAAATGGAAGGATGTTTCATTATTGAAGGCTTGGTTCACATATCTTCACCTTATAAACAAGATTCAATTTCAAGGGGGAAGATGATTGGAATGAGGAGTTCTGTCATCTTAGATCCGTAGTTAGTCCTATGGGGATTCAACCACCCATAAAATTCACTAACCAAAGGAGGGGGTACTCTTTATTGTAAAGGATTTATTGTAAATATGTATTTACTATATTGATAATAAGGTAATATATTGTAGGATTGTTATGGTGGGGATATTTTTATCGTTTGAAAGAAGTTTTCACACATTATAATATTATGGAAATCATCGTTATTCTTACTCTAAGGAGAGTTTTCTATGTCTCTTGTAACTATCTGATTGTACCAAACTTGTAATACTTTATTTGTTATTCATTATAATTACTCAGATACATATCAATTTTATTAGTTTATAAACAATTAATTTAACATTAAATACATTATTAATTAAAATTGGAGGATCGATGATAAAACCATTATCATATAGATTTTGTTAGAAATTTATTTCATTTTTTATGAACATGTAATTTTTCATTGATAAATAATGTGTAAAAATTACAAATTACTATAATCTATTATTGTATCATTTATTTGGATAGAAAATATCAATCGAAATATATCTAATAAAGAAGTTCACATAAAAAATAGACTACTGAATATTTCAATATTCATGTATTTTATCAACATTAAAACTTGTAATTTGATGATTAATGTTTTATAGTGATTTTTATATTTTGTTTTAATTGAAATTATCATCACAATACACCGGTATAAAATAATACTAGAGTTTTCAAATATATAATCATGGTGAAAGATTTAATTTAAAAATAATAATAGAAAATTTCCTTAAAGAAGTCAATAAATCATAATGGTATAATTTTTCATCATTGCTTATATTATTAATAGAAAAATATTTAAAAATTAATTAAATTTCCTTTTAAACAAAATGATATAATTCTTATAATTTATATTATGTGTTTTCATCATTACATATTTTCATAATAAAAAGAAATTTCATGTGTTTCCTATTAGGAATCATTTAATTGAGAATGAAATGTATTGTTCTAATGAAATTCGCAAAACCTCTTACCTATCATATTATTTATATGTAATACATCACCAAATAAAATCCTACACCATTCAAAAAATTAATTAATTTATTAGTTTTTTCTTTGATGTAGAAAATTTTAAAAAAAAATTAAGAAATTTATTTAAAATGGGAAATGTGACATGAAATGGATGATAACTACACTAACATTTACCTTATTTGATGTAACATGTCTCAAAAATTAAACTCCACCTGACATGAATTTATGATAGTTTCTTCACATAGTATGCACTCTTTACTCTCATAATTCCCAAAGGAACATTTTACAAAACGTATCTGGTAAAATAGAGTAGTAGTTGAATATATATAAACTTATTACCCAATATAAGACTTCAATGTTAGGACTTAGAGGGATCTACTTTGAAATGATATTTTCTACTGATTATTATTTTTTTAAATAAAACAAACATCCTGTTATAAAAAATGTTATATAAAATAAATATTTTTTTGAAGCATAAATAATTCAACTGCATAAACTATACATTTGATGAAATTTCGGGTGTCTTATTAAGCTCAAAACACTCAATATGCAGATATATTTACAATAAAATATTTCGTTATAATACACATTAGAAGATTAAGGAACGAAGAATGGGATAAATAGTGGAAGGGTGGAACAATAGCAACATCCATGAATGAAATTCGTATATTCTTTTAATTTAACCTATGTGTGTCATAAACAATAAAATATGTGGCTCAAGGACTCGTTAATTCCCAAAATTGTCTTCAATTAAAAGGAATAAAATGAAAAAATTAATTATTTTGAATGCATCATCAATGGAATGATACACTCAGTAATTATAATAATGTGAATAAACTGTTTTTATAAAAATTGAAATATATTTTAATAAATTAATAAATACATTAAAATATTTATTATTTAAATAAAATAAATTTTTCTTATGTTTTCACAATGGTATGATGGTATTTTATCCTCATATTCTAAGAGTTACAATATTTAAATAATTTTGAATGAAACTTATACTACAACATTTTCCATCTCGATTGAAATTGGTATTTTATAGAAATATTTAGTCTTTTATCTTATATAAATATGTACAAATAATGATTTTCATCATCACCATACATTATAACTCCTTCAGATGTCATTTTCATGCCCTATAATCCAACATCATCAACCACAATATTTTTGGGGCCAAAATCAGTCTCTTTTCAACACTATATATAATCATCAAAAAAAATATTTTCCATGCTTCCAATCAAAATGGATGATCTTTTGGGCTCATTTATGATGGTATTATAGACTTGTAAAAAAAATTAACCATTATAATAATATATTCATTCTTCCATAGTATTGGTTTGGATTTAAAAAAATATTAATATCATTACCTATGTATACCAAAATTAAACAAGAATAAGATTAATAAATATTTTCAAGAATCTGACGAAATCCCACTAGATAGTTATTCATATTTTTATTAACTGATATGCTTAAAAATATAGCTAGTGAATGATGAAAGATAATTTTAATGAAGTTTACAATTCTAATTAGATATATTTATTATAATAATAATGAAAAAAAACTGAGGGAATTTTTCCCTTCTTCCCAGCATGGTGAAAAAGTATTTCTAAAAGAGTCTTAGTACAACTACTTTTGCACTAAATAATTCTATTCACCAAGATTATTATCAACCTAAATATCCAAATTTAAACTGCATGAAGAGTCTTACACACCAATATATTAATCAATGAGAGTGAAAAATTTGTTTCAATTAATCTTAAAAATTACCCAATGATGCACAATTTGATTTTCCAATAACAATTTTGGAATGGTGTATTCCTACATTCTATGTCATATGTATCATTGATTCTTCAATTACAACCATTGGAAATTGAAACAAAGAATCTTGTATGAAACCTCTCCATGTTTGATCATGTCAAAATCCTATATTGTAACCCATCAATAAAATCATTCCAATATGTATATTAAATCAATTCGTTAAACTATTTAATTTTATGGGACCATCACTAACCTTATAAGACACATTGTATCCACTTTTACAAATAATATTTATACGAGCAATTTGATTATTTAGAATTTGAAAATTATTAAAATTGAAATTATTCTCATCAAAATTACATTTCTTTTCATAGACAAGATTTATAGTTTCTACTCCAAAACATTCCCTCTCAGGAAGTAACATTTATTCCTCCTATAAATTCATATATACAATCCAATGACTAGTACATACCAATAATTCGGGTGAATTTGTAGTGTGTTTTTTCTGTTATATAAAGTACTACCTAGCATTATCTGACCACACCAATATCAAAATAAAACATGATCTCAGTAGATACAATTTTACATAATATCATATGGTAACATATTAATCATATGATAAAAAATGGCATGTTTAATATATTACAAATGGTATTTATTAACCTCATCCATGGTGATATAATATTCTTTCAACCATATCTCAGAATCATTTTCATATAAACTATATATAAAATGTGATGATAATCATCAGTGATCCGAAATTTTCAGAATCATGTTATCTAATCAAAAAATGATATAAAAGGTTTAGAATTAAAATTAATTTCTAGTACATTTGGGTGAAATAGATACATCTCAAACAATTCTTGTTAAAACAATGAAAAATATAGATACAATCCAATGATAATACCAATAGAGGTAGTAAATAATTTCAGGGTTCTGGTCATCTTCATAATATATTCCAATTAAAAAAATCCAGATATTCAAAAGAGAAAGATATTGTATTCACCAAAGGATCATATCATAGACTATAATATAGTCTTATCAAGATATAGTGATGATTATTGTAATATAATATTGTCACTTGGAGTGATATTATTGTGAGGATTATATAGCTAATAGAGATATTGTCATTGTTAAGACCCGACTCTACCCGGGCTCGAGCCACAACTACCCCAAGCCCGCCTCCATAGGCCAGGGGATGGTGACCAGCGCCGAAGGCAGAACAACTCGGGGACGCCTTTGCCTAAGTACCTATACACACACACATAGCACACTCAATGCAGCAGTGCAGAGTAAAAGAAAAGATAAGAAGAGTAAAAGAGAAACTGCTATATATATATATACCAAAAATGTGAATCGACCTCTTAACAGTACAAGTAATGTGCTTAAAGGGAAAAATGGGAAAAACACACGCCCAACCAGAAAAAGTGCCACAACCCGGCAACAGGTAAAAAAAAAGAAACAGCTGACGGGTCCCCCACCTAGAACCCGGCCATGACCACCATACGCGGTCCAAGCTCCCAGGATCCTAAGCTCTTCAGAAGTCATGCTCCACCTGTCTGTCATCTGAAAGGGCACGCCCAGTGCAGGAAAAGCCCAAGCAGGGGTGAGTATTAAAATTCTCAGTAGGATACCCCAAAGGCTCGAGGGAAGAACAAAGAAGGTACCGAAAGGTGAGCAGTATATCGAACAGGGAGTAGAACAGAAGTACAACAGAGAGTTCAGTAAAGAGTCCAGCTCAACCCAACAAGAGAAAGGAAGGTAGACTCGTCCAGAAATAAGGAGATGTAAACGGTGAGAAGATGAACTTCCCGTCGAGTCTTCTCTACAAATAGCAGGAGAGTAGACTCATCCGACCATGAGAAGCTAGACACGAAAAGCATGTGGCATACCCTGTGCGTCTTTGCCTCTCTTAGAAGGAGAGTATCCAAACCCAAGAAGTGTATACCGAAACATGGTATATACAGATCTATATGCTTTGTCAATAAGTCCGAACAAGACCATAAGGGGATCTTGATCTCGTAGCTCAGAGCAAGAAAATAGTATCCAACAGTCCCAGAAGTAAACCATCGATGCCCAACATCCCACACATCTACCCCGAACTGCAAGACAAGGATCTCAATCACCACACCTCGACACTATCCACTTTGGGCGGCACTGGCTCACCCGCACGATTTTAGATCATGTCACAAGAACGCCTCTCGGTGGGGAAACTGCCCCTCATACATGAGAGTTCAAGGGAAAGTCAAACCACACCTCGTCAATGCCCTGTAGTCGAGAGGTATTCTCAAAGTCAAAGGCGTCACAACACTAACCCGAATAACCAAGGGTCCAGCTCCGATAATCATAGAGGAAAGCCACGGGCTAGCCTAGTAGAAAAGACTGATCCTGGAATGCCAACTGGTGTCCCACTGCCCAGCCCTGTTGGATGGTAATTCATAATAGGATATCAGGTGACCCACTGCCCAGCCCTGCTGGAGGGTAAACCATAATACATCATCAGGCAAAGAACAACCCAGACCCGCTGGAAGGTAGACCTTAATACATCATCAGGAGACCCACTGCCCAACCCCGCTGGAGGGTAGACCTGGAATAAGTCGACAGGAGACCCACTGCCCAGACATGGTGGAAGGTAGACCTGGAATTAGACGACGGGCGACCCACTTCCCAGACCTGCTAGAGGGTAGACCCTAAGAGTTCGTCGGTTGACCCACTGCCCAGTCTCTGCTGGAGGGTAGACCCTAAGTGCATAGGGTGACCCACTGCCCAGTCTCTACTAGAGGGTAGACCCTAAGAATTCAGTGAGAATCCCACTGCCTAGCCCTGTTATAGGGTAATCCTGAAGAAGTCGATGAGTAACCCACTGTCCAGCCCCGCTGGAGGGTAAAACTAAGAACTGCTCTAGTCATCTCTACTAAAGGTTACACCACTGTCCATCAAAACACGTAGTGCGTATAGCGCAACCGTCCAACTCCAGAACAACTCACCCAAAAGATGTTCTGCGCCTGTTCCATCACTGGGTGTCACTAGCATCGCTACCGGCCAATCCATCGAGAATGAAACATGGGGGAGACCACTCAACCCTGCTGGTCAAGAAAACGAGCACAGAGCCATGGGAAAAACTCTTACATGCTGGTCGAGAAAACGAGCATAAAGGGACCCTTTATTTAGAGAGAGGTCAAAGTACGCAAAGCAAAAAACGACACGCACATGGGGCCCACACGATGTGTGGCCTCAAGTCAACCCCAACCAAGTGAACGAACGTCTCATGTAAAAACCACCCGTACCTCCATGCACCCTCGTATACTCCCAGAGTATACCACATCTCCAGCCCAGGGGCAATCATGCACACGAAAACCAATGTCAACGTGATGGCATGACATAACGTTTCCAACATTCTTCCTTAATGACTAGTTCACGGAAAACCACATCAATTCAAGCATTACTTCACTCACACGGGAGTGCACGCGATCAGATGCCAAAGGTCCGCTACAACCACATAAGAAGAACCACCCCAGGGGAACCTTCACATTCCAAATTTCACAAGATCACGCAAGAGGGTCCGCACAACCATACTGATCGCACCGTTGTAATCCTTGCAGAAAAACATGCGAGATAGACTACTCACTCACCTCAAACGAATATTCGACAAAAAAGTCACCAACACCGCCTCACGCCCGAATGGCGCCCCGTGATCCCAAGCCTCAGCCCCGAAAACAGTCGGGTTCATCATACCATTGCGATCCCCTCAGGAAAACATGTCAAAAGCACCACTCACAAGACTGCAACTGATATCTGGAGAAAAATGTGCATTCTGGCGCACCGCACACAACGGTGCTTCGTGGGACCTGCATCCCAGTCCCGAAAGACAACGAATGAATCACGCTGTTTGGATCTTCTCGAAAAAGCACACACGATGGACTATTCACTTTTCCAAAACGGTTGCTCGGTGATAAAGATGGAAAATCACCGTCGACGCCCAAACGACACTCATGGGCCTTGCATATTCGTACTGAATTAGGGTGGGCAGATTGCCCCACTGTAATACCCTTAGAAAAACATCCAAAATCAACTGCTCGCGTGCCCCGAACGAACGTTCAATGAAAATGTCATGAAACGCTGCACGCAGCTCAAAAGATGGGCCATGGGGCCCACGCCTCAACTACGGTTTCGGCGCCCGAAAACTCCCATGGAAACCTCCACCTCGATGTCAAGGTCACAACCCCACTGATGGCACCCAATTCGGACATCGGATGTGTCCGCGCCTTCCAAAACAAGAATCTCGAAAATACGCTCATCCACTTAATAACCCATCGTGCCTCCGCAGCCCCTCGTTTTGGGAAATTGAAATTCTCGAAACCATCTCAAAATGTTCATCTCGATATAAGGATTGTGCGGCCGCAGACGGTGCCCAAATCGGGCATCCTGCAGATGAATTATTATTTATAAATCATTTAACATAATAATAAAAATAATAAGGATATTATTATTATAATTATTATAAACCCATTTTTTTCTTGTTTTTTCCGTTCTCTCTACAATTACGGAGAGGAATTGTTTTTGGTCTCCCTCGCCATGAACAGGACCCGCTCTCTTCGGGTCCTTATCCTCCCACGCGACGAGGGTCGCCGCTGCGACCCTCACTGGCGGAGGCCGGCAGCCCCAGCTCACAGGGGCCCGTCAACCCCGCTGAAACCTCACAGAGCCCACTCGCTGGGCCGCTCCCACTAAAGACAGCCACCCGCCGATCCCCGTTCGCGCTGACGCCCTGCTGCCGAACGCCGCGGACCGCCCGCCCGACGCCTTCGCCTGGTTCCCTGTCATGCTGCCGCGTATGGTGGCCGCACCGCCATCGTCTGCTTTGATCCACAGCTTGCTGCCACCGTTCTAGACCCCGCTCCGCCTGCTTCCGGAACCCTCCCCCCCAAAACCAACCGGAAAACCACAAAACCACCAGAAAACAGCCTTAAACCCGCAATCTTCGGCAAACGTTTGTGGTTATCTCGAGACTCGGATATCGAATCCAAAAATTGCAACAGGGAGTAAAAAATATGAACTAGGTAGATATGGTATTTTTAAGGGATTTTCCCATGGTTTCAATTCCATAAAAAGTAAACGAACAGGTGCGGAAATTGAAATAAGGAGGACAAGATCCTACCTCGCAGGGCTTCGCCTGAAGCTTCGTGACGATCTGCAGGCCGCCATGCCTTGGAGAGGATGGAGGAGGGGAGCTTGAAGAAGAGATCTTAGGGTTGAGCTCCTTCCGCCTGGGGATTCAAGGGATAAGGGAGGGGGGGTTTGTTTAAATAAAGAAAACAAAATAATTAAAATTTTATTTATTTCGACCCTCAAATTAACCCACGTCTGAAACTACCGCCGGGGTCAGGGTTACACCTCCCCTAGGCCAAACACCACCTCCCGAGCACAACGATGGTCTTGTAATTTTTATCCAAGTCCCTGTTCAAATGTTATATGACTGAACACCCAAATCCCCCAAATTACGAAAATGCCCCTGGGGCCATTTTTCACAGACGGGCCGCGCCCGCAAAACTTACACCCTTCCTAAGATAAAAGACATGCTCCGAACTCAACGGTGCCCTCAGTTTTCCAATTCGAGCCACTGTTTAAGAGATACCTACGTTTCAACATTAAACGAATAAATAAATTAATTAATTTATCTGTTTAACATTCTGAAAGAATGCGAAGGGTTCAAATATCCCGTGCAGACAAGTTTTATGTCGTTCCTAGTGTAAACACCCCATTCCAGAACTATATGTAGACTCAGATTCCTAATCCGGTGCACCATTTAGAAGTTATCCCATTTATTTAGTGTTTCCCGTGTGAACGCACTTAAAATTTAATTCCGACCACTCAGGGTCTCGGAATCACATGCCGTCTGAAGGCGCTGCCCTGGAATATCATCAAGAATATTCCAAAGTATTTTGTAGAAAAAACAGGGTTCTTAAATCATTACCTCCTTAAATCATTTTTTCCCCGAAAAGCAAAACTAGGGAGCAACACAGGGTACTAAGCCCACACCTCGCTTTCCCTTACCCAGAAGAACCCACGCACAGCTCTGCGTCACCGCACAAAGTCCAAAGGATTGATCTGTTCACGTGAGGTCATCCCTTGCCGATGTCGTGAACCAACTCCAGAATTTGGGGGTAGGGCAAGGCAGTTGGGTACCTCTCTATCCCTTTGCATGATCTGAAACGGCCTGAAGGTCCTCGGGGGTAGCTCACCTCCCCGGTCGAACCTCTGTGTCACACGCCGCGACTAGAATCACCACCTGCACCTAGAACAAGGCTCGGTGATTCCCTCCTTCAGAATATCCATATGGTGGAACACCCAAGGATATCTAGTCATGCAAGATTCCACAACTGAGTCTCTCTTATAGGATCAAAAGGAGAAGGTGTCGACACCGTCGTCTAGTGAAAAGGGTCTGACACCTTTTACCTTACCAACACAGGGTTACACCTGACGCCCCGCATCACCATAGTAACACATAAAACAAGGAGGAGGGAGGAAAGAAGTTCACACACAGAGTCTGAAAATTCTATTTAAAGAAGTAGATGAGTCACAAGGGGTACCTCTCATCATCCCATGCTCTGCAGGATCATAGACATCTATGGCTCACGGTTGTACGTGCTCCCATCTGTCAGCTCTTAGAGCCTGACATGGACCACCTGATGGTGATGGGAAAACCTTGTAACGTCGTCCACCACCTCCAGCTCCTCCCACTCCACTACTAGCACCAGATCTCTGGGCACTACTCCGATCACGGTGCTGCCTCTGCCGTGGTGCTTCACCTACTGCTTCCCCGAAGGTCTCAGCAACTCGGGTCGGGTGGTCTCATGCCAAGTGTCCTCACCCATCATAAGCATAGCACCAACTCTCTCTAGGCTGCACTGGTTCCCTCCTTCACTACTGTGGTGTATGACCATAGTCCGGATCCCACTCACAGAAGGGCACCCTCGACTAAGGCCCTGTAATTTTCCCCCATAGTGGTATACGACCACGTATCCGAAATTGGCAATTAAAAGGCCACCTGCATCGAGATCCAGTCCTCCGGCACCTGCTAGCTATGGCAGACATCCAGGCTCTGTCATGCCTGCTGTCACCACCAACTCTAGAATGTGACAGGATGCTCTCTGTCACCAATGCCTGCTCTAGCCCCCCGACATATATGGAAATGCACAAGGGCACAATGACATCACGAATCTCTCGGCGGAGACCCTTCTCAAACATTTGCGCCCAGAGGTTGTCGTCCTGGACCAAGTCCGGGTAAAAGCTTGCACGATCTGCAAAACTAGCCGCGTACTCGGCCACCGTCATCCCTCCCTACTGAGGCTGCAGGAGCTCCTGAATCCGAAAGGAGTTCAAGAAAGAGGGGAAAAACTCCTCACAAAACAACAACTGAAAGTCGCCCAATGAATGCGACGACTCATCAAGAAACTCAGTCACCAGACTCCACCAACTCCAAGCTGCTCCACAAAAAGGGGTGGTTGCCAAATCCACTATGTGATCTTTCGGCATCTGCAAGCCTAAAAAGGCGAACCAATGCCTCGGGCCAAACCTTTGTGGCCTAAGGGTCTGGCTCACCACTGATCCTCAGTGGTCTCTGCCACTAGAACTCACGGAGCGCTCAACCTGTGCTCAAGCCTCATCTGCTCTGTTAAATCTATCTGCAGCTCAACAGGTAGGGGTGATGCTACCAGCCCACCAGGAGAATGGGGCTCGCATGATGGGTCCTAGACTGTGTCCCCGTAGCTCACAGGGTCGTCATCCCTCACCAAAGCTGGTATCCTGGCTGGCTGTCTTCGTGGAGACATCCTGAAAATTATGAATGAGTGCCGAGGTCAGATGAGCATATATGTATATAACAACAACAACAACAACGATGGGGAGCAGACTCAAGAAGAACAGTCAAAGACTCAATCCTATGTGATGAACAAACCAAATTTTCCCTGCATCAAGTGTCTTAGCATGCCGAGTCGACAAGCGGGTTATCAAGGTCGTGGTGAATGGATACGTCGGCCGCCACACCATCACTAGACTCCCTGTCCTGATAGCTGCTCTCGAGACATGTTAACATTGTTTCCCTAAATCCCAAAAAATTCCTCTTTTAGGGACGTCCGCACAACGTCCAAAGGAACGAACCACCTATGATACCACTTTGTCACGACCCAACCCAACCCAGGCTCAAGCCGAAACTACCCCAAGCCCACCTCCAGAGGCCAGGCGCTGGCGACCAGCGCCGAAGGCACAACAACTTGGGGAGGCCATTGCCTATGTACTTGTACACACACACACAGCTCACTCAATGAAAAAGTGCAGAGTAAAAGCAAAGACAAGCAGAGTAAAAGAGAAACTGCTATATATATATATACCACAAATGTGCATCGACCTCTAAACAGTAAAATTAAAGTGCTGAAAGGGAAAAGGGGAAAAACACTTGCCCAACCAGAAAAAGTGCCACAACCTGCCAACAGGTAAACAAAAAGAAATAGATGACGGGTCCCCCACCTGGATCCCGGCCACGACCACCGCACGCAGTCCAAGCTCCCAGGTTCCTAAGCTCCTCAGAAGTCACGCTCCACTTTCCCTTAATCTGCAAGGGCACACTAAGTGCGGGAAAAGCCCAAGCAGGGGTGAGTATTAAAATACTCAGCAGGATACCCCGAAGGCATGAGGGAGCAACAAAAGGAGGTACCGATGGGTGAGAAGTAGATCAAACAGTGAGTAGAACATAATTACAACAGAGAGTGCCGTAAAGAGTGCAGCTCAACCCAAAAAGAGAAAGGAAGGTAGACTCATGCAGACCCAAGGATCTGTAAACGATGAGAAGATGAACATCCCGTCGAGTCTTTGCTACCTATAGCAGGAGAGTAGACTCGTCCGACCATGAGAAGCTAGACACGGAATGCACGTGGCAAACCCCGCACGTCTTCTCCCCCCCTGAAAGGAGAGTATCCAAACCCAAGAAGTGGGTACCAGAACATGGTATATACTGATAAATATCCTTTTTCAAGAAGTCCAAACAAGACTGTAAAGGGATCTCCATCCCGTAGCTCATCCCAAGAAAAGAGTAGCCAACAGTCCCAGAAGTAAACCAACAATGCCCAACATCCCGCACGTCTGCCCCGAACCGCAAGACAAGGAGCTCAATCACCACATCTTGACACTATCCACTTTTGGCGGCACTGACTCGCCCACATGGTTTTAGATCGCGTCACAAGAACGCGTCTCAGTAGGGAAAGTGCCCCTCGTAATTGAGAGTTCAAGGGAAAGTCAATCCACACCTCGTCACTGCCCTGCAGTCGAGAGGTATTCTCAAAGTCAAAGCCGTCACAACACTAACATGAATAACGAAGGGTCCCACTCCAATAATCACGGAGGAAAGCCACAGGCTATCCTAGTTGAAAGGACTGAGCCTGGAAAGCCAACAAGTGTCACTCTACCCAGCCCTGCTGGAGGGTAATTCATAATAGGATATCGGGTGACCCACTGTCCAGCCCTGCTAGAGGGTAAACCATAATACATCATCAGGAGACCCACTGCCCAGCCCCGCTGGAGGGTAGACCTTAATACATCATCAGGCGACCCACTACCCAGCCCCGCTGGAGGGTAGACCAAGAATAAGTAGACAGGCGATCCACTGCCCAGCCTTGCTGGAGGGTAGACCTAGAACTAGACGACAGGCGACCCACTTCCCAGTCCACCTAGATGGTAGACCCTAAGAGGTTGTCGGGTGACCACTGCCCAGTCTCTGCTGGAGGGTAGACCCTAAGTGAATCCGGTGACCCACTTCCTAGTCTCTACTGGACGGTAGACCCTGTGAAGTCAATGAGAAACCCACTGCCCAGTCTTGCTGGAGGATAAACCCGATGAAGTCAATGAGTAACCCACTGCCTAGCCCCGCTGGAGGGTAAAACTCAGAACTGCTCTAGCCATCTCTACTGGAGGGTACACCACTGGCCAACCGAACACGTAGTGGGTATTGCGCAACCACCCAACTCCAGAACAACTCACCCAAAAGAGGTTTTGCGCCTGTTCCATCACTAGGTGTCACTAGCACCACTACCCTCCAATCCATCGAGAACAAAACCATTGAGAGACCACTCAACCTTGATGGTAAAAAAAAGGAGCACAACGGCAGGGGAAAAACTCCACCCTGCTAGTCGAGCAAACGAGCACAGAGGGACCCTCTACGTAGCGAGAGATCAATGTACGCAAAGTAGAACACGACACGTGCATGGGGCCCAAACGACAGGTGGCCCAAATTCGACCCCAACCAAAGCGCACGATCATCTCAGGTATAAACCACCCATACCTCCAAGCGCCCTCATATACTCCCAGTGTATACCACGTATCCAACCCAGGGGCTATCGTGGACATGGCACCCAACGTCAACGCGAAGGGGTGACATAACATTTCCAACTTTATGCCTCCATGACTGGGGAACGAACATCCACATCGATTCAAGCATTACTTCACTCACACGGGAGTGCACACGATCACACACGAAAGTTCTGCTACAACCACAGTAGAAGAACCACCCCCAGGGCACCTTCACATTCCACATTTTACAAGATCGTGCAAGAGTCTCCGCACAACCAAATGGATCACAGCATTGTAATCCTCGCAGGAAAACATGCGAGATAGACTAATCACTCGCCTCAAACAGATATCTGACGGAAAAGTCACCAACACCGCCTCACGCCCGAACGGTGCCCCGTGATCCCGAGCCTCGACCCCGAAAATAGTCGGGTGCATCACACCATTGCCATCCCCTTGGGAAAACATGTCAAAAGCACTACTCACACGAGTGCAACAGATATCTGGAAAAAAAGGTGCATTCCGGCGCACCACACACGAGCGATACTTCATGGGACCCACATCCCGGTCCTGAAACACAACGAAGATCGCATCGTTGCGATCCTCTCGAAAAATAACACATGATGGACTATTAACTTGTCCAAAACGGTCACCCGGTGATAAAGATCAAAAATCCCAGTCAAAACCGAAATGGCCCTCGTGGCACCATCATGCCAAATTAGGGCGGGCGGATTGCACCACTGCAATCCCCTTGGAAAAACATCCAGAATCTACTGATCGCATGCCCCGAGTGAACGTCCGATGAAAAAGTCGTGAAATGCTACACGTAGCTCAAAAGACGGGCCATGGGGCCCATTCCTCAACTTTGGTTTTGGCGACCAAAAACTCCCTGGAAACCTCTGCCTAGTCATCAAGGCCGCAACCCCACTGACGGAGGCCAATTCGGACATCAGATGTGTCCGCGCCGTCCAAAACAAGAATCTCGGGAACACGCTCGTCCACTTAAAGTCATTTCGCGCCTATACTTCCCCTCGTTTCAGGAATTAGAAATTCCCGAAACCATCTCAAAATGTTCATATCGATTCAAGGATTGTGCGGCCGCAGACGGTTCCCAAATCGGGCATCCAGCAGATGATTTATTATTTATAAATCATTTTACATAATAATAATAATCATCATATTATTATTATTATTATAAACCAATTTCTTTTTTTCATTTTTTCCGTTCTCTCTCCAATTAAGGAGAGTCATTTTTTGTCTCCCTCACCAAGAATAGGACCTGCTCTCCATGGGTCCTTCTCCTCCCACGCGACCAAGGTCGCCGCTGTGACCCTCTCCGGTGGAGGCCGACGGCCCCAGCTCGTAGGCACCCTTTGCCCCCACTAAAACCTCACCGAGCCTGCTCGCCATACTGCTCCCGCTGAAGACCACCGCCCGCCGATCCCCGCTCACGTCGATGCCCTGCTGCTGAAACTGCGGACCACCTGGCCGACGCCTCCGCCTAGTACCCAGCCGCGCCGCCGCGTCTGGTCGCCGGACCGCTGTCGCCTGCTCCGATCCACCGCCTGCTGCAGCCATTCCAAACCTCGCACCGCCTGCTGCCGGAACCCCCTCCCCCCCAAACCAACAGGAAAACCTCAAAACCCCCGGAAAACATCCTTAAACCCTCATTCATCGGTGAACGTTTGCAGTTTTCTCGGGACTCGGATTTCGAATCTGAAAATTGCAACGGGTAGTAAAAAATACGAACTAGGCAGATATGGAATTTTTAATGGATTTTCCAGGGTTTCAACACTATAAAAAGTGAACGAACAGGTGCGGAAATTGAAACAAGGAGGAAAAGATCCTACCTCGCGGGGCTTCCCCCGAAGCTTCACAACGATCCGCCGGCCGCCACGCCTTGGAAAGGATGGTGGAGGAGAGATTGAAGGAGAGCTCCTTGGGTTGAGCTCCATCCTCCAGGGGATTCAAGGGAGAAGGGAAGGGGGAGGGTTTTGTTTATATAAAGGAAACAAAATAATTAAAATTTTATTTATTTCGACCCTCAAATTAACCGACGTCCGAAACTCCCTACGGGGTCGGGGTTACGCCTCCCCTAGGCCAAACACCACCTCCAGAGGACAATGGCGATCATGGAATTTTAATCTGAGGCCCCGTTCAAATGTTATAAGACTGAACACCCAAAGCCTCCAAATTACGAAAACACCCTTGGGGCCATTATTCACAGACGGGTCGCGCCTGCGAAACATACACCCCTCCTAGGGTAAACGGCACACTCCGAACTCAACGGTGCCATCAGTTTTCGAATCCGAGCCATCGTTTAAGAGAAACCTACGTTTCAATATTAAATGAATGAATTAATTAATTAATTTATCCATTTAACATTCTGAAAGCGAGCGAAGGGTCCAAACATCCCGGGCCAACAAGTTTTATGTTGTTCCTAGGGTAAACACCCATTCCAAACCTATTCGTACACTCAGATCCCTGATCTGATGTACCTATTAGATGTTATCCCATTTATTTAGCATTTCTAGTGTGAACGCACTGAAAATTTAATTCCGACCACTCCAGGGCTTGGAATCGCACACCTTCTGAAGGTGCTGCTCTGGAATATCATCAAGAATATTCCAAAGTCTTTTGCAGCAAAAACCGGGTTCTTATAGGCATATTGAATGGTGTGGTTTCTATGTGATATTTGACATTACACACTACCATATTAATTATTCAACACAAATCTATGATACATTTAGTTAAATATAATTAGATGATGTTTATGGGGTTTCTAATTCATCACAATAAATTTTAATGCATTAATATTTATAGATATTTTTTATCGAATTAATAATATATTAAAATTAAATGAGTTGCATTTGGGATAAATAATATATAAAACGGGATCTTAATTAATGATTTATGTTATTTTTTATTACCAATTGTGGTAAAAAGGTTTTTAATGTAGGATTTGATATAATCTGTTTTTTTAAAAAATTTAATGTTTTCTTATTGGATTTTTGAAATGTTAGAGATGTTTAGTGATGGATGTAGTCACCTTGAATTGGTGTGGCCATCTATGTCATGGTGGATCAAGAAATAGAATTCATGAATCAGTTAGTGGGTGTTATGGAATCCATTTCAAACGATGCACATTTCAGTTGGAAATAACCAATATGGTTACATTATGGGTGAACAATTTTAGTGGAGTGACACTGGGAAGTAAGAATATGCCATTGAGTGTTTAAAAGTTTTCATGAAATCATAGAAGACTGGTAGTGGTTGAAACTAAATTCAATTAATTTTACTAGGAATTTTAGTTATCATAGTTGTTGGAGGCTTAACTAAATGCGGGATTTGATTCACACCACAAAGTGGAACATAGAGTTTGCGATTGAAAAATCCCAATATAAAACAAGGAATCCGAAATTGGGCATTTTGAAGGTCTTGTTTTACTATACATAAGATTAATCAAACTAGTATAAGACTCATGTAAGAATAATAAACCTAGTATAAAACCCACATGATATTTATTGAAGTGGGAAACTAGAGTGTTACAATTCCATGGAGTAGGGAATTTTAAGAATCGAGTTTCTAGAGCTAAAGAGGAAACCAGATGCTTAGTATAGAGAATTCCATTCTAAAGGGTGTTTTATCAAGATAAAAATTATTTCATAGTAGTTGGAGTTCCATTTCAGGGTCGGTATAAAGAGGATACCAAAATAGGATTTTTTATGTAGTGGGAATATACGTACCAAGTCCTTATTCAACTCACAATTTCATTTTTATTTAAGAATTCACTTTTTTCATTTCAATGATCCATTCATGAGAATAGTTGTAGATAATTTTTTCATAAATATTAAATATAAATCCTATACAATATATTTTGGTCACTTTCTTTTATTATCTATTTTTTCATCAAAATAAATACATTAAAAAGAGACATATTTTATTTTCCTGAAATTCTTTCATGATTTTTAACATGAATTATTCATTGTTCCTACTCATCCTTAAAATCTTTGAAAAAAACTTAAAAATGTGGGAGGTAAAAAAACATAAAAAGGTACATAAAAGAGAAAGGAACACATTATTGTACATTAAAATCATGAGTTTATAAAAATATTCTTTTTCTAACATAAATTAAAATTGAGCTCAAATAATCATTTACATAAACATGAAATCAACTTTAATACCCATGGATTTCCATAATGAATGTTATAATCAGACATAAAGGAATAATAATAACTTTGAGTGTTCATTAGAAAACAAGTGAACCGATGAATTTTTTTTCATAGAGACATACATTTTTACCATAAAATCACTTAATCCTTCTCGTAAAATGATAATTATCATACCATTTTTATAAAAAAAATCCTTGAGAACTAATTAGTAAGAATAGAAAAGGAATATAGGTTCTTTGGGACTTGAAAATAATAAATTCCCTATAATTACTCTTATAATTGTAATAAATGTATGTTCTACTTCCAATATAAATCTCTGAATAACATAATCATTATCCAACACATTAGAGATAAATAACGGGATCACCAATCACCATGCATTATTTCTCTCTCAAAAATAATCATGAGATATATCAGGATCACTTATCATTATTAAAAAATATAACTCCATATAATTCATTATGTACATAATATCTTTCATTTGACTCATTTAAGTCATAAAAACATTTTAAAAGCACCTGTAAATCATTTTCAGATATTAATATATCAATTTCCCTTAAAATCAATCTTTTAAAACAAAATTTGCAGGACAAGGTGAATGAGAGTTTTTATTAGAATAAAACAAGGAATATTATAAATTAATTCAAAACATAAAATATTTTTTATGTAGGAAATACATGTTTTAGATTCCATATACATTAAAAGCAATCATTTTATTTTTCTTTTTGTAATGAAAGTCAAAATATTTCATAAAAAACATAATTTTAAAAACCAATGAAAGAAAGAGAATACAATTTCATTTATAATTCATTTATTCCTATATAAATTAAAATTAAAATTATTTTTTATAACATTTACATATTAGAAAATTATTTTTATAATAAATAATAAAAATATTAAAAATTACATTTTTAAAGTAAAGTGTCTCGTACCTTGAGTATTCCTCATCAATTAAATTATCTCACTTTAATAATATTAATATTATGTTAATTATTTAATTTGATAAAAATATATTTCATTATTATTATCTTTTTTATTTCATATAATATAGAGTATTATTTAATTACATAATCAATCATGCTTAGTTCATATATTTCAATTATATTCTTATTGTATGTCCAAAATGAATTTGGGTGATTGAATATGATCAAAGTGGTCATTATTCCATCATCAATGGAATAATAACCATGAAATAATTATCATTTTTATAAATATATTACATTTTAAAAACCAAATAGGAATGATGGTTATGAAAAAGGAGCTACATTACAATCCTAGAGGTGGTTGTTTGTACGTACCAATGAGTAATGTATCCATTATTCAAAAGTAATTATGGAAAGAAAATAAGAAATGTTTTAAATTTAAATATTAATTATTACATATTAAATACCATTTTATTTATTTATCTATAGTTATATATACCATCCATGTGGTTCGGCAATGAAAAACAAATCACATCGCTTTGTAATAGTGGTAATCCACAAACAGGCACGAACCAAATCATCATTTTTTAATTAATCAAAAGGTAATAAAAATGATATATTACATTTCTAAAATGGTAAATATTTCATTTATATAATATATATACATTAAATCCATCATTATAACCATCCATGATAGGTGGTGATAGAAAATGAATTACATTGCTTCGTGAAGCGGTACTCTGCCGTACACATGAATGATGGTTTCATTTCCCATTTGATAGAAGGTGGGATTGATATAGTTTTTTTAATTAAAAATATAACAACTAGGTATTTTTAATACAGCTATTTTACTATTTCATCATGTATTATGAATATGATAATATGGTATAAGATGAAATAAAATGAAAATTCTTAGTTAAGCATTATATATCTTCCTAGGAAATCCTCTTTATGTTTATACCTAAGTCCATGTTGGGATAGTTTTTTGATAAATAAAATACATATATGACATGGTGCAGGATGTAATTAAGGGACTTTTTTAGTTATTTACTTAACCAAATGGATTTTAATGAGTGAAAAAAGGAGGAGAGATGTCCCCTTTTATAAAAGAATGGAGGTTTATCCATGAAATTTATTAAAGTATTAAATTAATATAAACTATTTATGGTTAAAAATGGATCCATATTTATATAATGGAAATATAATATGATTATTAGCATAAATAATTTATTACAATAAAATTTGGTTATGTTTTGATAATTTTTAAATCCTTATCATTTGGTTTTAACCGCCATAATCCCTTTTTCTATAATTGTGGCATTAGTGTTTTTTACTCTAATGGAGACAAGAAATTTATTATAAAAGGAAAAATAACCAACAAATAGAAAGTGGTGGATAATTTAATCCATATCACATTTTTCTGGATGAATATTATTTTTTATTTAATTTTCAATTATTTAATAAAATGCGGTTTATTATGAAATGTGTTTATTGTCATTTTAAAACTATTCATTTAATTTGAATTTGAAAACATCATGAAAGAGATGTAAATTTAATATACTAAATTAACACAAACCTAATAATATATTTTTATCTATAAAATTAATGGGACACTAAAACTCACTCAAACAATCTTACTTTTACAGTTTTTAAAATTAGTTACTTGAATTTTCAACTACTTGGAGAAGCATTATTTCAGTGTTGTGTATGTATTTAAGGTAATTATTTAATAGATAAAAATTAATAATAAGTTACCATTATAAAATAATTATTTAAATTTTAAAATAACATTACTACCTAAAAATATTTTGTCTTTATTTCGGTCACAGAATTTTATAGATATTAAAAACAAGAAAGTGATATTTTTTACATTATATTTACATGAAATAATATTAATGTTTTAATAAAAGTAATGTGGAAAAATTTTCCAAATTAATAATCTAGTATATTAAATATAAAAAAAACTTATCACATAAAATAAATACATATCATATTGATATTTCTAGAACTTTTCATATTATTTTTTACATTGATGACCCAATCTAACCTTACCAATTTGAAAGATATCTTCCAAGTTACTATTAAAATTGTACAAAAATAAAAATAAAATAGTTAAAAAATATATAAATAATTATTAAAAATATTTTAAAATTGTTTCAAGTTTAAAAGGATATATGTTCAAAATATTAATTTGAAATTAAATTATAAAACATAGTAAAACAAATTTATTGAAAAAATGCATTTTTACGTTCAAAGCTTCACTTATACAAAATTAAGTTATAAAGGTGATAACTATATAAATAAATATATTATTTATAAATAATGGAGACGAATCTTAAATTATGATAAAATTATAATTTTATGTTTCATTATTTAATGAAAATAAATGAAATTATATAAAAATTGGTATTTTTCATTATTCCTTGAAAAATTAATATTTTTCAAAAAATTACTAAATTTCTTCATAAGATAATTTTGATATAAAAATTCTAAAAAATAAATTGATTCTTTCTAATTAAAATTATATAATTTAGAAATTAAACACTTAATTAAAACCCTGAAATATTAAAAAACATGTTTAATTGGAATAAATATATATCATTTTTGATTGAGAAATTACCTAATATGAATTTGTATAATAATAATGAGTCAAATTGATTATTTTACATTACATGGTTTGATACAAGTCATGTCTTGGAATGTGAAAAACTAAATTTTATTATCCAAATTTAGTTTTTTACTTTTCTAACAATTTGACAATTAGGGCACATACATCATGAGGAAAGATAGAGTTAATAGTATATATCCAATTGATCTTAATCCATGGGATGAGTTGAAAGACGATAAATATCAAGGTAATAAATTTATACAATATCAATTTCAAACAACTTCACTAAAAATGGAGGGTTATTTTTATGAAAAAAGGGTAAACATTCTTAATAAGGTTGTGATCAGAGGAAAGAGAACAAATTTGACACAATGAAATGAAAATGATATAGGTTTTGTACATCTTGAATATTCATAATTTATGAAGAATTATTTTTTGGATTTAAATTTTTTTAGGTCATGATTTGAAGTGAATTTTTTTAGCATACTTTTAAATACTAGGAAGTGATGATCAGGGCACCATATAGAACACTCATTATTCTATTATTTTATTTCTTGTATTATTATTATTATGTGTTTTAAATGCATGTTAGTACAACCTATAGAGTAATTCTCTTGGAAATAAGTGAGTATAATTGAGGAAAATGATGGTGTCCTTAGATGAGAAATATGATGTTGTTTGATTTTTTAATCACTAGAAATAAATAAAATTAATATTCCACATATCTATACATGATTGATATTAACACCTTTGATATATCCAAGAGATGAAAAATCTATTTGTATTTGATATCAACATTTAAGTGTTGATTCAAATATCTTGAAGGAGATGATTCATTAGGTATATTATATCTAATTTTCATACTTATGGAAGAATGAAATTACAATTGTGAAAATTTTATCTATAGATGGTATCTCATAATGCCAATGTGGGTAGGGAGTCTAGTGTTCAGTAGATGGTTGAACATATTTTATGGTTTAGTTTGAGAGAAGTAATGATATATAAATTAATTTAAAATGTGTTTTTTCAAATACAATTAGATTCTAAAATTCAATAAATTTATTCATTTAGATAACAAGCTTCAACTACCGAATTCTGAATGTTGGGATAGAGGAAGCTATGGACAACTGAAGGTCAACAAAGAAAATGGTGGGTCCCCAATTAATGTTAGAAGGTTATGGAACCATTTGACTGGTTGGGCACCACTATAAATGTGAAGTAGGATAACTTGTATAGTTGTTTAATTGTCTTGTGCATGGATTGACATTGTTATATGATATTGGTAGTAATTTCAACTTGATATTTTAAAACTATGTGGCATTTTTTAATGAATAGCTCAAAAATATTATCACATGGATGTAGGAATATTATATTAACTATGTAGACTCATGTGTTTATGATTTTCAAACATTGTTTCTCTTCTGGGTTATGATTAATATGAGGTTTATTGAGTGTGTGTGCAGGTTATCTAGGTGTAGTTATTCTGGGTTTGAAGGCTCTTATGTTCTAGTACGTCATGTTCCGAGTCCTTCTAATCGAGGAAGTTCTATTAGTTTTGTTCCACTGAATTTAATCTTCTAGGGGATAACATTTGGTTTAAAAGGGACTGAATAACATAATATAACAAAATAAATACCTTAGTGTTTAAGAATAAGTATTATGGCATTTTTATAGTGTGGTTTTGAAATTAGTATTTAAAGAACGAAGTATCTATGAAAATATGAAAAATTATTTTTTAGAGTTCTATAGAAGAAGAAATTTCATATAACCCTAACTCCCCGAAGGTGTGTTATAGAGCCTCATGTTACAAAAATTTGTAGAAACACCAAAGGTCATATCATGGTGATCATATTAGTAAAAAAATTATCATAAATAATGTAGTGAAATTTAAAGGATTAAACTTATTTAATAGCTACAATTATCATGTGTTAATAATAGAATGAGGCAGCATTTACAATCATTCAGGTTTTATTGTTTACTTAGTATCACTTCAATGAATTCATGTATGTGAATCTAACAAAAATTCAATGATAGAAGGATATTCAAAATTACCGAATTATGATTCAAAGGGTAAGCATGCATTTTTGGGAGAATTATCTAATCATATATATAAAAAGGTGATGAGATGCACTACAACTGAATGAGTTTGTGTCATGAATTTAAATTTTAATGAAAGTTACTTCAAATTCATAGTGAAATGATATTTTTTATTAAGATATTTGATTATTTAAAGATGTGTTAATGTAAAATTGTTGATAGTTTCTTCAGTTATCTTATTAATGCTGATAAAGCTATTTGGGTTCATAGTCATGAGAATAAGGATAATGATATACTTAATTAAATTATAATGATATTACCACTAATTTAAAATCCAAATACATGATTCGAATGATCTATTGATGATATATATAACTATTTAGTCTCATATCATATTTTAGTGGAGCCATAAAGTTATTTAGAACATTAGTTAAAAGAAAAACAATTTAAAGTTATAGAGATTCATGTGAATAAAAATACTGAAAATGAAGGAGACTTTATTGATGAATACTTATATCTGGGTAAAAGAAGATTAATAGAGGTAAAGAAATTTTCAAGGGTAGGATACCTTTAGCTTGCTTTTGTTATAGAATGGATATTAATATTGCTAATAAGTATCCAAAAAAATTTGATAGAGTGTATGGTGAGATTTAATTCACTCAAAAAACAAAGAATCATGTTCTTCCAAAGAATGAAAATTAATTTAGACAAAGCATGTTGAATGAATTATCAATTAAATATGATTTTATGAAAATAGGATGATGTAATTGAGGAAGATATTTTAGAAGTTATTGAAATTATGGTTATATCATAGAAAGAGGGTTCTATGATGACTGTATTGAATAAATAAAAACTATAGAACATAATTATCAAATGAAGTAAAATTTTGATCTCAAAGTGGATTTGGAGGGATCACTTAAAGAGCGTAACTGGAAGAAGAGAATGAATACTGTATGATTTTTGAATTTGGAATTCCATTTCATATTTATTTGTTTCTAATTTGATAAAAAAAGTATTATAAATATATGATAGCATGGAAAGTGTAAATCCTAACAAAAAAATATATATACCTATCATCGACATGAGAGTATATGTTTCTAAACAGAACATCACTTGTTCTCCAAAAATTATGATAATAAAATATTAAAATGGGTTATTCGTGACCCTCTATAATGGAACACTTTTTTAGCCTATGTGAACAAAAAATAAACTCAACTCTGACTTACCCAATTGTCCCCATTATGTGAAGATTTTGAAAATAGTTAAATATTCACATCTAATGGAACTAGTAGATGAAAACAATCTGATCTAGGGTAGTACTCAACCAAATTACCAAAACAGATACCCAACAATCTCATGTGAAACTCATCAATAATAAATTTTCCCAACATACCCAACATTAGTATGTCACCTAAATGATCATAAAAACATACTAAAGTATGTTCTCAAAGATATATTAAAACTTGTAAAATAATAACATAAAAAACTAATGGTTTTTTGAAAACAAATGTTGGTCGATCTCATGGACAAAAATGGATTTTCAACTATTTCCATGGATACAATATAAGAACAAAATAAAAATAATTCATTTATTCTGAGTAAATAAAAATAAACACGGTGATGTAATTATAAAACAAATAATATTGGAGCAATAACAAAATTTTTTTAATCAATTTATATAAAATGAATTAAATTTACCCTCATTTCTTTCTTTACTTTCAAATTGGTGGACTGTTATTGTCCTGTCATCATAGCATTGTAGGATCCAAACTAGAATATCTTTTGAAGAAATCCAAATGTTCTCCATGAACCATAAAACATTGTCATAGAATCATTGAGTTCAAGCACATAAGATTCACATCGCATTAATTTTTCGTTGTTGATCACTCTGGGAACTCCATTGTGACTTGAAGTATTCTTCTGGTTTTCTCAAGAACATGACAGATTGGAGGATAAATGTTCTCCATTTTTGAATTTTCTCTTTATAATGTTCTATCCTGGATTGATATAATTTTATAAGTTGATATTATTTTCATTATAATGGTATCTTACAAGAAAATGATATAATGATGTTTATAAATCCATGTTAGAGAATAAAAAATTGCACAATGTTCCTTTACTATTCAATTAATAAGTAATAAACTACACATTGAATAATAAAATTAATATTTTTATTCTATCCTTTGCGTTTGAATATGTAATGGGTAAATAAATTAAACATATTAATTAATAGTTATTTAAATGTTTTTTAATATATAATTTCTATACAGACACATCACTTCATCTATCAATCCTCCATAGTATTTTTCGAAACATGAACAATGAAAATATATTTTAAATAAATAAATATCATTTCATTATTCATTGGAAAATAAATAATGTGATCAAAATAACTCAAATAATATTATTTCCTTGAACTTGATATTTATATCAATTATAATATTAAATTTATATATGATTTTACTATGTTTCGGATACACCTTTTATGTGACCCTCTATACATGTTTTTCAGTGACATTGGGATAAACCTTTCTATTTACCATGATCAGAATCTAGAAAAACATTTTGTAAACATTATAAAAAATACTAAATTGTCATGGTATTAATAAATAATTTCTATTCCCCCCAAGAATGTTGAATTCCAGTAATTGAAATATTTTTATTAATCTATATTCTTGATATAGTTTTCTATTGATTTCAATAAATTAACTAATAGATAATGATAATATGGCCATTAATTTAATAAATCATTTACATTCCCATAAATTAATAGGTATATCAACATCCATTAAATATATAAGGTATAAATACATTCTTGACTTATTCACTAATTTCATGTCAATCATCACACAAAAAACAATCCCACTCTGCCACTAACATATCAAATCATGTTTTTTTAAAAAAATAAATCAAATAAGCGAATAATGATATAAATTAATAATATTATTATGTTCATGGAAAAATTACACACTCCCAAATAATAATATCCAATAATAAATATAATTACACCCAAATAATTCATTTGAATCTTCATGTTCTAAGAATAACCATATAAAATTTATGTACCAAGGGTGTTCCAAGGGTGGTAAAATGGATTATAATTCAAAATGGTTATAGGATTAATTTAGAAAATTAAATATTTGGTAAAATTTTCTTGGTTGAAATTCATTTTTTGGGAAAGACTACTCTAACCATGAATATTTCACTATGAAGGGTCTTTATATGTAATATTATCTCCATAGTTTCCACTAAACATGTTCTAGAATTATGCCACACCATAAAAGAAAATTACATGTATTGATTACTCTGCACTATAAATCCATGACTAAGTACTAACATTTCACCAATAATTTTCCCCATTATTAATTAAAAAAATTATAATATAAGGATATATTTAATGGTTTGGCTGGTTAGTTTGGAGAACTATAAATCAATAGTATACACTTTACTAGATAACCCCCTTCCCCTATGCATAGTCTGGGAGAAAGATTAACATTGATAGTGTGTTGGATGGAATCCTCGTCTAACTTCCCCACATTTCATGATTTCACACCTCTAAATCCTGAAAACCTAAAAAATAAATTAACTAAATAAAACCATCAAAACAAATACATAGTTGTGACCCCGTGGATTCACACCCAATAATGATTAATTGGGAAAAATCTACACCAATAAATACATGGTGAATTGGATGAATGGATAATGTTTCCCTATTATCAGTTGTAGAAATAATTTTATTATAATGATTTATAATGGATGAACCATGGGTCAAATCCCTGAATGGTGTGTTTAATATTTTTAAAAGGAATCAAATATGGGAGCTTGTGGACATACCGATACATCACACTGTGATTGATACAAAATGGATATTTAAAATCAAGTATGATGAAAATTGAAGTGTGGTTGTGAAAAAACAAAAATAAGTTTTTAAATTATATATTCAAGTCAAACGAGTTAAAGATGAGGACAAATTTATGGGTTGCAATGATGGAATCAATAAAAATTTTTATTGTAGTTTTTTTAATGTATTTTCAATGCACATAAAATGGGTGTAAAGATGAAATTTCTGAATGGATTATTGAAATAAGAATACTAAATCAAATAAATGATTAAATTTCATATTATATAAGATTTTTAATTTTTTTTTGAAAGGGGTTTTGTATTTCTTGAGGAAAGAAACATGTTCTTGTTATTCACATCTATATACATATCTTAAAATTTTGTAATTCTTAAGAGGGGTTATTGATCATAACCACTAAGTGAATATCAAAGATGAATATAATCTCATGGTGGTGGTATATGTGTATGATATAAACATTAGTGACAAAAAGTATAAGTTGGTTTATATATAGTAAATATTATTTGTTCTTAATTTAATATTAAAATGAATGGAGAGATAACCTACATTTTTAAGATATAATTTCAACAAAGGATATTTTAGAAATGCATATCAAAAGTGAAATATGAACGATAGCTATTAAATCTATTCATAATGGAAAATTCCAAACCACATTCAAATTTTATTGTAGTCAATTTTCTTGAAGGTATGAGGACAACAAAGGTGTAGGATAAAAATTTTATTTAATAATCATTGGGAGTCTACTACATCCCATAAATGTAAATCCAAACACGTTTTATTCTACATACATGGAAGAATGATTTTGGAGATTCATAAATTAATAACAAATTTAGGTGAGAAATAGGATAATGAGATATATATAGGGAATATTAAATATAAATTTTGTATTAAAAGAAGAACAAGAGTTTGATTTTTTCCTTATTCAAATTCACATTGGGATCTAGATGTTTTGGATGGAAAATGCAAATGTGATTGACCATTCATAATCAAATGAAACTATGTTCGATGGATATGTATGAATAATGAGACTGCAACATAGATAAAATAAGATGAAAAACACATTTATATAACAAATTCATATACTCAATTGATGAAGATGAAGTGGTGGAGGGAATATCTTAGAGAGATGATACAATGGTCAATATTGATTCATTGTGACAAAAAGAGTTTCATTCGATAAAAAAATTTACCATCTACAACACACTATCATGAAACATATAAATATTAATTAACAGTTTATGAAGGATATATTGTGGAGAAAAACATTTCCAAATTGTAGTTTGTTAAAAATTAATATCAGGTGACAAATATCAGTAAACAAATTATGACACTATTTGTATTTTGGATGAATCAGTTAAAAATCGCATTTCAACCAATTTCATCAAAACATGTAGGTTCCAATACCCCTCACCCAATTGTCAAAAAATCATTATGGATATATTTTGTGTTTTATAGGCATTCAAAATTTTATATGTGTAAAAAATGGGATAGAAATTATCCATGTGGAATTAAAAATAATAATATTCTATATAGAAAATATTCACAATAATATAAAAATTGATATATTCTCGTTTCCCAATAATGATATTTGACCTATATTGGTTTAGATAATTTTTTAATGGAACAATACTATATTTTTTTAAAAATGGAAGAGATTCATATATTTTTATAATGATCACATCTAAAAAAGGAAAACCACTTTGATTTCATTTATCAAAGATATAAAATGAATACAAGGGAGGAACCATAATACAAGGAGATCATGGATGGAGCTAATAGAATGGATTTACATATATTGATTAAATAATGTTGGATTGAAGTCATAATTCAATATGGGGTAATTTTGAAACCAAATATTATAAAGACAGATATTTTAGTAAATTTTCAATAAATGTCAATTGGATTTTATTTTCTGGAGTTGTGGAATGTACAAGATATTTAATCTAGGATGATCTCGCCATGCCATGAAAAAGATAGTTATTCTATGGTATATCATGATATGGATAGTAAGATTATTAATGGGAATTATGGAAAAAATTTCTTTAAATAGATATTTTGGTTGAAAATACAAATTTTATCCTTGTAATGGACAAAGTTATTTAGGAGTGAAAACAAAAAGTAAGAAAGTCTCATTGATAATTTTAACGTTTTCATGAAATTGTGAAATATATAAAGACCTTGAAATAAAATTAAAATAATTTTATTATGTGTTTTAGTGATATTTGAGGTTGAAAGAATAAATTAAATAATGAGTTGATCCACTTCATGTTATTAAAGATGTGTTTTTATGATAGAAAAACACAAATGCTAGACAAATTAATCCCAAACATCCGTTTCGAATAATTTTTCAGATTATATGTAATAATAATGAATGTTTTGGGAACATCATGTAGGAGTAATCACAACATTAGAAGAATCATATAGTATATGTTGAAATGGGAAATCATTGAGTTTCTATGGTATGTAGTAATGCATTTTGAAAATCAGGATAATGGAGATGAAGGGAAAATGGGATACTGAACATAGATGAATCTATTTTGATGGGTGGTTTTCTGAAAAAATACCAATGTAAATATAATTAGATAACCATATAATGGTATATTTTATGTGGGGACCAAAACAATAGCTTATAGTGGAGGGGACTTTGTGGAGTATCAAAAACTGTAGGTTATGCTGAGAATTGATGTTTGATAGTTTTTAACTATTTAGTGATTATATCACAAACATTATCAGCCTAACTGGCATTAAAATGGTGGAGATATTATTAATTTTTATCTAATGGGTGATTTTAAATCATTGTAATTTCAAGGAAGAATGTTTTTTAATATTAAATTAAATTTTAAATTACTTAATAGAAAATGGATGGAGATCGCTAGAAAATAATAGGTAAAATTCTCATTGAATGATATTGAATATAATAGAGAGATTGTATGAAGGAATAAAAAAGAATGATGTTGGATATTTATGTAATTGAATATAAATAAATTATGACTGAGGTGTCTATATATAATTTCAATGAAGGATACTTTTGTAATTGAAATGTTACTTCACATAAATGTGAATATTAGGTATTGGATATCAGAGCATAATGGAGAAAACTTATTATTGTTTTTTGTTGTTTCTTCTATAATTATTCAATCATGCATAACCTCTATGTCGATATAACTATTTTGTAACCCTCCTAGAAACCAGTGAGGAAAAGAGAGAAAGTGGTCACGAAACATGGATGGGAAATGGGATTGTCCTAAAGATTATAATAATCAACTGGTTATGTAATAATTATGCAGAAAATTAACACATTATTGATATATGGTCCTTTGATATGACATGCCTAATGATGTAATCGATGTAACACCCAGATGTTTTTATGAAATATTTTCTCTAAATTATACTTCAATTAAATTAATTGTATTCAATAATGAGTTAATAAAATAGATAGATGTCAATAGTAAAAAATGACCATTTTAACATAGTAGTTAGGTTATCAGAAATAAATATAACTAACTTATGAAAATGTATGGGGAATTCATTCGCTACCAATGATTTTTGAAAAATATTAATCAATTATATATTTATATTTGTTTATTAATAAATTTAGTGAATTAATATTATTATAAGAAATTTATTATATATATATATGTTATATAGTTAATAATTATTTTTATATTCATCCAATTGATATTTTTGTCATAGGGTATGATTGAATGCTATTTGATGTATAAAAACCTATGTTTTTCAAAGGGGAAATTTCCCACATTTTAATGGATAACCCCATTTAAATATTTATTTTGACACATTAATAAATTTATATGACCACAAAATCATTTTGTTTGGAAGAGGGATATGAAATTTTACATTGAATGAAATTTTAATATTTTTCCGATAACTTTCAAATTATTATTAACAATAAAAATACACTAAATTTTAATTAAAAAAATTCATAAAAATAATTTATATGGTAAAATTATATAATCTAAGGGGTTTAATGTATGAATACAATATATTTTAATCATTCTGTATAATTTATCTCATCATTATTCATTTTAAATTGAATTCAGATATAAATACATTTCAATCTTTTGTAAGGTTTTAAATTTTAAAACATGTTATCTCTTTCAGAAAATGGGATTAGATTAAAATTAATTTATGTAAGTTTCTGTTTTTGAATTTTGAATATAAGACTACATATTTGGAATCATTAGTTTCAAATTATGTAAATATTTTTATTTTATTTTTGGGGATTATGAATAACAACCTCAGTAATTTTTATTAATAGGATAAAAGGGTAAATCAAGAAATTAAGGTTAATAAATATATTATAAAATTAGAATAAATTTTGCCTTAATATATTTTTGTGTGCGTGTTTCAACCTAATTCATCCTTGGGTCGAAATGGTGTCCTTTTTATGCAACACGTATGAGATTTGGACATTAAATTTATTTTATTTAATGAAAAATTAAATATGTCTTACTCAAATTTTAATAACTATATTAATTTTTATATAAGGTTGTAGAAAAGATAAATTCAATTTTAAATACTAATTTTTAATATAAAATGATTCTATTTATAATTTTAATTTAATAAAAAATTTAAAGAAATAATTAATTACATTAAAGGATTATTCATTAATGAAGTAAAAATTAATTAATTGATGAGAAATCAAAAAAATAGTTTTTATTAAAATACTAATAACCATAACAGGCCCAAAAGCATAGGAAAGAATTATTGGTAGATGAAATATATACCATCCCCATTCATTTATTGAGTTAGTGACCATTTAGAGCCTTATAGAATAGATTTTCACCCTTATATTATTTTATTTAAAGCGATGTTAAACTTGTCACATTATTAATTTAATAAATTAACATTTTAATTCATAGATTTTACAAAAGATAAATTCTACTACATATATTGTTATGAAATATCATAGATTTATCTTCATCGTAGTATTTTATTTTTAAACTGCATTGAAAAAATATGTATATTAAATAATTACACACAATTGATGTAGTAATTTTTTTATTAATAGAGATAACAAATAAATGTTATTACAAGTACAAAAATAAATATAATTTGTGCTACTAAATATGTCGAATGAATTTTCAAGATGACCTTGATCTATTATGAATATAATAAAGTAGTTACATAAAAGTTAACTTGTTATCATAATATTATTAAATATAAATGAATTGAATAGTGTCAAAATTGACACCATTGACATATTTGTTACCCTAGTTAAAAGTGAAATAGACTTACAAAGTGTTAATTAAATTGATAAGGAATACATTGACAGAATGGTTTTCCTAAAATATATTTTTTGATGATATTATAACCCTACTGCATATGATATTTTAAATTGGGACATTTTTGAGATTCTGGATGGGGTATTATTTTATTATAAATTAATATTTTTTGGATATCCCAAAGGTACCCCTCACCTCAATTATAAAAGAGTACCTAATCCCTAACCAATTCACTAAACATTTATCCTCAAATCTCAACCATACCCTTCCTTTTTCACTTATAAACACCCCTAGTTACATTATATAGGTTTTGGTTATTGTCAATTTCCATCTCTAGTTCTCTAAGAGGATATTTAGAGGAAGCACGTCAAAAAAAAGTAATCTCCTATACCGTTTCTTTCAACCATAATTATTCTTCTACATCCTATTCATGAGTTTTTACATTTCAAAGTAATTAATTCATAATAAATTATATACTAAGATGTTATTATTATTATGAAAAAACAATATTACACTTTATATCCATTCTACGAATAAAGAAATCACCACACGTGCATAGGTATTCCTTACCATCCCCACGTCGTGGCGTAATCTGTTTTCACCACCACCTTAATTGGATTGTTATAATGATGGATGTAAAAAATATATAGGATTATTATAAAATTATATTGATTCAAAAATATTTTACTCTATTCACATGAATACAATTCAATAATTATGGGAATAATATCATAGATTGTGCGTACGTATGGGCTACCATCTCCACTATCTGATACGATTCATTCTATATGATCTTTATAAAAAATGATTACAGAAATGTATAGTAAGAATAAATATGATGTATATACTAATAATATCATTTTGGAATGATATAAATATGACCTATGAAGGATAACCAGATCTTATTCGACAAAACATGAATACAAAAACGAAAGAATTAATACGTGAATAATAATTAATAATGAAATGTTGTTAACATGGGGATGATATAATGATAATATATTATTTCAAAAATATGACTATGGTTATAAAATAATTCAGTGAAATTATTTAAATCATTATACATGATGTTTGGATAAATAAAAAGTGAGTCAAACCTAAAAGGTAAGGGACAATGTCACAACCCGACCCGTACCAGGGCTCGAGCCGCAAATACCCCATGCTCATCTCCATAGGCCAGGGGCTGACAACTAGCACCGAAGGCACAGAAATCTAGGGAAGTAATTTTCCTAAGAAACTATAAACATACACGTAGCCAAATCAATGCCAATGATCATAGGGAAAGAAAATAATGATACAACAATGCTAAATAATGGGATCAAAATGTATATGCATCGACCTCTTAACAATAAAAGTACACGAAAGGTTAAGCTAAAAAGGTAATAGGAAAAAATACAAACCAAACTAGAAAAGTGCCACAACCCGACAACATGTGAAAAAGTAAAATATTTGGGAGACTTCTACTCCTAGATACCAATATACGACCATCAGACGCAGTCCAAGCACCCCATATGACTAAGCTCTTCTGATATTATGATCAACATTTCTGTCATCTGCAAAGGTACACCAATTGCAGAAAAATCCCAAGTAGGGGTGAGTATAAGAATACTCAGTAGAAGGCCCTGATGGCTCGAGGGATTAGAAAGAGAGGCACTGAATAGGGGATCAATAATATATATAATACAAGAAGACCAGTATCGGAACAAAGTACAGTAAAAGTGAACATGATCATAGCTCAACCCAACAAGAGACTGAAAGTAGACTCATCCAAACACAAGGAGCTAAAACAGTAAGTATATAAACTCCCCATCAAATCATTGATACATATTGTTGGATAGTGGACTCTTCCAACCAGGAGAAGCTAGACACAGAAAGCATGTGGCATACCCTGCATGTCTTTGCTTCTCTTGGAAGGGGAGTTGGCAAAGCAGAAGGAGTGGGAACATGAAATAATATATATATATATATGTGTGTGCTCAGTCAAAGAAACCCAAATGAGGGAGTAAGGGGATCTCCATATCATAGCTCATCCCAATAATGTGAGTATCCAAAAGTTCCAAATAAAACCATCTACAATTCCCAACACCTCATCCCGTCTGCCCCTGAATCCCAAGTCAAAGGGGTCCAAATCACAGCACCTCGATATTATCCGCTTTGGATAGAACTAAATAAACTGCACTATTTTAGGTCACGTCACAAGGATTCATCTTAGTGGGGAATGTGCCCCTATTCTTTTTGGGTCTTTAGGTTAGTCGAAACATGCCTCATCACCTTGTCACATGGTCGAGGGTCTTCTTTGTACCATCAGTGACTACGCTACCCGGCCCTCTGGGAGGGTCAGACCTCTATCTCCTTAGGTTCCACACTCTGGGTCAGTGTAATATCTCATCAGAGACTATGCTCTCGGTCAGCCGGGTATCTCATCAGGGACTACTCTCTGGGTCAGCCTAGTATCTCCTCGTGGACTAATCTTTGGTTCAACCCAGTATCACATCAGGGACTACTCTCTATGTCAGCCTGGTATATCCTCGTGGACTAATCTCTGGGTCAGCCAGATATCTCATCGGGGAATAATATCTAGGTCAGCCTGATATCTCTTTGGGGACTACTATCTGGCTCGACCTGGTATCTCATCGGGGACTACACTTTGGGTCATCCTAGTATCTCCTCTGGGATTACCCTACCCGGCCTGGTAGGAGGGTCAGGCCAAAACTAAACTAGTCATACCTATTGGATGGTACCTCTCAGAAAGCACTGAGGATCACTAACTATCCTTACTAGATGGTACCTCTTAGAAAAACACTGAGGAACGTTGATCATCCCTACTGGATGACACCTCTCAGAAAAAATCTTCTAGGAACTCTGATCATCCCCATTGGATGGTACATCTCTAAAAATAATATAGGATCACTAATCATCCCCACGGGATGGTACCCCTCAAGAAATCATCGAGGAACTCTGATCATCCCCATTGGATGGTACGTCTCAGAAAATCTTTGAGGAACTCTGATCATCCCCGCTGGATGGTACCACTTGGAAAATCATCATGGAACTCAGATCATCCCTACTGGATGGTGACTCTTACAAAGCACATCACTGCAGTCATGGGGTTTCACCCAAAATAGGCATTGCACCGTGAACATATCCCATCATATCTTAAAATCCACTACATAAGTTACAATCGCATTCTATGTGGAAAAAAACATAGGATATTCTACTCATATGCCAAAGTATAAGTCCAAAATAAGGAGATACGATTGATAGATGATTCGTAATGGAAAATGCAATGATTGTCCTCACGAACAAACCAATGATATGGGAGATGGAGTGCAGAATATTATTGCTATACTTACATAAGCTATGAATCATTCTGGACTTCTGAATGAGCAGAGAAGGGAACAATATTATATTGAGTCCTTCATGAGGCAATGTCCACCTTCTTTCAGTGGATATCCTAATATAGTTGTTGCTAAACAATGGATCAATACCATTGAAAATATATTTTCCATACTTCGATGTTTGGAACAAGAAAATTTCATTCTGGCTATTTACCGTTTAGAAGGTGAAGTAGACCGGTGGTAGACTCTAATTAAGAATACAAGGCACCAAAATGATATTGAATATATGGAATGGGAGGAGTTCAAGAACTTATTTTTCAATAAGTACATCCCTCATATTCTTCGAACAAAAAATGAAAAGGAGTTCCTTGAGCTTAAAAAAAAGGATGATGAATCTGTTGGTATATGCGAATAAAATTTTACAAGGCTTGAAAGGTATTCTTCTGGCTTTTTCATCCAACCTGAAAGTAATGTTGATCGATTCTTCAGTGGCTTAAAATGAATTCTTCGAAGGTCATTATCTGTAAGAGACTTCAGTAGATTTGAATAATTTGTGCATTGTGGTATCAAGTTAGAAATTAATATTGGTGTTACATATCGGTCTCATGCTTTTAACAAGAAACGATGATGGAGTTTAGGGGAAAATAGAAGAACAATGGTGAAAAGAAGGTGAATGTTTCTGTATGCTCAAAGTGTGGAAATAAGAATGGTGGATATTGTCTAAAAGGTACTAGAAAATGATTCAATTGTGTGAAAGAAGGTCATCGAGTAGCTGAGTGCCGAAGTAATGGGAAAAATGTTTCTAACGGTGTGAATATAGAAACGACTATAGAGAACGCATCACCAATGCTTCAATGCTACAAGTTAAAGGAAATGGGGAATTATGATAATCAATCCCCTAATCCAAGGGTTAATGATGATCAATGTGAGAAACCTCTTAAGGCAAAGGATAATGGGAAGTCACATGCGATCACTATTTGTGATGTTGAGTATGAAAATGTTGATGTGTAATGAATAAGTGTTTATGCCATGGGATTTCAAAATAGTATCATGGAATCTCATTTATGGTATCGTAAAATTTTGGAATATATATGTATTGGTTTTAAATATTTTTATGGTACCAATAACCATGAAAGGTGATTGAAATATTTTAGGAAAGCAGATGATATGTGCATAATGAAGGGATAAGGAGAAAATAATATATATGATAGTATTCATGAGCTCATGACTGATATTAGGACAAATTGATATCATGGTTTGAGTATATTGAAATTTTTGGATTTTGGTAGGTGGAAAGAGTTTACTTTGACAGATTTCATGATTTCACTAAGGTTCTATGGTAGTTCATTTTTCAAGAGAATACAAGATTTAGTTATTCACATGTTTGGAATGTGAGAAACAAGATATATCATATTACATATAAATGATGGTATTCGAGTTCTTTTTATATGACATTTACAGTAATATTTTACTTTATACTACGATATTTGACATCTGGATATGTCTAAATATTGGAATGGATTATGATGGACATCAAATAGTATTGTTTAAGTCTAGAACTTTTTTTTCGATATTATTTCTGTAATGTTATAATAGTGTAGTTTTAGAAAAAGGACAACCCATAGGATGGGAGACAACTCGTCGCGTCGGACAAGGTTATGAGAATTGAACCCACAAAAGAAGTGTGACATGCCTTTATCACCTACCACTAACCTACATGAAGTCCCTGGTTAGTAGAAAGTAGTTTTATTTTATTAACTATTATGATAGATGAAGTATAAGTCCATTTTTGGAACCCTATACAATTAATATCACCATAATATGGACTTATGTATATAACGTTTCTTAACCTTATGTTTGAGATAGATGGAATGACTTATCATTATCTCGCATGATCTTCTAACACTCCACAAATGAAAAATTCATCTTCATTTCATTAAGAGATAAAGTGGAAACTGTTGAAGCCATGAACAACAATGATGTTGTACCAAAATAAAGTAAGTATTTCTTTTAATTAATCAAATTTAGGGAATTTATCATGAAAGCCAAAAAATTCGTCCTAGTACTCTCATATCCGATGAATCAGATGGTACCTTAGATCATCACAAATTTATGGATTTGTGATTGTTGGTTTTCTCATAGCCATGTTCTCTACCACTCTACATCAGAACTTGATGGTTAGATATTTATTCCATGTCCATATTTTCACTTATGTTCTCCTATGTGGAAACCCAGTTATGAGTTACTTTGGGTAGTCGTTACGTTTCATACTTTAATTTTTAAAATTATGTTTTAGTATTCCTTTTTACGATGTGGGTTTCTATGAACAGTAAACGATTTATAACCCCGAAGAATTTCGAGGGAGAAATTCCTTTTAAGGGGGGGGGGTAAATGTAAAACCCTGAGATTTTATAAGATATATTCTTTTTAATTTCATTGATATCTTCTGTTATAAGCTACACCAATATTATCTTGTTCTATATGCAACTATGTATTAGCTTGAGGTATACGGAACACTATTCTTGGATCGTTTGACACACAATTTCAAGTTCATTTGATAGATGTTATTCTACACAACATTGAGTGTATATATATTTATATATATTTAATCTATAAATGAAATATGGTTGTATTCTATTATACAAAACAACAAAGGAGTCTTGCACTACACAGAACCCTGACTTGGCTTGCATTACACGCAATCACGACCTTCATCGATAACGTGTGTTGTACTCAATATCAGGTTTCACTAAACAAAAATATATGGTTATAATATTATTATGAACTTTCCGTTATGAATAGTATTAAATATATTTTGAATTTTATAACATTATTATTTAAATCAAACATTTTCTCGAACATGGTATGAGAACAAAATAAAATTTTCAGGTAAAATAAGTATTTTTCAAAAAATGCAGTTTTGCCGCCTTTTGATGGCGCACCCACTTTAAATATAGTTTTTCACATGTTTATAAGTTTAATTTGAAAAAATAAAATTCTTCATTGGTATCAGGATATAAAAATTTACTTAGGATAAATTTTTCATATTAATCTGATTACATTCATATTTTAATTAATATTAAAAACACGGTATATATTAATTAAAACCAACTTTTTTCATCATAATAATTTGTATGGTTAAATTATAATATTTAATGTTTTTAATGTATTAATAGAATATATTTTTACCATTTAATATAATTTATGTCATTATCACTGATTTTACATTGAATTCGTAGGTTAAATCAATTAAATCTTTTGCAATGTTTTAAACAAAAACCTGTTTTCTTTCGAAAACGGGATTAATTTTAATTTAATTAATGAAATTTCTGTGTTTTGAATTTGATAAAATGGATTCCATATTTGGAATAAGTGGGTCCAAATTATGTAAATAGGAAACTTTTTATTTTTGGGAATTATAAATAGTAACTACGATAATTTTTATTTAATATAGTTAAAGGTAAATCGGGTAATTAAGGGTAAAAATAAGATTATAAAATTACCCTAACACTTTCCAAAATACTATTGGATGAATAAAATTTGACTCATATCACCTAAGGGTCAGACTAGATTCATTTTATGGATATTTGACTTTGAAATAACTTAATTATTATTAAAACCATATAAAGTGACAACATGTCACTCTCTTAAATCTTATAAGTATAATAATTTTAATTTAGTGATAAAAATAATGAACCATTGAACATGTCCAGAAATATAATAAAATTATCAACATCATGTGAATTTATTTATAATTTTTAGGGAATAAATAATTATAATTAAATATGACACAATAGTGATGCTGAAATTATTTTATTCCTTGAATTATCAAATAAACGATTGTAAATGTATTAAAATAAATATTATATGAACTATTTAATGTGATCCACTAATATTATAGATAAATATGATACGTTATGAATATATTAAATATTTTAGTTCGAACATATCTTCTGTGTATATTTTATTTAAATTCAAATAAATGAATAGTGTCAAAATTGACACTATTGTTATTTTATAAACATTACATCGTATAAAATTATTTAAAAATCACAAAAATATTTAAAAATTATAAATTACAATTTATATGGTCTAAAATGTAACAAATTATACAATTATGGAAAATTCACAACATATAAGTAATTATTTATAATTATTTAAAATTTCGAATATTGTTACCACAAATAAAATTAAATAGATTATATAAGGATAAATCATGTTGATAATGTTTAAAATAAATTCCCCACTTCTATAAATTTTATTTTTGATGAGGTTAAAAACCTATATCATCTAATATTCGGATTTGTGTCATTTATGGAGGTTTTTAATTGGGGTTAGAATTTATTATAAATTAATATTTCTTATAAATCCAAAGGAGCCCCTCTCCTCCCTCTCCTCCTCACACCACATTGACTCTTCAATCTCGACCAAACCCTACCAATTTCTCTTCTCCACTTCCCTAAAAACATCCTAGAGGTCCTGGTATTCTTCAAAGACCAATTTTAGTACCGTAAGAGGATGCTTCAAAGAGGCGTGTTGAGGAAGAGGTAATATCTGTTACCGATTCTTTCAAATTAATTTCTTCTTCTACTTCTTCTTCTTTAGTTGTTTCATTATTAAGTAATTAATCAGTATCACTCATATAATTATATGTTATTATAAATATGAAATAACCCTATTTCACCTTCTATCCATCCTACGGAAAATGAAATCACCATGTGTGCGTACGTACGTAATACCGTCTCCAGGCCATGGTGTAATCTATTTTCCACCACCACCATATTGGATTGGAATAATTGTTTAAAGAATAACTATATACGATTATTGTAAATTGATAATAATTCTGAAAGACTATTCATACACTTCAGTACAATTCCATGATCATGGGAACGATATCATCGCTCGTGCGTACGTACGACCTACCGTCTCCCCGATGTGATGCGACTCGTTCTACATGATCTTCATTGAATAATGGTTATATAAATGTATTTAATGAATAAATATGATATATATTAAATTAATACCATTCTGTAAATGAGGTATATATAACCTAAAAAGAGGAATTAGAATTTATTCGACAAGACAGGCATAAGAACATTAGGCAATGAATACCCGAATAACAAGTAGAAATGAAATATTAATAATAAAAAGATAATAATATGATCATATATGATATAATAACAATAAATATTATTATTTAATAAGTCAATGACATTATTTAAATCATTATACCAGAGGTTTATATACATACAATTCATATCAGACCTAAGGTAAGGGAAAATCTCACAATTTCATTTTTTTCCGAGATTGTTTATACATCAAAATTTACTGGGGAATATTTATCATCCACATCCATGTTTCCTCAAAATTTAATATTATTTCTATCCTCCTACAATTGATTAAATCCAATATTACTCATTGGTGAGTTTTAGTAAAAGATATGAAAGGAATCTTTTATCGTTTTTCTTACAAGGTACTTTTTGACTTTTCCAGCCAAGGTACGAGAAGAATGTTTTTTATCTTATACGGCATGAATGGATTTTTATGATTTCATAGAAAATTATTTCCATGAAGATTCCTTTACATGTTTTAAAGATTATTTTTGTTCAACTTCTTTTAGTTTACAATAGTATGACATTTTATGAAAGGAAAAATGTGTTTCAAGTAGAAAAGATATTTTCCTCAAGAATGGAGTTCAAGTGTTTTATCAAAAATATTTTCCATATAATATAGTGTAGGGTTCTATTCGTATCTCTATTTTTACATTAATTTGATTATGTTATGATGGAATTATTTTTATTATGTCTTTTTATGGATTATGTTATGATGACATGATCGTTAAGAATCCCATTTTTTATTACATGGGTTATTCTATAATTTATGATTTTGTGGAAAACATAAGAATGGATTCATTATGAGATGGGTGAGACCTATACCTCCCTCCAATGAATTGGGTAAAGATTTATATCTCATTATATAGACATGGCTGGAACTGCAAGTTAATCTGGTCTAGTGATACAGGACTGGAATTAGGAGTGAACTCGATTTAGTAATGGACTTTGTCTGCTGTGTTGGTCTTGGAAATGAGCCTTGACTAATATGAAATTATTTTCTATGATTATGTGTGTATCCCACAAAGTATTATGTTTTATGTTTTTATTATTTGGGATTAAATTTCACCACTATGATTTATACCATGTTATGATATTATGATCACTTTTGCAGGCTAAGATATTCAAAATGTTATGTTCTTATGAATATGATATGCTTGATATTTATTTTATTTGCCCTTATTGAGCATTTGAGCACACCCCTTTATATGTATTACTTTCCCCAACATATAATAAAATGTTTTAGGTATGAAAACAAAAAGGGTAAGATCATTATGGGAGATGTTGATGATCTTTCACCATGATTAGAAGATTATGTTCCGAGTTTCCAAAGACACTAAACAATTACGATCCTTTAGTGTTTGTTTTTGTTATGTATTATGTATTCCACAAAAGTAATGTAATGTCCATGTACGTCATGTTTCGAGCCTCTACAAATAATCACCAATCCATATATCCCAATAATCATTATCATCATAATTTTTATTATCTCATCCACAAAAATGTTTATTTCTTAAATCATGTACAACCTATTCATGTGAATTATACCTCAAACCATACTAGATGTTTGAGAATCCTACCCCCTCACAAAATTGATTTTGATTTCCCTATCAACATGGGTGGTGAATCATATCAAATAACAAAATAAAAAGGGCATCTCAGACAACCACACAAAGTAAAAATACCTATCCATATACTCATCTTAAATATTTTCCATACAAGTACCTCAATTTCCACTGATATGTCAAGGTGAAAAATGAATATAGAAGCATCAAATACCAAATTAATTAATTATTATCAATGAATTACTTTTAAACCATATTCAAACTCCATGATTTATATTAAAATATTCTAGGTTAAATGTAGATAATGACTTGAAATATTTACTTTCATTCTAAAGTATATCATCATCATATGAAAAAATTGTGAAGCTATATTCATTGATTTATTTGTTCATTTATCATATCTTTTAATATAGGTACTAACATTATCATCGTTAGATACAATTTAAATTATTCACAAAGAGTGAATAAAATTTTCTACATTTAGTAATTAAGAATGATCAAATAAAAATTGATCGACCATCTGATCATTTTTTTAAAAACAATAATGAGTAGAATATCCACCACAAATCCATGCTATGAACTTATCTTGACTACCTAGTCTCCCACCCCATTATGAAGAAAAATAAGATAAACATATCATTACCGGCATAAATCATCATGCAACCCTTATGCTCCAACCCCATAGCTCATTAAAGGTTCCCAACCATTAAAATTATGTTAGGAATAAAACACGGCTCTATGTACCGAGAACACACAAGTCATTCAATTGCATAATTGTTTACACACTTCAAATGAACCAAGTCCATAGAATTGGGGAATTTATTCCACCTTATAACAGAAAATTTTATCTCATGTTTGAACATTAATTATATATTTAATATAATGTATGATGACCATAAAATACTCTTCTTTTTACTCTTCCATTAAAATGACATTCCATAGTTTATACTAATTACCCTTTTAATCATTTTAACATAATAAAAAATTTACAAAAACAAAATACAAAATATATTTGAAATGATTAATAATATCAAGAGGTATAATTAATAATATCATATCATACATGTGATAAAAACCAAACATTTATAAAATTATCAATAAAAAGAGATATTGATCCTCTTTATCATATAATATTTCTCATTTAAATTATATTATTTTTTATAATTATTTATATAATTATTATCAAGGAACATTAACAGAAAAATATACAATAATATATTACTATTTCATCCATAATATATAATTCGAAAATAATAAGAGCTTAAATATTTTAAGACACGTCAAGAAATTTCTACATTTATTTTAATAAAATAAAATTATTTTATAAAATCACTAAAAATGAATACTAATATTTAAATAATTTAACTTTTAGATTATAACAATTTTTTAATAAATACATGATAATCATTAAATTCATTATAAATAGAACTGTTATTGTGCATATCATATCATTACTAATAATTGTTAGTAATAAAAAACAAATTAAAATAATATTATCATAAAATTTTAAATAGACATCATTATTTTTTAGAATACTGAACCTCTGTTACCTTTAGAATTATTTTATATTGTAAATGTTAATTATGATTCAAATATAGAAACTTATTACTGATAATTTCACAGATAACACATAGAAAAATTCAACAATAAAAATAATCACATAACATTCATAAATTGATACAAACACATTTCATCACGAATAGGAATATGGGAGGTGATTTACATAGGAATGGAATGTTGGAGAAGGTTCAAATTATTTTTAATTGAAATTAAAAACATGAATATATGGATTTTGGATCACTAAAAAATTTGAGAAGGAAATGAAAAAAATCAAATGTACGACACTTTTTATAGAAATTACAAGGATTCTAAAATGATTCTCTAGATACATTATGAAAATCTATTTAAATAACTGTTAAATTTTAATTTTTTATTTATTTCCCCACATAGTTCATTAAAAACATCAAAAATAATGGTGATGTGGAAGAGATAATTTAAATGTTTTAACTAATAAAAAACAATTGATTTACCACATTAATTACCATTTTATTCATCAAAAACACATTAAATGTTGAGAGTGAAAAAATAGTGGATGATTTGTTGACAAAAAAACTATTCACACACAAGAAGCATGAACTTAATATGGGTAAAGTGCATTTCCCATGAATCATTAATTACCCATAACTAGTTAATATAAACTCAAAGGGACCCTTATGTAGGATTAAATAAACCATTCTAACATTTAATTTATTTTAACGAAACTAACAATAAACCATTAAAAATATAAGAAAAGTTAGACTTACTCTCACATGGGAAGTATCCAACCATACACGAATCATTGAAATCATGTACATAATTTACACGAATAAGGAAATTCATGTTTTTGGGAACCATTGTAGTCCCTTACGTACGGGTGAACTGCCATTATGTGATCCTTAAAAACATTCCGTCACCTTTACATAGTGGTTCAATAACCTTAAGTAAGAGAGGAAGTCTTTTACAAATCCACAGAAACTCACCCATACCCTTACGCAACATAAAGAAAAAACAATTTCCCTTACATAATCCATGAAAAACCATCCAAAACAAACATATATAAAAAAGGGTAGTACCATGACATAAAAGGCGAGATTAATGTAAGGGAAATGAAAAATATTCGAAAATCATATTTTTAATTTAATTTACATATAGATTAAATTGAAAAAGGGTTTTGGGAACCCTTTTCGACACTTCTATTCATTTGAAACACAATTGGATTTATAAATCATGGACCTTATAATAAAACTATAACATCATATATATTTAAAATTAATATTTTAAAATGAGTTCATGAAAATAAATATTATTTAAAATCATAACTGGAATTATATATTTTTTTATTTTTTTATTTTTTCATTATAACAAAAAATATATTCATCCAATTAATTTTATATTCTTTTTTATTTTATTAAATTAAATAATAATAGAAATCAGATTGTAGAAACAACTATTTCATTTCTAAAAATGGAATCAAACATTAATAATATTAATTCCATAATACCTAACCATTTATTACACATTCATATATCAAAAGGGTAATGTGTGATAAATTGAACTTTTCCATAATTGATTTCAAATAATAATTACTTTTGGAATATTTTCCCAGTCTTGGAAAACGGAAAACCCTAGTGATGTTACAACCCTCTAATACTTTGGTAAATGGGATTTAAAAGGAATATTTAAATTGGTTGGGATCAGAATTCTTCCATAATGCATTAATTATATCATATCATTAAAATTTATATAATTTAATTACAACATTCATAATTCCCAATGGTTATATTTATCAATGTCCTGGAAATGGTCAGATTCTAATGGAACATTTTGCATTACACATTACATATATACTAAAATAATCTCGTACTTATTAATTTGTTACATAACACATAAATTTTCTATACCTCCCTTGATAATGTCTATCGCATTCCCATGATAGTGTCTAGAATTCTCCCAACTACTCCCTTGATAATGTCTATAATATTCCTAACTTTTCTTCGTTACCTACTTCAATCTGACCAAAATGTAGCATATCTTACTAAGAGACAACAACATCAGAATGATACATATATGTCTTTGGTGTGGTTACTCTATAATCTCAGACTTCAGATACAGTGGTACCAAATCACAATGGATGTCCAACTACCGGCCACTATAGTACAATGGACATATAGGGTGGTTTGTGGCACAAATTTATCTTCTTTTATATTATCACTTTCGATCTATGATTGTTTTTTTATTCATAAATTTTTTAATTTTACCTACTGTTATAATCCAAAAATAGTGATGTGGTCAACCTCTCTATGAATGTATGTATTATTTCCCATTCCACATAAATCATTGTGAACTATGATCTTCTTATCAGATTTATCTTCTTTCTTTTCTTCATATTCAAACAATTATATCCATTAAAATACCATAATTTCCACAATAAATGAGTGGCCCATAAAAGGTGATTAGAGTAGATGAAACACCATGGAGTTTAAAAAATTGATGTTACCATAGTAATTGGTGTTTTATATTTTTATCTATTTGGTGGTTATGGAATGAACGTCATAATTCTCAATAGATTTCAATAGTGGGGTTATAATTGATGTTGATCCATAGTTTTTGTGTGATTTAGATAAATTTAAATGTATTTAATTTCATTAATTTGAATTTAATATTAGATCTCTTATCTAATAATGTAGTTATATTGTTAAATCAAACATAAGATAAATGTTTTGGGAATAATGGTGATAAGAATAGATAGATCAGATCAAGGATGAAATAATAAGGAAGAAAGATGTGGATGACATTGGATGTCTAGAATTGATGAGTCCTTGGTGGTTAGATTTAATTACTTTAAAGGTTATATTTATAGGTGAAATATTTATACACATACTTGTGAAGATCATGTAGTGGATATTATATCATTAGGGGGAACATTAATTATTGTTTTGTGTTGTTTGTTTTATCATTATTCATTTGTGTTTGACCTATGTGTCAATATTATCTCTTATGTAACCCTCTTGGATGTGCTGTAAGAATGTACCAAAAATTTTAATAACATCTATTAAAGTAATTATTAATGGTAATATCAAAAAATCATTGATACGTTCTCCATGGATTATTCCCAATGTATGAAAACCAATTTATAAATCTCAACGTTTTTTCATCCCAATTCCAAAATTTTTATAGTGTGTCTATGAAATTAACATACCACATACATATTTTCTTTGAGAATTTAATGATATGATATTTTAATGTTCTATAACATAATAAATTTAAAAATCACTTTATTTAACCCCCAATCATAGGGAATAATTTTGGACCTCAGGTTAAACCATCAATGAATTAATTAAATTTCGTGGAAGAGTTTTATATTTAATCCATTTTAAACAAAAAAATTAACTAAATTATTTTATTTGATATTATGAAATGAGTTTATTTAGATATAAAATTAATGTCTTGACCATAATGGATTTAGGATCACAATCTCACAATTATTTGTATATTCTTTCTTAAGTGACATACCACATTAAATAGTATAGTAGTGAAAGGTTTTATTTTTTAAAAGGATACATGGGGAATGAGTTGGTGTTACAAAGTGATTTAGCATGTTATGATAAAACTAATGAATGTGGAAAATAAAAAGGTTATTATGGACTCTATGTATTTATATGTAGTGGTGCACATTCTTAAGTTAATGGTTTCTTATTCATTTTATTAATATTTTTTTAATACTATAAAAATGTAACATGATAAAAAATGCATCATCACTTTATCATTCATTAAAATATATATCATTTATCATGATTGTAGAATGGTTAGGTATGTTTTTGATCATGTGATCAGTTTTTATTGACCATTATGAGATCATGATGGGTATGACATCCTGGAATTTGATGAGAAAGACTATGTTTTTTTTATCATACCTAGTCAAGTGACGTTTGATGAACTCATCAGGATGGCTGACATATTAAGTATTTAAAAGTCATTATCAGACTTTACTCTGAGAATATATAATGTATGAGTCGATTATATGAGATTAGATTGTTTTTTTCCTCATGGTTGAACTCAATATCCTATTAAAAATATGATATGATAGTTCATTTTTTATGAGATACTTGTTATTAAAATTTTTATGATGATCATAGTAGTCAATCACAAGTCACAAAATAGCGCAATAATGTCTGATAGTTGGATAGAAGGTATGTGAATAATTTAACATAAACATTTTTATAGACTCACAATCAATTAATATAATTTAATTTATATATAGTATTAAAACATCAAGAAAATTATTATTGTTACATTATTAAATATTAATCATGACTTAATTATTCATTAAATTATATTTTAAAAGATTTGTAATATCCCCAAATCTAAAAGAATGTATTATAAAACTAAATAAGAAAATATTAACTAAAAAACAAAGTAAAACAAATAAATATAGTAATAAAAATGGGAAAATTAAAATGAGAATTAACTAGAAAAGGATTTCTTAAAAATATATCCCATATTCCAATCCATAAAAAGGAAAAAAATTCGAATAAAAAAATCAAAATATAATTAAAAAATTAATTAATCTTTAAAACAAAAAATAAATAAATTAAATAAGAAATAAATATGTTGGATCAAATAAAAAATAATGAAATAAATAAAAATGGGATGATCTTCTTAGTTTAGGCTGAGGAGGGTTGGCATCAGGATGCAATGACATGGCCTCAGCAGAAAACCCCCTTATTGTCTATTTATAATGAATTTTTTTTGTCTATTGTCATTATGAGGAAACAACACAATGATATGGTTTAATGGTCATGGTGCTAAAAATGAAATCATCAAATATTCCATGATTAAACATCCCAGAGTGGTTGTGCATCACTCTACACCAAAGGAATTTTATCACAGCCACATGTCCAATATTATAAAACAATTATGGAGATAAATATTTTTAATGGAGATAGTGGTGGGTACTCTCTAAATATAATAACATTAATGTTTTTTCAGGAGGATTCTATTTTCTTATGTCAATGAATTTGGAATTTATATTCATTCACAGCCTTATAAATGCTCCCATGGTCAGTCAAATGTTTTTTAATTGATAATTTAATCTTTTATAAAGTTTTTGTACAAAAATAAGATAGTTATTTGATATTTATAATAAATGAATTTTATGGAAACCTAAAACAATTTGTATAAAATTCCAAAAGTTGTTATAAAGGATGTGACATAAGTTGAAATATGAAAAATGACTAAGATCTTGTATCATTGGTTACATTAATAAGATCAATATATGTGATTTAGTGATGATCCATGTCATATAATTATATCATTTGGAGGGATATATTTGTGAGGTGTCTATTGGTGATAGAAATATAGGAATATCTTTGGTAAAATATCATCCCAATATACACCCTAATAGGTTGGGTAAATTTGGGTGAATTGACATTTATTTTTATCTATAAATCTACTTGATCATGTTCTTGCATTTATAAAGAGAACATGAATTTCACCCAATAATTACACATAAGAGAATCCAAAAAAGGAAAAACAAAGAGGAATAAAAGCAATGATTTTACTTGGTTCACCCGTAGAAGGCTATATATAAAGAGGACATATTGATGTTTTTTTGGTATTACAAATAATCATACTCCACTAGTTTGTGATTAAAAATTTTAGGACAAGATCAATCCTCATCGAAGATCCATGACCTCTTCCTCCTTCCCACTTTTTATATATGAAATTCTATAATGTATACACATAATTGAAACATAAAACTATAATAATGGAATATCTAACAACAATAAATTAGCGTTCTACATTATTCATTGATATAGACATCTCATTGTAAACTAATTTTCTCAACAACTATTCACTTCTATGGGTGATATAAAATTTAATTCAATCCAATCATGATCCACCCCTTAATACTAGATGTTCAATAAATTTCATAACTAGTTAGACCATTTTACTAATTATTCATTTTAACTATTCCCTCTATATTTTTTTATTCTATAAAGTACATCCCGAAATATTCTAGGAATATTGAAATTTAATTTAAAAAAAATTCTATCATGTTCAATTTTTTCTACATTAAATACATTCATTGTATTGTTTTTGATAAAAATAAAAAGATAGATTTTTAAATTTTTAGTTAGAGGATGTTAGAAAAATTTCCAAACTTACATGAGAATGTAAAGTAACAAAGTCTATTTGAATTCTATAAATTTCAAAAGTCACGGTGTGTAATCTAGCATTTAAAATTTATAGGTTTGTTTGTTCTTCATCTATCAATTACATAACGATGTGATTGAATTTTTCACTGCATAATCATGATTTATGATTCATAAACAACCAATAGATTATCATTCATGACTTTATTTAATTCTTCATTGTATATTAAATGTGGCATTGTTCCATTAATCAAAATAAGAACTTTGTATCACATAATTATCAATTTGTTGATATTCTTGATCTTCAAATGTGTTGTGGCAAGAACTATATTAATAGTGTGGAAAAATTCAAATAGAAAGTTCCACAAAATTTTTCATAATTATCGTCACATAATGGATGATATGTTCTGGTGGGATAGATTGTTTAAAAAATTTAGAAAATAAGTAATCCTTATATGTCAATTATAACCCTTATGTTTGATCTAGAACCCTTCTATATAATATAGATAAAAACATACATATGGAACTATATTAAATTTTTTCATCTTAGGATATAGTGTGATACATGTTCTTACATAGTGCCTTCTTATAATACCATTATGTATCTTGAATTCCTTATGTATAAGACCATTTAAGATTCTGGTATCTTTAATTGTGACATGATCCTTGTGCTCAGGTTGTGACTTGAATCTAAAGCTAACAAAAAATCATTGTATATCTCCATCAAAATCATTTTTACTCAAAAATTATTCACATAATTTAAACCTCTTTAAATGATATTCAATAAACATTAAATTGACTTCAAATCTATCATTACTAGGAATATCATGAACCACCTTGTTGATTCTTCCATGAAATGATATAATAATGTATGGAAAATATAATTGGAGGATATTAATGTTATTTTGTACACATAACAATGAATTTTAAGAATTAATACTTGGTTTTTATTTATTAAATACCACACATACTATGTGTTTTCATATTTGAGTGTTTATGATTCATGTATTCACTCAACTCCTAGAAACGTCAATGGAAGGACAATATAAATCAGTTTAAACTAGTGGTAATGGTATCTGAATCCAATCCTGAAATATCATATGTTAATTTTGTTACTTTTTCTATTATCCTTAAATTTAATGTTATCAGTTGACCCTAGAGGAAAAAATATCGTACTAAAAATTTTTCTTGGTGATTCTCACAAATAGGGGTCATATTATGTTATGATAATTTATTTCCTTTCACCATGGTATACATTCAACCATTATAAGTGAATATACTACAAAACCAAAAACATTATCCTAGTTTTATTTCATTTTTATAAACATCTCATGCGAGAGTATATGGAATTGAAATTTGTAAAGTTACTCTTCTATGTTTTGGGAAAGAACTTTATCAAACCCTTTAAAATAATGTCTTGTAAAAATTAAATAAATCAAGGTGATTTTCAGTACAGTGCATTAGAATATAAATAGAATTAAATGATTTATAAATGAACGAGAGTAATAAAATTATAAATAATGACTGTGTATGTTCCATTAACATCTTCTCATGTTAGGAGAACTATGTTTCAAGACAACTGGCAGGAAAAGTTTTTCTAAAAGAATCAATTATATTGCTTATAGTCATGTCTTCTTAACAAAAAAACTAGCAGGACTAATTATAGAGTCTTGTTTTTTAGTAGTGTTAATATTTTCCCCCACCTAACTATTTTAATATACCTGTACATTGTTACATCATTACTCAAATACTATTTTTTTTATAAGACACTATTGTTGTTGGCCTATTGTGTTGTACTCACACCTGGGTCATGCTTCCTCTTGGTAACCAGATAGATTTCTGGGACATAGGTAAGGATTAATGGAATCACACAACTATATATGTTTTATTTAATTTTTTTGGTGGGATATTGGTAGAAAAGGACCAAGATAGTACTTTGGATTCTCATGGTGTTTTGATTCTTTGATTTTTTTTTGTTTATTTTTTTTGGCCTTTCACTACTTTGATTCATGCTTCCATTACAGGATCACTATATATATTATTTCTTCCATCACATCATCTATATATAGTACTATTTACTTCATTATGTATGTTATTTTTTATCATTATGGATTTCTTTTTCTTTATATACTTTTGAGTTTCACTCTAATAAAGAGGTTATAGTCACCCCAATGTAACACCAAACACCCCCACTACTATTCAGTATCCTCTTGCATATACAGAGGTATGATTGAGGCCTTATGGACCTCTAGACTGGTGATTTGTGTATGAACTAGTAGAGAATTTCACACAAGACCTCTCAAACTAATTTGGAGGAAAAATAGTAATTATTTAATGAATATAAAAATTACACAAAAACCTATGAAGGATAACTAATCCACCAACCTCACCAACGATTATTCACCAAATATCAAAGACAAAATAGTAATATAGTATCAATGGGAAATATAATCAAATAAATCCTTCTACTAATTCCCTACTAGTAGGTAGCTCTCATCACCCAACGTTAAATTCTTGTGAAATCATCCTTTCCATATCCACTGCCCACATTACAAAATAATGTCTGATGTGGGTTGGTACACATTCCTACCTATCATAGCCTCACTCATGATCTGACATCATTTGTTAGGATAACCCAATATCCATATATCATATACCATAGCCACATCCTAATATATATCAACATATCACATATCTATCTACCACCAAATAAATATTCAAATAGTGTTCCATTAATAAGATGGAAATCAACCCTTTTACTCAAATTCATGACCTAGACCACATATCAAATCATCCCACTATCGAGAACCACCACCAACTGGGTACCTCAAGAATCATCAAATTCAATTTTCGATGAGAAAATAGTGAAGTGGGGTAAGTTATCCATCTTCTCTAACTAACTTTAATGTTGATGAAATCACCCAAAAAACCCATTCATAATCTGTAAGAGTATCCAAATCATTAGGGGTTCATAAAAAATAATATAATTTTAAAAGATATAGATAGTATTCACAAATAATCCGATAATTTTGGTTCACATTAAACAACCAAGTCTACTAAATCATCTTCATCACACACATCATGAACACTCCCATGAATAAAATGCAAACCAGTCTAAAAATTGAATGAAAAATAGCCACATCAATATACACAATTTCCCATTTTTGTAAATTTTTTATCAAATCATATAATTACTATTTAAAAACCAATTTAAATTCATAATGCCATTATTTTAATACATTTAATGGAAAACCAACCTCATTAAAAATCACATTCATTCTCATCAATTACTATTTAATTTCAAAAATTTACATCTCAATTACAGTATACTTTTTTTAATTCATTCCTATACCATTTAATCATTTTACTATTTTTTTCATTCCTAGGATCTAACAAGACTTCCCCAGAGAAAACATGACTTTAAATACAACATCTATCATACTTATGAAGTCAAAATACCTCACCACATCCCACCAATCCCACAACAAGAACCATCATATTATATTACAACCATAAAAACCTACTACAACACTTCTTCACCAAAACATGAGGCTTAACACCACTAACCACCACGTCCATAATATATAACTTCATATCTGATCAACAACGTAGACATAAAATCCATAGGCTACACAATAATTCAGAAATAATTAATATGTCGAATACCCATTGCAATCATGCTCTCTAACTCCATTTCATTTTCTTCATTAAGTCACTTCATAGAATCACTTGATATAAAAAAACATGCTCGTTCCACATTAATGAATAAAAAATAATATCTAAATCCCATAGCTCAATTGAAGATTCACAATAACTGTACAATAATGAAGAATATATGGGATGATCACCTAGAAAAATCATGCATGAAACACACCAATCAACACGGTTAACAATGAGTTATTTTAATAATCCACAATAATATCACTCGAATAGATCACATTCATAACCAAATCCTCCCCCCAAAAATCAAAGGGGGATACAAAGATGGAAATAAGAAAAACTCACCATAGGTCACCAATAATTAATACCAAAATATGTTATTTATATTCATGAGGGGACTGAAATACCTCGTAAAATAAAATTTAGATCGCCCAATATTTGAAAGAATTAATAGATACCAAAGGGAAACCCAAATTTATACCAAGGTTGGAAAATATTATGTCATGGATAATAGGCTTTGTCCACATCATAAGGGTATGGTTTTTCATAAAATTCACAATGCAATGATATACTCAATGCCACAACAACCTCATTCAGACATCCCCTCTGGAAATCATGATTCATATCATCCATATATTCAATAAAACTAAAATGAGACCGTGATAAGGCTCATAAATAATACTACATCAATAATAGAAATATTTTAAACACTATAAAATTATCCCTATATTCCACATAACAAACATGGAATCCACATTTAAATCCTTAGCCTCATCTTGAGTATAATTCAGCTTTAGACTAATACCATGACGTAGCCAAAGGGCCATGCGGCAATGAACCTAAAAATTGAAGATGAACCAAATATTTACCACTCAGACCCTATTCTACAACTCATCCATCAATTTTTAATCTATACCATTATGGATCTGACAAATATCTATTCCCTAATTATATATCCCAACTAAAATTTCATCTTGAACTCCACCAATTCCTTTTTAAATCCTTATTTGGACACCACTAACACATACAAAAAATAGAATATGTATCAATGTATTTTTTTGATCCATTACTGTATCCTACATGATCCTCACCTATGAAGGATAATTGTGCTTTAGGTATATATATAAAATGATTTCTCTTCATTTTAGTTTTTGAATGACCACTATGTTTAATTGTGGAAGAGATCATCAGTTTCATATAATTATTGTAGAATATCTCATCTACCTAGATCACCATTCATCCCTCAATAAAGGCATAAGAAACCCTTTAGGGAGTCAGATTCCTCTAATTAGTAATTATTCTCAACATTCTGGTGTAATAACTCGAAAGGAAGGAAGCCTCCCCTAATGCTACTGTGATATTAATCAAGAAAACTCTATATACATGCATACCACTACATCAGCTACCTAGGAACAAATTTGTTTTTTCTTTTATATTCTATGGTGATTATATCCATGATAAATCTTATATATTTATTTTATGAACACTATCGAGTTCATGTGATGTAAATCCAAATCCTATCAGTGGTTTCAAATAAAATTTTAAATAGATAATCAATTCCTGATATATCTCAAAAATAAATAGCGACAAAGTGTAACTCTCTACTCAAGTGATCCACTATAGATGGAAATAGTTTCATAAAATAAGGAGTTGGTGTAGTTGGGTGTTTTGATAGGTTCATATGGATGTCATGTTGGACATATTCCTATAATATATTTTATCTCATCAATCAGTTTTATCATAGCTTTCTACTTTGATGGATCGTCCTGGTTATTTGATTATTTTATAAAGATCATGTATATTATAGTATACCTGATCAGATCCACATTGCATTATGTTATATTTTAATGTAAATTCATGATAATTATTAATAATGTGGTCTTTAAAAATATATTATGAGGAATCACTATTTGAGATTACATTATGTGTTAACATATCTTGGGTGCTTTGTGATCATAATATTACTTTGAAACTCAAGGATATATTTTCTAGTATTTTCATTAGACTTGTTATTTTATATGGTGTGTTTCAAAATATGACATTAAATCATGGAAAAAAATTAGGGCATAAAAATAAAAATTTTAAGATGAATATAATAGAATAATAAGATGGATGAGATTAGAAATGAAATTGTTTTTTAAAAAAACCGGTGTGACATTGATTGAAGAGAAAATTATTGAGGCTATATTAAGAAGATATTAAATTGTGAGAAGGATACCTATAGATGCACCTCTTAACAGGGTATGATTAATGTAAATTCAACATATTAGAATAAGTTTATGTAAACCTGAAAGGACCCTTAAACTAATAATTCAATGTTATTTTGGAGTGTTTTCTTATATTATGTTTTTATCCAATGTATAGTGAATTGGAAACTCAACATTAGGTTATGTAGAAAGAATAATGTAGACATTGGGAAATTTTTTCATTAATGGTTAATTTAATCTGCATCTTCACCTTGGATATATAGATTATATTTTGACACCAAAAAAAAATACTATGTATAATTTCGATGTAAGGTAGGGTTACCACATGATATTAAAGTAAGTATTAATGTAATTCATGTGGAGTATGATTTTACATATTGAAGCAGCATAATGTCAAGTGTGGTTTATTTCTAGATAATATGTTGTGTGACCTCAAATCATGAGGGGCTACCAAGACACTACATAATGAGTCAAAAAATTATGGGGAACCAAGATCACATTGTGTTGAAAGTAAATGTAATTTGAAGTGGACATAAAAAATAAACCAATTTGACTTTAAAATTTATTTAATTTCATTTAGTTTTTTAAAATTTTATAATAATGTTGTTAGGGCATCTATGATTTTTTTTTGACTTCCTTGATAAATATTATATGATTATATTTGTATCGTATGTTTGGGGAAGTAATTAAAATATTTATATATATATCAATTCTTGTAATATTCATATTTATTAAACTCTTAATAAAATTTGAATACTGTTTATGACAAATTTGTCTGATAAATTGACTATTAGAGGTAGATCACTTCATTACATTCTATGTATAACTTTATTAAATTTATTTTACATCTACCTTGACCGTAGTTTGTTCTATAGTTATGATATTATTGATAATTGATCAATAAAATGTGTGTATCTTAGCTATTATAGATAACATTAATTGAATTATCAATTGAGTAAACTATCCCTTGGGTGGGGTACTTATAGTTAGACTGTCACGAACGGGATCTGGTGGCCATCAAACCGGAACCAAACCTAGCCCGTTCCAAGGCCCGAAGGGTGTTTCAGATCCCCATGGGCTGGCACAAGTGCCCGGGTATCATATCATGATCATTGGGAACTATTTACCCGATTTTATAAACATTATAAAACAAACAAACTCAATAAAACAAATCTTGATTTTTCAACTAAAACCGTCTTTTACAAAATTTCAGAACTGAAATACATAAGTTACAACTATGTTTGAAGACCATTACAATGGTACAAAACCAAATAAGGATAGCCCAAGAACCTCCACATGGAAAGAGGCACCGCCCTCAAGCCATCTCCCTGACACTGCATCCCAATGGAAAACTAAAAACCTGAACCAATGGCATAAAACCTGTACCCAAACCTGTGACATAAAAAAAGAAAGTCTACTTACACCCAAAGGTGTATGTATGGTGTGAGAGAAAGCCCAGTAGGATACCAACTCTAATATATTCCATGTCATAAACATTTCATGACAAAAATCATTGCATGTTTTGTAAATAATAAATGCTAGTTACAATTTTCTAAAGGATGCAATAATAAATGAAAACAGTTTTCATGTTGGATAATTTTAAAGGACCAAAAATTTTAAAATAAATAACAAAGCTACTGAATTTTCCAACCAACAATATCGTATGCCGACGGTAAGTACAAAGGATCTAATGAGCACAAGTAATAGGAAATAACCCCTAGGCACTAGCTAGGTGTGGATCCCAGCTACCTCGTATCTCGGTGAGAGTGACCACAAAAAATATCTGTTCTCATGCACGAGCCACTATTAGGGATCATACCCATAACCTAGTGCTCCCCAATAATCATCATCATAGTTTAGTTAGAGTTGTAAGCATCAATCTTGCTAAGTGAAACTGAGGCCAAACCTCACGGAGTCACTAGCATACTAGTACACGTCCACCCACCTAGATACTCGGGTTTTCCCTTTGTGCTCAAAAAAGTTCAACAATCCAAGAATTATATTATTCACACAAAGATATCACTTCCGCATCACACATTTACCAAACAGCCCCATGTACATCACACAAGTAAAAAATTCCACTTTTCATTCAAATGCATTTTGAAATCAAACTCACACCAAAATTGCCTACAACACTTTTCCCATTTCTTTAACACTTCCACAAATCCTTTAAAAAATTTTATAAAACCATTACGATATATTCAACTCACATAACAGCCCACACACATGTCACATAATACCCATCTCACCTTCACAATTAATTTTAACAATAAACTCTCACGAGACATCCCACACTCATGTTTCTCACACAAAACAGAATTTAGTAAAACATTTCGGCAATTTATAAAACATTCTAAAAATTTTTGACATCTCAAATCACCACTTTACCATTCAAAAACCCACATTATGTGAACACACTCACCCAAACAGTACATATATGCCATTTCCCAACTTTTTTAACGAAATAAAACATTTGAAATTTTTATAAAACAAACCCAATAGGTATAACCATTGATTGAACACTAAACCAATTTCAAACCCCTCATGCAAAACCAAAATCATACCAATAATAATCCAAAACAGAATTTTCAGCCCTAAAACAATTATTAAAGCACCCCAAACTATTATAAAAATAAATCAAATAATACCACAATGATACACATGAAAAACACATGTTTTCATAAATCACATTCATAAAGTACAACATAGTTTTACACCTTAAACTCAATCAAAAATCTATTTTCAAGTCCTAGATTATAATAATAAATTACCAAACCAGAATTGGAAGCCCCTTTTGAAGACTAATAAATCACTTTCATATGTTATAAACTAGACCCAATCATTACCCCAAGGGTCACACATGAAAAGTACCCAATTTCTAGCAAAAATACAACTGAAAATTAAATGTTTAACCAAAATCATCAAAAAATAGTTTTAACACCACAAAAAGAAGATTATAAATATAAAAAATTAATAATCCAAGACAGCTAACTCATCATAAAATGGTTACACATGGAATCACCTAACTTTTGAGTCCAAACCCTCAAAACATGGTGCGAAACCTTAAGTGCACCACCGCCGCACCACAAGGAATATAAATCCAGACTTAGACCACCGAAAATTGATCCAAAAGATACCAAATCTGACCTCAGGATCGAACCCTAACTTTTGGACATTTTAGAACATAATGAAAGAGGGAGGAAACCCTAAGGAGAATGAAAAATTGAAGAGAGAAACACTTACTCAAAAAAATCTTGAATAAAATGACCCAATATCCACAATAATATGAATTTGAAAACATACAACCATTCAAGGGATGTTAGAATAAGGATTATGAGATCATATAGGAACTAGAATGGGGGAAAAGAGTAACAATTGAGAGTTTTATGATGGAAATAACTTACCTCCTCAAATCTGCCCGATTTTAGAAACCCTAAGAATGTCAGCACTCAATCGAGATGAAAACGACATCCAAAGAGGGGTAAAATGAATGGGAGTGCGCCTGGGCTTCCTAGGGTCGAGGGGGATGTGGAATCACCGAAATATTCATTATAATGAATATGATATTAAAATATTAAAGAAACAATTTAAAACTGAAAAATGGACTTTCGGGTTGGCCCAATTCTCAAATAAAAACCCAAATCCCCCATGATTATAGATTTATAAAGGCTCCAAATTTAAATGTGGTGTTAATATATCAGGGGAGGACATTTAGGAGTTGGAATTACTGAAAAATATTAAAAAATGAAAAAGGTATAAAAGAACCAAAATTTATTTATAAATCTGGAATTGGGCTCACGGTTTGGCCCAATTCATGAAAACTCACCTATTCTCCATAAAACCATTGGAAACCCCCAAAACAAAGCATTAATGGAAAATAAATTTAATATAACTTTAAAATAACTTATGTATGTGACAATTCTACCCACCTTTAAAATTTTCTACCCCGGAAAGTCACAGCAAGGTTAAAGCAACAACCAAACCCCACTGAGAAATCAATAGGTACTCCCTTGCGAGGTTTCACCCCCAAAGGCCAAAACACCTCCAGTAATCAATTAAAGAAGGTTTAATATCACAAACATAACATAAAACACTCTCCTGAAAGGATCAATATCATTCATACTTTACCCCAAAATAAAACTCTTCAAACCCTATCCGAACAATACTCAAGCAATTCACCCAAACAGACAACAACTTTGAACAAGGTTACACTTACCATACTTTAACTAAACCATTGGGTTCTCTCCAGTGCCAAAATTTTCCCAAGAAAGATGTTGGTAGCTAGATATCTCCGAACGAGACTATCTACACCAAGCCAAAACCATAGATAAATCTATGTTACTGGTACGGGGGGACACTAATTTTCTCCCCACTATAAGAGACAACCAATATTTTTTTCGAGACAGAATTAGGACACTAATAGGGGGAGGCCTGAACGGACTCCCTGGTACCTAGGGTAGAATTCCATTCAAAATTTCCTAAGGAACATACATGAGAATCATAGTGGTTCTCCCCACCATAAGAACCAACCATCTTAATCGACCAGCATGGACCGACACAGAAAGACCAAAAAATTTCAAGATTTGGGAAGTTCGCATGGTTAGTCCCCACAGTTTGTGAAACTGTGAAATAACTGTGCTGATCAATCTTCTTGCATGGCTTCCAGGCACACATTCTCTCTTAATCATTCACAAACCATGTTCTCAGCATGTCTAGCCAAATTTCCAACCATTCTCCCAAGACTCAATGGAAACCAAAGGTGGAGGGAATGATATTGGGCGATGTTATGGGTACAAGACCCTCGATCTATTTCCACCAAATGTGAAAAAAAATAAAGATAATGATAACAGAGGTTTAAACTCATCATATATTTCATATTTAGGATATGACTTTGTACAAGGGTTTAAATGACCCTGTGATTTCCCTGACTACGAGCTAGCTTCTCTCTGAGACCTATGGTTGGAGCTCAAATGATTAAATCATCTTCGGCCTCACAGTTAGTCTTCCGAAACCCACTGAATGTGAATTCTTCTTTTGGTGCGACCAATAACTACACCGCAACCCAAGATATGTTTTCTAGACATAACAAATTCCATACTCACTTTACCCTATCCTGATATTTCACTGAAACAAGGGCTAAGAAGATGCACACACATCACACCTTATTTATTCAGGTGAGAAAAAATATAAGTAAATAAAACCTACACTCACCTTCCTCTTAAATGGAGGATTTTGAAGTATTTACATGGGAGACATTCACCCAACACAATAAATACTCTCTGAGGATTTCACGACATTCACCTATATGGTCAATCGAGCACATGACATCATAAGGTGTCACCGAACATGTCCATTGTGACTGATATAAACAATTCATAGAGAGGGACCATATACAACATCCCCAAACAACACACAATTCTAGAAAGTGGCCACAATTACCTATCATGACCATATTTCCCACACTGGTGGTTTAACATGAACTCATGCTTCAAAGAAACTTTAAAGAACCCCAAAGGCCCTCTTAGACCCCATCGAGACACTCATCCATGTTGAGTCAATAGTCCTCTTTTGACTTCTATGTTTTGTTTTGGAAATCACAAATTCCATGTTAATCCTACTAACCTTGTCTATCGTATCATACTGACCATGCCAATCGTACAATGCTGATCATACTGACCATAATGATCGTACTGATCATGCTGATCGTACTGACCAGGATGATCGTACTAATCATGCTGATCATACTGACTATGTGTATCATACTGATCATACTGATCGTACTAACCATTCCAATCGTACAATGCTGATCATACTGAATATGGAAATTGAATTGAATCTGCTTCTCATATCTTTCATTACTTACTTGGTTTGGTACTTTTTCAAAAACACATGCTTCATTATAAATCGTACTCATGATTATCTTATTCTTATATCTTGTTCTAACCAATACGATGTCGTTGAGGTAGTTTCAAACTAATCAAAACGATTTCATGCTTTCTGTTTCAATATGACCGTTATGATGCCAGGTGTCTAAGTCCCTCCGAGTTTTTCGGAGAAATATGAACGTTGGAGGAGATGTGACCGTTGGAAACTGAGGCCTATAAATAGAAGGTCATTTGAAGCTGAGAGAAGAATAATAGACAACTAAGAACAAGAGTGATACAACTGTGATACTTTTCTCCTATCAAGTTCTAGAGATAGATGATGTGACTTCTCTCATGTTGTGTGCTTTGTGCGTTCGATCATCATATCGAGGGCTTTCATGTGATTGAAAGATAGAGGTTCTGATTACCTACAAAATCGAGGACTGCCGGGGATAGGTAGACATATGGTCCGATCATTGTATCGAGGGCTGCCGAGGATAGGCAGACAGATGGTCCGATCATTGTATCGAGGGCTGCCGAGGATAGGCAGACAGACAGCCCGATCATCGTATCAAGGGCATACCAAGGTGTTGGTGAGATAGACCTTTTATCCTAGGTGAAAGGATAACCCTTCTCTTTTGGTTAAAATAATTGTAATTCTTTTACATTTCCTTTGCTAATTGTATTAGAAAGGAAATTGTAATTGTTTCCTTTTCTATCTATTATTCATTTGTAATTGTTTCAATTACATCCTTTCTATTACATATTGTATTGTTTGATTCTATACGCTTTAAGGTAGAATCATTCTTCTTTATATTACTCTGATTATTGTGTTCATCTTGAATACAATTGTTTTACATTTATTTAGTATTACATTAAATCATACCTTTTATATTCAATACAACTGTGGGTGTGTGTATTTTTATTTGTTTAAGATCATTTAAACAAATCTCTTATGTGATAAAACTCAAAAGGTTTTTAAACCTACAATTCACCCCCCCTCTTGTATTGTTCAATCTAAGACATTCATATCTATAGAATCGATCTAACAATTGGTATCAGAGTAGGTTTTCCACTGATTTTTATGACTAGATTTATTTCTTCCATATTACTATTTTTAACTACTTACGACACTAACTTGTGGAGTTGAAAAGTTTATTGTTTCTAGATGGCAGGAATGAATATTTGGTTAATGGACAATCTAAATCCTTCTAGACCACCAATCTTTGATGGGAATGATTATGAGTACTGGAGAGATCATATGAAGACGTTTGTTATCAATACTGGCGTAGACAATTTTATTATGCTTACTGGAGGTTACAAAATTCCTGACAAAGAAATCAGTACTTTCACTAACCAAGAGAAGCAATAATATCAACTGAATTACAAGGTACACAATACTTTATTATGATCTATGAGAAGGAATATATACAGTCAGATACCCTCATGTGATGTAGACAACTGTATTTGGAAGAAATTGGAAGTCATTCATTATGGAACATCCAATGTTATAGAAACAAGAAGAGAAATGCTTCGAGCAGAGTATCATGGATTTTTTTTTCCCTATGGAGAGTCAGTATGTAAAGTGAAACAAAGTTTTATGACAATTTTCAACAGCTTAAAATCCATGGTTGAGAAAGGTCTTGATGATTAAGGTCTTTTTGATAAGATTATAGATATAATGCCAAATGAATGGGAGTAAAAAAGGACAGCTATTGATGAAAATAGAAAAGTTTCCCAGATTTCTCTTGATAAACTCTTTGGAACTCTTCTACAGCACGAGACAACAATGAAGAGAGATGCTGATTTCAATAAGAAGAAGAATGGGAATGGAAGTAGAGCCTTTGCATCTAAAGCTAAAACACCTGAAAGGCTTACAAGATCAAAAGCCAAGAATGTTATATCTGATTTAAGTGATTGTGATCTTTCGGATAATGAGTTAGCAAATCTTGATCGAAGGATGAACAAGATTGTGGGAAAGAAAGACTTTCAATATAGATTTAAAATGAAATATAGGACGGATAGGAATGATTAAGAGGTAACTTGTTATGAATGTAAGAAAGCAGGACATTTAAGGCCCGGTTGTCCTTTACTGAAGAGGAATGACAGAAAGGAGAATCATTCTCAAAGAAACAAAAAAAGGTTTTATAAAACAATGAATGTATTGAAGGAAAATGATACATGGAGTGAAAGTGGTAGTGATTCTTCATATGATTCTTAAGAATATGAGTCCTCAGGATAGAGTAATATTGGACTAATAGCCATATTACCAATTGAAAATCATTGTCTCATGGCTAAGGTACATAATGCTGAAGCTATGACAAATGTCTCATTGAATGCAAATTATACTAATAATATATATTATGAATCATCAAATGATGAATTTTCATCATCAGAAGATGATACATTACCTTCATTTGAAGAAGTATCTAGATTTGAAAAATTACTTGAAAATAAAAATTCTAAACTCATGAAGAAGCCTGAGAAAGCAAATTCTAGAATTTCAGTTTTAACTAAAGAAGTATCAGATCTTTCTAAGGATCTTGATGTTAAAACTTCTGATTTTGAAAGTATTTTAAAAACCCTTGAGAAAGTCAAATCTGATAAGGATAAACTTTCTAAGGATCTTGAAAATGTAATTTCAAATAAATTTTTTTAGAGCCTATTTCTAGTCCAAAATCAAATGTTTTGGAAAATAAGAATTTAGTTTTAAAAATAAAGTCAGAAATATATTATTTGAAAAAATGTTTGTCAACCATTACTCATGGAAAGGAAAACATTGACAAGATGTATTCTCAAATTAGACCTTTGAGAAATCATTCTGGTATTGGTTATACTTATTCCAAACCTGTTTGTAGTAATAACTATTTTGTTCCACAAAAAACCACTTTCTATTCTAAGTGTCAATGTGGTGGACACTGGAGAAGATATTTTTATCTTAACAGAACACAATCTTTAGGATTTTATAAAGCAAATTTTTCAAAACAAATGTGGATTCCTAAAATTTATTTATCTAATCCTTCTAGATCCAAACAAGTTTGGATTCCCAGAAACTAATTTGTACTTTTCAGGAAAATGAGAAGTGTACCAATAAAAATATTTGGTACATGGATAGTGGTTGTTCTCGACACATGACTGGAAAAAAAGATCTCTTTGAATAGGTTATCAAAACAAAAGGTGAAAAAGTTACCTTCAGAGATAATTCTCAAGGAATGATTGTTGGTATAGGTAATATCGTTTTTCATGGAAAAGTTATTATCTAAAATGTTTTGTTTGTTAAAGGTCTTAGGACAATCTCATCATCATAAGTCAATTATGTGATAAAGGGTACCTTGTGAATTTTAGAAATGATAAGTGTGTAGTTCACAATTCCAAGGATGAGTTCAATCTATCTGCCCATAGGCAGGAGAATGTTTACACTATTAACTTAGAAGACCTTAAGATCCAAAAATTACCCTACTTAAGTGCAATAGAAGACCAAACATGGCTATGACATAGATGAATAAGACATTGTAATCTAAGAAACCTTAGTAAACTCTCAAAGAAAAGACTTGTGAAGGGGCTACCGGACCTTAGATATGATTCTTCAAAAGTCTGTGATCCTTGTCAATTTGGGAACAAACATAAAACTATATTTAAATCAATTAATGATGCTTCATATTCTAATGCATTATAGTTAGTGCATATGGCTCGTTTTGGTCTTACACAAACTGGAAGCATTGGAGTCAAATACAATGTATTTGTTTTAGTTGATGACTTTACTAGATTTACTTGGGTCTACATTCTCAAAAAGAAATCTGAAGCCTTTTCTTATTTCAAAACATTAAGAGCCAAAGTTAAAAATGAGAAAAAACTACCATTGATAACTATTCATAGTGACCATGGTGGTGAATTTAAAAATTCAAATATTGAAACTTTTTTTCATTAGAAAGGTATGACTAACAATTTCTCAGCCCCAAGAACTCCTCAGCAAAATGGTGTTGTTGAAAGAAGAAATTGTATTCTTCAGGAAAGAATCGTACCATGTTGAGTGAATACTCAATTGCTAAGAACTTCTGGGATGAAGCTGTTAGTACTGCCTGTTATACTATAAATCGTGTTTTAACTAGAACATTTCTTAATAAAACCCCCTATGAGTTATGGACTGGCTGAAAACCTAAAGTTTCATAATTCAAATTTTTTGGATGCAAAGTATTAATTCTTAATACAAAAGATAATCTACATAAGTTTTCACCAAAATCTGATGAAGTAATCTTTCTAGGATATTATACAAACTCTAAGGCTTATAGAGTTTTCAATAAAAACACTTGTACTGTTGATGAAACAGTACATGTAAAATTCGATGAAACTGATCCTTTTGTTTTCATCCAACCTAATCCAACATCCTCGGATGTGTTCTCAAAAACTAATTATTAACCATTGATAGAAGATCCTTCTGATAAGAAAAATATTCAAGAAGGTATTACAAAAATATTTACCACTGAAGATTTTCTACCATATGTTGATGAACAGGTTTTACAAAACCCAAATCAATTGTTTCTTAGGAATCATCCCATTGATAACATCATTGGTGATGTAAATCAACCTATAAGGAACAAAAATTCCTTATGAAATGAAATAGAACATCTTGCTTTTCTTTCCCAATTTGATCCCAAAAGTCCATGTGAGGCCTTAGGTGATGATGATTGGATCAAATCAATGCAAGATGAACTAAATGAATTTGAGAGGAATGAAGTCTGGACTTTAGTTGATATACCTAAAGAAACAACTGTAATTGGTGTAAAATGGGTTTTCAGAAACAAATGTGATGAAAATGGAATCATTGTAAAAAATAAAGAAAGACTTGTTGCTAAGGGATATAATCAACAAGAGGGAATAGTCTATGAAGAAACATATGCTCCTATAGTAAGAATTGAATCTATTCGTATTCTATTAGCCTTTGCAGCATTCTTTAATATCAAACTATTTCAAATGGATGTAAATGTGCTTTTCTAAATGGTTTTGTTCAAGAAGAAGTTTTTGTCGAACAACCTCCTGGTTTTCTAGACCCAAAACATCCTGATCATGTTTTTGAACTTACCAAGGCTCTATATGGTCTTAAACAAGCCCCTAGAGCATGGTATAATATACTTACATGATTTCTTTTACAAAACAATTATAGAAAAGGTACAGCAGATCCAACCCTTTTTATAAAAATGAAAAAAAACGTTTTGATTGTTCAAATCTATGTTGATGACATCATATTTGGATCAACTCAGAAATCATTAACTGGTTTTTTTGAAAATTTAATGAAATATGATTTTGAAATGAGTATGATGGGTGAGTTAACAATCTTTTTAGGTTTTCAAATTTCTTAAAAACCAGAAGGGACATATATATATCAACATAAGTATATTAAAGACTTACTCAAAAAGTATGGATATGACAAAACTAAAAGTATTAGCACTCCAATTGGTACCTCAAATACTCTTGATCTTGATGAAACTGGGAAACCAGTAGATAAAACAATCTTTAGAGGTATAATAAGAAGTTTTCTATACTTGACAGCTAGTCAACCAAACATAATGTTCTCTGTATGCTGATGTACAAGATACACTAGCATGTCAAGTCTTAGCCAAAAGAGTCTCATTATACCTCTAAAGAGAATCTTCGTTTTAATCTACTTGGATTTCAGTTTCTTTACAGATTCAAGAGTATTTGAGTTTTCAAAATTTTCAGAGTGCTAACTTTTTGTTTTGTAGAATGATAGAAAAAGTACATCTGGAACATGTAATTTTTTAGGAGATTCTCTGGTTTCTTGGTCCTGTAAGAAACAGCACTCAGTAGCACTATCCACTGCTGAAGCTGAATATGTAGCAGCTGGAAGTTACTGTGCTCAAGTATTGTGGATGCAACACACACTCACTGACTATGGATTGAGTTTCTCCAAAACTCAAATTCTTTGTGATAATACTAGTGCCATTTCTCTTAGTAAGAACCCAGCACACCACTCTCATGCAAAACACATAGATGTTAGTCATCACTTTCTTAGGTATCACACACAAAAACGAGATATTATTTAACAATTTATCGGAAAGCAAGAATAACATGCTGACATTTTTACAAAACCATTATCTACCGATAGGTTTGAGTTTATAAAATAGAAGCTAGGAATGATTACATTAACATAATCATTCATATCTACTTCATGTTTTACAATTCTCTTTACAGTAAATAACTCCCTTTGAAAGGGGGAGGACATTTCTTACTATGTTTTTTTATGTTTCTTTTTATCTTATGGTCATAATTATTTACTCTCCTAGTATGTGTTTTTATTTTCTGTTTATCATATTGACAGTTTTATCATATCAACCAATGATGGTAATGAATTTATTTTCCATCGTATCGACCGATGATGGTAATGAATTTCTTTTCCATCGTATTGACCGATGATGGTAACGAATTTCTTTTCCATCGTATCGACCGATGATGGTAATGAATTTCTTTTCCATCGTATCGACTGATGATGGTAATGAATTTCTTTTCCATTATATCGACCGATGGTGGTAATGAATTTCTTTTCCATCGTACTGACTGATCATGGTAATTAGATTGGTTTCCATCGTATTGTCAGTTCATGGTAACGAGATTGTTTTCCATCGTTTTGTTAGTTCATGGTAACGATATTGTTTTCCATCGTATTGTGAGTTCATGATAACGATATTGTTTTCATTCGTATTGTCAATTAATGGTAACGAGATTCTTTTCCATCATCTTGTCTGTTAATGGTAACAACATTGTTTTCCATCGGTGTGATGATTGATAGTATTATTTTACTTCGTACGTTTGTGTTTTCTTTTGAACTTTACTAAAACAAACAACTACCTTATGTTCTCCGGTAGGTACGGTCCATTTTCTTATTTTTTTTCTTTTTAATCGGTTCCATTTATCTGTTTTTCTCTAATCCTGACCATAGAAGATCAACGGTCACCCCTGTATCGCCTATAAAAAGCCCCCCCTCCCCAAACCCACATCGTTTGTTTCTCAGGATCTACGTCGACGCTCTACCTCATTGTTTTAAGTCATCGTATGATCTTTCATCGGCAACATCCTTATGTCTCAGTCTTCTGCCCACACTCCTTCCGATATGTCCTCAAAGGATTTCTCTGAAAAAGAACTTTTAAGGGAAAGGTTAGTTTCCTGTGACTTCTATGATTCATATGATTCTACTATCAATAGGATTATTCTGTTTCAAGGATGGGAACATTTGTGTGTTGAAAGGCTTGTTTCTCAAGATCCGGTTCTCTTTGATGAAGTCTGTCAGTTTTATAAAACCATGTCTTTCGACAAAGACATGACTATCAATTTTGATGTATACGATAGAAATCTATCTATGTTTTTGAAACAAGTGACACATTTTATTAATGTCCCAACAGAAGGGTATTCTTTCTGTCCATCTCATAAACTACCAGAGGAAGTAGGTATGTTTAATAGAGAATGCGCTGAGAAGTATCTGTTTTTTGTGAATGAAGAGAAAAGGAAAGTTGCTCATCATTCATTGGACAATAGGTTTGTGGCTTTATGGATGCATGTTTTTCTTATCCCAAGGAAAGGGGATAGAGAAACATTGAAATTTTCTGATATTTTTATGCTTGACTGTCTTGTAAATATGAGAAAAGTAAATCTCATGGGATATGTTTTTGAAACCATTAAGATTTTGAAGTCAGGGGAAATCAAATCTCAATTGATTATGTATCCATCCATTCATACATTGTTTATTCTCGAGAGTATGAAGTTTTGAAACATTCTTTTGATACGGAAGTTGATAGAATTGAAGCCCTCCTGGATTATCAAAAGTACTGTGAAGAAGTTGAATGTTTTTTTTATCAAAATTCAAAACATTTTGTCAGAGATGTAGAAGCTGAATCGGCTCAGAATCAATCGGCACCTGTGCCAACCAAAGACTTTCAATCTGCTGGTTTTACTCAAAATTCTGATCCGCAAACCAGTTTAAAGACTAAGAAGAAGCCAAAGTATAGTGAGGAGGTCGTAGCCAAATGGAGAAAGGATAAGGAACACAGAAAGGAGGGTGATCCAATGTTCGGTCTTGACCCGGATGAGGCTTTTGCAGAAAGAATAAGTGTAGAAGAAACCCCTAAGGATGAAAAGAAAAAGAAAACTGTTTTGAAAAGAAAGGATCAAGACTTTGAAATCACAAAAGTCTTGAAAATGGTTGAGGATGCTAGTGCTCAAATGACGGAAGAAGTGCATCAAGAGCCCATCGTACAGAGTCTTCCTGAGAAAAAAAAGGAAAACAAATGATGGAGGAGATATAAGAAGTTGAAGAAGAGGAAGAATATTTTCTTTTAGAATTTCATCCGAGTTCGAAGAAAAGTAGTGATGAATAAGTTCAAAAGATGAGTGAAGGTGTTCAACAAATCCCTCATGTCGATCAAGCACCTTTTGAAAATTTTGAAACTCCGGATAAAACACCCCCTCAAGTAAATCATGGTTCTTAATCCTCTCATACTGATAAAGTTGTTTTCATTAGTGATAAAATGGAAGAAGAAAGAAAGCAGAAAGTAAAAGCAAAAGGAAAATAGCCAGTTGTAGATTCAAGCTGATCAAATGAACTGGCTTCGTACGATGAAGATACTGATTCAGAACATACAATCTCTCTCATGAAGAGTGATTAATTTGTCCTTGTCTTGAGAATGGTTCAGAAGACCATTCAATTTTTCCCTAGGCTGGAAGGGATGATTGATTTTATTACTGACAATCTGAAGAAGTTTGGCTCTATAAAAGAATTCAGAAAGAATGTTTTGTCAGTTGAAGATGATTTGAATGTTCTTTCAGAAAGTGTGGTTGCTCATAAGAAGGCCTGCAACAAGATGACCAAGTTGTCGTACAAAACAGAGAGCTCAATCAGTGATTATGAGTTAGCAATTGAAGATATAAGAAGGATGTCAAATGAGCTTGAAATTGCCTTCAATAATCTTGACAGATAAACAGTTGAAAAGTTGAATCTTTTGTCTTCCCAACGAGCCGATGTTCCTTCAGAAAAAGACTTGCAGGAGAGAATTAATGCCTTTCAGGCTGAGTTTTTTGAAAGTTTCATCTTTCAAAGATAAAATAGTTCTCTTGAAGAAACAATATTCCGGGTTATCCGAATATAACAAGAATTTGCAAGATATAATTGATTCTCTTGAAGAAGTAATCATAGTTCAGGAAGAGACAATCAGAAATCAGGATCAACTCTTTGCCGATCAACAGGATCTTCTCAGGTCTTAGGGTGATGCTATTTCTGAAGACAATAAGGAGATAAAAAAGATGAAGGTAGTTCATCATGAGTTAATCAAAAAGGAGAAGGAAAGAGAAAAAAGTGACTTGTAGTTGTTCTCATGTTTTGTATTGTAATAAAATTTCTTTTATCCATTGTCTTCTGTTTATTTTCTAACTCTTTCAGACAATTCATGTTTAACCCTTTCTTTTTTGTAAATCACAAAGGGGGAGTTAGTTGCATTCAATTTCTAATTTAGAAGTGCTTCCAATAACTCGGGGGGAGATATGTATTTCTTGAAGTTTTTATTTTGTGATTTGTGCTTTCCAAAAAGGGGGAGATTGTTGAGTCAAAAGTCCTCTTTTGACTTCTATGTTTTGTGTAGGAAATAAAAAATGTCTTGTTAATCTAAATAACCTTGTCTATCGTATCGTACTAACCATGCCAATCGTACAATACTGATCGTACTGACCATAATGATCGTACTGATCATGCTGATCGTACTGAAGAGGCTGATCATACTAATCATACTGATCGTACTGACTATGCGAATTGTACTGATCATAATGATCATACTGACCATGCCAATCATATAATGCTGATCATAATGAATATGGAAATTGCATTGATTATGCTTCTGATATCTTTCATTACTTACTTGTTTTGGTACTTTGTCAAAAACACATGATTCATTATAAATCGTAATCATGATTATCTTATTCATATATCTTGTTCTAACCAATATGATGTCATTGAGGTAGTTTCAATCTAATCAAAACAATGTCGTGATTTCTGTTTCAATATGACCGTTATGATGCCAGGTGTCCAAGTCCCTCCGCGATTTTCATAGAAATATGACCGTTAGAGGAGATGTGACCATTGGAACCCGAGGCCTATAAATAGGAGGTCATTTGAAGCTGAGAGAAGAACAACAGACAACTAAGAACAAGCGTGATACAACTGTGATACTTTTCTTCTATCAAGTTCTAGAGACAGATGTTGTGACTTCTCTCATGTTGTTTGCTTTGTGCGTCTGATCATCGTATCGAGGGCTTTCATGTGATTGAAAGAAAGAGGTGCCGATTACCTACAAAATTGAGGGATTCCGTGGATAGGAAGACAGACGGTCCGATCATTGTATCGAGGGCTGCTGGGGATAGGCAGACAGAGGATCCGATCATCGTATCGAGGGATTCCGGGGATAGGCAGACAGACGACCCGATTATCGTATCGAGGGCTCACCAAGGTGTTGGTCAGACAGACCTTTTATCCTAGGTGAAAGGATAACCCATCTCTTTGGGTTAAAAGAATTGTAATTATTCTACATTTCCGCTGCTAATTGTATTAGAAAGGAAATTGTAATTGTTTCCTTTTCTATCTTTTATACATTTGTAATTGTTTCAATTACATCCTTTCTATTACATATTGTATTGTTTGATTCTATACGCTTTAAGGTAGAATCATTCATCTTTATATTACTCTTATTATTGTGTTCATCTTGAATAAAATTGTTTTACATTTCATTAGTATTACATTACATCATACCTTTTATATTCAATACAATTGTGGGTGTGTGTATTTGTATAAGTTTAAGATCATTTAAACAAATCTCTTAAGTGATAAAACTCAAAAGGATTTTAAACATACAATTCACCCACCTATTGTATTGTTCCATCTAAGACATACATATCTATATAATCGATCCGACAATACACACAAACAACCCTAGACCACATCCATCATTGATGAATCCAGAAACATTAGAAACTATTGTCTCTTTCACCCTTCCACGATCACTCTCCTGTTACAAGAGGATCTAAAAATCAAAGAAAGTAATGGGTGTAGACTCAATCTAAAAATATGATGAAAAATATTACTTATATTGATCAGTTGGAGGGTCTTCAAATGGTGAAACGATCCTTGTTGCACATGAGTTGTGCACTAACGTTTAATGGGGGTGTAACTTATCCAATGGTTGAACCCAAGGACCCAACCTAGATGGTCCATTAGTCAAGATATACCACAAACCATATCCAAACACATGAAGGGAACCATCATAATGGCTTCCCAAAATCATTTTCATAAGAGACCACTAATTTTCCCTATAACACATCTTACTTACCAAACCGAAACCCAAAACACAGTTCAAATAAAAGGGGTTCTACGACTCAAAACATCCCACAACATCAACATTTTAAAAAAAACACATAATATTAACCATTCCAAACAATTCATCATGTCTTCATGTTTATCTTTAAAAACATATCTTTGAAAAAAATGGTTCAGCAGTTAGTGAATCCACCGATGGTATCCCATGGGCCTTACACATGCATGTTTCTGTGCCACACCGGGAACCCTCCTCATATCCATCTCGACACTCATTCATTCATGTCATCAACCATCCATCTTCCCATATAACCCCATTCATGTGGTTTCCCACAAAAATACCAAAGGTTAAAACAAAAATTCATTCCACTTTTCAAAACCAAAACGGTCAACCAACACATCCATTTTTCTCAAAACCGCTAACCACGAGATCAAAATCTTGACTCACATCTTACGAAAATTTTCAGAAGGTCACAACCATTTAGAAAATAACTCACTTTCAAGATATTCACATCAATTTCAAAACATCTCATCCCATTGAAACACATTCAGATTGTTTAGAAAACTCTATTGGAAACACTTTTCAAAACCAACTTCAATATAGTTCATACTTTCAAAGAGGTGTAAGAACACCATTTTACATTTCAAAACTATTATGAAAATTCAGTTCTTACATTTCATAAACCAAAACATTCCCTCTTTATTTGAAAATCATTTCATAAAAACTTTATGCTTCTTAAAACCAAGTCACCTTAAAACCAAAGTTCCACGATTTCAAAAATAAAGCACAAAACAGTGTGAGAGGAAACTAGTTTTAGTGGATGACTTGGAAATATGGTTGGCAGCCATTTTCCAATCACTTCATTGTCACAGAGAGTTTTCTAGGGAATATCCCTGGCATTACATGGCTTGCCAGGCCCAACGAGCTTACTGAGACCAATAACCCAACTCTCTTTTCATTTCCCATAATCATCATCAAACCAAGTAAACCAATGAAAATAGATAAATCCCGACTTCCCCTGGTGACTTGAATCCTATCATGAGGTGTGGTGATCAGGAACACTACCCATAACCGAACTACCAAGCCCCAACAATCCTAACTTTATACTATCCTGACAATTCCCTAAATAATGTGACCCAAAGAGTTAACCCGAACCTCCTCTGATACCATTTTGTCACGAACCGCATCTGGTCGCCATCAAACCGTCACCAAACCCAGCCTTTTCAAAGTTTCAAAGGGCTTTCTCGATCCCCACAGGCTGGCACAAGTTCCAAGGTATCATATCATGCTAACTGGGAACGATTTACCCGATTTTATAAACATTAAACAACAAACAAACTTAATAAAACAAATCTGGATTTTTCAACTAAAACTGTCTTTTACAAAATTTCAGAACTGAAATACATAAGTTAAAACTATGTTTAAAGACAATTAATATTGTACAAAACCAAATAAGGATAGACCAAGAACCTCCACATGGAAAGAGGCACCGCCCTCAAGCCATCTCCATGACACTGCATCCCAATGGACTGCTAAAAACCTGAACCAGTGGAATAAAACTTGTACCCAAACCTATGACATAAAATAAGAAAGTCTACTTACACCCAAAGGTGTAAGTATGGTGTGAGAGAAAGCCCAGTAGGATACCACCTCTAGAAGATTCCATGTGATAAACATTCCATGACAAAAATCATTGCATGTTTTGTAAAGAAGAAATGCTAGTTACAATTTTCTAAAGGATGCAATAATAAATGAAAACAGTTTTCATGTGGGATAATTTTAAAGGAATTTTTTTTAAAAAATAAATAACAAAGCTACTGAATTTTCCTGCCAACAATACCGTATGCCGACGGTAAGTACAAAGGATCTAATGGGCACAATTAATAGGAAATAACCCCTAGGCACTGGCTAGCTATGGGTCCCAGGTACCTCGTATCTCGGTGAGAGTAACCACAAAAAATATCCATTCTCGTGAACGATCCACTAGTAGGGATCATACACATAACCTTGTGGTCCCCAATAATAATCATCATAGTTTAGTTAGTGTGGTAAGCGTCAATCATGCTAAGTGAAACTAAGGCCAAACCTCACGGATTCACTAGCATACTAGTACACGTCCACCCACCTAGATACCTGGGTTTTCCCTTTGTGCTCAAACAAGTTCAACAATCCAAAAGTATAGTTTTCACATGAAAATATCACTTCCACATCACACATTAACCAAACAGCCCCATGTACATCACACAAGTCACAAATTTCACTTTTCATTCAAATTCATTTTGAAATCAAACTCACACCAAAATTGCATACAACACTTTTCCCATTTCTTTAACACTTCCCCAAATCCTTTAAACGATTTTATAATACCATTACAAGATATTCAACTCAAATAAAATCCCACACACATGTCACATAATACCCTTCTCACCTTCACAATTCATTTTATCAATAAACTCACAGGAAACATCCCACACCCGTGTTTCGCACACAAAATACAATTTAGTAAAACATTTCGACAATTTATAAAACATTCTAAAAAGGTTTGACATCTCAAATCACCACTTTACCATTCAAAAACCCACATTAGGTGAACAAACTCACCCAAACAGTACATATACACCCTTTCCCAACTTTTGTAACCAAATAAAACATTTTCAATTTTTATAAAACAGACCCGAGAGGTAAAACTATTGTTTGCACACTAAACCAATTTCAAACCCCTCATTAAAAACAGAAATCATACAAATAACAATACAAAACATAACATTCAGCCCAAAAATCATTATTAAATCACCCCCAAGTGTTATAAAAATACATCAAATAATACCACAAAAATACACATGAAAAACACACGTTTTCATAAATCACCTTCAAGAAGTACAACATAGTTTTATAGCTTAAACTCATCAAACATCTCTTTTAAACGCCTACATGAAAATAAGGAATTACCAAAACATAATTTTCAGCCCCTTTCAAGACTAATAAATCACTTTCATATGTTATAAACTAAACCCAAACACTACCCCAAGAGTCACACATGAAAAGTACACAATTTCAAGCTAAATACAACTAAAAATTATATGATTAACCAAATTCATAAAAAACTAGTTTTAACACCACAAAAAGAAGATTATAAATATACTAAATTATTAAACCAATCAAGATAACTAATCATAAAATGGATACACATGAATCACCTACCTTTTGAGTCGAAACCCTCAAAACAAGGTGCGAAACATTAAGCGCACAACCACTGCACCAAAAGGAATATAAATCCAGACCTAGACAACCAAAAATTGACCCAAATGATACCAAATCAGTTATTAGGATCGAATTCTAACTTATGGACATTTTAGAACACAATGAAAGAAGGAGGAAACCCTAAGGAGAATGAAAAATTGAAGAGAGAAACACATACTCAAAACAATTTTTAATAAAATGACCCAAAATCCACCAGAATCTGAATTTGAAAACATACAACCATTCAAGGGACGTTTGAATAAGGATTATGAGATCATATAGGAACTAGAATGGGGGAAAAAGAGTATGAATTGAGAGAGTTATGATTGAAATAACTTTCCTCCTCAAATCTGCCCAATTGTAGAAACCCTATGAATTTAAGCACTCAATCGTGATGAAAACGAGCTCTAAAGAGGGGGAAAAGGAATTGCAGTGAACCTGGGCTTCTTAGCGTCGAGGGGGCGGCAGAATAACTGAAACAATTCATTATAATTAATAATATATTAAAAAAATAAAGAAACAATTTAAAACTGGAAAATGGGATTTCGGGTTGGCCCAATTCTCAAATGAAAACCCAAATCCTCCATGATTATGGATTTATAAAGGCTCAAAATTTAAATGTGGTGTTACTATATCAGGGGATGACATTTATGAGTTGTAATTACTGAAAAATATTAAAAAATGAAAATGTTATAAAAGAAACAAAATTTATTTTTAAATCTGGAATTGGGCTCACAATTTGGCCCAATTCATGAAAACTCACCTATTCTCCATAAAACCTTTTGAAACCCCCAAAACAAAGCATGAATGGAAAATAAATTAAATATAACTGTAAAATAACTTATGTATTTGACATAGAATAACCACCTTCTTAGATTCTTATACATTATTCTATAATGGTGAGGGGTTGGAAATTTTTCACTTTATGCTTACTAATGTGGATATTTTTAATCTGATAAAACTATATATTTCCTCATTAATAGAATAGGTACCTTTTTCATATTATTTATTTTGATTTGTATGATTTTACATGGATTTTTTTGTGGGGGGGGGGTAATGAACATATAAGGGTTTTTTAAAGAGAAACACATTAATGTTGTGTGAAAATATTAATTTATTTGTTGGAATTTGGACTCCAATGATAACCCATTATAATCATGCATATATTATAATAAAACATAAAGATAAAGATTTAATTAAAAATAATAATAAATAATTTAATATGTATATGGTGTATATTAAATTTTTGAGACTTTTTATAGAATCACCTCAAATACAATGTGTGAGATTCCTTCCACTGATGCAGTTTTCTTGACTTCGACCATACAACCATGTTGGTCATACCATAGTGGGCTGACGAAGGATTATATTGTGTAAAAAATCTAGTTATATGTGACACTAGAACATCATTGAGTTGGTCATACCATTTATGGTTCCCTTGGGATCTATTGTAATATTTAATGCCCTATACCCCACTTGAATAATACTTTTCAATTATTATATCATGTAAAATGAGAGTTATGCCACTTACCAAAATTGTGTTGATATTTTAGTGTCCATTTATTTGATGGTGATTTCCATATACTATTTTTCAAAGAAAAAGTCCATAGAAATTCTTAGGATATATTGGTAACCTCGAGATACCATGACAATTATCTTAAGCATATATTAAATGGTCCAGATACAACTTACTGATTGGATGTAGATGATCTGTGGACATCATGTGGTGGGGGCTCGTAAGATTTGAGAACTCTTCTCCTGATATTCAAATTTTTTGATCCCAAGTATGTGAGATCATGAGGACAGTCCCTGTAGTAGGAACACGACATGTTTCAGCTCTGAATGTTATTTTCTATATGTGAACACATGTAATGGTCTACTGACATTACATTCTTATAAGTTTATATAGTTTGATCACATACATTGATGCATGAAAAAAAGTGACCTTAATTTCATGGTGACGTAACTTGTGTTGGGTGATCAATTTTGTGTATTACATTAATTGAATAATAAATAATAATTTTTCTCACTACTAAAAGAAAGTAATATATCTGGCTTAGTTGATCTGGAATATATTTCCATCAAAAAATCCTTATCCATGATATAAGAAGGTATGTATGTCTAGTTAGTTCAATGAATAATAATGATATATATGATAATTTCATGAAGTGTACATCTATATTTATGAGATATTACCATAAAAATGGATTATATCACATGATGTGTTACTGTAGGAAATATTTTCATTGCATTGATTTTTCCATATCTACTTAGGGGACTTTATTGGTTTCTAGACTCCATTCTTAGAATGTGAATAATATTTAATACTTTTGAGTTATGTTCCTAGAGGGTCAAACACTAAGCGTAATCAAATTTCAAGACTATTTTGATAAATAGGTGTTTTGGGTAAGGTGGGACCCACAAAACAACATTTGATTGATACCTAGGATTATAAGATCAAAATTAAATAAATAAATTCACATTATATAAGTATGGAATAATTGGTAATGAATTTATTTATTAATGTATTAATGATATTATAGAGTTAATACATTGAAAAAAATTATATGAATGAATACTAGGTTAATATTATGTTTTTATTTAATATTTATGGGAACGATAATTTATGTTAATGACACACTATAATCACAAAATATATTTGTTATGTTACGAGTGATAAAAATATAAATTATGTTCATGAAACACTTAGTGGGTCATAAAATAATTTTTTTGTCTTATTTAGTGGGTAATAAATATCCGGTGGATGATGAAAAATATCTAGGTATTTTTCAACTCACTAAATAAAGAGAAGTAAGATGTCATGTGAGGAACTATCCATCACCCGAATTTGAGCTCCTCTTTCCATTATATCCGTCATCCTAGGGATAGAATATCTCAATCCATGAAACTAATCCATGTTCATATTTATATAATGAAATATCGACATTGTGGTGATAGTTGTGACATTGAAATCATCATCAGATCTCTACCCTAGAACCCAGATTTTGATGAACGATGCTCCCATAAAATTCTAAATTGTTTGTAGATGGTCTAGTGTCATACGAATTTGGTTCCATTGAGAATGGGTCACCAATAATAAATCTATTTTAAACACACATGAAAATTTAACAAAGTACTTATTAATTTTATTTTTGGTCTTAAATATTTCATGCTGGATCCTCAGATTTTGTACCAGGAAGTGTATCATTATTGAAGAAATTTTTTGATGATCTGGTGAGGAAATTTTAAAACCCAAGCCCATATATATCTAATTCATGCCCCAATACCTTTAATTAGTATATGATTTATGAAATTATGAGTTAAACCAAAGAACAATTAAATTTGTAATAAATTCATATGGAGGGATTCAAATCATTCCCAATGCAATAGTCCTTAATCCATTACAATATTGTATGGATGATGAATTGTGATTTGAAGATCAAATGATCATTCAAAGTCAATTTTTTTGTTTAAATATTTAGTGAACATTTATACACACATTTGTATATTAGCTTTAATTTATAGAGTGGTTTCATTTTTTTAGATATTGGGGTTTCTAGCTAGATTTTGATTCCAAGTGGCCAAAACTGTGTATTTCTGTTGCTGAGTTTAATTTCCCAAGGATTTGGAATTTAACAAAATATATTAAATCCTAAGATAATAAATTTTAATTTTTTTAAAAATAATAAAATATATTAATAAATTGATGAGGGGATGGGGTGGCACCAAAATCTAGGTTCGCTGAAAATGAATGAAAAAGTGGTGGGGTTCACTAGCCACCTCATGATGAGACATCCCTATGTGTTAATCTGTTGGACAGATGAATACTGCCACCCACTCAAACCCATATATACTCCTTATAGAATTCCATCTTTTATCTTCCATTCTCCCAACTAGCCACCTACGAGCTTCCATAACCGGGAAACCACACCACCCTAGTGCACCATTAGATCCTCATTCCTTGTTTCATATCAGGTCATTGAACACCAATTATTCCACTATTATACAATTCCATCCAAAATCCCACTCTCATCCCACAGTGCCCTACCCAATGAGCTATGTTCGTTCTGGGTTAGCCCATCCTAGGCCGTGGTGGGTGGGGCACTATCATACCAACCTGACCCAATTCGGATCTAGTGTAAGGATAATACCATTTCTAGGGTTTCTCTAGGATACTTGGGGCCTTGGAAAATTTTTAATTTATTAAGAAATTAATTTAATATTCTAAAATAAGTTAAATTTTGTTGAACGAAAAATAATTTACTTTAGGAACGTGAGACAAATTTTTAATTAAAATTTATAAGGAATTGTTTTAATTCATTTGATTCTCTCGACATAAATTTATCACATATTTAATTTTTATTTTTCATTTTATTTGAAACTATACTGATCTTAGGAGTCAAATGAAAAATGTATTTCTGAAAATTATTTACTTATTAAATAATTATTTTAATTACATGTAGTTTGTAATAATGGATTTTGTATGCTCTGTGTATCATCTTTCCTCAAATAATATATAAAAGGTTCTGTATGTCTACGAGTGTTGTATTACATGTGTGTGAAATATTCCTAATATAGCCTTACATAAATGTTATTATTTATGTATTATGATGATGATGTTTTAAAATACGAATCACACCGAGATGAGATGCGGATACATTGGACCAAGGTGAGAGAGGAAATATGAGTGAATCATGACTCAGTCAAGATACTCCTAGGTTCCTAGATGATTGATTGTGTGAAAACAGATCAACCGATAATAAATTATGAATATCATTCATGTTTTTTTATTTCATTTATGCATTTCTTAACGTTTTTGGAAATATAAATATTCATATGAACACATTAAATCATAAACAATTAATGAATAGAGAAAGTCAAATTAAGGAAAGATGAATTCATTTATATTTAATGTATAGTTGGTTGTGAGTGTCATAACATAGTACTTTTATATAATATAAAAAATTATTTATTTATTTGAGTAATAATAAAAAACATGAAGGAAAAATTTAGACCCAAAAAATTCTGGCATTTGAATTTGAAAAAAATAAGGTGTTGAGGTTCTCTTCATCACTAGTTTTGAGTGTCTCATACTACAAGGGAGTTCATATGAAAGTGATTTGTCAACATTACTAAATATGAAAAACAAATAAGTAACCATAGATATGTTTTTAAATCTATATAGACAAATGGTTGATTATAAAATGTTACTAATTTCAAGAGGCTGGGAATTCACTCAACATTTCCAAAATAGAGACATAATGTACTGGGACTATCAAACACCAACCTTGAAACTCTCTGATTAGTGTTTTTATAAATCTTTTAGTGAGAGATACATGGTCTTGATAAAATAGTTAGAGATATTTAATTATTGAATCTATAATTTCAAATCAATAATCGAGATAATGTTTTAATCTTCTATAATTTTTTTTGTAGAATAATAGAATTTATTACCACAAAATCACTATGAATATATATGATTAATAATTGAAATAAAATTCCGAACTGGAAAAGTTTCAAATTTTAGTACATGATCTTCTGAAAACTACACTGATATGAAAGAAAATTCTATGTCTTTGAGTCTCCACGACCTGTTAAGTAACATCTTTAAGTGAGGGTGTGAAAGAAGAATACCAGAGACTATTTCATAATTACTTTCATATTTACATTATAATTCTATCATCGACCTCTAATGTGCTTTGGAAAAAATATCAGGACATTGATGGTTTTTCATATAGTCTTGTCTATGAGAATATTATATGAATAAAGTGAGGTGATATACGAATGGGTGATGATTATGATGAATATATGTAAATTGAAAGAAGGATTGTGATCTTCCAATATATTAAACTATTCATTAATTTTAAAACAATAAATCTAGTATCATTTAACAATAAAAAATGAATATTTAATAGATAAAACTCTTCATTACCTTTTGGAAATTTTCTCTATGTAATTAAGAACATAAAGATAGTTTTTTATTTAGTTATTATGTAGAAAAAGTTTAAATTAAAGGAAACAATTTTAGTGGTAACTGTAATAAAAAAGGTTCCTTCACAATGTTCTTTATATAAAAGGGTAAATTAATTATATAGGGGGACATACTCTTCATATTTCATGATATAAGTCTATGGAAGAATAACCAAAATTAATTGTAGTAGAAGAAAGATGTTGCTTCAACTTATAGAATATTATTCATTTTATGTGGTGTTTCTATTATACTTTATGGGTATGAAATACAATATAACTATTACATATATGTATTTCAATACAATAAAAATGTGTGAAAACAAAATTTAAATGATATAACGTTGATTTTCTATGAGGTAGAGAAGGTGTGATTCCTAAGTCAGCAGTGAGAAGTACACAACTTCTAATTTCCAATATTAATGATTATAATTGACCATTTAATGAGTATAAATGAAAAATATAACTCAAGTATCCATTGTACAGAAAGTGTAATTATTTTACCTTTGAATAATTTTTGTTTTCATTGTCTAATACACAAATAGTAGTTCATTAATGCTTGGATCCTTGAATGTTACTAATGAATATAAAATTTAAGAGTCTAATAACCATTTGTGGAATGAGAAATGTTTGTCTAAATAAATAAAATTAGTATTCAATGATATAAATGGTATGGTATTTAGTGTATTTGGAGTTAATGACAACAGGTATTATTAAAACATTGAAATAATTTTTTTTTGTATTAAGAATCCTTTATAAATAAGGTTGGGACATAAATATATATGAATTAGTTCATCAAAAGAGCATATACTAATCCTAGGATAATATAGTGCTAATTATACTTAAAATTATTCCTTTTTTTGTTATTAAGGAATATAAAAGTGATGTACTATATATTCATGGTTATAATATATGAATTTCATAGGCCTCATTTGTTTAATAATTTCTTCACTAAGCATTAATTGATAATCAAAATATAGTGGGTTTATTCTTAAAATAACATTTACTTATAAACATAAATGTTTTGATTATAGTATGGAAGATCAATTATGAATTTTATATGAAAACATCAATCATTAAAATATAGCATTGATTAATTCCTAAATTCACATTTCCTTGTACACATTAATGTCATTATGTAAGTAAAAAGAGCATCCCTGTTGAGAGACTTATGTATTATAGGAACATGAATTATTTTTCATGACATGATTCATAGATATCATAATTTTGTATGAACGATATACAAATTATAATTCAAAATTTATGTAATAACTGATATTGAATGATATATATCCAGCATATCATAATAACATGTGATTATATGCAAATTGTTTGTTAAGGCTTCAAACAACATTACTTAAAGCATAATAGAATATGCATCTAATGTATGTAGCCTTATGTTTTGTTAAGATATTAAAGAAATACATAATATAAGAATGTTATAGTGAGGTGATGGTATCAATATATATAAATGGGTGCACAAATAAATTAGAGATAATGGGTGAATGATCTATGTTGGATTATTCAATGATAGAGATAAAAAACAGTTTTCATTGGTACATGTTCAAAAAGGTATTCTTTAAATGTAATATACAAATTATGCATGATTAATACTCAAAAGATGAAAAAGTCTAGACACAGTCTATAGAAGTTCCTGTAGACCAATTATCTTTCTCAATCCATTATAATATTATATGACATAACTAATTTCTATGATCATTTTAGTTGGCTTAGGATGTCAATGCCACCATTCTTGGAAGGTGTCTATACGATATGACTAGAATGACTTTGTGACCCCATCGAATGATAATTAGCTGTACATTTTAATAAAATCCATTTTTTGATTAATTTATACAATAAAGTAATTCAATATTAATATGGTCTGAAAATTTTCATTATTCCTGTAAGAAGTTAGTAGGATCATCACAGATTTCCATGCAAATTATTTTTAAAAGCAAATGGAAAATTTCAAATGTTCTTATAGTTAGTTAAGAACAATATCAAATTAACTCCCCACAGGTGGAATTAATGTAGAATTCTATGGTCTAGGAAACATGATCTAGTGATGTAGATCAAATTAATTTCTTATACAAATTCAAACTACATATACTGAAAATAAATTGAGACATAAAAGTTAGAACAGTTCAATAGATAATTATTAACATGATTATATGGAATTAAATCTCTCTATGAAGATATCTATGAGGCATAAGAGGATATTAACCTTATAAGTATAATTCTATATATTTCTATTATGTAACCATCACATATTCCCTTATATGTATAAGATAATATTTTTACAATATATGTATTATGGTTGGTTAATGTTAATATAATTAAGTAGAACATCATTGTAAATAGTCAAAAATATCCAATTGTATGAGAGAGAGTACAAGAGATAGGTTCCTTGTACTTAGAGAGGAAGGGATACTAGTTTAATGGGACATGGTATAGTCTTCCTTTAGATTAATGTGGTATAATAACATAGCTATGAATATGTAATGAGTAATGAAATATCATTTAATCTAGTGTTATCTATATTTACAAACACCAGGCGTGTTGTAGCTTCTGATACAATGATTTGTTCCAATTTATGAAAGAACACCTTGTATGAAATGTTTTATCTTAATATAAATCATGCTAATCCTAATATTGGTTCTCAAAATTTTGTCATAGTTTGATAGTGTGAAAAAGGACTATACATAGAGATATATTCTCATGAGGATTTTTACTAAAGGAGGTGATGTTGTTGATAACATAATAGCCATCTAAATGAGACATGGAAGGGCCAATGACTAAATCCATAACTCATCATAAGAATGATATTTTCATGTGGGAGAAAACAAGTATAGATATAAATTTGAATCTACTGAAACTATGAGTTTTGTAAAAGTGGGTTCCCTAGACCAAATTTGAATAGTAAATTTTTATTACCATATCTTGTATACAGTTAGTTATGAATGATTTACACTGGTCGTAGAAGAATAAATATTTATTTTTTCAAGTCATTATATGATAATTTCTATAAATTATTCAACATATAAAAAGGATATAGTGGACCCCATCCTATAATTAGAACCACAATATATGATGATAGTGATACTAAATATATTTTATATAGTCTAGACACATCATACATATTGGAATGAGATGATGTATGACAATCTGGTGTTAGAGGATCCTAATCAGTGAGACTTCTTCTCGTAATGTTCACACATTGTTAACTTTAGTATATGAGATCTTGATGGTCATCCCACCAATAGGAACACAACATGTTTCAGGTGTCATTGTTAGTTTGTATCAATAAATAGATGTAATGTACACATAACTTACTATTATTATCAGTTTATACTATATTATGCAAGGAATAATCCATGAAATATATATGGTACAGAGTTATATTGTGTTAGGTATCACATTGGTGGTATGGAATTGATTGAATAATAAAGAATGAATTTTCCACAATTGAAATGTTGTAGAATCATGTGCGTAGTTGATCAAGATGGTATTACCTTAACTAAATCTATGAACATGGTATAAGAAGGCATATCCATCCATTTAAGTTAGTGAATAATAAATCAACAAATTATTATGACCTGAATTGTGAATCCCACTTTATGAGATATTGTGTGACAAATTGATTATATCACATGTTGTGTGTTCATAGAAAATGTTTTCATTGATATATATTTTCCTTATATACATATGGGATTTTATGTGTGGAAGGACTCTTCTCTTAGTCTATGAATAGTATTCACTTCCATCGAGATAGGTTCCTAGAGTACGAAACACTAAGAGTATTTAAAAGTGTCGGAAACTCTATTTAATAGGAGTTTAGGATAAGGGGGACCCACCATGGGGTATTAGAGATGTCTCAGAATATATGATCACCATGAAATAAAAAAATTCATAATCTTAATGTTTAGAATAGTTGGTAATTGATTTGTTAATTAATATATTCACGCAATTTTAAACTAAATATGAGGGAAAATATTATTTGAAATCATATTATTTTAACATTAATAGTTAATTTATTATGAACCAAAATGAATATTAAACATAATGACTCACTTTTATCACATAATATATTTTATATATTAAAAGTGATAAAAAATTTATTTAAGATTATGACATAGACCATTAGTTATAAGAAGTCGTTTATAGATTTTTTAGTGGTAGTAAATAATTAGGGATTGACGATATATTTTTGGGAATTTTCCACCTCACTCTATAAGGAGGATGAGGATTCCACATGATTCACTATTCATTGCCCAAATTTAAAATCCTCTCTCTCCTCTCCCCAACTTCCTTGAGAAAAACTCCCCCATTCCAAGTAACTGGTCCATGTTCGCCTTCGCATAACAATGGATCAATATAACAACGATTTTCAAGATTTCAAGGGCTTCATCAGGACATTGGATTAGAACCTAGATTAGAATGAATGATGCTCCACCAGATAATCAATGAACATGAGGATGATCTAGAGGGATTCATCTTAGGTTACTTCTTGAAAAGGTAATCAATGATGAATGGTTTTCAAACACACCATAAAATCAAATGAGTTTTTTATTAATTTAATTATTGTGCTAAAATCATTCACAATATATCTTCAAATCATATACCAGGCTGTGCATCCCTAGAGATGATGTTGTTACATCTCCCCAACAAAAAAACTCTAAATCCCTATATCATCATCTTCTTCTAAAAGCCATTGTACCATCAAGATTATCCTCCCTTAACCTTTTCATGTCATTTTATTTGGGTTAATCCATGTGGAATAAACTAATAAGATTTGGATAATAGAAGAATATAGTTGAGTAAATCCATATGATGTGTTTAGGAAAGTGTTTATCAACTAAAATATATATGGTTAAAAACTATTGTTATTGATATGTTTTTATACCAAAATAAATAAGTGATGATAGAACCAATATAAATAACTCATTACTATTTGAAAAAATGATCTTGGTTTACATAATTAATTTATTGTATGGGGTAATCAATTTAATTAGATCATTATAATTAAAATTCCATGATGAAATGATATAAAACATGATACTAACCCACAAATATGTCATTGTTGAAGATTATGGATTACATTATGATAATCATTCTAATATCACTTATATGTATGATATATAATTCATTTAGAGATTGGTATCTTGGACTGTGAAGTGTTATAAACTAGAAGTATTCTTATATTTTGAATTTAAATGTTATGGATATGAATTCCACAAACTCTATATAAAGGTTATTGGATATCAGTTGTGCATCAAACATTTATACTGATAAACACAAACTCATAAATCGTAGGGAATTAATGAGTTCTAAAGTATATATTCATGTGAGAAATTGAGTATGAGTTTTTTCATTAATTTTTGACACATACAATCATACATTAGAAAAGGGATTGATCCTATAATAGGGAATCTATTATTATGTTCCTTCCATAAAATAAATTCATTTTTGGATTTTAGTTTGATGAGAAGGGGTGTTTATTAATTTTTAAGAACATGATTTGTTCAAAATATAAAAATACATTTTTTAATGGAAATTAAAATATAATAAGTGGTTAATAAATATTATATATATATATATATAATATTCTCTATAAAATTCACAATAATATGATCAGGGTTGATTATACTCCCACCTACTATTTTCATTTTTAAATTAGACATAAAAATGAGAAAAGAATCTATGAAGATGACCACATAAACTTTTTTATAAAATCAATTAGAGAAAGTGGTTAATTGTATAATATACATAGTGATGTATATGGAATAATTTTTACCCACAGAAATGATGGTTTTTGGTACTTTGATATTTTTAGAGATGAAATTTCTCGATATGGTTATGTTTTTCTAATGAAACAAAAGTTTAAATCCTGTGAAAATTTAAATGAGTTTCATAAAAAATTTATATAATGTACATGAAAAGTGTGTTAAGATAAGTAAATAATTATTTAAATTATGATAAAATTAATGTATATTTAAATAATTATTTCCCTAATACACATTCAAAATTATGATAAATACCAAAGAGTGGAAAAGAAATAAAATAAACAATTATTTAATAAATTTATATAATATAATATAAGTAATTTGTATCCATGTGTGGTAGATCATAGTATTTCATCAATGGAAGCATGATCCTAAATATTAATTATAAATAATGACACTATAACAATAAACTATTACCACTTTAAAAACATTGACACATAATAAACATGATAGAATAATATTATATAAATCATAAAGTTTCATAAACTAATTATATTCATTATATAACATGTCAAAGGGATGTGTATTCACACCATAGAAAAATAATGGAGTATAACATGTCATGTATCTCAAAGAAGGAAAATTGAGACAAAAATTCCATTTTTGATTTGGTAAATTTTGATCCATAAAATCCATAAAATAAAGATGAGAAAAATGATATTTAAATATAAATTAATTTTATTATAAGAACCATAAAATAAATTCATGTGTAGTATATGAAACAAACAAATTAAATGATTTTTGAAGAAGGTATAAGTCTCATAGAAACAAAACTGAGACAAAAAACTCTAACAACATAAGAAACATTAGAATCATGATCCCCCATAATAGAGTAACATCAATTAAAGAATTTAATGTCATTAAATGAAAAAATTTAATGATATAAAATTTTATAAGTAATTATATGGACCACAAAAAATTATAGAGTGGTGAATATGGAATGTATCTCACGAAAATAAAAAGTGAGATGAAATTCACTTACATTAAATATTGACATTCTTCTTACATGGTAAAAACCCCTATATAATAAATATAATTTCATTATAAATCTTCAAAATAACCATATTACATTATATAATACCATATATTATTCAATTATGACTTTATATTACCTATTTATTAATAATTCCATGTCCAAGTAACATTTCTAGTAATAACAACTTTGTTTATCATACATGTTTTGACATGTTATTATTTATCATATTTTATAGATCTTGATTTAATTATTTAAATAAATTCATATATTACTTATATATCATATACGGTCATTATATAAATATTTCTAATAAACTATAAAATAAAAAAAATTGAAATGGAATACAACGTTCATTAATACGACAGGTCGTATTTACGCGAGAACTTTGTATCTGTTTTTCTCTCTTATTGAGTGAAATATATTAAAAGATGTATATATATAATCATTAAAGTAGAATTATTATGTCATTTATACAATTAATTTTCTATAAACGCATCCTTAATACATTGTATGTAATGTGTGAACGAATCACATCGCTTTGAGGACGCATTAGTCCAAATGTCCTATAACGAAATTATAGTATTTTAAAAAATGGAAATCATTGAGATGTGATTTATATAATAATTAAATTAGAATAAAAAAATAATTAATATAATATATATAATATAAAAATACATTACATATCATAATTACCAAACTTGTTTGGTGTAAAGGAAAAAAATAATTACATAGTTTCTGGATGCGGTAGTTCACCGTACACAAGAATAGTAAGTCCATTACAAATTAGATGTTAGTGTGTATGTGTAGTTAAAACCCATAGAGTAATAAAATTTCAGAATAATTAGGATACTTATTTTATTATTTAATTATTTAATAGTTATATTATAGTGTGTGGAGAATGAAAAAAACACATGATCTTAAGGATGGATGATACCTCTTATTTGGGAAACTCCTTTTGGTTTTCACAAAAGGGATTCCATGGATGTATTTATAAAGAAATTTAGTCCTTTAGGATTAATATAGGGATTTCTAGAGGATATTTGAGTAGTTTATTTCTAAGGAAAACCGTATTGAGAATTGTAAATAGAGGGGGAGTAGTGGAGACCTTTATAAGTTGGGAAATTGACACATTTGGTATTCTTAAGATCAAATGTATGCTCCGATCATTTTATTTTTCCACCAAGAGATAAAAATTGTTCATTATGTATCCTTATTATATTATTGGTATAAATAGTTCAATCCAATAATTTTTATAAAAATCTCTGGTCATTTTTATTCCTTATTTTGTATGATTAGTAATTAATTATGTTCGTTTTTAACTTAATCACTATAATAAATTTTAGTTACATTCACTAATATTTTATGTCATAATCTATGTTTAATATATTAATAATAATCAATTATTAATAATATTATATATGTAATATATTTTTCAAAATTATTTTCACAAAAGTGTAAGAAATTAAATTAATATGTTTCTCACAGAGAGGATGAGATGATGAGTTTTTTAAGGGAAAATGTTTAAAATATTGAATGGTTTTATATGCAATTTCATTATGAAATTAGTTACAATGACATAAATTATATTAATTTATATAAAATTAATTTAAATAAAAATTACAAGAAAATTAAAATATATTTTAACAATATAAATTAATTATAAATAATATTAGTTTAGAACAAAAATTCAGTGTTCTTCACTATTCAAAAAACAAACAAAATTCTCAGAAAAATTCCATAGATTTACTAAAAGTAAATTTGGATATTCCAATTTAAAAAATAAAGATTCATTTTTCAAATAAAAAATATAAATTATTCAAAATGTATATTTAAAATAATTTTTTCAATAAAATGTGTTAAAAATACCTTTTAGAAAAATTCCACCTTTTATATAAAAAAATAGATTTTTTCAATATTATGGCTGTCAAACCTACTATATGGGTGTAAAATTTTTTTATTTAATATATTATATATAAATTTTATTAAAAACACTCATAAATAGTGGTTTTTAGAATTTATCAATATATAATGGTGTTATAAACAAATATTTCCCTCACAAAAGAAATTTCTGTATTCTCGAATAGTTCTTGCGTTCATTTAAAGCTTATTGATAACCAAGTAGTTCGTTTTATATACATGCTTAAATCATAGTATCTCAATTTAGTTAATTTTATTTTTAATTTCCATTACAACATCTATTTGGTAACTATACTGATATATTATCAATAATATTAATAATACTTTGTAGTGGGTAAAACTAGGTCTCATGTGTAACATAGGATTTTGAAGGAAGTAACACTTGTGGGTAACATAAGGAAAACATATTTTTGTGTGTAACTCAAGATAATTGTATGTTTTCATGTAGTGGAAAAAATATTGTGGTGTTCCATACAAAGAATTAATAACATGGATATTTTATGTAACCTAATCGACATTCATTGTTCCGTGAAATGATGAATATAAAAAAGATTAAATTAATAGGATTTTTTTTTTCAAAAACTCTTACTGTATTAAATTCTTACACCCTTGGTTTGAATATATACCCTTAAATTCATCTAGGTTATCATTGTATTAATAATTGAAAGTTCCTTTCACATAAACCCACATTTTAAAAAATGAATACAAAAAGTTCCTTACAAATGAATGTTGGAAACATAATGATTACCAAAGGAAACATGTAACATGGTTTTTAAATGGGGGAAAAGGTGGGAATTGAATACATGTACATGGATAAAACGTATAAATAACTATAAATATTGAAAAATATCATTGATCACTATTAAGTGAATGGTTAATTGAATATTATGTGCCTCAAACCAATAGATCTGGGATGGTTTATCATAAAATCATTTAAAAAATGAAGGTATTATGATAAATCGTATCCAATATAATTTTCATTGAGTAATTAATTTAATTTCTAATAACATTATAAAATACATATCCTTTATTTTATTCATTTTCGAATTAATAATCCAACACTTTGGTTGTGTATTGATCAATTTCCACTACATATCCTAATATAATAAATAAATGTAAATTTTTCATTCCTGAAGTACTAAATAATTATAAGGTAGAATGATAATCTATTCCATCATTATTTAGTTATATTTAATGAAAATTGTTAATCATAGGTTATTAAAGATGCATAAATCTTCATATGGTGAGATAATATTTTAATCTCACAAACATCATCCAAAATTTAACATAAAATTTCCATAAATGGTTAGCCTTATAATCCTCTTGAATTTTGAAAATATAAAATTATTTCGATAAGGTTACAAAATTTATCTAAATAATCATAAAATTGATCCACCATGTATCAAAAATTAGCTCTTATTTGTTTGATACCAATCATGTGAATACCTACATCATGTATTATCTTGAATCATGGTAATGACCTGAATTACCATAATTGTTTGGAAAACATGCATACTTATATATTTCATATATTGTTGGATATATTCCTTAAATAAAAATTTTTTTAAACCTCCTCCCAGATGACATAGACCACATTTAGAAAAATAATCTATTCTATGGTAAGCAATACTATCAAACATTCTGTATCCATATCAATAATCTATTTATCCATAATTTTCATATTATCAATATAATGTTAAGGGTTACCATCCCCTAATCAAGATATCACATTTCTATAAAATTAATTTTTTATGTCTTTAAAAAATTCAATATATCCTTTTCATTCCTTATTGAAAAACTTATACTGAGAATACATATATATTTCATGATTTTTATAACATAATATTTTAATTACAACACATATACTCTTCGATAATACATCATTATTCTTATTCCATTAATCATGATTTCTCATGATATTCCTTAATACCCCTTTTCATAGAATATGAAATATATATCAGGTCCTAAGGTACCTAAACTTCAATATAATAATTCTTTTTTATGTTTAATGTAAACAATACTCCCAAAATATACACATGTTGTTTATTATCCCTTTATATTCTGTAGTATAATCAATACACATACTACCTCATAGATTATTTCAATGAAATTTATACTTAGAAAATATATTTTCAAAATGAACATACATTCCACATATGAAAAAATAAAATTTTACCCTATTACTTATCATTATTTCTATTTAATAAAACTATAATGAATATGTTGAGAAACACTTATCATGGAAGAAAACCACATAATCCTGATAAAATACTTATATTATTCCTGAATCATGACATCTACATTTAAATTTATAACACCCTATATTAGTAATTATATATTTCACATGAAATGTTTAAATAAATATCACTAGGTATCCCACTATGTTCTCCCATCCTATTTTCTAAAGGTTGACTAAAATGTTCCATTGATAGAAACTATAGCAACCCATGCCTATCATTAATGGATATTAAAGAATTTTATGTGGATATTCATCAAATTAAATAAATAAATATCCATGGTCAGTAATAATTTATCATCATTGGAAACATTGAACACAATAATCTAGTTTTGTGAATGATCTTGAACATCTCCCTTAAATATATTTCCCTTCCATACCTTGACATAAAATATTTCTTCAAAATTTGGAAAAGGAAACATAAGTAATGGGTGAGCTAGAATAATCATCAAGGGTAAATAATGTATATCCATTTTCATAACATGAACAAAATGGTATGATAATGGGAGGATAATATTTTAATATCATACCCTACATATCAAAGTTCATAATAATGATACATGGCATAAGTATTAGTAGTTTAAAAGAAACAAATCATATGATAATCAAGGACATGAAACATGGTCTCTTATCATAGGAATATGACCTATAATTGTCTAATAAACCTAAAAATATAAAAACATTGCTAATATTTCAAGGCTCATTTCCAAAATGTATCAATGAACTTCTTGGGGACAACACCTACTATGATGGATACACCACTATCCCTAGTCATAGTCCAATCCTCATACAGAATCATGATTCTCTATCTTCCCAAATAGGATTGGGTTTCCCTATCTTCCCATAGTGTATTTGGTTTCTTATATAACCACAGTGAATCAAAGTACCCCATCATCCCATATTGGATATGGTTTCCTAATCTATCTATAGTGGATCAGGACACATTTGATTCCCATTTTAGATTTTAAATCACTTGTTTCACATTGTGTATCAATCCCATAGACATGTTTCACATCATTAAATTATGAGATATAAATCCTTAACCAATTCATTGGACAGAGATATAGGTCTGACCAATCACATAATAAAATCATATATACATTTTCCACATTATAAAAAAACCTTCATCTTATGATGACCCATAAGATGATATGGGTTTCATAACCATCATATCATAACCCATGATATAAAATGGTATCATAAATATTTAATCATATCATTACCTTTAAAAATAAATAGGTATCATAATCATTTCATCAAAGAATTCCCCATGAAATGAAGTGTTTTTCAACAATATAAAACATGTGGAAGATAAATGTGTACCTTAAACAATATTCCATGAAAGAAAAAATAATTAAGTAATGAATATGAATGGTATCCATGGATCATATCCCCAGAAAAGTATAAATTATAAAAATGTATTCCATCTTAAATGGATAATGATTTTAAAATTTCACATGGAACATTTTTTAAAGGTAATATAATTTCTATGAAAATAAATTCCATAATACCATTTCAAAAATTATTTTCATATAAATAAATCATTATAATTTAATTTATAACATTTATTTGGGAAAAATTATTTTCAACTTTGATATTTTTTTTAAAGTAAATAATTTTTAAATCATTATTATTGGAAAATATATTTGAACATATATAATGTAATCCTCAATACATTTAGAAAACCTTTTACAATAAAAGTAATTAGAAATGTTAAAAATTAATCATGAAATATTTTTTGAAATGGTTTTTCATTGAAATTAATTTTAAAACATAAAGTGTAATATTGAAATCATTTTAGTATTTTTATTCCTTGAATAGAGATTTTAAAACACGTAAAGGAACAGTTGAACAAAATTTTTAACACTTTAAAGTAGAAAAAAATTGCATTAAATCATTTTCTAGGAACATGTGATTCAAATTTCTTTTAAAAATATTTTGAAGAAACATATTTTGAAAACATGGTTTGTGAATAAAACAGATTCCCAACTGAAGAGAAAAATAATTTTGAATTCTCATATAAACAAATTCTTAATTATATTAAGTAAAAAATAGTATAAAAATTGTACAATTACATGAAGATATCATGATTAATCTTTATATAATAAAATTCATGAGTTTCATTGAGTTATGAATCATAATTTTTTATCAATAGAAGAATACTTGTAAACGATCCTAATAAACAATGAGATTGTAGAATTAATCTATTACCACATTGGTAACATTAAATAATAATCCACATGAGATAATAAAATTCATTTAAGCTTAAAATAACCATAAATATTTATATTAAATATATAACATGTCAATGAGAATTATATTCACCACATTGAAAAATATATGTGCATAAGATGACATGTATAATAAAGAATGCCAAATGAGAAAATAATTGCTTTACTAGTTTGGTATCTTTTGATACATAAAATTAATGAATTAAATATCATAAATTGGATATTTAAATACCCATAAATATAATTATATTAACCATATAACACATTTTTTAGTAGTGTATATACCAAAAAAAATAAATGAGTGGTGGGGAAGGTATAAGTCTCGCAAATATAACAGGGACGTGATAAAACCCTTACAACATGAGTAAATTTAGAATCCTGACCCCCATGAAATAATAACATAAATTAAATATTTTAATATTATTTTATAAATTAAATTAATGATACAACATATAATAAGTTTTTATATAAACAAAAAAAGTGAGTAGTGAATATCACATGTATCTCGTGAAAATAAAAAGTGAGATGAAATTCCCTAACATTAAGTCTTGACTTTCTTCATACACATTGAAATCCATTTTATAATAAATATAAAATTATTATAATTATACAACATAACCATATTCCTATATTTTATACCTTGTATTATTGACTTATCCATATATTAACAATTTCACTTTAATGCAACATTTCAGGTAATAACCGCTACGTTTGTCATAAGTGTTTTGTATTTTTATTCTTGATCTTCTTATACAGACTAGGATTTAATTATTTTTATAATGTAAAAAATTATTTACTTGTCATATATATTCATTAAATAAATATTTTTAATGATCAATAAATAATATAAATTTGAAATTTGATATACCGTTCATGGAGATGGTAGGTTGTATATACGCATCGATGATATTTTTATTTTCCTATCATATTCAATGAAACAAATTAAATGACATATATGTTTATAAAAATAAATTATAATTATATTATAATTATAATTTCAAATATATCTTATAATTTTTCTATATTCATCCTTAATATATTCCATTTAATGCGTAAAAGAATAGTATCTCTTTGAGGAGATGATAATCTACACATACACAAATGATGTTTTCGTATTTATAAAATTGGTAATCATGAAGTTATGTTTTATATAATAATTCAAAAAGCCTAAATAAATAATTTATATCATATATATCATTTAAAAATAGAGTGAACATTATAATTACCAACCATGATTGGTGGTAATTGAAGGACAGACAACATCTTTTCATGAGGTGGTAGTTCACCGTACACCTGAACGGTTAATTTTTTATGTAAAAACCTATAATAAAAACATAAATATATATATATACAATAATTAATTTATTATATAACAATGGAATAATATGAATATATGAGGTGGATAATGAAAATACAACCAAATGTCTTGAGAATGTATGTTACCTCTTCTTTGGGAATTCTTTTTGGTTTCCACACAATGGCTTTTTTTGATGGAATTATGAGAAAAGGGAGGATTCTAGGATGAATGTAGTGACATTAGGGGGATATTTATGTATGATCAGGATGAGAAAATTGGATTGAGAGGTGTAAAATTAATGGGAGGATATGAGATTTTTTATAATTGGGGAAAATACACATTGGATATTTTTGAAATTAATTATGTTCTCCCCATTTTTTAATTGTCTCACATGGGTTAAAAATTGATCAAATTGTGTATTTATAGGTGGAATGGTCAATATATGTCCTAAAACATAATTTCTGTAATGTGTTGGGTCAATTTTAAACATTATTTTCTATGTTTATTCATTAATTAAACTCGTTTTTACCTTAATCACTTTAAAAAATTTAATTACATTGAATAATATTTATAGTCAAAATCAAATTTAACCATATTAAAAATTAAAAATTATTATGATTCCAAATATAAATCCATTTTTCCAAATTTCTAACACATAATTGAAATAAACTACATTGAAATTAATCATATATATGAGACGACACAATAAGGTTTTTAATCATAAATGGATTCAAGTATCAAATGATTTTATTTCTAATTTATGTGTGAAATTGGTTCCAATAAAATAAATTGGATTAATATATTTATAATTTATATAATTAATCATTAAAACAAAATGAAAATATTTTCTATGTACAAAAATAAATTAGATGAAAAAATAGTTTTGATCAAAAATTTAGTGTTCTTCATTATTAATCCAAAAAACGAGACTTCATAGGAAAATACAAAATAATAATAGAATGTAAACTTTGATATCCAATTTCGAAAATGAAGTTTATTTTGTAAAATATAAATAATAAAATATTGAAAATTTATATTTAAAATTGATTCACCATTAAAAGGCATTAAAATCAACTTTTAGAAAAATACGTTATTTTAATTTATAAAATTGGATTTATTATTTTCTTATACATATTAAACCTATTATATGGGTATAACATATTTTTTTGAATATATAATATATTAATATTATTAAAAATTATTCATTTGTGGTTTTATTAATTTATTGAGATAGAATGGTGTTATAAAGAAATAGTTTTCTTAGAAATGGATTTTTTTCTCAAATCGTTATTACATTCATTTCTATCTAATTGACATCCAAATAGTTAATTTTATTTACATTTTTAGATCATATATTCACAATTTAGTTAATAATATTTTTAATTTTCATTCCAATGGATAAGTGGTAACTATAAAAATATTTTAATAATAATTTTAAACGAATCCTGTATTTTGGTAAAACTAGGTCTTGCATGTAATGTAAGATATCAATTGAAGATGACATTATGTGTAAAACAAGCCAAAACTAGTTTTTCATCTACAAAAATCCAATATAAGTGTTTTGTGTAGTGAAAAATCAATTTTTTGTTTCATAAAAAGCATGAATAACTTGGTACTTTCATATAATCGGAGTTATATTCATTGTTGCATGAATTGAAGAATATCAAAAATATTGAAGTAATTTGAAAAAAATATTTCACTAAATCTCAGGGTGTTAAATGTTCCTTTTAATTAAATCATAAATATTCCATATGATATATAGTTTGGGCAATAGCCTAATTTATATTTTATGATGATTGGGGGATTCGAATCACCCACAGGTCTGATAAATACTTATTTTTTGTTATATAAATAAAACTAAGGGATATTATTAGTATAATCCAATTAAATTTTTTTTGGATTATATTGGGGTATTCATTGATAAGTAATATATATGACAAGGATATTTTGTGAGGAAATTTGAACTTTGAGAAGTTCATGATTAGAAAATAGGAAGTGGTCATAAGAGAGAGGTTGATCCATTTTCAAAATGAATTATGGAAGATGAACCAATTCAAGATAAAGAAAAACAATTAAATATCTAGTTAGATTCAGCAAGAACCTGGATATGTGGATTTCTCATTGAAAATTATGAAAATGTAACATTTATAATATTGGAATGTATGTTTTATTGAGAATTCATTGATTTCATCAATTCAAATAAATTGTAAATATCCTTAGAATCTAACGTAAACTACATGCATAAAAACTGAGTTCTAAACATAGTCACTAAAAATGAAAGGGTGAGACTGATATAGTGAAATTGATTTTCCAATATGAAAAATAACTTGGACAGTAGAGTGTCTATCATTAATCAACTACCAATGGAAAAAGGTTTCAATCATGTTTACGGAATTTATTATGAATAATCATTTTCACCATTAGTGATGATAATGACCATTCATATTTTTTCTAGAATAACACATCATTTATTATGACATATATCAAACAGAGGTACAAACTTATTTCCATAATGCTTATTTAGTCAATGATGTGTATATGAGACATCCTAAAGGTTTAGGATTTCCCATTGATTTTTTAAGGTATGTAGGCTGTGATGGTTAATTTATGGAATAATGAAATCTTCTCAGTGTTGGAATATCAATTTAAATGATGAAATAATAGAGTTTGGTGTCATCAACAATGAAGATTATTATTTTTTATAGAAGAGGATTATTGGGAGGATAGTAGGTTTTTTGATTTTTTCTATACATGAAATACTCTATATTAAAAACAATATCATGAAACATCACTGTATGAATATCTGGCTGGGAAAATGCTTCTCTCAAAAATAAATGAATAATATTTTCTACATACTTAGTATGAAAATCTATAGATATAGATCTAAATGGATACTTTAAATTATTTAGAACACTTAAATTGATATTGTTATAAAATAATTTTGCATTAAAAACACCCAAAAGGGGTCTTCAATAGTCCTTCATGGCATGAATCTTAAGTGTATTCAACATCCTTATATATAGTTAGAGAAGATAGATATGATTCCTTATGCATCTTCCATAAGATCTATCATGTATGGATTATTTTTTACCGAAAACTATATCATCCTTACTCTCATCATAACTAGTAAATACCAATCAAATCCAGTTGTCAGTCACTATATTGATGTGGACATCATTCTTAAGAAATTGAGGGCAAACAATATGTTCATGGCCTTGGAAACAGATAATGATATGTGTAAAAATGGTTACATCGGTTCTAGTTTCCAATTAAAAAAAGATGATATGAAGCCTCAATATGGATTCGTATTTTCATAAATGTTGAATCTATCACTTGGAAGAGTCAGAGACAAGCAATCATAGTGGACATAATAGTAGAGGTAGAGTACATCACTACGTAAGATGCTACAATAAAATTTATTTGGATCAAGAATTTGATAACTAAACATGGTGTGGGTTCTAAAATCAAGGGAATAATCTATATTTACCATGAAAAAATGTAGTTCTTCTCTTGGATAAAGAACCACATTCTTACAAATAGACCCAATGTTTCCTATAAAAATACTATTTCATACATGATATCCTTTAGAGGGATGATATAAAGATCAGTTGGATGGCTACTCATTAGAATATAAAACATCCTCTTATGAAGTCTACACCACAACAATATCGTGAATGTCATGTTTGGTCTCTAGATATTAGATAATTGGGAGATTGATGTAATAGTCATATAATGTATCATGATGTAATTATAATTGAGGAAATATATATTTATGATTTTTTTCTTGTGAGATATAATTTTATCTTACATAAATAGTCGAATGATATAATCCCATCAATGTGATACATTTAATTGTAAAAAATAAATGGTCATAATTGGTAATTATGGGACTTGTTGATATGAAAAGATTATATTGAATAGATTAATGCAATAATTACAAAGAGATTTATATGAGATGTGAATAATATATTCATGTGGCAATAATTGGCGACATATTATTTGGACTGAACAACCAATCTATATATCATGGAATGAATTAAAATCATCAATATACATAGAGGGTTCATGCTAACAATCAATACTTATCTAGTGACGATGATATACCTAGAATGATAACCTTTATACTTGGATACCCTGATTACACAAGATGAAAATGAACATTGCTATTTAATGGGTGGTTGGGTATGTTGTTGATCATATTGTAAGTTGTAACGTGACCAAGATGAGATTTTTTACTTTTTTATGTGTAAGAACATAAAATTTTTTTTGAATGAAATGGAAGATATTAATTATTATTCTTATTGGATTTAAATATGATGTGTTCATCTCTGACCACATGTGATGTATTCATCGACTTCTTCACTCTTTTTTAGAAAATCATAAAAAATTTGGAGTTTAACTATACTAGATTGGCATTTTATTTATCTAGTGGTCACTTGAGACCATATAAAATGGGATTATATAGGTTTATATATGATTTATATGATACATTTTTTGGATGACATTTTCATATATAATAATGAGGATGTTTGATGGAGATCTTACTAGACCCCTTTGAATCATGAGTAGCCTTGACAATTTTCTAAAGGCGTCAATTTTATTAAATATATGAAATTTATAATTCATATTCAATTTCAATGTGCATGAGGCCCAAAATATCACAAAAATTGGATTTCATATACGGATAAAATTTTAATCAAATTCTTTGTTCCAAAATTATGATATTTTGATAAAATGAAGTCCAAAATCGTTTTTGGATTGGCTCATGAAGAGTTATGATGTTTGGAACAATCTATTTTTCTATTTTAGTAAATGTTGGAGTTTATTGGTTGTATATGTTACATCCCAAACACAGATGAAACTTAATGGGTTCCCTAATTGTGGTGGGCCACATGGCCTCAAGCGCATCTCCCCAAACGTCAGAGGCTGCCGACTAGAAAATGAGGACCTAGGGTGTATGTGGGAAGAATATGTCTTATTTACCAAAGTGTAGAAGAGTTTATGATTATAAATAATGGAAAATAGAATAATAAAAATAATTAAACAAAAGGAATAATTGTAAATATATACATTAATAACAATTCCTAAAAAAATACCGAAGGTTCCAAGTTTTAACAAGGAAACCTGTATTGATATTTAATAGTGAAGTACCAAGGTAATAAACAAGGAGATATAGACCTTAATTGTCACCAAATCAATAATAAATATATCATGGAATAGGGTAAGAGTTTAATCCAATGATTATAGTCCAAGGCATTATATAATGAGATTCCTACCGAGTCCAAGTAGTTCATCCAAGGTAAAATAGGGCAACGTAATGACTGGGCCTGGTGGGATTTAACTATGGGACCTTCATGTCAATTTTTTATTCAAGGAGTGTATCTGGTGAATCATGTGATTATATGTAAGGGATAATATAGTGTCATTTACGAAATCCAAATAATAGAAAAAGATTGGTATCTAAGTGGATCTCAACCTAAGAAAGTTTTATAATTCAGTATGAATGGGGTTCCTGAGTGCCCGTGTGATTATTTGATCATAATCCAAGATGATCTCGAGTCAGTCCATTCCTATTTGAAGATTAATTCATGTTATATTTAATTTGGTTCATGACTTTCGTTTCATTAGTGTGATAAGGTCAAGTATCATGCATCATTTATTAATAAACATGTCCATTTGGTCAAAGCCTTGACATTCATTAGTGTGACAAGGCCATGTAGCATGAAACATTTATTAGTTAAATTTATAGAATATTAAATAATTAATTATAATTCCTCTACCTTCCATTAATGTTGTAACGGGTGATATAAACATGAAACCAACTAATCATATACAATTAATTCAGTCAAGTCATATAATTAGTATAATTCATAATTTCCATTTCACATTTAATTATCAATTAAGCACTAAAAATAGGTGGGTCAAGAGCTTACCATACATGTTAATTTCCACAATGACATTCATTATATAAATCAACCCATTTAATATAGAAAACTTTACCCTTAGAAGGCTCAACTAATGTCCCACCTAAATGGTAGCTCAAACATATCAAATACTAAAAACCTAATTATGTCATAAAATCTTATATGGTACGGATGGAGTTTTGTTTGTACCCCCCAACATTTAATCACATATATGGAAAGAGAATATCCATACAGTTCGAATGATTATAATAATGGAATATAAATACTATAAAAGGGATCTGAAAAAATCGGTATGCCCAACACGACAACTCCAAAATCAATGAACATGAGGGATGGGTTTTATGCCACCCACCTTAGCATTTTTTGACTCTCCTCCTTTGGTATTAGACCTTTATTTGTGTTGGAATGGTGTAGATCTAAAAAATAGGGAAAACAGTCATACCCTAATAACAAGGTTGACAAAAATAGAGAAGGGTAAAGGATTATACAAACTCAAGTACTAACTGTGGTGCATCCAACATGATTAAACAAAGCATGAACAAATCATAGATGAAGGAGATCTCATTACTCAATATTTTATTATTCCAAAAAAAATCAATTTTAGAGTGAAATAGGTTAATCCTTATGATTCTCGAATAAGGGCAGAAGGAGGGTTCAAGTTAGATCATTATGGGAAAAAAGAAATTTTACCCAGAAAAAATGGCATGTGCATGGTTTGTCCATAAGGTTTACCAATCCTAGTGTAAACCATGAATGGTTACCCAAGAATAAGGGTAACATTAATGGTTAGGCCACACAACTGTGTGCTAACTTTTCTTGGTGGCTATGTTTGGAAAATCCTCATTTGTATGGTTTGGAAAACCGTGTGCCAAAAATTTCCAAACATACGACATGGCCAGTTTTCCCAAAAATTTGTGTGTCAGACTTTGAATAAGCCTCAGACAGCCGTTGGACATTTTCCAACTAAAAAGATATCCATAAAAGGTCCAAGATATATATTTAGACCAAAATATAAAGGATCCATACCTGGGGGAAAAACAAAGCTCTTAAAATCTTCTCCCATTAAAAGAACTCATCCCTCAGTTCAACTTCCATGTATGTAGAAATACATTCTATGAACAATTATAGCCTCTAAGAATGTATTTCATCCCCCTCTCCCGAGTCACATCCTGTACTCAACCGTGTTTCCATAACACTCATACTAGGGGGATAGACCATCCTCAAGGAGACTACGTGATGCTGTTAACAATGGTATTGGATACTCCTTAATGGTTACATTGGAATCTAACTCAAATTCCTTGAGATCAAAGGTATGAGGCGAGTTGGCATGATACTGTTGAAACTGTGAAACATGGAAAACATTGTTCATGACATGGTACCTCTGAGGTAGTAACAATTAATAGGCAATCGTCCTGACTCTCTCTAGAATCTAAAATGACCCTATGTAATAATGTGATAGATTCCCTTTATTTTTATACCATATATTTCCTAGCATGGGTGTTACTCGAATAAAAACACAATCACTAACCTCGAATTCTAGAGGTCGTTGACCGTGATCGATTTGTGATTTATATTTGGACTGAGTAGTGGTAATACATTGTATAATTAGATGAAACTACTTTGAAGTCTCCTAAATGAGACAAGGACCAAGTAGGTCTTCCTCACCTACCTCTATCTAGTACATTGGTGAAAGATATGACCTACCATATAAGGCCTCAATGTGATCCATATGAATTATCACATGAACTGTGTTATTATATTAGAACTAGATGAGAGGGATATGATTCTCCCAAGAAGCACCAAAATCAAGGACACATGCTCGATGCATATCGTATAAAACATGTTTCGTCTGTTCTGATTTTCCATCGGTTTTAGGGAAAAAAACTAATCTTAGAATCACCTAAGTACCCATATATTTCTCAAAACCCTGTCAAAACAATATAGTGAAACAAGCATCCCTATATGAAATGATAGTATTGGGAACCCTATGTATTTGAATTACTTCACAAAAAAACATTTTTCCCTGGTCATCCACTTAGAAATTCTCCCAAATAGGATTGAAGTCAGATGATTTTGATAGTCAGTCGATGACTACCATAATGGCATCACTAGGCCTCTGTATCCTTCATAAAATGAGTATGAAATCTATAGGAATGTCTTCCCATTTCCATTATAGGAGTGGTAGTGGCTGTAGAAAACTGAAGGTATCTAGTCTTCCACCTTCATCTGTTGATAGGTGGGACACCTAGAGATATAGCCAAATATCAGATGCTCCATCGCAAGACTGAAATATAGTTGTCTGATAACATGATGGATCTTTAATATTCATGGATTAAATCTCCACTAAGAAGCAAATTAATCTTTTATAAACTAATATATCATATCTGTAGGGACTCAAATACATCCATGTAGACACAATATGTTATCTCTGGCCACAAAATAGTCTAGAGGAGGTTTATCTTCTAATATACTCTTATGGAGTACCAATCCTTTTGGATCTGAAACTTCTCCACCCATCACCTTCTCAAGGAGAGAGGATGTAACATTCAATGAGATATAGGACTACTCATGTCTATCATGAAACTCATGGAACATCATAGATAAGATATTCATTAGATTATATTAATCACTAGATTCTCGTAATGCTTATACCTATGTTTTCTGAATTAGTGCATCTGCAACCACATTTCCATTCCTAGGAACATAGGAAATCTCAAAATAAAATTATTTTATGAATTTAACAATATCCATTTTTTTGGAATCAATTCATTCTAAGAGAAGATATATTTTAGGATCTTGTGTTCCATGTACACCCCAAATATCTCAACCAAAAGATAGTGTATATAACAACGTAAGGCATGGATAGTTGTTTCAAGATCAAGGTCATGTATTGGGTAAATATTATCATGAGGCCTCAACTACTATGATATGTACCCAATGATTCTATCCTCCTACATCAACACTGATCCATGGCTGATTCTTGATACATCTCAAGAATATGGTAAAACCTATTCATGGCTCTGGTGGAGTCAAAATTGTTCTAAAAAAATCTCCCTTTCATCTCCTAAAAGGATTCCTCAAATTCCTATGACCATAAGAACATTAATCCATTATATGTATGACTAGTAAGAGGTGATGAAATGTGCAAAAAATCTTGTATGAAATGCCTATAATATATGTAAATCCCAAAGAAACTCCATATGTCAAAATCATTCTTGGGATTCTCCCAAAAAACTACAACACTTACTTTTTTGGGATAACAAATACGACAGTTTATGAGATAATATGACCCAAGAAGTTATCATTGTTGGTCTAGAAGTGACATTTAGCAAGCTTGGGATAAAGCTAATCCTCTACCAATATACTCATAATGATCATCAAATGTTTGGCATTGGAACTATCTGTATGATAATTCACCAATATATCTTCCAAAAAGACAATAGAAAAAAATAAAAATAGGTGTGGAAAAAATTATTCATCAAATCCATGAAAATGGTGGGAGAATTCACAAGACCGAATGACATAAAAATGTACTCATACAGGACATAACTACTACAAAATGTTGTACAAGGTATGTCTAATAGCCTGACTCGTCCCTGATGATAACCAAATCTTTGGTCGATCTTGGAAAATATTTTTTGCTTAGAGATGGTTGAAGAGATCAATTATTTGAGTTAGTGGATATTAGTTCTTGATTGTAAATAGGTTCGACCATATATAATATACGAATATACAAATTTTTTTATCCGTATTCTTGCAAAAAAGAATGGGCAAACCGTAATAGGATGTATTGGGATGTATAAAGCATATTTTATCTAAATCCTTTAACTATTACTTGATCTCTTAAAGCATCGTAGGTTCCATCCTATATGGATGAAGGGACACTAGAGATATTCCATAACAAGATCAATTGTAAACGCTTCCTATCCCATAGGAGATAAGATAGAAAAATCAACAAGAAGGACTTCCCTGAAATGATCAACAACATGAGGTAAATCATCTTTTTGTAAACCCTGATCCTCCATGATGATATTTGTAATCTCGGTTGTCACTCCACAAAGCCCATGATGCTCTGGTCCCGCCTAACTAGCCTGGACCTCCTACTAAACCTTATATAGATAAATACTTCCCTCTAGTGATGTAAACAATACCCTAAGACATTTACAGTCTTCAAATGGATGATACAGAACTATACAATTCTTTCTGACAATGGCATCAAAAACTGTAATCTCGAGAAAGAAGAGGTTCCATAGGAAAGGGTAACTACATATTCAATGGGATATTCCCTACAATGGTGTATACCCTCTATTCGTACCCCTAACGGCATATCTAGGGTCATTAAACCATAGTAGTATAGTACCTCTTGTCTAAGAGTTTCAACGATAGAAAAAGATATAAAAGAGTTTGAAACACCTGTATTAAACAATGCAGATACTGTGGTAGCTTCCAAAATAATAGTACCTCGTATTGTAGGAGGTCCAACAACCTAATCCTTGCTTATCAGTTGTGGTGTATTCAACAAGACTAATCCACGTACTTATGCAACAGATGAATTATCACTTATATAAATTATCTGTTGGTATGCTGGTGATCAGCGATCTGGCTACCACAACCTTGACCTCCTCCTTGGATAGACCTTCCAGTGTTATTCCAACTCCCCGCTTGATGCAGTGTAAAATAATTCACTCTTGGTGATGGAGCTATAATTGATCCTTTTCTACTAGAAGCTGTGGAATGGTCCTACAGAATCACTTATGATGCCCCATATAACTATAATATAAGCACCCAAGTGGGACTATATCACACTATGGCTTAAAATTCCTCCATCTTCCACACTAATGACACACTTAAGGGCTATTTAAATGGGCACTATGGTTGCCACTACCATGACATGAAATCTCGATCGAACATTTCCTTCCACTGGAAGAACTATTGGCCTACTTGGCACTGATCCCTTATACATGGAATTATTGTCATCTCTCAAGTTGTGATTAGTGATAAGAGAATTATTGACCATCTTAGATAAAGTAGTTAGGTGGAAGACATTCACCTACATACTAATGGCATACTAGATCCCACACTCAAAACATCTTGCACGTAAAATATCATCATCATCATGAAGAGGATAAAAGAACTACAACTCTATGAAACATGTTGAATATTCCATAACTAACATAGAACCCTGCTCGAGATACATGAACTCTCTGGATCTATCATCACTCAGTATCTGAGGAAATAACTAATCATAGTGGGTTTTTTAGAAATCAACTAATAACATTCCCTAATGATAACTAGCTAGGGATGTCACATCCCAACAGTTCTTGGACGAATCTCCAATCATGTGTGTGGAAAGAACAACCCTATATTCTGGAGGTGTCTCTATTTGTTTAAGGAAGATATGGTAGATTTTATCCAAAACACAATATCCTGTGAACCACTATCCCCTAAGAATGTATAAGGTTATTGATTATAGAACTCGCTAGTCATATAAGCCATCGTAGGTCCAACTCATGCAGCATTATAAATGGACTACATCATATATATGAAACTATTTTGAACATGTTCATGAGTTCCTAGATAAGGTATTGTAGGCAGTGACTCAAGTGGATCTCCTTGAGTTAAGACTTGATGCTTGGGGACCACCATGTCCAGAGTATGGTCGTTTCCACCTTCCTCGCACACGATATAAGGACGCCGTCGCAGAATATGTGTACAATTTCCAAGCACATGAATTCGAAAAAGAGTAAAAAAAAATAGAATCACTGGAGGATGATGAATATACAAAAAGTCACTACCTATGGAAGAATTCCCCAACTACCCACTTTGATGGTCAGGTATCAGTAAGTGAACAAGTATAATTTTTATTTTATTTCACATTCAATTAACCGGTTCAATCCATTTCCTTTCATAAACATGATAATGTGAGATAAGGGTTTAAAAACAATTCATTTTAGATGTCATGATTCAATGGATAATGGATAGTCATTCTCTGTGAATCAGTTCCCACACACCTTATCACTAGAAACAACACCCATTTATATATTTCATAGTAGATCGACTCAATAAAATAATCATCCCAAATAATGAGGGGTCATACACCTCACGAATGGACACATGAAATCACTCAACCACAACCAATAGTATTCCATGAATAATATAACTATCAAAACATCACTCAATAATCAAAGGCATATCAAGAATAAAACCAAGGAAATACACATTTATGGCATGAAAATGTGCATGAAATTAAATTCCTATGTGCCTATAATAATGCATGTTACAATTCTCCTTGACCTAATATCATCGAGACTATAATGAATGAAAATCCTCAAACAGAGTAATAATCAACAACACCAAATATAATTTGTTTCATCTAATAGTGAAATAATGTCAACTATAATAAGAAAAATAGAACAACAAGTATAACATCGGGTAACAATGGATTTTACCCAAAACATGAGTTTGTGATTCCCATGCACGACTTTTGACCAAGTCCCAAATGTTCATAATCTCCAATTTATTGTCTCAAAATATTAAGGAAAAAAAATGTGATACCACTTTCTAACATCCAGAACCCGAATTCCACTTAATGGTTGCTCCAACCCCATTGGACCACATGGTCTCAAGCACATCTCCTCGAATTCCAGTGAATTCAAGTAGCATCAAGGGCCTAGGGTGTGTCCATTGGGTGAATATGAACTCATTACCAAAGTGTAGAATAGTGGATGATTCTAAATAAAGTTAATAGAAAATAAATATAATTAAATAGAAGGATAATTGGAAAATAGACCATATAGTAACAATAACTAAAATAGCTAGAAAAACATTAAAAAACTAATAATATTTCATGTCACTAGAAAATAGGAAAACATGGATAAAACATAGCAGGTATAACATGTTCCACACTAGTATAAAGGAAATCAACTACTATGCCAAGAAACTTGTGCATTTACTTGTAAATCTACTATCTCACTCTATAATAAAAATCAAGCAAACAAGTGTTTAAATCCATATGCTTTCCTTTGTCAAAACATGGAGCCGGGTAATCTACTCCAGGTACCGAACATTGCCTGGAAAAGGTGTGACTTAAGCCTAAGTGGGCCACCACCAATGATGTCTATAAAATCTAACAAGTGTAATAGAAATATACTAGTCTACAAGAATTCATATATAATGTAAATCCGTAAAATGTATCTCTATGCCCAAATAACTACTTCAGTCCTGTTATGGCGTCTGAACAAATAAAAAACAACTCATTATGTAATTATTAAGAGTTTATAAATAAGTAACATGTTATAAATAGTTAATTTTCCATGTTATAACATGGCGACATGTAATGATATTTAATTTTGAATTCCTAAGGTAATAACCAAAGAGACGTAGACCAATAGGGACATTGACTCATTAATAACTGTATCCTAGCATGGGGTAAGAGTGTAATCCATGGATAGTAGCCCAAGTCATTCCAAAATGATATAACTACTGATTCTTAAGGTGTTAATCCAAGGTAAAATGTGGCTAAGCAATTACTGGTCCTGATGGTATTTATCCATGCAACTTACTTTTCAATTATAGATTCATGGACTGTATTTGAGGAATCCGATGATGATATGTAAGGGTTCCTATGGTTTCATATTTGGTATAAAAAATATAGATAAGGATTGGGATCTTGGTGGGTCTCAACCTAAGAAATTTGTATTGTTGAATCAGACCATGGTTCTGGAGTGCTCATGGCCTTCTCCGATTAGAATAGAAGGTAATCTCAATTCAGGTGATTCCTAGTTGATTATTAATCCATGTGATATTTCATTTAGTTCAATCCTTGCATTTCATTAATGTGATAAGGTCAATTAGCATACAAATTTTATTAATAAATAAGTCTATCTGGTCCAAGCCTTGTTTTTCATTACTGGGACTAGGACAAGTAGCATGAAACCTTTCATAATTACATATACATAATATTCAATAATAATGGTTCATTCCACTACCTTCAATTAATGTGGTAAGGGGTGCTATTTACATGAAACCTACTAACCATATACATTTACTCCATCCAATTCATATACTTAGTATACTTTCAAATTTCGATTTCTCATTAAATTATCAATTGAAGCACTTACCTTAGGTGAGTAATGTGACGAGAATACATGGTAATTTCCATTATTAAATTTGAAATATAAATCAATCCAATTAACATATAAAATATTACCCTTTGAAGGGTCAAGAAAAGTAAAACCGGATTGGTTGCTCAAACACGTCAAATACTAAAAACCCAATTATTACTTAACATCCCAAAACGTATGGATGTAGTTTTAGTCATGACCATAAAAATTGAATCAAATCTATGGATTGATCGTATCTATATGGTTATAACAATTATAATCATTTCAAATAAAGTCTATAAACAGAACATGATGAAACCAGTGGGCCCCTCATGATAAATACAAAATCAACGAACTTGAGGGATGTGTTATATAACACCCACATTAGGCTTTTAAGACTCTTATCGTCCGGAATTAGCCCCATATTTGGCTCAAAATGGAATAGATCTAATAAAATAGGAAAATTCTCATACCACAATATATAGGTTGAGAGAAAGAGAGAAGAGGAAAGTCTTAAACGGACTCATGTACTTACCTTTTCATAGCCAATGTGATAAATAGAAGCTCAAATGGATCCTGGATGATGTAGATCTCTTGATTCATACCTTTGGGCTTTAGAAATCGCTAATTTGAGAGATAAATAGGTTAATCCCATTGGTTCTCAAATTAGGGAATAAGGAGGTATCTAATTGCACAATTAAGAAAAAAATGGACAATTTACCCAGAAAAAATGTAATGTGTATGGTTTTTACACATGGTTACATGGGAAGAAGGGGAACATTCATGGTTAGGTCACATCGCCATATACCAATTGTGCATGGATGAACTATCTTGAAAAACACAATCTACACAGTTTTGGAATATTTTGTGCCAATCGGGTGACATGGCCAATTTCCCCAAAAATATGTGTTTCGAGCTCCAAATATGCCCCAAAAACCCATGGGAAGTCTAAAAACTAAAAAAGAAACCACAATAGGTCCAAGATAAATATCTAGACATAAATTAAAAAATACACCCCTGAGTGAAAACCCAGGTTCTTATAGTATAAAAAAAATCATATGCATGGTATATATATAAATTAAGGATGCATTTATTTTATGTTGTCCTTATGTTATAGATCATGACTATGTTTCACCCAATGTAAGGTGAGATCATGACCAGTACATCCTCTATATCATTCCCACAAAGACTTTATCAGTTTTAATCCATTAAGAGTGGTCAAAAATATTTATGATAATTTAATGGGTTCCATATTCTCTTAAAATTGGTTTGCATGACCGTTCAATACTTATGAAATTTAACATTATTGGTGTGGTCTAAGATCAAGAAAATTAATTGAGATCTTCCAATGAAAAGGGTGAGTTCCATTCATTATAGAGTGTCGATGATTAGTGTGTTCGATGGTTGAAAAAAATCATTAGTTTCATAGAAATATTATAGAATATATATTTCCCCCAAATCACCATTCATCACATGATGAAGGCACTATCACCCCTTTGTAGGTTCTGGTTTTCTCAATATAAACAAGGATCTACTATCCAGTGTAACATCCTTGGGGGAAGGAGGATTTTGTCTCCTTCACCTATGATCTTCAATAAGATGAATCCATTTAGATGATGTCTAGTTAATCGTATATCCACATTCATGTATGTTTAAATTTTTAAATTTTATTAAATTTTGATTCTATTAATTATAAATAATATATAAAAGGGTATTTCATCCACTATCATATTCATGTGATGGACCTCCAAACCTAATAAAAATTAACTATTGGATAAATCAACTGTAACGAATTGTGTTTTCAGAGAGGGTAAAATGTGTAGGTTTTTGAACTTTTTCTTTTATCAGTGGATCAGTTTTAAAACCGATCTTTGGAATGAGGTTCTGAGTGTTGAAACTGCTTAAAGCAGTGATGCCGAACTGTGCGTGGTTGATTAAACCGTACGGGCCAGTCATGCGGGATACCTTGGGTATCCGGTAGTGGGTGCACAGACTGCACACGAACTGTAAGACCGTGCGATTAAATATGTGCGGGTGGTTTGAAATTTAATTAAATCACATTTAAGTGGATTTATTTAATTAGGTGAAACATGTATATTTAATAAATTGCGAATTGATTAATGTGTCGGGAATAAGTTAATTATTTTGTGACTTAATTAAATTTCTTGCATTAATTAATTGCGAATTAATTAATGGATTGAGCTAATTAATGAATGACCTCTCATTAATTAATGACGAATTAATTAATGCATGAAGATAATTAAATGGCGGTCAAATTAATTTAAAGTGGGGAGTTGCGGTTTGACCAGAAGTGCGTCAAAATTAATATCGCGTACTAGCAGATTTAATTTGACGTAGGAATTTAATTTAGAGAGCATTATTTTGATGATGCGTTTTAATTGGTGATTTTTGATCTTAAACATGGTTAAATGATAATAATGAAATTATTATCATTCTTTTGGTTAATTTATTTTTTTAAAACTAAAGATTGTTTAATAAATTTTGTTGAATATATATATATATGTAGATATATATGTAGTTTGGGATATATATATATATATTTAAGTATATAGTTATATGTTAAGAAAAAGGATATTTTCTTTTTTCCCTTCACTTGGGGTGCTGGGCAGGGCGTGACCCCCCCCCCCCCACATGGCCTTTTTTTACTCTCTTTATTATTATTTTTATTCCTCTTTTATTCCTCCTCCTTCCCTCTTTTCTCAATCACGTTTTCCTCCAAACCCTAAGGCACATGCGGCGTGGGTTCCTCCTCCGGCTCTCCTTGCTGCGCGACCTAGCCCCGTGATCGGACACCCCACGGCCGGACCTCCTCTTGCTGCGTGATTCAAGACGGTGTGACCCCTCCTCCCCAAGGTTATCCTCCTCTTTCCAAGGCATCGCACGGTCGGCCTCCTCCTGGTCCTCCCTAGTGCATCGACCTTCTTCCCTGGGTGAACCCCCATGTGTGGCCTTCCCTTTCCCGGACAGATCTATGGCGTGGCGAACCCCTACAGTGCGCTACGGCCCATGTGATCCCCCTCACCTCTGCATGAGGCGTGACCTCCAATGGCCGAGCTCCCCATCTCCTTGCAGCGAATTACAGTGCGAGATGGCTTGGACATCCCCTTTCGGGCAAACCTATGCGTGACCCCCTTACCATTCTTCGCCGACGTTTGGTAAGATTATAAATATACACCATTGTTGTATATTTCATTTCAATTTAAATATTAAATTGAGTCTACAGAGTTTTTTTTATATTTATCTGGTCCTGTGTGGTTTACCTGAATTGCTTTTGAGTCGCTGATATGTGGTCGTTGTCACACGGACCATATTGCACTGGGTATTAATGCAGCAATGTATTTGGTATTACATTGCAGGTCATATACACACATGTTATATATGTGATATGTATATATATATATATATATACGCACGTCAAAGTCTCGTGCACACGACTGCGTGATGTGTGAAGTGGTTTCCGCCGATGTTTCAGGTGAGTGTCTTAAACCCGCGAATTGTTTCGCACCGCTTAAATTAAGGTTGATTAATTTATCTGAGTTCTTGAAGATTATTTTGGATGTGCGAAGGTCTTTACCGCACTAATATTTGGGTGCGACTTCTGTTTTTCAGGATGCGCGTTGGAGCCTGAGTGTGTGCGCGCTTATGTCAAAGCGCATGTGCGCGAACGACTGCAATGAGTTAGAAAGCTCTGCTCGGCCAAATTTATTGAGGTAGGGTCCCTTTTCTTGCCCATTTAATTTATGGAAACAATTCATTAATTAATTAATTTGTTTTATGCACCAGTATTAGCTTTTAAATTAATTTCTATTTAAATTGTGCAGTTAAGTCTTTACATTAACTGCTGTTTAATTAATGTTGTTAAGTCTTTAAATTAATTGTTCTTTAATTAACGCAGTCAATTATTTAAATTAATTTCATGTGTTGCATGGCCCCCTTTAAACTGAGTTTTAATTAAATAAATTATCTAAGATGATTATTTTGGGGATTGGTTATGGGTTGAGGTATTGTAATTTAGTTTTGTTTTGTTTTGATAAGATAATTGTTTGAGGGAAATTAATCATGAACTGATGTTGTCTTTGAAAGATATTTAATTATATGAATTAATTATATTCCAGAAAGTTGATTAATTATAATTAATTATGAGAATTAATTATGAAATGCTGATAACTAATTTGGATAATTAAATGTGAAGAATTAATTATGATATGAGAACTGTGTCGATTGATTAATTAAGTGATAAATGAATGAGATTTTGGGTCCTAGACATGGCGTTCTAGATCGACATAAAATCTGGGTTTGGAAATGGCGTTCCTCCCCAATGATTATCCAAGCTTGTGATATAGGTTGTTAGACATGACGATCTACACCGAATGAGATTTTAGGTCCTAGACATGGCATTCTAGATAGACTTAAAATCTGGGATTGGGCATGGCGTTCCTCCCCAATGGTACTTGACACCAAGCGAATGATAATAATGATTTATGAAAGGAAACAGAGATGTGATTAAAACCCGAGTGAAATGTGATCAAATAAAGAAGGATAAGAATGAATGGATTTCCAACATGAGTTTAAACTTGTACTAGGTTAAGTGATTACTTAACGAACATGGAAACCTTGGAAATGATATGTGAATAAAAAGAGTGTAAATGAGAAAAATGAAAAAAGGTATTTATATACATGAACAAATGTACTTGTATTTGAACAGTTTTTTATTCCGGCTATGGGTTGAAGCAGATATTACCTTCAGGTGTCCTTTCTGGAACCTGAACGGGTGTTGATTATTTATATTTTTCTGTTATTGTTTGGAAATACCTACACAATGTTTAATTATACATCATTGTCTATAGTGGGCTATACACCAGTGGTTCCGGCCTGCTGAGATTTATATCTCACACCCTACTCGGGCCGCCATTACATTGGGGTACCCGAGTAGACTTTCTTGGTTGCAAGACCTTGGACTCTTGACTGGGTTATTCCTTGTATCTGGAGTTAGGAGCAAAGGCCCGAGCGGGAGCTCGGGATGCTCGTGGAGGTTGCCCGATGGGCATAACTGTGTTTTACTTTATTTCTGCATTGTATTGTAAAGAATGTTGTTTTGTTTACTTATTTCCATAGCACCATGTACATGTCATGCATTCATTATTGTATAAACTGGTTTTTACAACTTTTGTTTAGTTGTACAAAAATTTGTTTTCAGCTGGTTTATTCTTTATTTAGTCTGCTTTCGCCATTGTTATTATTTATTCAGTTATACTATTCTGCATACTCTGATAAGAGGGTATAGTCTCCCCATTGACTATCCTTACACCCTCGCTGCTAGTCGGCAGCCTCTAGCGTACGGGGAGGCGCGCTTGAGGTTATGTCACAGATCGGCTCGAGTGACCGGTTCAGGGTCGACACGGGTTGGTTCGTGACAAAATGGTATCAGAGGCTCTAGTGTTCTTTCTTTTCCTTTGTCTTACTGTTTTGGGGATGGTAGACAGTAGATTAAAAATGTGTCGGCACATGGGTTAATAGCCATGCTTGGGACTGATCACCCCATGTACGGGAAATGACCAGGTGGCCAGGGCAGGGAATTGATGTTCATGCTGATTGCTATCACTATTGATGTGATTTCACCTTGGGTGAATGTTGTACTTTCCATGGAATATTTGTTTATGAAAAGGTTTTGAAAATTTTCATTGACTTGATTTGGCAAGGAAATTTCATTGCATGCATCATATTAGGCACTTAGAGATTCACATGTCATGCATATGTTCCATGCCATGTAGTTGCATTAGTAGGATGCCTGCTGATTTTGATTGTGTGCCTTTAAAATATTTCATGCCTGGATTTATTTAGCACGCCTCCTTAGAAAGCATGTTTCGGTGATAGTTAACATGTTAGGGTGATAATATGTCATGTTTTCTATCTTTCTTGTGTGTCATGCTCTGTGTTATAGCATGTTTTAGTGATTTCAACTTGTTGCTTTGTGTTAGCTGTTTGTAGTGGCTTGTTAGCTTGCTGGCAAGCACTTGGTTACTTTGGCTGAAATTGTTGGTTGCGATTACGACGGAGCCAATTTTCCATTATAAAGTGTATGGGCGCCTTATAATTGGGAAAAGGGTAAATCCTGTTTTCAAACTTTTTAAAGGATGGCTGCTAAAGTTTAAATGTTAAATGTCGAAGACAAAGTTTTTTACAACTTGCCTATTTTTCCCGTGGGGAGTTGTTTGAAGACCAAGTACTTTGTTGTGAAATAGTACTTGTGGGTCTGTTAAAATATTCTTTCAAATGATTAAAGGTTTAAATGAATTAATGAAATGGATAAAATGGAAAGGGGTTTTTGAGCCTAGTAATCCTTGTTTTGTGTGACCAAGAGTTAGGGTCGACGTGTGTGCTTCGTAAGGGACTAGCCCGTGGTAGGTAGTACCTTTAGAGCTTGAGTTGCCTTGTTTTCGGTGTGAGACTATGATGTGGTGATCGTAGTTCGAGGAACATCACCTGTGCGTTAAAGTGTTTCAAAAATAGTGTGCTGGTGAGCAGCTAGTTCTTGCGACAACATGGACACTGCTAAGGGGGGTAGTGTCGCATCTGTTTTGGTTTACATGTCGGTGCTTGTTTGTCAGCACAAATTTGATAAGGTTGGTTGTATGCACAACACTTTAGAAACTCCGTTAGTTCAGGGAGATTTTCAGTGGTTAAGCTTGGACGTATATGAATGCCTTGGGTGGTACAGGCATCAGAGTTGGTCCGAATGATCTTCTCAGCGACCTTGGTTTAATCTTAGTGTACTCTGTTGGATGAGACGTGCATGTCCCCCATCTTCATGTCGTCTTTGATACACTATGATAGTGTCGGTTATACGCCGCACTAATGTTTAAAAGTTGTGGGTTTGTTTCGTAATCTCATTCTGGTTGTGCATGGGATGCACGGTTTCTTGTAGTTACGCTTTGTGCTGAGGCACAATATTTTCATAATAGTCTTATGATGGCTTGACTTGAGAATATCACCATAGGTCGTGTATGGACTTCGGTGTACGTGTGGTTGATAATGGAGCAGTTTTAAAAGCACGTCGTCGGTTTAAAGGAGAGTGTGATTTTACAGTTTGGCGATGTCTTTTGAGGGAATCATGCTTGACCAATTTTGTTGGTCGATCGTTATCCGAATGTCTTCCTAGTTTGAGGTCCCTATAATGGCCTCGGATGTAAGATCTACGTTGATGTTTCAGTTGTAGCGTGAACGTTGGATCGAGTTGTAAAGGCTTAAGTGCAGCTTTCTTGGAAAACGCTTAATGGTACATTGGGCGTTTTAAACGCAATATGACCGGTTGAATGAAACTTCACGACCATTGTAGGGCAGGTGATGTTTTCATTGTTTTCGGAAGGCTTCTCGGGGACGAGAAGTTTTTAAGGTGGGTAGTTTTTAACAAACTGTGTTTTCAGAGTGGGTAAAATGCGTAGGTTTTTGAACTTTTTCTTTTATCAGTGGGTCAGTTTTAAAAATGAACTTCAGAATGAGGTTCCGAGTGTTGAAACTGCTTAAAGCAGTGATGCCGAACTATGCATGGTTGATTAAACCGTATGGGCCAGTCATGCGGGATACCTCGGTTATCCGGTAGTGGGTGCACAGACTACGCACGAACTGTAAGACCGTGCAATTAAATATGTGCGGGTGGATTACAATTTAATTAAATCACATTTATGTGGATTTATTTAATTAGGTGAAACGTGTATATTTAATAAATTGCGAATTGATTAATGTGTCGGGAATAAATTAATTATTTTGTGACTTAATTAAATTTCTTGCATTAATTAATTGCAAATTAATTAATTCGTTGAGCTAATTAATGAATGACCTCGCATTAATTAATGACGAATTAATTAATGCGTGAAGATAATTAAATGGAGGTCAAATTAATTTAAAGTGGGGAGTTTTGGTTGGACAGAAGTGCGTCAAAATTAATATATGGTATTAGCGGATTTAATTTGACGTAGGAATTTAATTAAGAGAGCATTATTTTGATGATGCGTTTTAATTGGTGATTTTTGATCTTAAACATGGTTAAATGATAATAATGAAATTATTTTTATTCTTTTGGTTAATTTATTTTTTTAAAACTAAAGAGTGTTTAATAAATTTTGTTAACTGTATATATATATGTAGATATATATGTAGTTTGGGATATATATATATTTAAGTATATATTTATATGTTAAAAAAAGGATATTTTTTCCCCTCACTTGGGGCGCTGGGTAGGGCGTGACCCCCCCCCCACGCATGGCCTTTTTTTTAATTTCTTTCTTTTTTTTATTCCTCTTTTATTCCTCCTCCTTCCCTCTTTTCTCAATCACGTTTTCCTCCAAACCCTAAGGCACAGGCAGCGTGGGTTCCTCCTCCGGCTCTCCTTGCTGCGCGACCTAGCTCCGGGATCGGACACCCCATGGACGGACCTCCTCTTGCTGCGTGATTCAAGACGGCGCGACCCCTCCTCCCCAAGGTCTTCCTCCTCTTTCCAAGGAATTGTACGGTCGGCCTCCTCCTGGTCCTCCCAAGTGCATCGGCCTTCTTCCCTGGGTGAACCGCCATGTGTGGCCTTCCCTTTCCCAGACATATCTATGGCGTGGCGAACCCCTATAGTGTGCTACGACCCATGTGATCCCCCTCTCCTCCGCATGAGGCGTGACCTCCAATGGCCGAGCTCCCCATCTCCTTGCAGCGAATTACAGTGCGAGATGGCCTGGACAGCCCCTTTCGGGCAAACCTATGCACGACCCCCCTTACGATTCTTCGCCGACATTTGGTAAGAATATAAATATACACCATTGTTGTATATTTTACGTCAATTTAAATATTAAATTGAGTCTACAGATTTTTTTTTTATATTTATCTGGTCCTGTGTGGTTTACCTGAATTACATTTGAGTCGCTGATATGTGGTCATTGTCACACGGACCATATTGCACTAGGTATTAATGCAGCAATGTATTTGGTATTACATTGCAGGTCATATACACACATGTTATATATGTGATATGTATATATATATATATATATATATATATATACGCACGTCAAAGTCTCGTGCACACGACTGTGTGATGTGTGAAGTGGTTTCCGCCGATGTTTCTGGTGAGTGTCTTAAACCCGCGAATTGTTTCGCACCGCTTAAATTATGGTTGATTAATTTATCTGAGTTCTGGAAGATTATTTTGGATGTGCGAAGGTCTTTACCACACTAATATTTGGGTGCGACATCTATTTTTCAGGATGCGCGTTGGACCCTGAGTGTGTGCACGCTTATGTCAAAGCGCATGTGCGTGAACGACTGCAATGAGTTAGAAATCTTGGATCGGCCAAATTTATTGAGGTAGGGTCCCTTTTCATGCCCCTTTAATTTATTGAAACAATTGATTAATTAATTAATTTGTTTTATGCACCATTATTAGCTTTTAAATTAATTTCTATTTAAATTGTAGAGTTAAGTCTTTAAATTAACTTCTGTTTAATTAATTTTGTTAAGTCTTTAAATTAATTGTTGTTTAATTAACGCGGTCAAGTATTTAAATTAATTTCATGTGTTGCATGGCCCCCTTTAAACTGATTTTTAATTAAATAAATTATCTAAGATGATTATTTTGGGGATTGGTTATGGGTTGAGGTATTGTAATTTAGTTTTGTTTTGTTTTGATAAGATAATTGTTTGAGGGAAATTAATCATGAACTGATGTTGGCTTTGAAAGATATTTAATAATATGAATTAATTATATTCCAGAAAGTTGAATAAAGATATTTAATTATGAGAATTAATTATGAAATGTTGATAACTGATTTGGATAATTAAATGTGAAGAATTAATTATGATATGAGAACTGTGTCGATTGATTAATTAAGTGATAAATGAATGAGATTTTGGGTCCTAGACATGGCGTTCTAAATCGACTTAAAATCTGGGTTTGGACATGGCGTTCCTCCCCAATGATTATCCAAGCTTGTGATATAGGGTGTTAGACATGACGATATACACCGAATGAGATTTTGGGTCCTAGACATGGCGTTCTAGATCGACTTAAAATCTGGTTTTGGACATGGCGTTCCTCCCCAATGGTACTTGACACCAAGCGAATGATAATAATGATTTATGAAATGAACAAGAGATGTGATTAAAACCCGAGTGAAATGTGATCAAATAAAGAAGGATAAGAATGAATGGATTTCCAACATGAGTTTAAACTTGTACTAGGTTAAGTGATTACTTAAGGAACATGGAAACCATGGAAATGATAAGTGAATAAAAAGAGTGTAAATGAGGAAAATGATAAAAGGTATTTATATGCTTGAACAAATGTACTTGTGTTTGAATATTTTCTTATTCCGGCTATGGGTCGAAGCAGATATCACCGTCAGGTGTCCTTTCTGGAACCTGAACGGGTGTTGATTATTCACATTTTTCTGTTATTGTTTGGAAATACCTACACAATGTTTAATTATACATCATTGTCTATGGTGGGCTATACACCGGTGGTTCCGGCCTGCTGAGATTTATATCTCACACCCTACTCGGGCCGCCATTGCACTGGGGTACCCGAGTAGACTTTCTTGGTTGCAGAACCTTGGACTCTGGACTGTGTTATTCCTTGTATCTGGAGTTAGGAGCAAAGGACCGAGCAGGAGCTCGGGATGCTCATGGAGGTGACCCAATGGGCATAACTGTCTTTTACATTATTTCTGCATTGTATTGTAAAGAATTATGTTTTGTTTACTTCTTTCCATAGTGTCATGTACACGTCATGCATTCATCATTGTATAAATTGGTTTTTACCACTTTTGTTTAGTTGTACAAAAATCTGTTTTCAGCCGCTTTATTCTTTATTTAATCTGCTTTCTCCATTGTTATTATTTATTCAGTTATTCTGTTCTGCATCCTCTGATAAGAGGGTATAGTCTCCCCACTGACTATCCTTACACCCTCGCTGCTAGTCAGCAGCCTCTAGCGTACGTGGAGGTGCGCTTGAGGTTATTTCACGGATCAGCTCGAGTGACCGGTTCAGGGTCGACACGGGTTGGTTCGTGACATCATCCCTAGTAACAACCCATGGAAACTATACTCTAGCCATTTCATGATTCATAATGGATTATCTATATTCACCATGACATGGTGAATTTCATGGTTATGATTATCCCTTTAATTTATCCAACCCATAAATTTGATAAACAACATGACCCTTTTCTACTTTTCACCTTGAAAATTAATTCATGATTTCATTCATATTCTTGTGTCATGGTTATAAATTCATACTTGAATCCTTTGAAATATCCTTATCATTTCAAAATTACTTATAACCTACACAAATAAAATGAACACAATTTATCTGATATAGATATCAATGAATCTCTATGAAATATTCCATAGGTTCTCTCATGTTTAATCTAACCCCAAAATTTGACTCCATCAATGAATCCTTTCATTGAAAAAAATACAAACCCAAACACCGTTGGTACTGATAGAGAAGAAAATAGTAAATGTTGTCCCTCAACCTAAAAATCATTTCCAATTATGTATATTTCTAGGTTATCCTCCAATATAACGAATATAGATAAAAGATAAACTAATTTTATTAATATATATATATATATATATTTAAATTCAATCATGGGATTTATTCTTATAAAATTTGAAAATAGATCAATATAAAAAAAATTACTAAATTCTTATTCTTGTTTCTCTAATTTTAATTATTAGTTTAGCCAAGTCGTAATTTAATTTCCAATAGATTTAGAAGCACTAGAACCATGAATTATCTTGATGGAGAGTTCAGATGAATATATTATAAACATCATATTATAGTAATCAATCTAGAAAAAAACACTTTTAAATTAAATTCTTGATTTAAAAAAGTTATTATTATAAAATATGGAAAATACGAAGCTATTATCCAATATAATAAAAACAATATAAATTTACAAGGTTGAATGAATATCTGGAGAGAAGAAGTTATGTTTTATATTATTTTTCGGGCCAAAACTAAAACATTAATAAAAAATTGAATTATAATATGGCCATAAACCAAAATAATCACATAGATGACCTCTTCACACTATCTAAGTTTTGGTTACCTTTTGTAACCCCGCATTAAAAAGGTATTTTATCTCCAATAAGGGAAATATGACATCTTATTTTTTATTGAAAAAAATCCATGCCATTTGATATTCTTAAAGCATAAAATAAGACCATTAAAATAGAAATAAATCAACAAAATTACATATTATTGTTGAAATATTTCAAGGATTGACTATCCTCCCAACCTTCTTAAACAACAATTCTTGATATATTATTTAAAATAAAAATAAAAAAATTTAGTGAAACATGGAAATATTTACCTAGGATAAAATAAAAGAACAACAATGGGTTTTCAATGTATATAATAGGGAAAATTGAAATAGATGAAATAAATTAATGGGCTGAATGGGGACCTATTAAAATTTTATTAATGAAAATAATTTTTATCTTTAGTGGTATGGAATAAATGAAATCTAATTTAATCCACCTTGACTATCATATCCATTATTATGTGATAATTAATTTCAAAACATAAATGGAAAAAATTAAAGAAATAATTATAATTCCATTGAATTTAGATTTAATATATCAAAATATAATAAATAAAATTTACAAATAAATGAAAAATAAACAAGAAAAAAAATAATATTCAAATAAATAATCATTTCCAACACCAGAAAACAAAATTAATGGAGGATATATGATTAATGATATATAATTTGATCTCAAAACTATTCAATCATTTGTACGATATATAAATAATATTGTGTTTCTACATTCTAAGAATATAATAAATTGATAAACAAATATTGGCCAAAATAATGGATATGATTTTTGAAGAAATTCCAAATATGATAATGCAATGAGAATTTAAGACACTAGTTATTGATAATTTAAGGGAATGGGGAATTTAAAGTGAATAAAAATGTAATCCTTAAAAAACACATCAATCCAACATTCATGAAGCATTAAAAATTCGAAACTACAAACAAAATAAGACTACCAATCAATAAAAAATTCACTAATATACCATTTAAGAAAATTGAATGAATTTTTAAAGGGAGTGAAAGTAGAATTAAAATTTGAAGTTGATATAAAATGATGTTTAATATCATGTTTTATAAGATTAAAATAAGATTTCCGCTAAAAATTAACACAAAATAATTCAAAATATCCACCAGTGACATTGGGATACAATAATAATGGATAAAATAAAAGATGATGAAAATAATAATTCGTACGAGAATATTTGGGTTATTGTGGTAAATATTTCTAAATCTCACTCATTAACCAGAAGTCTATAACATCCTGTATTGTGTTATTCTGGAGAATAAACCATTTTATCCACACTAAATTCATGTTATATGATACTAGATTACCTAATCCAACTTCTCATCACACTAGGGTATTCATATAGACATATTAACCCATCTAATTAAAATCTATCACAAGTCTCTCCAACCTATATATTGAGATGATTGATGTTGAAAAAAATATAGGGGACCCGAAAAAATGAAATCCCTATTAGAAGCAATTCACAACCCATTTCAAAAATAAACTTCTTAACACATGTATAAACTATAATATGTTACTTAAAATCAATACCATAAAATGGGGACATTATAAGATTAAAACCTAATAGAATCCCTAGTAAAACAATATTTCAAATCGATTATTTTAGAAGAAATAATCTAAATTGAAGGCAGTTCCGAAAGATGGCATGCTAAAGATTAAGAAAGATCTTTTTGAGGAAAATGATATCCTAAAAACCTAAAAATGATCAATACTTGTGTTTTCATTATTATGTAACTGAAAACATAATCAATCTAACGGAACACCAAATCCAAAACTATCAATTTTATATATCCTTTACAATAATGGTATTGTAAGTGACTGTTGCTGAAATATCTATAAGAATTTGGTAAATCATCTTGAACCATCATGAAACCCAACTCATGGGAAGACATCCTAAATAAAATAAATGTTAATCCAACAATGTGAGTTTTCCAATAAACAATTGTTCAACCACATTTGGACAATCCTTCTATTTTTTTTTTTTAATATCATAAACTACTTCATTAAATTCTAAAATAATATCCTAGATTTTCCTATTTTCAATAAAACAACATAATCTTTACCAAATAATTCCAATGATTATATAAGACCCATGATTAATATTTTTTGAAATCATCATATATTAACAAGAAATCTGAATTGTGAATCTAAATCTAAAGAAATTATTAAACATAACTTTTTTATGAAATATTAATAAAAATGACATTAAAATTCTTGATAATGTTTTGAAAAAATTCATATGATAAATTCCTTCCACCCAATGTAATTATAATTCATCATTTAAGATCAAATTCTGTGTATATTATTTTTAATTTCAATAAAACTAGTAAAATGTGTAATGGAAAGTAGAATAAAAACATTAAAAATTAAGAAATATAAGAAATAAATATGTGTAATTTACACATTATAAAATAAAAAATTAATTGTATAATTTTGGTTTTCACATGGTTTAATATATGGTTTTAATATTTATTTTTCATCCATAATTGATTTTATTAGTTTTTAAGAATGAATTTTGTAATAAATATTGGGTAGTATCTTCAAAAATAATGACTACGTGACACATGGGAATTCATAAGTTGGATCTTTATTAATGATAACACTATTAAGAGGGTCCATGATGCTGAAACATTTAGGCATTCTCAAAATATTCAAATAGACAGGAAAAACCTTTTTAATAGATAGATTTTATAACACAGAGACCCTAAATACAAATTATAAATAAAATAATCTTAAAATATCCATTCAAACAAACAAATATTAAAAAAACAAGGTACTAAAATCTAAATGAAGATCAATTAGTAATCATCAATGACATATCAATAAATATTAAAATAAAAAGAGAATAAATTTTTTTGTAAAAGAATCTAAATATTCAATGGTGAATCAATTTGGGAACAAAAAAACATAAAAAATACATGATGATAAATTAATTATGTTATATTTATTATAACACAATTTGTTTCATCTAAGACACAAATTTTTTTACTACACCTGGCCTTTCCACCCATTCCATATCATTACATGGAACAGAAACACCAAACAACCCATAATAATTTAAATTTCATTCCTATGTGAATATTTAATATTTATCATTTATACATCAAAACAAACTAAACAAAATCCAATAAAGAGGATAATTGTGTTTATAACCTTATAAAATATTAATTCATTTAAAAAATACCAAAAATGTTAATGTTTTCCATATTTAGTTTTGAATTATCGAATGATTAAAGGAACTGCCAAAAAAACCAATCTATAACTTTTCCCATATCATATTTGATTCCTCAAAATCAATATAAAAGAGAAAAATAGTTATGATTAGTCACCAAAATTTCAGGTGTGTGTATTTAGAGCACATAACATTCCACTATTCAATAATGTACAATTGAACGTCCTCATAATCCACAGATCTTTATATATAATTCTAGTGAGAATATTTAAAATGTTTCGTATAAACTTCAACTAGTGGAAAAAAAATTCCAATCAAAAATAAAATTAGTTTTAACACATCCCAAACATCTGTTCATTAAAAAAACTCCAACCATGTTAAAATTTTCCAAAGGATGTTATTGATCATCTACATGGTATTTCACATTGAATAAAAATATGAAACATGGTTAGGATTTTTCACTAAACACATTGGTGTGTTCATGGAGTTCACATAACATGAGATTATTCTTTAGTGTATTGTATAATTTGTGGCCAAAAGGCACATTCAATTATGAAAATTTTCAAGTGATTCACGATACAGACTATAGAGAATGGGAGGTGGGGACTATTGATAAGATTATGATAAATGAACCAATTTTTATTTTACATCATTATTTTCAAACTCAACCTCAAAATTAAAACATAAAAAATTGTTAATGTAGTAATTTACCACTATAAATTTAAAATGAAAATATTTATGACCAACTAGGAACAAATAATGATCCTATAATCCATGAAGGAAATAACATTCTAAGGTATATTATAGAATAACTTATAACACCAAAATTGAAAAGTATAAGAGAATATTGATTATATTTCAACTTGACATCTTTTCATTTAACATTAGAAAAAGTTAGAAATAAATTATATATAAATTTTTATCTTTACATCCAACCAAAAAAACTAGAAAATAAAAATCAAAAAATCAGCCTCACTGTACCCATACTAGAGAAATTCAAGTAACGTAGACACCATTCAATACACTAAAAATGAATTTTTAAAAGAATTTTGTAACTCCAAAACAACTAATCATGAAACAATAGTGTATCAGATAGTATAAAATTAGTAAACCATGACTACAACACAACACCATAGAAACACAAGTTTCAACCAAACATCATTATAATGAACAAAATAAATCCAAGTATTTTCTCTTATTGGTGGGGAAAACTTGAGTGAAATATGAATCATTATGAATTTTACCATTTATTAGGAAGTTCATTTGATGAAATTAAATAGGTTTATATGGAACAATAGTTTGTCAATTCTATTATCACGACTAACAAAATAAATACTCATTAGAAACAAGATCATAACCATTAAAACCTATAATATATGTCATAACATTTCTAAACAATCAATTAGTTCCAATGAAGAATAATTTATTCTGTAGGTCTTGACCTTCTATTTGTGATTAATATATTGTAATCACGAAAAAATAACATTTTAATATTTATTTTGATCGATGGTATCCTTTTGAGAGTCTCTAAATCAAATTATGAAGATCCTAGGACCATCCGATGAAATTCATAGTGAAAAAATGAAAACTTCAGAAATCATTACATCATATCATATATGTATAAATATAAATATATAATTCATTGGTCAAATTATTATAATATAAACAATAAATATTTTGTTATATATAAATATATGATAAATTTTTTCATTCTTATTTGATTCAAAAATAAAAATATAAAATTATAGATTTTAGAGGCTCCCATTATACAAAGACACTAGAAACAATAGTCGTGATCAAACCATAGATCAAGTCCCTTACAACTAATAAATATGAAAATAGTGAAAATGTTAATTAGATTATAGTTTATAAGACTAAATATAAACAATTAACACCTAATTCACAACCCAAATGGTTTTTGAGGAATAGAATTTTCAAATTAATGTTCCCATGCTGAGAACCCTAGAAAAACACAAATATCACATTAACGGTTGTCTTAAAAAATGTTACTATTATAATTAATTTGATGAACATTTCATGGGGGAGAAAGTAGTTGTTTTTTTGTAATTCAATCATTAGGGAATGGGGGGAAAACTATTCTATAAATATCATTTTTAACCTTAATTGAATATCATTCATGTTTTGACCTTAGTTACATATGAAGAAACTCTATAAATGATAAAATATGAAATGTTAAGATAGTTTTTTCTTGATAATATTTGTTTAATATGAAATTTATATTTAGAAAAGTACCTAGATAAACTATTAATTATTGAAATATTATTCTTCAAATGTTACATTTTATTGATATTAAAAATTGATTAAAGGCCAAAACTTTGAGCACAATTCTATCCTCATCCCATATGAGTCTCGAAATAAAAAAATGTTATGAGAAAAATACATTGATACCACCTTTTTTATGACCGATGTTTAAAACAATCATATTTCAAATATTTAAATTATTGTAATAAAAATATGTATCAACATAAATATTAAGAATGGTATGGAATCAAGGATCAACATAGATGGAATAATAAATGAGTGGAGTAAGATGTGAAATACCACTAGGTACATTCCAAAACATGCACAATTGATGAGCAAACATGTTGTTGTCAATATGGGAGTATCATAAAATGTTAGAGTCAACTTGATGCTATTCTCATTTAATTTTTTGCGGTCATTCACTTACGAAGGAATGAAAAATACATTCAAGGGTTGGAATCGAATGATGTTCATTTTGTTATTTTAATGGTTCATGTGGTTGTTCAGATAATGAAAAAAACACATATTCATTTCATATGCTGGAATGCCCTGGCATTTGGGTTTCTAGGAGTGGAAAATTACTTATAGCATTACAAGATAATAACCATGATGTGAAAGGGTGAGGCACAATGTGTTTTTGACACAGAATTCTAGTGTGGAGAATGATCATTGGTAGGAGTGTGTGTTTCAATCACAACTATGTGTAAATAAAATATTGAGATTCTGCTTTCTGGTAAGTCATTTATTTGGAATAACATGTCCTAGAATCATGGAACTTTTCATTATATCCATCCTTGTTATTATATTTGTTTTAGAGCATGGTGTGCCAGAGGTCAGAATGTAATGGCCTATTGATTAGTATCTTCTCAAGCATGATAAAATTGTCTACTACATCTAGGTATGGAACTAAAAAGAGACACACCATGTCTTCTGGTAATATCATGAACATGGTATTTTATAAAATCATAATCATGATTTGTCAAGGGGTGGAGCCATCATTATCCATTTTAGAAAAGTTAATATAGTTTTTAAACATTTTTATTCTACCTAGATGGTAATAGAAAACAAGTTTTGGAATCATGTAGATGAATAATGACTAAAAAATACATTTTAATGAAATAAATGAATAAAATAAATGTGGATGATGAAAAAAATAACCATTGGTATATGGGAACCTTAACTACAACCAGGAATGATACCTAACATAGTTGACATATAATCTACAATAGTGAAGTCTGAATAGGGATGGATCAAAATAATATTTATGATTAATCAACTAAATCATGTTTTTTAATTAAAATAGTTTCTCATGTAAGATATTCCATTATGTATCTCTTGAGAAATGATTACATTTTGTTCTATATAAACTAACATGAATAAACCTTATCATTAATTGAACCGCATGGATTGGGATATCTTGTCTTGATAATATTGTAAATGGAAAGGAATGAAATATCCTAAATTATTTTAAACACGTCAAATATCAATTATTATGTATAATAAATGAAGATAGAAATCCTTGTCTAAGGATATATATGAATGAAATATTAAACCTTCCATAATACCAGAAATTATTTTTTTGTAAATTAGGGTACCTTGAATTAATGATCATCTTTATCCTTCAATATTTATCTGATATTCTTGATAAATGTTACTAAGAGATTCCAAAATAAATACCATGTACTTGGGTTGCACAGAATCATTTGATGTTCAAATGGGATTATTTTTTCATTCACAATTCACAAACATCTTATAAGCAATGAATAAAAAAGATGAATGATTTATATATTCGTGATTTTTGTCCATGAAACAAGAATCAACACAAATGTTCAGTACTGAAATCATAGAAAGTATTATATAGGATGTCAAAGAAACTCCTCAACATCTTTCAATCACTCAGGAAATTAAATGAAAGAGATAAATATCATTGATGTTTTATGTATCACATACTTGAAAAAATATTATCCCTAAATTTTTATCTCAAGAAATTCATAATTAAAGATGGCTTATGTGTAAGACTATATTGGATGATAAAAATTATCATTCAATCATATATACTAATGTAGGTAATGGTACACCCTATATTTCCTGAAAATCAAGTTTTTCCTGAAGTATAATTTAGAACATAAATATATCATATAAAAATATAGATTTCTGTAATTGATCATTAAATATCCCACATGATATATATCCCAGTAGACTATGTGTCATTTAACCTTATATTGTATTATATCCAATAAATTATGAAACCTTATAGTTATAACATTTTGGATATTTTGAAAAAATCTTTTGGAAATCTGTCATAAACCTTAGGTAACATTACATCATAAGAAATTAATTGTGAATACTCCTAAAAAACAAATTTAGATTAACCCTAAAATACTTTTCGAGTATATATTTGATTAAAATTCAATCCTCATTTTGAAACTAGAATTTTTCTTCACATGGGATTATATATTATTGACAACATATATGAATCTATGTATCAATATAAGTAATTAAAGAGTATCCATTGGAAAAGAGTCAATACTACTTAAGCTATAAATTGACATGGCATGATCTCCATCAAACACATGTATCTATGTACTTGTTTCCACTATTCTGCATCATTGAAAATTTTATCATTCTAATATTTTCTCTTTTTATAACACATCAATTAACCATAGGATATGAGATAAGAAATTATTATATAGAGGAATGATTTATTCATGATTCTTATATTGTATACTAGTATGGTGGATGAATACATCACATTTCATTCACCATTATGCATAACCACTTTGTATATACCTTATCTAAATATATATACCTTATCATGGTGTGTCCTCTTACTACCACACTCTATCTCTATCGAGGGATATGATTTCATACTCTTCATATTATAGGAAAAATACAATCATGGTTAAGCTCTAACTAATGACATGATTAACAACATACCCATCCACCACTATATTAGATAGGTTAATATGTAGGGTATTAGATTGGAAAATATTTAGGCTTCGATAATTATGGTATCAAAGGGTGAAGGATCCCATGTTAGGTATATTTCTACCCTCAGGTGTTGTGGTCTTGAAAATGATCCATGCCCTCATAGTATTCTAAATACATATGTATGACACTTCTTGTGGTATAATTATTTGGTCATCTTGCACACACAAATAATATTATACTTTATTTTATCCTCATGGTCATATTTTATATCTCTATAAATCAATCATACTTTCACTAACCATTTCATTTCATTAAAACCTATAATAATCAATAAATAGCATCTATTTGGTATAAATGATTCATACATTTAATGGTCTATTAAAATTTTACTTTAGGGATGGCATATTTAAATTTACAATTATGTACCCAATGTGATTGAATTATAAAATGTAGTTTTCCTTTTATAAGATACAATTTAATATTCATAAACACTTTATAAATATCTCAAAAAATAAACATAATAAATGTTTTTTATATCATATATGATAAACTTGTAGATCAACTTTATGGTTACTTTAGATTCTATATTTCATTAACATTTTTACATCATATTTAATTCTCATCACTTAGTTATGTTGTCATTAGATAAAAATATCCCAATTAATTCTTTAGTGACAAATATCGATAATGAAATTACATTGGAATAATTGTGGGATTTATGTTTTGTATCCATAACTATTCAATTTATTAGACATCTTTAAACTTATTAACTCCACAACATCAAATGTTAACATGTAAACATCTATTGTCTTTGTAGAACTATTTCTATGTTCACAATCATCAACTTTGGAACCCCATTCTATTAAATGTTTTCTTTTAAATAATTTAACTACTTAAATTATTGTTTTAAAAAGCCTTCTCAACACTTTTGGATAAATTTATAAGTATATTTATATGGTAAATAAATATAATTCTTAAATTTTTCTGTACATACCCCAATTTCTATTAGGATTTCAAGTGTAATTCACCCTTTATTTTGACACATACAATCCTTCAAGATATCATGTATTTAATTTTTCACAATATCTAAATATAACTCTTTCTATTTTCTATTATCATCATATGTCCAAAACTATTTATGGATATGTAGTGAAACATAATTTAATCTTACAATCTGGTAATCCCTTATAAAATAGTGGTATATACTTCAAAATGGGGACTAATTGTGATACTTTACATTTTTATTTACCATTACATATCCTAAATATTTTATGTTATAATGTGGAATTAATTTTAACATAATTTTTTTTATAATTATTTATTTGTTAAATTTGATATTCTTTTAGCATAATCATACTCCAACTCACCACTTAGATGTTATATACTTTTTGGAATATATTACTTAGATACAATAACCATTTTGTGTCTAAGAAATAAATTTTACATCATTTTAGTGGAAATAATAAACAAATAATATTTCATTACATATCATATATGGTGTTCTATGTGTTTGTAACATTTTCATTTTAAAATATATATAGTCAAAATTTACCATTGATGAGTTGTGGAAAATTGTTCCCCAATATTTTAAAAAACTACTAAATAATCAATTTTAGCATGGAATAACACTTCTATCGTGGATAAACACTTTTATCTAGGATAAATAGTTTTATTCATATATTCTTCTATTAACATGATATGGAACATTATTAGTCAGAAATCATCTGTATATAAGTAATCATCTTGTTTTGTGCATAAGAAATATTTGTTATTGAATATCTTATCTCATAGCAAAAGAAAATTACGTGAACATACATATATTTTTCTTATATATAAATGAGCTTGTTAGAATAAATTATATACAATTCCTTAATGTAGTATATCAAATTAGTTCATATAATTAATATATACTAACCTTTTAATAATCCTTTTCTTTTAATTTGAACTACTATATATTTACAACACTTTTTAAAATATAAATTTGGTATAACATTGATTTCAAAATCAATGAATTAATTTCGTCGATATCCTTACCTAACATGGAAATTCCATGGAGTTTCAAAACTAATTCATATATATCATAGTGAGTTCAATCACATTAATTACTATTCCTTCTGGAAAACCATAGATGTCAATGACCCTGATTGGTTTCTTAAAGTTACACTGTTGAAAATGTCAACCATATTTTTCTTTCTCTAATTTTAGTCATTTATCAAAATGTGCTGACTATATAGTACTTTAGAACCTAGACATCATATTACTAGTTTATATCTATTCACAACACATTCATAATATCATGAATTAATTAATTAACATCAATTATATTGTATAAACATTTCCATAGATGATAATAAGTTTAATTTCCTAACGATAAAAATCCTTTTTTGTCTCCACATAAAATATGTTATAAAATTGAACGTATAATAAACTATATGTATTAAAACCTCTAATATCATTTCATTTAAATAAATATTTTTACATTCTCTTGGCATTAGATAAATTATATAAAAATACACATCTTATAAATTTGTTTTGAAACATGATGTATTTATGTTATACATGAAACAACTCATTTTTTCAATTATTTGAATGAAATCTAGAAGATTTTGTTCATTCATAACATCGTAACATAAATATCATTAAACCACTTTATAAATCAAATATTTTATATAATAATTATTTGAGAATAATATAATTGAATACTATATCCAATAAGTCATTAAGTAAAGCTATTTTCTCCATAAGTATACTTAATCATATTGAATATAATTTTGAATAGACAATTTCACTAAGTATACAAGAGTAAAATTACATAAATCAATGATGTACCAATAATATAGAGTACATGAGAGAAGGATAATATTCCATTAGTCATTTTACGTATAGTACAATTGAAACCTTGAATGAATCATTTTATACTTCCATAGATATCTTCAGTCACATGTTGAATAATTTTAGTAATAGGTTACGCAAGAATGAATTGTTCCAAGAAATTGAATATTCCATAATAAAAATTCTTAAATCACTAATCATTCATAGTAATAATAATTATGTTACTGGTCTTATGAGTTTCTGATATTATGATTCTCCTTTCAATGATTAACCAAAAATTTTACCTTGATTATAATGATGGGATTATTGTAAAGAATATGATTTTATAATACTAGTAATGTTTATTATAATTAATTTAATAATGGATTTTATTAAATGGGATCCAACTAAAATGATTATCCCTATTTGGATAAAATTGATTAGAATTATCTGATATATATTTCACTAAGAAATGAGTTCTATTTAGTGTTTCTATCACCACTTATTATCATAGGGAATTTTCTAAATCATATCATATATGACTCTTAGATAGTCAAGTAGGAAACATTTTTTTATTTAATTATATTGATAAAGTCGTCTATGTTTCTCTAGTGACATAATCCTATTACATTCTCCCACCTACCATTTACCATAGAGAATTCCTAAAAACAATAAGAAAAGTTAAATTCCAAGGGTAACTATTTTTAGCATGACCTACTCTATTGGGAAATCTAGATTCGATGATTATTACTATAACTTATACAAGATAATACATGGGTAAGCATATATAGCATCACCAACCAATTTGGATGACCGAGGTCTTAACAATTGCAACTTTTGAGGGAATCTCACACATAGTATTTGAAGGGTATTTTAATATCACCATCTTATCTCATGTTATCCCCTTTTTTGTATTGATGATTATATATATTTAGTTACTAATCCTATTTACTCCACCAAAGCTATATTCATGAACCATATTGATGTCGAACTATTTACACAACCCAAGAAATTTTTATACACACTGAAAAATTGAAATAATGTATATTCATACAAATCTGAATGCCTAATATTTATAATGTATATGAACAATTCATGTAAAGGCATAGAGATATATTAGATTTGAAATATCAACAAGTGTAATCATGGGGAGGTAGATAGTCTCCTCCTTTACCATCTATGACAAGGCATTAGAAACCATGTAGGTAGGTAGTTTGGCCCCAAGTCCCTATAACAGGGGATACATTAATCAAGAGAGAATTAAAATATTCATAACCCTAAAACCTAATTTGAAAAATATATATTCATAAAGTAAATTTAAGTTGATAAAATACATTACAAACCTATTCTAGGGTAGATAATGATCTAAACACATTAACATAATAAGCATGAAATAGAAGGCTCCATTCTAGAATTAGTATAACATTTTATACAAAATCATACAAACTATTGTCATTTAATAAAACATTTACTGAATATGAATAAAAAATTGAATAACTTTTTAAATTAATGAATAATTGAAATATTTAACCATGATATAACCATTCATGAACAGTTTCTAAAAAAATTATTACTATAAAACTTTTATAATTTTACCCTTAACATCATTGAAATACCTTAATTATAAATATACTTTTTTTTATTTATTCCAATATGAAAACATTCTCTTTAGTAATTACATAGAATTTATATTTTAAATATATAATATTATATGAATTATAAACATTTTATAATCCAATTTGTATTATTTAATCAATTTACATAATATAAATATCATATACTAAATTATTATTCAAACCTCGATCACATCAATCATAAAAGAACCTTTTGGAGGCATCTTAAATAATATCCAAAAAGGACCTTGTTTGAATTGAATAACTAAAAATAATTTGTTATCGACAATTAAAAAATTAAATTGAAAATTCTTATATTTTGACCTTATTTCATAATTTATAACCCTATATAAAGTATTTCTTATTATTTATAAACTAATAATTTTATTTCTAGATCACCAAAAATGTCAACAAATATTCATAAAATCTATTTCAAGTATTATCATTTAATATGTTGGAAGAAATAATATTCTCCTAAACATTTAAATATTGATTATAAACCATTCATAATTAATTAATTCATTCATTCATTCATTATGAAAAAAAATTTCGAAATCATCTTTTCTAATGATTATAAACATTTTATATACCATTTGAAACATATAATAATTTTTAAAAAACTAATCTTTTCTATTTACCCTTACATGGAATCAAAATTCTGCTCAAGGTTATACACCCTCTACCATTAATGTCTCAGTTACCATTTCATATTCATGTTTCATATATATATCTGTAACATTTTACCATTACATAACCAATATGAAATCATAACTACCTTTATGTATCCCTTACTTCACGTAAAGGTAAGTTGTGATGACCCTATGTAAAAAAATCTATGCATGGGTAAGGCAAGATGAAATTTATGCAGGCCGATCACTGTAAGGGTAATTTACTAGTTACCCATACACATATCAGTAGTGAAAGGGTATGGTCATGGTTTACATAGACCAACTATGTAATGGTAATCTCTTTTTCCATATTTCCAAAAATTCTAAAAAAATGTTTCTCTTTTATTGGTTTTCTTAATCATTTCATCAATGTACATTATAAAACCTAATCATAGATGTATTTGATACCACTAAAGGGTTCTAAACAGGTCCAATAAAAATTATTATAAGTAGCAGAAATGATATAATACCTTGAATGAGGATCTCCAAGAAATAAATATTAAACCAGTAACAATACTAGAAATGAAAAAATGTTGTAAAAACTCATACCTTACACTAAATAACATCTTCATCCTTAAATATTAATTTTATATGATTTATAATGATTGTTATGGGAATCCAAAATACATCCCCTATCTAAGTATATCCATGGACTTTGTTGAATCATTAGATGTTCAGACAAGATTATTCTTCCATTCAAAATGTGATAACATCTCTAAAGAAAAAGGGATAATTATAGCTCCTATTCATGGGGAGATTCATTCACGAAGTAATCACACACATATATATTTATTACTATAATCATATGATTGTATTATATAGGTTTTTTAATAAACTCTACAATAGCTTTCATTCTCTTATATGTATAAATACATGAGTTAAATTCCATGGCTTGTTCATTTATGAAATATATGAATACATATTCTCCAAAAAGTTTCATATCAAGAAAGGGTTCATTTATGATATCTTCTATTGTAAAATATATTTAATGATAAAAATTGACATTTGGTAACATATAAATCTCTATTTTATGAAACATATGATTTTTCCTGATAATCATAATTTTCATGCAATACAATTTAGCTCATAAATATTTCATATAAAAATATGTTTTAAAAAAAATATATCATTCAATTTCATAATGAACTGAAAAGAACTATGATGTCTATTTGTTGGATGACTTTTATTATTTAGATATTCCAACAATATGATTGATTCTAAATTTTGAGTTTTAATAATTATGGTTCCAAAAAAGATTATATATGGTCACTGTCATTTAACCACCACAAACACATGAGGCATGGTGTAAACCACATGGATATGTAGTAATGAAACAATTTGGGTCAATTGGGCAATTATATACAACTATTTACCCAATATGGGTATTCATGGAGGATATGGGATCAATTTTATAGTGCTAAAGTAATATTCAACATTGATAAATTTTGTGGTGAAAAGAAGGATATTGAACAAGACCCACCATTGTTATGATCCATAAGACAGGACCACTAAATAAATATAAATCATTTTGAAATATACATACTTGTGTCCAAATTCAGTAGGTGAAAATTCCTAGTATGATGTTATTATGGATGATGTGTTTTCAATGGTAAAGCCAATCCTCTTTACTAGGTAAGGTCATGATTGATCATTTTTTTCATATTTGTGTGAGATGAAACTACCAACTTTATTTTTTGGTAATAATTTTAATGTGGTTATCCCTTTGGCTACCTTAAGTGGAACTAAATTTCAGTCCATGATGTGTAGTGATTTGATCCCTTAGGAACTTTTATCATTTCACATGTATCCTTGGATTAAATTTTCTATTTAGGTGGATATTCCCTTTAGATATTCCACAGTATGATGTATGGCCATATTTGGTAATTTTATTCACCCAAAACCCAACAAGGAATTTGTGAATTGATATAATTGAGAACATGGAGACAATTTTACTAATGCAGGTGGAGGTATCATGAATCATGGTGGAGTGATTGTTACTTAACTATTAGATTTCATCAACGTTGAGTTTGAGGATTAAAAAATTACCACATAATTTAAAATATGAGATAGAATAGTTATGTATATAGTATGTGAGTGTATCAATATTATATATGGTTTAACTGATATGTCATATTTCTTTGTCTAGTATGTTTTAAATTTGTATATTCCACATATTTTTAATTGTTTTTATCAATATTTTTATCTATAAAGTTAATTTTGAACCGTTTCAAGTGGAAAAACATTTTGGTATCATGAATTCTACAAAGTATCAGATCATGGGAAACTCTAAAGAGTTTTCAACCTTTACCCCCCATTAATACACTCTCCATTTTCCACAACATTGTCAAGAAACCTAAGCAACAAATAGTTTATGGCCCTAACACCTCGGTGATCATCCCCCCTCCCCAATGCTAGGAACAACTCCCATTAATGGGGAACTACTCAGGAGAGGTCAAGAAAACTGGTCAAGTCCTAGGACCATTCCAAAATTACATTCTAACAATATTCACCCCAACTCTAACATACCCAGTATGCTACTCCACATGTTGGTCTTCTTAATGGATAGAAAAATTGTTTCATATTTCCATTGTTGATTTTATATCATTTATTTTTTTTAATATATTCAATTAAAATATGACCATTACTTTCTATGTTATGCCCAAAACAACACATGCACCATTATCTGAAATGATCACAACATCTAGATGGATTGTGGATGATCACATTAATTCTATAAAATTCACCACATGAATGATTATATTGGTCATATCATTTATTTTTATGATTAAATATTATCATTTTGGCGTTACTACACAAAATCCATGGTCTTTACCATTCATTTATATGAATATAAATAAGTATTTTCATTTCTACTCAATATAATAAATATTTACATAGGTATGTTTCAAATAATTCAACTTCTATTACAGGGTTATGTAACTCCTTGCTTTAATTTCCTCCAAGAATTATAATTTTTATCCCATGTTGTTCCATTTTATTTAATTTTTTTTCCTTATTTTAGTATAGGTTCCACATTTGATTTCACAAAATTACAATTAATTGATGACATTATTGGACAAGATCCAAGGATTATGTAATTTTCATCAAAAACCTAATAATATGTTAGACAAATAGGAATAACCTTTACTCTTTTTAAAAATTATGTTTATAAATTTGAATCTTATCACTATAATGACCAACATATCTGCTACTACCACTATTGAAGCTATCATCGATATATAGTCATTTTATTTGATTGAATAATTTGATTCACCCTAAACATTTCATTAGATTAATTTATATTAGAGTTCATTCCACTAAGGGTACTATTTTCTGTGGCTTTTTTGATTGAGGTTGAACCAAAGAATATAGTTTTGGTTACCTATTTCCATTATGTACTCACTACAATAGGCTTGATCATTCATTGTTTTCTTAGAATCATCAACGTCAACTAGAAAACATCCTACATTCTAACTACTACCTCATATTCATATAGTAGTTACTAAATTCTAAAAAATTATTTTTGTTATTCATCACTCAATGTATCTCTCTAAAAATTGTCCATGTTAACATAGTGTGAGCGATAGGGAATCATTTAGGAAAAAATAAATATGTATATGCAAGTTCAGAGCATTTTTTACTCTATATAAAATTTATAAAATATAGGATTCTATACAACAAGAGGAACCGGGTAGAGACCACATCATTTCACCAATCTCTACCAGTATAAGACTCCATAGATAGACTACCTCTCCTCTGTAACTACTTCCCATTGTTTTCCATTTCAAACCAAATGACTAAGACAGTGAGAATATGCCCCATTCATCTAATAAGTTGTAAGATTCTCCCTATTTTCTAACTATTTATACCCCTCAAATTTAATATTTTTCAACACTATTGATGTTTATATATTATCAAGGGTCTTTAAATGGTATTTAGACCAACTTCCCAATTTTGATAAGTAACATCTTATGGATGTTTGGTGCACTGATAATTTCTCTTCCAGTGCTCGTGTGGCCCCAAAAAACATTCAGATAGATTTTTTACCTCAACAATATAAAACATGAATGCTTCACTCCAATGCATCTGATAACATTACCAATCCTACAATCACTCTCTAATAATCCAATATGACCTCAAATAATAGTGCAATTAACATTTTCAATGGATCATCCATCATAGTTTTGTGGTTTGTTACTGTTTTCAACTCTTTAAAGTCATTATTCTATGATATATGTTCTTCATAGACCAATAAATATTTTATCTATTATTAAATTTTCTTCTTATTTCCAATGATCTGTTACATTCAGATGGAAATATATTATCTTTCATGGGAAATACCTGATCTTTTGGTCTCAACCCCTTTAAATGAATGTAATTTACTATTAATTTGGTAGATCTTCATTTCCTACAAGGTCATCCACTTTTTCATTCAACTATTATTTGTGAATTTGGGTCAATGGAAATCATTTAATTTGACCTCCAGAATAAAATCCACAAGATCATCATTCATGGAAGAAAAAACCTTCAAATTAACCCACTTAATGAATTATAAACTAAGAGGACAATGCACCCATGTCACTATAATATGATGTAAATATTTGAGAATATCTAGTGAAGAACATAAAAAAATGATTGAAAAAACATGGTTCCCAAAAAAAATTAATTCAGTTCAATCATGATCCCCAATATACTAGTGAATTCATCATTGATTAAATAATACCGATTTCAATGAATGTTACACCAATAAAAGTTTTTACACACTACATAAATTAAGAAACCCATCCATTCCATCAGTCTTCCCTACAATTAAATATTCTTGGACAATCTTACTATTCATACAACCTTCATGTATATACTTTTTTGAATCCAAATGCTCCAACTACCTTAAATGGATTTATCGATAAACTATTATACTGTAAATAATTTCACATGATATGATGTATAATTGATATTTTGGGATCAAACATTAGTAATTTAGTTCCCATATATATTTCGACTACCATCTATCTATACTACTTATTAACAAAAAACTATAGTTACTTCCACTCCATCACTGATCTCGTTATCAGAAGTAATTAATTTGGATGTTACTCCCTCTGGTGGACTTAATTTCATATTATTGAAAAATAAATATCACACACTACCAACAACATCCCAATTGTGATTCTTTTGGTGATTACACCATGTTTTAGTACTTTTAGTGACACACATAATACCTTCTTCAATCATTGTAAAATAGCCACATGGTTCTATACCATATATCCGAGTCATTCAAACCGAATAGAGGAACAATAGTTCCCCAATACTTCCATAGAAAACATATACATCTACATCTCTGTCATCTTTGAAATTCCTTCAATATTTTTTAGGTCCAAAATTATTTTCCAATAGCTTTCATATGAAGTATAAATTCACCTAAATATTCTTTTTCCAATAATGGAACATTGTATTTTCATCTATGTGAAGCATGTTCTATGTTTCATAAAATAGAATCTCAACTTTCAGTCCAATTCTGAGATCCTCCAACAACCCTCTCATCCAAAAAAAATCTTTCCCAACTTCTATCAATTTGATTCAATCCATTTTCATTTTATATTGATCAACCAATGGTTAGAGATTTAACATCCACCTGAGTGCCCTTATTGTATTAGTAAACACGGGAATTGAAGTGATCCTTTATATATTTAAATATCTACAATAATTCAATTCCATAAACCCCTTTAAAGAATCATCATTTCTTAAACCAAGTGTCAATATTCTATAACTTTTTAAGTATTTTTTAATTCACTTTAAAGATTCAATGTTTTCTATTTTAGGGATGAACAATGACCTATAGAAAGATCTCACTACTTCACCATTGTATGGAAAACCACAGACCATGATGAAAATCATGTTTCTAATAGATAAAGTTAATTGAGGCTTCCCTGTGTACTTAGTCTCTGCATTCATTCATGGTTTCTTATCCATGACTGGTTTGAAATTTTTGTTTTGGGGTGTGATCATGAAATTTTCTTCAATCCTATTAGTATAAAACAAATTACAACATATGTATTCTACTTAATACAAGTACAAGGTACTAGAACATCAATCATTCATAATCCACATCCTATGAAACTGTTTCACTGGATGAAGGTATTTAATCTCAAAACATTCTAATAACTCATCCTCTAGCACATTAATCATATCTTTCACCAACTATTTAATCAGACTGTAATAACAATATTTAATAAAAATATTGAAACGTCAATTACCAAAATCCTTCTAGTAAGAGAAATTATTAGTTTTTATCCATAAAACATCTTCTCTTTCATTAAGTCATTTCACTTTTAGATCCTACTGCGTAGTGATTATTTCAAATTTTAATAGCTACATATGAGTTTGAATACATGTATCTAGTTCTCATGATAATTCAAACCAGTCAGTTACTCCATATATATCTCTTAATTAATTTCCCCATGATGAAATATTATCTTTCCATCCAACTTCTATAGAATAACTCCATTTGATTCATCAATAAAAAATATAATTGTGGATTTTTTATGCATAACTAATTTTGAAAAGATCCTTGAAAAATAAAAAAAACATATATTGAGATCCCTTCATAACTAGTATTACATTATACCTCCATCCACAATCCACCCATTAGTTCAAATGATTAACCCATTTGATTTGAATAACCTTCTTCCTAAAAATATAATATGAATACAAGGGGGTTACATATAGGGAATATGTTATAACATCATGTGTTGTCCTTGAGGGATACATTAGGACCCAAGAGGAATTTTTAACATTATGGGGGGCCTAGGAAGAAAATTTTGGGATCCTAGAAAGGTAAAATGTTGAGATCCTAGGGGGTGTCTAAGGATGATTAAAATGGGATGTCTGGAGAGAGATCGTGATGTCATTATAATGTTTTGGGTTTTCTTATAAAATAATCCATTGGAATTGGTGATAGTACTTAGTGGTCTCTCATTTTTTTCTCTTATCCTTCTATTTATATAAATCCTTCATCCATGTAATTCCTTATCATTCTAAAAAATATAAGTGCATGCCCTTGATTTATATCAATTATCACATCCAAAAATTGGAACACCTTTTTAGGCTTCATACAGAAGAGTCATGTTCGATTGGGAATAACAATTACATTTTCCCCTCATTCTGTTGATGTAATGCAATGTCCTTCTTCCTCTTCTATCTTTGGTATAGAAAAGTCACCTATAATTATCATCCAACAACCCAAAACACCACCGACTTTGGTCAAATTCAACACATGATTTCCACTTCTGACATATGATAGTGTGTGTTACCCACATGGAACCAGTGGTGTCCCAAAATGGCGAACAAAGTAATATGATGATATCACATGAAGAAACCATTATTGAAATGGGAAATATATGGAATTATTCCTCTCCCATTTCAATCATTTATATTAAATAATGGTTCAAAAGATATGTTTTCTAATACTAATCATTCGTAGTCCTGCGTTATACTATTGAAAATTCATGTTTCCCATTAATAGACCAAGAGAAGCACACCTGGACAGTCACTATGAATGGGTGATCTATAGGAACACACAATTAGATCAACTTTATATGAAGGCTACACTACCTAATTGTGTCATTATAGACACACGCTACCATCCTTTATATCCATCTTTATTGTCATTTAATCCCCACCACATCAATGGATTCATGAAAGAATATAATTTGTATTACCAGGCGAGGGATACTTTATTAGAAGCACTTCTAGTACCATCATCATGAGAATGAATCATTTTTAGATACACTGATGCATTCAAATTTGATTTTACTTTTACATCAAATTTTTTCATGCGCGCAGTTTCAAAAGATAGAGACTCCTGAATATCTATTTAGGCTGAAAATATTCATGGAGAATATACTTATCCTACTAATTACATTTTAAATATATGGAAATGATCCTAAAACATGGATATAATATGTTAAGGATTTTTTATTATTAATAAAAATCCTAAAGTAATGAAAATTTCAAGGTAATGATTCTTTATGTTGAGTTTGTTTTAAAGTTGGTTTTTATTTTCTAGGGGAACTTCAAGTGTGTTCACCTGGGAATATCTCAAAAAAGTGTTTCTTTGTTATTTTAGAAGCTCCATCGAGGAATCCCCTATTACTATTAGTAATTCCTTGATCATTGTCACACTGATTTCAGCATACTACTAATGGGAGGCTACCAACCCATATATTTAAATATATTTTAAAGGGATACCTAAAAATAATGGTGATTATACCTCTATCTGGTATATGGTAGAGATATTTCTCTTAGAGTGACCATTGTTGGTTATGTGGATTGATAAAGAGCACTTAATAACGTCAGGAAGGAACTTAAGAAATGTTCAACTAATAGTTGCCAATAAATAGACAAAAATTTATAGGTCCATAATTTTAGATTTATATATGTTATAGAATGATATAGTACAAAAAAATTTCCTTTTTTTGTGTTACCAATTTTATGTATAGGTAATGCCAGTGATGTCAATGTTTTCTAAAGACTATCCTTCTTATGGTTTTTTACACCATTATTTATAGGAGGATTTAGTCTGAGTCATGAAAAAAAATGTTATGGTAGGGAAGATTCCCACAAAACCATATAAGCTAGTATAGCTGGACATATGTGAAGTGAAGGTCAACAAGATATGGAGCTATGGAAATATGAAATACAGTTGGATCTTGATTATAAGTGACACTATGATGGTACATCAATTGACATTGATTTTAACAAGGGTGATATTTCATATGACTTTTACAATGTGTATTGCTAACCTGTGGGGCCTATATACAACACATACAACTTTTTTAAGGCTTCTTTCCATAAAACAACTACTTTTACAATGAAATTTTAAGCATTTCATAATGGCTAGATCTATGTTAATATTTAAAATATAATATTTCCTTCATTCTTGGATTGGAATATAATGATATGGAAGCCATTTTTGTCCACCCACTTAGTTGTGATCTTCCAATAATAAAACCCCTATGCTTTAACTGTAATGGAACAATTATAGTAATTTGTACATTGATAGTTCAAATTAAGAGACACAATAACCACAGTGAGGAAAAGTGGAAGTCTTATTCGATGGAAGATATTGGAATACAAGGGGCTAAAATTCGAGAATATGTTATAACTTAATCGTGGATCTATGGGGGATACTTTGGGACTATGGGGTAATTTAAAACTACCTGGGGCCCTAAGGGGTAATTTGGGATCCTACATAGTAAATATGATGAGATCATGGGGAAAGATGAAACTTCATGGGAGAATAGGAGGAATATGTAAGAATATGGTGGAGGGATTATTGTAGAATCCATAGGGTCATGAAATATTTAAAAAGGAAAATATGGAGAGAGTACCTAGATAGTATTACATTGTTTTGGGGTTTCCTAGAAGATGAGACACATGATTAAGTGATATTATCAGGGGAATCATGATTTCTACTCCCTATTCAATTTATCTCTATCCTCCATCCAATTAATTTCATCACCTTTTTTAATATACAAGTTTACATAATCTATTTCTATCATGTTCTCTCCACCAGTACCCATCTTCCAGAAAAATATATGGAATAAATTTTCACCCTCATAAATATCTCCCACTATTTCTAGTCATTCAAAATATACACCTCTTTAGAGTTATCCAATAATCCTTTATCTATTGGAGTAATTTAGTGGAAAGTATCACTGTAATTTTTCATTGGTATTTACTCTATAGTAGACGTCCACCACTTTCCTTGCGGTCAAGATGCTTTAAATACTATAATTTAGGATTATATAAATTCATGTTCACAAGCTTCTATAGTTCATAGACATTGTTGCACATCCAGCCTTGAAAATATTATTGGATTTTGACCTCTTTCTTCCAAAAACTCTATCTGAGAGTCTGGTGCTTCATGAACAATCATTATTTGAGGATTATTTTGAAAATCTATAACATCAAGGAATACATCAAGGTGAAAATCATATTCTTGTGTTACTCTATTCCCATCATAATTTCCTACTTGGTTATGATCCTTCAACATGATCTCTTTATTGATGATCAGATTTTGACTATTAATGGCCTTCAAAGAGTAATTTTTTCAGATTCTAAATTAAAATATATCATCATCATAGGAAAAATATTATGAATCCCTAGAGTTATTCAATATATTTCTCACTATTTGGAATCAACATAGAAATAACAGAGTGCCTTGATGAATTGGAGGTGGTTGGAATAAACCATCCCTCTGAACCAATCAGATTCTAGTAGTTGTTTCCCAATTATTGGTAATTGACTCTCATTGAATATGTAATTAAATAAATTTATAGTTTTTTTCTAAAAACACAACAGTGTACAAAATATTGGATCAATCAATCTACAAGTACTTTTTTTGGATTCTCTTATATCATCCTCTCAAATAGAATCCATTTATACTAGATCAATCTCAAAAAACTTCTATTTCAATAATCACAACCATTTTATAATCTTAAGCACTTCAAATTACATCTTCTCTCCCTCCATACAATATAACATCATTTAAAAAATGTTTGGAAAAAATAAAACTCATGTATTAGAAATTACACCAACATATTCCCTGTAAAATAATTAAGTAAAATTAGAATTATGTCTCATAATATACACTAAAACATTATGTGTAGAATATTTGATGAACGTCACATACAATAGTAATCATTCATGATAACTAATTGTCACCAGTCCCTAAACATCTTCATGAACAAACACCATCATCCAACACTTTGGTGCATTTCATTGCATAAGAATAAAACCTTCCACAACATTCCAAGTATGAAATCCTCATTTATTACTTACTCAATAATTTTACCCCTTAGAAATCATTTATAAAATATTATTTCTATCACCTTCTCATTGAGATGGACTAGATGGTCATCCATAGCTTTATTGAAGTTAACCATCCTGCATGAAATGCTCCATTTGATGCCCCGGTGGGGTTGAGAATCATTTCCTTCACTCCTTTTCCAATAAATGTTGATCTATATGAAATATTCTATCCTCATTTATAAACATTGTATAGAAAACTGCATTGTAGGGCCCTATACCCACACTCATGGATCTAATGTCAAAAACACATACATTATGTACTTATTTTGATACCAACTGATAATATCAATACATAATAGTCCTTTCATACAAAATCAATAGAAAATATTAATTTGCATACATCCCAAATTTATTTTAGGTTTAGAGATTTATAAAACCTGTAACAATCATTAACTAAAAAACCCCATGTTTTTATCATCTTATAGACACTTTTTCAATACAATATATTAATTAATAATAATTCATTAAAATATCTCATAAATTCTATAAACATGATATTCTTTTAGGCATATCATGTTCAATACATTTTTTCATAAACTTGAGGAATTGATAAATAAGAATAGTGACCATAAAAGAAAAGTATGATAAAAAATATATCAAAATATATCATGGGATGAATAATATGGAAGGAATAAGTAATAATAAAATAATTTAATATAACTAAAAACATTATAATGAAATAAATTAGTGGATTACATATCAATATAAATAATCAAAAGGATAAAAAACTAAATCCAAGGTGATCGAACTCATAAATTCATTAATATTATATTGATAATATAAAAACCCTTATTTTTCTAACATGGAAACTATATAATTTTAAATATAAAAATCATAATTGTGGTACAATACAGCATCCAAAGGATTAGTGTCTTTAGAAAATTAGGTTCCCACAGAACATGTAGATTATAATAGTGAAAAGTTTATTTTAATCATTATTGTATGTCCTTATAAGATCTACCATTCTCTATAGCACATGTAATCACATGATGATATACATCAAAGAGATGGGTGTGCTAAAATCCTAGTACATGGATAAATAAGGGACATGAATCAGTAATATACTGATGAGAATAATCAACATCATCATATCATAGGCATATAATCAACATCAAGATCATGAATGAATCATTTGGTAACATCATGAAATGTGGAAAATCATAAAAAATAAATATCATGTCATAATGGTCAAATATGACACATAGTTGTGAAAATTGATTGCATCATGTTAAAGAATAACATATGAGAATAATCATAAAATAATAATTATGGGCATATCTATGATCATGTTCATGCATAAAACAAATTATATCATGAGATAAATCTCATCAATGAACGCATTATAGTTCTTTATAATTCTAGTCCCACCCATAATATCATATCATTTACATTATTATTCCTTCCAAATAGAATGTATAATTGCATTAGTAATAAAATAACTAATGGAATGAAATGGGTTTCATAGGTATTTTATAAACCATAAGTTCGTGTATAAATATTGGGGTTCCTTGATGAAAAATAGAAATCAAACATAGTAATAAAATATCATATTTATTTGGATAAGAAAAAAACATGAGGAGTCCAAGATTTATTTTAGAAGAAAATTCTTTTTTAGAAAATCATTGTATTTTGATTAAAAAAATAAGTAAACATGTAAATCCATGAATTGAAAATTAAGTAATAGTGAAATTATAGTCATGTATCATTATAGAAATATCCATACTCATGATTAATGAAATATAGATAACCAAAATAAAACATGTTGGGTTCAAGAATTCACTTTCCTTAAATACTGATTTGTATCATCACTTTTTGGATGCCTAAATAATAAACTAATATTTATTAAATAATTAATAAAAAGTGAATTAATTTCATATTAAAAAAATTAATCATTTATATTTTTTGGTTCCTATTATTTCATCATACAAGATTAATGGAATATCATATTCAAAAAAGGGTCGAAATAAAACCTAAAAAAATGTTGAAGAAAATTTTCAAATGGGGAAGCTACAAAAGAGAGATAGATCCCAATAAAAAGAAATGTATTTCCATACCTCCACTCTATATGGTATTCCTCCACTCTCTAAAGTTCCCCATGAACAAAATAATTTATGGGAGTATGAGGTACCCCCAATTCCCACAGACAAATTAAAGACGATTGAGGGGTTGAGCGATAGTTCTCCCACATGTTAATGTTCATACCCAATGAAAAAAACTAATTTTCATTATGGTATTGTACAACCTGTTCCCACAAATAAAAATAAATAATTTTCTGGGTCGGGCTATGATATTCACCCCCACAAATGACTTCAATAGGAATGAAATCATTCACGGGATGAGGTGTTCTTCTGGGATCCCATAAAATAAGGCTAGTGTCCCACCGTGGATGACCAACCATATTTATATTCTATCTATCTGGTCCACTACAAAAGAAACCTGATGGAATTTGAGGAGGTACGAAGAAAGCATGATGAGAAAGAATAGATGGCAGGAGAAAAGTCCAGTTGTGATCCAAAGAAAAGATCATTCTTTTTTGGAAAGGTAAACACCAACCGCATAACATTACGAGTGAAATAAAATAAAATATTATCATAGCTGAACATAAAAAAAGAATGAATGTACCATCCCATAGGGAATAAATTTATGGACCCTTTTTGGTCCAACACCCCACAAACACAAATATTATGTGGGAAGATACATGTCTAGCATAGTCAATTACTATACTCGAGGAATGTTTCCCTATATAGAAAAATTCTACGCAAACCAATCCTGTCCCCAGGTAGCAACACTCTAAGTAGGAAAAATTCATTTTTTGTAGCTACCTTCCACACTGATGGTACCCTCATCCAAAAATCAACATGATATGTCAAGTGAACCCCATCTTGACTAAGAACATGATATGTGGATTTGGGCCTACTAGTGTTTTCTACGGCCTAGCTACCATATATCATGTATGTCATCTCATTAGGCCCCATATTGGCCCCTCTACAACCCACTCCAATGGAATTAGGCCAAGGCCTCTTCAAAATCCACCTGACATGTATGATTATATCCTAATTAACATTAGTTTGTCTTCTTGAGTATATATGTGCATGGTAAAGGGTTAAATGTGGGTGAACTCAATGACAAGGAGGATCCATAGAATGTCATTGAGTCTACATTACCATAGAAAAGAGGGTTCTAACCTTGGAGATGTTCACAAAAACCTCTGGGTTCTTGGAAGGTATGGTGTGGATCATTCTTCCCATTCCCTTCGATATGGAATATGATCCTGCCCCTAGCAAAAATTTTAGGCATTCCTTCATGGAGTATCCCACAATCCATTCCTGTAGAAGGTGACACACTTGATCCTATTGACCTCTTCCCAAGAGATAACCTCATATGTTGATGCAATTAAAATGATAGGGACAAACATTTTAAATAAACTAACAATGAAAAGAGGCATTCATTCTCAACCAGGAGACAAAATGGAAAAACACTCATCCTCTAAGACACCCCTCACTGTTAACAGACTAATGATACCTCTAATATCCCCACTTCTTGTGAAATATAATCATGAAGAACCTATATTACCCAGATCCAGTAGAAGAGTATTATGGAAAAGACCAAAAGGGAATGTTTATTTTGGAAGTTCAGTTGTTTGGGAATGATATACGTGTTATTTTTTTGGCCCTCAACCACCTGGTTTCACCACAATTTAGCAATGTTCTAAGGCTGAAGCGGTCACTTGCAGTGTAGCTTGGGTTGTCGAATCCCCAGAGACTTATGAAGAACCTTTAGACACTCAATAAAAAGTGATGGATTTTTGGCTATGAAGTGGCCAACTAGGGTTGATTTTAGATGGTTTTAAAAGATAACTATTAGATATATGTTAATTCAAATTATTTCAAAATGAGTTGATCCTAGGTTGTTGCTCGGGGTGGATTGGATGAATTATTTTTTTCTTTTACAATTTCAATTTCATTATTTAGAGAAGGATTCAAACAATGAAATAATAAAAACCTCATAACTTACTAATTAATAACCTTCACAAATACATTATAATAATCTATACACTTGTAGGATAATTTTCATTAGCACTCCAAGGTATAAGATCTGCTTTGAACATAAAAGCGGGTTGAATAAATTCAATAAGGAAGAGGATGACAGAAAATCATTGATTGAAAGAAACTCAAATAAATGATATTAATAACCGTTAAAGAGAGATAAATAAAATCCATTACATCCCCTTTCTAATACCTTGTATCAACTCATAAAAGAGTTAGCCCTCCATTGATGACATTTTTCAACAGAAGCAGTAAATAGACTTATGAGGGTGGAATTGAAAAAGTAAAAACAACAAAATAATGAACACTCCAACGTTGTGTGAACAAAATCACAAGGTTTGGTGAGAAAAAGTTCACACCTGGAAGAAATGGTATCAAGGTGATATTAATAATAATATAATAATATATTAAGAAGAAATTTTATTGAAAAATAAGGTGATTCGAACAAGTTACATGAGAATGAAGAACTTTACAAATAAAAATTGTAATAATAACATTACAATGAAAAAAAAGATCCAAGATCCTCAAATCCTCAACCCCTACTACCTTAAATAGAGATTTTTGAAGTCTCTGTCCAAGCCCCCATCATCCCATGAGCCTTTAATTAATTTTGTTGGGGAATGGTGGGTGGACAATTAATGGAGATGTGACGTTTCAACTCTTGCCTTGAAGTGCGAGTTAGTTTGCATTCACCAAATATAAGTTCTGAATTCACCTTCTAAAGGATTAATTGGAGTGGTACATAGATGACTCAAATGAATCCCCGGATGTTCCCTAACATCCTGAAAACTTTCAGCCCAAAATACATTATGTTTTGCGAGATATGATTTAAATGGTGGGTTGTTTTTCTGGGCCGTGGAATATGGCCCGAAATGGCATCTTCAAATGGGGCCACCTTGAACTCCATAAAACATTGAAATTAGCCTGGAAAACTTTTGAATTAAATGTTCCCCAAGATGTCTTATATCACTAGTTAAAAGTTGATACTCTTTGGGCTTGAATCATGGCTTCTATAGTATGTTTATTGGGATATTGTCCAGCTCACTTCGCCCAGAATGTGTTTGGATCAAAGACCACTTTAGTGGTCTTCCAAATTGAATCTTCAATTGCTCAAAAATAATGAATTGTTCCTTATAGCATGGGATACATGAAAATAAAATATGAAAATAAAATCAATACCATTTGGTGTTTTATGAGATGTTGAAGAATGTACCATGTAATTGTGCATTTTAGGAAAGAATTGCAATCATGATGTGAAATGGTGTTCAAAGTTTAAAATGCACTAAAATGGTATTTATAAACAAAAATCACAAGAAAACTATATAATATAACAATGAATACTATCCTATTACAGTGCCTAATCACACCCCCCAAAATGAGTTTTTCTAGTCCCGAGCAAAATATATCTCACAAACTTGAAAATAGAATGTCCATTTCCAAAAACATTTTAATACATATTGCTCACCCAAAGACCTCATACTAAAAAATTATGACACCATTTAAAAATCATTTAAAAAAATCTAAGTACATAGGCATATCCCAACCCCAAGCTCATTGTTTTGATCAAATTCATCACCATATTTCATCCAAATTAAATTCAGCATGATGAAGTGTTGTGCGTCACAATAGATTAGGGGATTCATTTTCATTAGAGGGAGATAAGATGGAAGCACTAGGAGAAATAAAATTTTAATATTAAGATGAGTAATCAATTTTCTGTATTTTTGTTGAAATTTTGCAACGGTAATTGAAATTGAACTCAATCGAGTCAACCCATGTAGCAAGACTTTGTCGATGACTCCCATGCTCAAAGACCTTAGGGAACAATGTGATGCTCACATACTCGGGCATCATCTCTAGTTAAATTAGTCAAAAACAAATTATAATTACCAAAAATAAAGATAAAATGTCCGACACCAGGCCAGACTACTATGGAGTCATGATCCCAAAGTACTGAAAGCCACACATTCGGTCAGTTCATTACTCTATGCGCAATTGATTTTTTTAATACTCATGTTAAAATAAAAATGATCACCAACCCATGCCATTTCTTATAGACTCCAAGAACTATAACTAATACCCCATAATCTAAAGGACATGCATTGTTTTTTTAAATAAATGGTTGAGAATATAAATGGTGAAAAATCATATCGGAAAACCACACTTTCCAATTTTTATGCACATGAACTTATACTTATATTAAAATCATCATCAAGGCATTCAAAATTATTTTATATCTAATTTTAGAGTTTGCAATGTGTGTTGTCATGTTGAAGGTTTAAGAAACTTTTTTATGCACACATTTTATGATGAATACAAAATCAATGATTTTATTTTATCTCCCCCAACATAGAATAACACTATCTCTAGTGTTTAAAGAAAATAAATGTTAGAAGGGGGTAGGAGAGGAGTTCAAAGAGGAAATTGAAAATGATAAACATGGAATATATTCAACTAGTTTTTGAAGTTGAAGTTGACGATGATCTAGATTACTCTATTGATCTCTTGGGGGATGTGAGAACCTCCTTGATTGAACATGTACCACCAAAAATAGTCTATGAACCATACAAAGAAGAATAAACTAACCCAAACAAACAACAGATCGATTTATTTAATTCATAGTATCATAATTTTTATGGTTTTCAATGTTTTTTTGTTTTTTTAAATCAATATAATGATACATTATCTTCTTTTAAATTTCTGGGTAAGGTATTTCTCCGGGATCACACCATGTGACACGGATGAATATGGTGCTCCCCATTCATACCCATCCATACTCATAAAAGAAGAACATGTCAATTGTCTAATTTCTTAACATACAAAAACATAAATAAAATAAAATAAACTGACGATATATTGTCTTCTTTTAAATTTATGGGTAAGAAATTACTCAGGGATCACACCGTGTGACACAGATGAATATGGTGCTCCCCTTTCATACTCATCCATATTGATAAAAGAAGAATATGTCAACATATAATTTTGTTTAAACATACAAACACATTTATATAAAATATACTGATGATACATTGTCTTCTTTTAAATTTCAGGGTAAGGTATTACTCTGGGATCACACCATGTGACATAGGTAAATATGGTACTCCCATTTCATACCCATCCTTACTAATTAAAGAAGAAAAGGTCAACAGTATGAAGTTCTAATTAAATAAAATAAAACACGAAAACCACAGGTTGCCTCCCATGCAGTACTTTAGTTTATCATCGCTAGTTTGACATAAACCCATAATTTTTTAAGTAATTTAATCTTCTAAGGTTGGTTCACACATGTCTACAATAACTTCCTATTTTTGAAATGGATCAATTAATGGTTTAAATCTATGTTCAATAACATTAATGATTTTACCATTGGTGGTATCTTGAATTTCTACAGCCCCATGGGGGGTACACCTTATGCACTATATATGGGCCTAACCATCAAGACCTCAACTTTCCTAGGTGTACATGATGTTTAGAACTATACAAAACAATTGTTTTACCTAGTAAAATGTGTTTTGATTTAAAATTTCAAAATTGGTAGGCTTGTACTTTAGGTTTTTTGATCATTTAATTCTTGTAATCCTCCATCCTAAGTTCCTCATGTTCATTGAGATCTAATTTCTTTCTTGTTTCATCCAATTAGAGGTCAGAATTCATTTTCTTAATTGCCCAAATGTCCTTGTGTTCAATCTCCACTGGAAAATGGCATGATTTACCATAAACCAATCTATATGGAGACTTCCCAAAAATGGTTTTAAATGCAATTCAATAGGTTCAAAGAGCATCTAACAGTTTGTCTGACCAATAATTCCAAGACGAGTAATCTGTTTTCACAAGAATTTATTTGATTTCACGATTGTCTAACTCAACATGACCATTGGTTTGTGGGTGGTAAGCAGTTGACACTTTGTGAAAAAATTCCATACTTGTCCATGAGTGCTGATAATGGATAATTATAAAAATGAGTTCCACGATAACTAACGATATCCCTAGGAATTCCAAATCTAGAGATGATGTTTTCCATGAGCAATCTAATCCCAGTTTGATGATCTTTAGATTTTGTAGGAATCTATTCAACCCATTTTGAGACATAGTCTAAAACTAAAAGAATGTACAAATATCCCCTAGATTTTGGGATGGGACCCTTGAAATCGATTCCCCAGCGGTCAAAGATTTCAATAACTATGATGGGAGTGAGTGGCATTTGATTTTTTTTGTGATGGACCCAACATGTTGACACCTAGGACAACTTTGACAAAATGAGTAGGAGTCCCTTGAGAGGGTGGTCCAGAAGTGACCACTCTGAAGAACCGTAGCAGGATTTTTCATAGAGGAAATGTGACCTCCAAAAGCCTCACTATGACGGAATTTAAGGATAGCCTCTTGTTCAAATTCTGGGACACACCTCTAAATGACATGATCAGGGCAGTACTTATAGAGGGATGGATCATCAAACACATAGTTTCTAACATAAGAAAGGAATTTCCTTCAAGCGTGAGTCCCTAAGAATTTTGGAATTACTCCTAAAACTAAGAAATTGGCTATGTCAGCGTACCAAGGGCAGTCACTCACAGAGTATAGGTGTTCATCAGGGAATGAATCAGACACAGAAAAGTGATTTGAAATGTCTTTTAATTCCATCCATGATATGTGATCAGCTAAAAAAATTTCAATGCCCCTTTTATCCTTGATTGTGAGGTCAAATTCTTGTAAGAGAAGGACACACCTAATCGGTCTAGCCTTAGCATCTTGCTTTTGGAAGAGGTATTTTAATGGAGAGTTGTCAGGGAACACAGTGATGGGGGATCCTAAGAGGTAGGACCTAAAATTATCTAAGGAAAATACATTATAAATTAACTCATTTTCAGTGGTGGTGTATTTGATTTGGGCACCATTTAAGGATTTTCTTGCATAAGCAATGACATAAGAAGGTTCACCACAATGTTTTCCTAACTAATCTTCTACCGGAAAGTCATTGGAATCACAGATAAGTTCGAAATAAAGGTTCCAATTTGGAGATTTATTAATGGGAGGAGAAGTAAGAGAGGATTTAAGGATTGAGAATGAAACCTCACAGCTTTCTGTCCATAGAAATGGAGCATCCTTTATTAAGAGAGAAAAAAAGGGGACGAGAGATTGAACTAAAGTCCTTGATGAATCATCTATAGAAACCAGCATGTCCTAAGAAATAACTCACATCCTTGATAGTTTTGGGTGATGGAAGGTAACTAATGATGTCAACCATGGCTTCATCAAAATCAATCCCACTACCTGAGACAATATGGCCTAGAAGTAGCCCATCATTAACCATGAAATATAATTTTTCCTAGTTTAGGACCAGATTATTTTCTTCACATCGTGACTAGACTCTCATCACATTCCTAAAAAATCCCTCAATTGTATCCCCAAAAACAGAGAGGTCATCCATGAAGACCTCAAGAAAGTCCCCTACCATGTCCGAGAATATTCCCATCATGCACCGCTGGAAGGTTCCAGGGGAATTTCATAATACGAAGGGCATGTCATTGAATGAAAAGGTTATGAATGGACATGTGAATGTAGTATTACCTTGATCCTCTAGGGATACCTCAATTTGATTATACCATGAGTACCCGTCTAAGAAAGAGTACAAAACATGACATGCCACTCTCTCAAGGACTTGGTCAATGAATGGTAAGGTGAAATGGTCCTTCATGGTGAATGAGTTTATCTTCCTATAATCAATGTAGACCCTCCATCCACAACTCACCCTAGTTGGATGAATCTCCACATCCTTATTGGTTATCACTATGATTCTTGCCTTCTTGGGACCCACTTGGATTGGGCTGACCAACTCACTCTCAGCTATGGGATATATGATGTCAGCTTTTTACAATTTTAGAATTTCTTTCCATACTACCACCATGAGATTAGGATTGATTTTCCATTGAGGATGATGACATGGATTTGAATCAGATTCCAGAACAATCTTATGAGTCACAATAAGTGGGATAATACCTGGAATATCAGACAAGGTCAAACCTATGGATTTATTATGTTTCATAAGGTAATCTAGAAGAATCCTCTCATGAATAGATTCAAAAGAATAAGAAATGACAATAGGATGTGTTTGATTGTCCCCTAGGAAGGCATACTTGAGTGCAGTAGGATGTTCCTTCAGTTCAAGATCATGTTGTTTTAGAATTTCAGTTCAATATTGGGACATTGGATCAATATCAATTTCTTTTTTTAGAGTTTCAGATATGACTGATTCCCCATATATATAAGTTTCAGCTACAATATTGGTTTGATTAGATTTATGGAAGGAAGTTTTATTGGTCTCTATGAATGTGGTTTCCTGAAAAGTTTCACTGATTGTTAGACCTAAGACTTTATCATAAGAGTAATTTGAAAACAATTAAATACATGGAGATAAAATTATTTCATGTGATCAAAGGAAATAAATCTCATCCAAACTTAAACATCCATAAAATATTCCTTGATGATCTATGGATTCATTATCAATTCTTCTTATCATGTTTACATAATGAATGTGCTCATCATCTTCTATTTGTGATCCTTCATTATAGATTTTCAAGTCTAGACTCATGTTTCAAAAGGTGATGGTCATGTTCCAATTTCGTACTCAGATAACAGAGTTGATTTTTGCAAGGAAAGGACATCCAAGGATGATTAGGGTTTGTTTCATATTTAATATGTTTGTATGGTTGTCAAGGACAATGAATTCAGCAGGTTAGATAAAGTTTTCAACCTTTAACAGAAAGTCCTTTAAAATCCCCTTTGGAAACCTTATGCAATGATCAGTAAGTTGAAGTGTGACAGATGTGGGTTGGCGCTCTTCTAGGCCTAACTGTATGTACATAACATATGGGATGAGATTAACACTTACACCTAGGTCACACAAGGCCTTGACAACATTGCTCTCTCATAGTTCACCATTGATGTAAGGGAAACCCGAGTCTTTCAACATAGGAGGAGTGGTCCCTTGATTAGTGGTACTCACATTAGCATCAAAACAGACTTCGTTTTTAAGTGATTTTTTTAAAAGTGCACAAGACCTTATGGTACTTTGAGTGGGAAGGTATGGTTTGGATGGAATCGAGAAGGGGAATGTTCAACATGACTTGTGAAAAGATTTTCCTGAATGTTTCACTCAATTCAGTCTTGTTTTCCCCTCTCATGCGTTGAGGGAATGGTACATGTTGTGGGTTTGTTTGTTGAAGAGTTGTTTCTTTCACATTGTTATCAGTTTCCTCAGTTTTATCTTGTGGTTCATTGGAATTTTCATTAAACTTTGATGCTTCACCTGTTTTCTGACTTATTTTTTCTGGTTTTTCAATTGATTTTCATCTTCTTAAAATAGTCACAACCTTTTATTATTCATGAGTTTTTTGAGTACATGTTGACTCTCCCCTTGAATTTGAGGATGGTATCACCTGAGTAGGCTTGGGTGCCTTTCCAGTTTTGATGGTTTGATGTTCTTATTTAAGGGAACATACTTCCGAGTTTATCCTCTCCATTTGTTTTCATAGTTGTTCTAGTAGGCTTTGTAGAATAGTTTGTGTTGGTTCTTGAGAAGATTGGTTTATCCCAAGGGGATATTTTGGAGGAGTAATGGTTTGTTAAAGATGGAATGGTGGTTTTGGTATTGGATAGGTTGGGTTTGGAACTGGTTATGGGTTGGTAGTTCTGATGGGGGTACGAATTTTGTCCATGTGGTTGGCTAGGTTGTTGGTTATCTCTCCAGCGGAAACCTGGGTGGTCATTATACCATGGATTGAATGTGTTTTGGTATTAAGACTTTTTAAAGTTTTGGGCATTAACTTCATAAGGTGGTCCTCCTAGAATAACATCTTTGATGGATGGAATGGTTGGGCAGTTGTCTGTTTTGTGGTCATGTTTGTCACAAATTGTGCCAAAATGGTCTACAGTTTGGATTTAATTGATTTTTCTGGGTCATATCTCTTCAACCTTCCTAGTTAGTGCTGAGAGTATAGACCTTATGATTTCCTCTTCTCTAAGTGTATGCATTCCGGTAGTTATTTGAGGATTTTCAGAATAAGGTTATGTTCCCCGTGTTTGGTTTTATTCAGTAAGAATTTTTAGATACTCATAAGCATTATTTGGGGATTTTTTTTAAAGGCCCTATTACACATTATGTCAATAAATTGTTTGTTCACTGGTCCCAACCCTTCATAGAAAATTATCACTTGTACAGGAATAGGAAAACCTAGTTTTGGAACCATGTTTAGGGTGTCTTTGATTCTCTCCCATGATCCATAGAATGACTCTTCCTCTTTTTAAAAAAAGTTTATGATGGTCTTTTTAAGAGATATTTTTTTGTAGTGGGGAAATTATTTTTTGTTGAATTTTTTTTGTAATTGGTCCCAAGTGTTCATTGATGATGATCTCAAAATTTTTAGCTAATTTTTTTCTCTATAATTTAATGAAAAGGGAAATAGACTCATTTTATCTAATTCAAGATGATGGGGGGGCACACTGCTTCTACAATGTCATTGAACTCCTTAATGTGAAGGTAGGGAATCTCAGACTCCATTCCATGAAATGTTGAAATATGTTTTAGAACATGGGGTTTAAAGGTGTAGTTGGAATATCATATGGAATTGTGTCTATTTCATGGGGGGTATTTGGTCCATGCTTGTGTGAGGTAGTCATTAATGGTTTGATCGACCATATTCCCTATGTTTATAGATTCTTGATTGGGTTTTCCCATTTCATCACCCACAGGGTTTACCTTTTGATTTCCTTAAAGACCCTATATTTGACTTGTTTTAATTGGTAAATTTAGAGTCTCAAGAATATCTTGATCAAATGTAAACAATCCCTTACATGAAATTAACTCCCCAATCCTAGGAGTTTCCACCCTAACTAATCTGTTCCAGTTATTGCGGGTGTAGGAAGACATGGGCCAAAAGAAAAAAAGAGTCAAAGAGAAAAGATAAGAGATTTTTGGTGAGAATAGAACAATTGGGGTAAGAAAATATAGTTTTTGGTCTAAGTATCTTACTTGGTCCCCGACAACGGTGCCAAAATTTGGTTTTGACCAAATTTAACCAAGTTCTAAGGTTAAACCAGTCGCTTGGAGTGTAACTTGGGTTTTCCAATCATTAGATACAGAAGAAGAACATTTAGACACTCAATAACAAGAGATGGATTTTTGGCTAAGAAGTGTCCAACTAGGGTTGATTTTATATGGTTTTAATAGAGCTCTAAAACACTTATGTGAATTCAAATTATGAGAAAATGAATTGATCCTAGGTTATTGCTCGGTGTGGATTGGATGAATTATTCTTTTCTTTTACAATTTCAATTTCATTATCTTGAGAAGGATTCGTAAAATGAAATCGAACTAACCTAATCACATACTGATTAAGCACCCTCAAAAACATATGATAATAATCATCACACTTGTAGAATAATTTTCATGGGAACTCCATGTTATAGGATTGACACAGAACATAAAACGGGGGTGAATAAATTCAATAAGGATAAGTAATAGAGAAAATCATTGAATGAAAGAAACTCAAATAAATGAAATTAATAAACTTTAAAGAGTGATAAATAACATCAAATCCAGCCCCTTCATATTTCCTTGGATTAACACATAAATGAGTTATCCCTCCATTGATGAAATCTTGTCAACATAAGTGGGAAATAGACTTATGAGGGTGGAATTGAAAAAGTAAAAACAACAAAATAATGAACACTCCACCGTTGTGTGAACAAAATCACAAGATTTGGTGTGAAAAAATTTCACACCATGAGGAAATGTTATTAAGGTGATATTAATAAGAATATAATAATATAAGAAGAACAACATTTATTGAAAACTAAGGTGATTTGAACTACTTACATGAGAAGGAAAAACATTACAAAGACAAATTGGCATAATAACATTAAAATGAAAAAAAATATCCAATATACTAAAATAATCAACCACTACATCATTAAATAGGAATTTTTTAAGTCTTTGGATGATCCCCCATCATCCCATCTGCCTTTAATTAATTGTGTTGGGGAGAGGTGGGTGGACAATTAATGGAGATGTGACTTTTCAACTCTTGCCTTGAAGTGGGAGCTAGCTTGCATCCACCGAATAGAATGGAAAAAATAACCTTATATAATGCCTAATTGGAGTGGGAAAAATCAAACGTAAATGATGTTCCAGATGTCCCCTAATAGTCTTTATATATTCAGCACAAAATACTTTGTGGTTTTCGATAAATGATTTAAAAGCTGGGATATTTTTCTGGGCCATGGAATCTTTCCCAGAATTGCATCTTCAACTTGGGCCACCCATAATTCCATTAAAATATTCGAATTAGCCTAGGACAATATTGAATGAAATTTTATCTGTGATGTCTTCTATATCCAGTTAATGTTTGAGACTCTTTGGGATTGAATTATGGCCTCTATGGTACGTTTATTGGGATTCTGTTCAGATCACTTATCCAAGAATGTGGTTTGTTCAAAGACCACTTTGGTGGTCTTTCAAATTGAGTCTCCAATTGATACAAAATAATTAATTGTTATTTATATAATGGGAGACATTAAAATAAAATATGAAAATGAAATCAGGATCATTTGGTGTTTTATGGGATGTTCAAGAATGTACCATGTAATAGTGCATGTAAGGAAAGAATTGCAAGCATGATGTGAAATGACGTTCAAGATGTAAAATACACTAAAATGGTATTTATGAATAAAAAAATCACATGAAAACTATATAAATTAACAATTAATATTAGCCTCTTTTAGTGGCTAATCACCACCTCTCAGTTCAAAATTTTGATGGAATTGATAGAATAATTTATACAAATTATCTTTCTAAGTCATTGAAAAACTCTATACCACATGGAAGAAAAATTGTTTCCAAACAATGGGTATAGAGACCACGTTATGATATTGGATGTTCATCTTCATCAAATAGAATTATAATACATTTTATCCACATGGTTACTTCAGTTAGTGAAGTGATGAAAAGATCTAATATCAAAATTATTTTTATCATCGTTTGAGTATCGTCATCTAATTACTGATGCCCCACTTGTCAATAATTTCCATCAATGATAGGAAGACAAATATTTTAATTTCTTTTCATGACCAATTCAATAGAACCCATTGGAAATTAAATCCTATAATTTCATTATTCCAAGGTCTCCCTCACGAAAACCCTTTCTTGGGAATGGTGTAACACTCATGAAGAGTAATCTATAAATAAGTCTCAAAAGTGTCAGGCCTAACAAGAGAAATCCATAAAAAATCTCCTGAATAAAGAAACTAATAATATCCAATAGTCTTCTTATTAACAAGAAGGAAATCATCAATCATGACTAGTTTTCTCAAAAAAAAATTCCTATGTATACTACCCATTGTATTCAGATCACACTCAAATGAGGATATGATTGCTCAATATAGTGGTGACAATAGGAGCAACCACTCCAGTATGGGATCAGCCCCATCTCGTAGGAATGTGGGAATTTTTAGCACAAAATGGCCCCATAAGACAGAAATATATAGTATGATACATGATAAAAATAGAACTGGAGAAAACCTAACCAATAGGTATGGGGATATTTTTTCCTTAATTACCCCCTCAATGGAACAAATACTTTTCAATTTCGGGGAGGATGAAAATGAGAAAGCTTTCATTCCATTGTGTCTTGAAACCCATTGTCTCTAAAAGAGATATGTATGATCGGGATTCATTGAGTTCCCCTATGAGCCACTCTTTTCCATGATGCTCCAAGAGATTCCTAGAACTAATGGGAGAGATCTAATAATGGATTCAAATGTCACATCATCCATTCAGAAGCCAATTATGTGACCATGATGTGTTATGAATTTGTGAACATTGTGGATGTCAACCGAGAAGATGGAATAAAAATAAATAAATTAATGATGATCAATGAATGTATGGTTCCACTTAGAATGAATTTCATGATGAGTATTAGGGTTTTCTTACAGATAACTAGAGAGTTTACCTAAATTTGTTCACTCGCACAATCAATCAACCACTATGTCCTCAGAAAATCTATATTAAAGAGAAGAATAAATTCACGGTTACATAAAATCCCCTCCTCGTATCGATGATAACAAGATCCCTATGCATGGTGAAATATTCTCTTAGAAAAAGGTATAAATGAAATAGTTGAGTCAACTCAACATAGAGTTTCTCTGAGGGAGTGTTTCCATCAAATTTGCACCCCAAATTGAACCTTAATGTACACTTAAAAAATGTGTACCTCATCGACAAGGGTTTAAACCAGTGATAGAAGAATGGTTAGGACATTCACCCAAATTGGAACCAAGACCAATGAGTTTTCTAGACCCGATCAAGGATGGATACCACGACATCAATCCGTTAAGGAGACAACTGAACCAAATCTAGGTAATCCTCAAAATTTGTCCTTATTCGGATATCAATATAATATTGTAGATGTTTTGGAACATGAAATAGAACCCACTTCTACCCATTTCCAAGATCCCATTCAACTGAACACTCATCTGGGGCCTATTGACACTATTGAGTCATTGGTAGCTCGATTGGAAGCTGTGGAGGAGTGGTGTGCACCAGTAAAAATAGAATAGAAACCTCAATCGGATTGGGTGATAGCCCCCCCTCCCACACATTGAATTTTCAAGAGTTTAACTTTTAAAATATTAAATGGGTAATGTGACCCAAAATAATATCTAACCCACTATCTGTCCCACTATTATACCATGATGGGTACTCTTGAGCAACAAAAAGCATTGAATCTCAGATGATTTGTTATTACCCTGCAATTGAAAGATTTTTTATGGTTTAATAGTTTTATAGATCAACTGATAACCATATGGGAGGATCAATGTCATCAATTTCTCCATCCATTCAACTCAACACCAGTGAATATGATAATCTTTAACCTAATTAATTAAAAATACTGAGAAAACAAGAGTGTCTCACCTTTCATTACCAGATTGAAAATATAGCGTATATTCTAAACTTAATGAAACCACAAGAGGATATAATTTCTATAATCATTAATACCATTTATGATGAGCTATGAATAAAGATCATCTTTGTGAAATATACAATGGGGTTTTAGTATTTATATTCCATTTCCCAATAAATGGACAAATCCATTCAACAATGTAATCTCATGTCCTGAGTAACTCCCCCAATACTGGGCAATGAGTAGGAAAGGCATAGGTGGAATCCATCACACATAAACCAGTCTCCCCACTAACTCTATCTCCAAATCCTGCACAATATTGTGCATCACCCCCATGGGTTCAATAGAAACCACTGACTAGATAATATGGGTGGAGGGGACCAATGGGATGTCAATTTTTGGAGCAAAGAACCAATCATTACTTGTTCTGAGATGATCAAGTCTGTGGATATTTTATTGCCTGTATAGATAATGATTTGTTCCAAAATTATTATTTAAAATTTCATTTGATACAAGGACACACTCTTTAGGAATGATTATTCATCAATGAACTCCTATAGAAAATGATATTTTCTTGAAATTTGGAATAAGGATGGAATTAGAACATGTGAAGTACGGTTCCTACACTACCCCTAAGGAAGGGGATGAAGGGAAAGAAGTTATTTTCAGAATGGAAAATAAGTTTGATATTTGGATGACTTAGAATACAATCAATTGAGCTAATGGAATTCTCTAAGCATTGTTGAAAAGTCCAACTATTCCCCTAATCTCTTATGATGCAACACAACCAACATCATCTAACCCAAAATCCTGTAAATGATTGACATTCAAAATGTGGAATAGTAAGAAATATAGAGAGAATATAAAAAATGATGAACCTCTATCAATGAAAATATTGTATTTGACCCTCTCAGATTTTATACCATCAAATCTAAAAAATCGGGCAGCGAACCACCAAGAAACACCACCATATAAGAACAATCGGGAAAATCCATCATCAAATAAAAAGTTGATTTGAAATTCCACTAATTTCATACATTTAAATCAAAACTTATCCAATGATGAGAATGAAAATGAACATGACTTACCAATAATTTGTTGGGGAGCTGAAGGATGAGGTCATAGGAGATGAGGATATCGAGGTACATGCAGCCACGGTAAAAAAGAGACTCCTATCTGTGATGTCACATGGATAGCCAAAACTATAGAAACAGACATAAGTTCTCTCTAGTGAATTCTATAGAAGAAGGAAGATCCTCTTATATCAACCATAATCCACCATGACCCAATAACTCTGGAATATCAATCAGAATAAAATGTGCATATCTCCCTTAGGGGGTAGGAATACTAGCCCATCATTACCAACAAAATATAGTAGTACATACCACTCATGTATCAAGGTTAGATCCATCTACATAAAATACTCAAGACCATAAATCATCTTAATAAATTATTCCCACCTGGTCAAGTGTAGTAATTTAGAATATAATTATGACATCCTAAAATAGATTTCCTTGTTACTAACCAAGATGTTGATCCTGGATACACCGAGCATATTAAAATACCTTATAGAAGTACTCAGAGTGGCATTTCTTAAACCTTAAGAGTTTGAAGGTGAGGTTGTTGTTGTGATGATGTATCATACATATACAAATCATATGTAATTCTTTGTAGTTTTCTCCTTCACATATCAAGAGGAATATACTGATATAAAGGGGAAATATTAGATCTTTGTATGTGTCTAGTAGTATAAATGGATTCGATGTTTAGAAAGTCTTCTTTGACAATGGAAATGGTGTTAATATCATTCAAGTGTTAACATCTATTCAGTTGGGAAGGATAAACTTACACCTCACACCGTAATATTTTTGGGATATAGAAAAAGCAATAAAAATCCAAAATGGCCAGATCAAGCTCAAGGCTTTGTTTGGAGTTCTTTTGGCGTACACTGAATTTAAGATAGTTTAGCAGAAAACAGCCTTAAACATCTTTCTAGAAAGGAACTAGTTAAATAATTATTCATAAATACCCTCATCATACCATCAATTCATTAAATACTACATTAAGGGATGAATATGAATGTTGCACACTGATAATGCCTTATTTTAATCCCATGATATGCACTGTATGAATTTATGATTCCATGAAGAGAAAGGGAAAACCCATGGTCAGTTTTTTTTTCGCTACCCCAAACAAAGTAGAAATTATTCTGTAAGACCCCTTTAAATAGCTCCACAAATAGTACATTTTACCCCTAAATCAGACCAAGTGTATGAGTTCAAATTCAAACACATATATGGTGGTCTTCATGATTTCAGTGATGAAATTTGAGCAAAACATTTTTGAAATGTTTTATCACTCCCCAGAAAATGATGGAAGATTAGAGGAAAATTACTTCACTTACCCCTATAGTTCTAGGAAATCACTACAACAACCATGTGAGGTAGAACATGTTTCCTCTTCAAACAAAGTGTCAAAAGATTCTCATCCTCCATATCTCACTCCATCCTCACTAGAGTTTCATGTAAATACCCCACTAATCACTGGGTTATAAGAAGTAACCTCATGTTTTGAATATAGAGATATTGAATCCTCTCTTGACTATAGAAATCTTATCCCATAGTTTTCTTCCCAAAAAAACAAGATAGAGAAGTTGAATTTGAGGAGATAGAATATGATGCAGGCCAGAGGGAAAACCCTACATAATTTGAGTAGGGAATCTCTACCACAATTGATGAGATCTGAGTAATAAATATGGGTTTTGAATAGGATCCATGGTTCACATTGATCAGTGTATAATTTTATTCTATGGAGAAATAGTTAAAAAAATCGTTTGTGAAGTAGAATTGTGATGTGTTCTCATAAAACTACATCAAAATTCCAGACCTCGACCCTGAGGTGGACACTCACCACCTGGGATTACAATAGGACAACAAGGGCAATAAATAGGCACCTAAAAGGATGTATTAGATACATGTTATGAAAATTTAGGATTATGGTGATAAGATCATAAGAGAAAAATTATATAGGAGGTCTAATATCGCAATTGGATGGCCAATATCATACATATCAGGAAGAATAACAGAAAATTTATAGTATTCATTAACATTAGAGATCTCAACTGGAATTTCCCAAAGGATGATTTCGCAGTCCCAATCATTGAACTGCTAATCGATGAGAAAGTCAGACATATGGCCCCCTCCTTTATGGATGGCTATTGAGAATATAATCAAATATGAATGTTATGAGAAGATGAAGAAGAAACCAATTTCAGATCCCCATATATTGTATTTTTCTAGGCTTTAATTTCCTTTGTATTAATGAATTCCAATGTAACAAATCAACATGCCATGCTTTATATCCTTAAACCCTTCCTCTAGAAGTTCATCGAATGTTATGTTGATGATCTAGTGGTTAAATATCGATAATTCTATGTCCACCTCGCTAATCGAGAGATCATATTCAATAAATTGCATCAGCACAACATTAAAATATGCCCATTAATGTGCAATTTCGGTGCTGCATAAGGAAAACACCTCAACTTGTTCATTCTGTACCATAGCATTGAATTTGACACTAAGAAGACAAATTCTATATTTGGAATGTTACCTCCTCACAACCTGATATAATTGAGAGGATACAAGGACCCATATCCAATATCTAGAACTTCATATAGAACCTTGTGGGATATTGATTTCCCTTCACATGATTTATGAAAAAGGGGGCTGGATAAAAGTGAAATGGTGATTTTTAGAAATCATTCAACAACCACAAGAAATGTTTCTTGATCCCAGAAGTGACGATTCCTCCTGCCGAATGAATGACACTTATTTTATAAATGATAATCTTACAGTGATCACTAGGTGAGTTACTCATTAAAAAGAATTAGATTGAAAATAATGGAAGAATTTATTTCCTCAGTTGAACCATGAACAATTTTGTGATTTGTTATTCCAATATCAATATGATTGGGTAACACTAATCATCTTAGTCAAAAAAATGATGCACTTCCTACAACATCAAAAGGTATATTTTTTCCCTCATAGAATCTTAATCAAATACATTCTAAATTATCCAATGTTGAGTAGATATCTGTTATAAAGGGACATCATCATGTAGCTATTTTAAATTTTGTTTGTGCCCTCAAAAGGTCAAAAAAGTCTAGACATTTGTAGATTTACTGGCAGAGCACACCTCAATATAAATGAATTAATTTGATATTGAATTAACCAATGAAGATTTCTTCTCTAATCAAGAGAATACTAAAATATGGGAGAACCATTTTCACACTGAAACTATATGCCCGATAGGAAAGAGGATGGAAGAACCCAATATTAAAATAATGGGTCCGGTCGTCGTACTAATATCTCTAGAAAAATCATGCATGTCGTGGTATTTCATGTTGTCCAAGGGGTGAAAAAACAATGATGTTGATCATCAGGTTGTCATCAAAGGGCTGGAGATAGAACATTATCTATAACTAAATAAATTGATAATAAAAGATGATTTAGAACTATGAATCATGAAAGTTAATGTAGATTATTCATTCACAAATGAAGAGCTAATCCCCTTGAAAAACCATGAATGGGGGATAATGGTGGAATTCCCTTTGGATCCTACATTGACTCATTTCCCATGATCACAAAATTCCCATGTTGATGCACTAGGTTATGAAGAGACATATCTGGATGATCTAGATAAGGATGAATCATTTATCATCATTGAATACCACCATATGGTCTCACCTTTATTTCAAACCAAAACAAAATATATTGAATATATTAGCCCCAACCCTGAATCGCAGAGTCCTACAACCTTCTTTAATGACACCTATTATGGACTAACTTCAAAAGGAAGATATCCCACCAGATGTAACTAGGAGTGAGAAAATACAAATAATAGAAATTATATTTTCTCTATATGATGGAACAAAACATCAAAATGTACTCAATAAGAAGAACACTAATGGTGTCCTTATAAAGTGTATTAATGAAAAAGAGACTACTGCTATCATGAAATAGGTGAACACTACATCTTATGGAACCTAACAGTCAGGATCCAAACATTACAATTAAATATAATGGATTTGTTATTATAGAACCACTATAATGGAGGAATTCATTTAATTCACCAAAATGTTCCATTATTGATCTGTACATGCCAAATTCATTCACCAACACCCAGAGATGCATCTCAAATCCACATAATATTGGACATTTTCTATATGGGGAATGGATATCATGGGGGCATATCCTCCTACTACGGCCAACCTGGTGAAGTACATTCTTAATGAAAATAAATTCTTATCAAAGTGGGACAAAGCTATACCCATCAAATAAGTTAGGAAAATGAACATTTTTGGCCTCATATAGGCCAATATCATCACCATATTTTTAGTCCCTTATAAAATAATGATGGTAAAAGAAAACAATTATTGTTCTTCTCAATTGAAGAACCATATCTAGAGTATGACGTCATGTTCAACCATTCATACCCTTACCATTTTGTGGGTAATATATAAATAGTGGCCCTCAACAAGACCCTATAGAGTGTACTCTATAAGGTATAAGATTAGGTTAAACAGTCTCAGTTTGAAAAGATTCAACATTCCTTGTGGTAATACTGGACCACGACACACACTACCACATGGGAGAACCTATACACATTCAAAAATGGGATGGAGGAAATCATGCCCATCGATGTTCAATATTCTTCATGAAATGTCTCTATCCTCTATTAGATCTTCATTAATGAGTGATCCCATACATTAATGGATGAATTGGACGGACTGGATGACATGATATTTCATAAATTTCACCATTTGAATGTCCACCAAAATAGGATTGCATATTCCTTTAAAAAAAATATCATTCAGTATTTCTTTCAGGGAGAGATGGTTTCGGTCATGAGGACTCCAATGAAACTCATAAATAATCCTCCAATGTTAGATCCAAAGTGTGAGGGACCCTATACCATATAAAAATTATACTGCAATAGAGATTATTCATTGATATCAATGTATGGGAAACTCACCATAGATCCCACCATCACAAGGTTCTCAAAGAAGTATTTCCCGAACTTATATGATAATTTTGACTAATCTCATGACATTAAACTATAAGGGATTTCAACTTAGGAATATGATTTTAAATAGTGTAGCACTAGTGGTCCTTTATGTATGACCTTAAAAGGCACATATAAGCACATAACCAAACAATGGTAAACTGCAAGGTGCCTTCATCCCAGTTAAATGATGTTAAACTACACACCCATCATTATACCCAGTATATGACATTACAGTATGTGCCCACATATTCAGAATATGACATTAAACTGTGCAATTGGTATGAAATCTTTGACATTAAACTTTAAACTATCATCCAAGAATCATGACCTAAAACAGTATGCAAGAATACTTAAATGAATATATCTCATGAATTCCTTCTTGTCCCTTATTCATGTTGGGTTTCTTATGTCACCACATCACACATATACATTTTAGAATGTTCACCCCATTGTCGGAACTCTACAACCATAATATTGGATTTAACATTCTGACCACATAATGCTAAACTGTATGGTATATATCCTAGATATCATGAATTTAAACTTCATGAAAAAATTTCACATATGCATGATTGTAAACTAAAGAGATTTTATTTTTCACAAGTTCATAAAAAACAAAAGCATGAAACCACTGTCCATGGAACAATTCAGTAAAATGCATGACATCAATATCCTCACCAATTTATGTTAAAATTTATATGATTCATCATTACAATTGATGATTTGCCACAAAATAGATATATCATTATAGGAGAAAAATATGATGGCTCATACCTGCATGAGTATCAGATCCACATCAGGCGTCCCTTTCTCCTGAACTAAATGTAGCTATATTCCTTCCATCATGGGATACATAGTGATTCCAATAACCCTTTCACAAGTCTCATTAGTAAATATACCGTAACTTTTAAAATGATTTTATTACCATCTAGTGGCCTCAAGGACTATTTTTACATCAGGATTATATTTCTCATTGGTCGAGAAAATCCTTCCCAAAACCATGTGGCATAGACATTTGGATCGTATTACATTAAAATTAATGGTGGATTGTATTGATCGTATGACATTAAACTATATGGAACCATAACTTCTCCACCTCATAGGAAATCTCTCTGAATATTAGTTCAATACCATTGTATATTCCGAAACTGAAGGACCGTATACCACCCTGAGATGGAGGTTGAATCAGGGTGTCAACTTTTTTATCTTCTTTACTGGATCTTGTTCCCACACTGTTAGGAACTTGTTTAAACCTATATGATAGTTATATTCATTCATAAAAACATTAACATGAATAATTATAGCAACAATATTTTTATTTGGTTCACCACTTAGGGATATGTCCAAGGAGTATACGTCGAAAATGTGTCGGTCGTAACAAATTCCACTAATCTTCTCTAGATTTGGATTACAATTGTTCAGGCACAATCACTATATCCCAGGAATAATGGCTTTGCAAAGGATCAGGGATACCCAAATTCTTCTCTCAGACCACTTCCATTGACACCCCCAGGCTCACTACCTTGGGAGACGTCTCACTCAGTTTATCAAGTTGATGGTCACTTCAAAATATGGTCATGAAGGTCTTTGTCCCATATTAGCACGAGGAACTACATGCATTAAAGACACAAATTGATGATCTTTTATATTTAGTTTTATCCTTTAATGAAATTTCAGAATTCAATAAAACATATTCTTCTATTTACTATAATTACAAACTCTCTTAATGGTGTTTTCATTTTTACGAACTTTCCTTGATATTATCGACTTTCTATGATATGCGTACCATTCCTGTTGTGCGTACCACACCTATTCTGCATACCATGACTGTTCTACGTTTCGCGGTTACTCTGTGTACTATTCCTGATCTACGTATCAGGCCTTCTTCATGTATGGCGCATCCTCGGTGTACCACGCCTTCTCTACGTTCCATGCCTGCTCCATGATATGTGGTTGCTCCACATACCACGCCTCTGCATACTGCCTTTGTGTACTACCTATGTGCCATGCGGCTTCTCTGCATACCACCTTTATGTACCTCCTTTGTGTATCACCTTCACATACTATTTCTTGCTTCTATGCACTTCTTTCTCAAATTCTAATAATTTTTTCATCTCCTTCAAACGCCTTTTTCATAATCAAAATTTCTTCCACGGTCCACTCCTTCTAATTTAGTGAAATGTTTCATCTATCGCGTACCAATTCATCCTATGGAGAATCTCACCGATGTACCACCTTTGGACATAGACAAGTTATTCCATACTGATGATATTTTCTTATCAAATTCTATCTTCGATAATAATGGGATTAACACAACGTATATAGGAAAATTACTCTGTAAAAATATCTATTCTGTTTTACCCAAATTTTCAATGTGGGACAAAATTTACTGCATACTGATCCCTGTCTGCATACTGTAATCATCCACTACATACTACAAACCTCATATAAACTGTGAACCTCTACCACATATCGTGTATTTTCAAATCCACGTACTGCATCTCTTCCTTCAATGAAATCCATTCTGCATATCGCAACTCCATCTGTGGCTAACCATCAAAATTCCACGTACCACACGCCTTCACTACTTACCATCACTTTGAAACTTTTTCAATAGAATTCCACATGATACATTACATCAACACATAAAGTTTTGCGTACCACATACCTTCACCATGTACCATTTCCACATTCCATTATCACTTCTATGCACTGTTCCACATACCATTTCTACTTCCAAATACGCAGTTGCGAACCATTTCCCAGATATGGTATACATCCCATACTCCATGTTATTAGGTTTGTTTCCTTTGCTGATTTCCTTGGCCATTCCGCATATCATTAACTCCTATACAAATATCCTTCAACTGCCAAAAATAGAATCCCAATTTTGAGGTCGAAAAACTTGGAAAACACTAGGAAACAACATTTGGAAAGAACAACCATGCTAATTAACTATCATCTTTCTTCTTCAACAATAATCTGCTTTCTTCGTGATCCTTATTGTTCATGAAGACCTTCAATAATCATCTGTCTTCCAGCAACATTAGTCTTTCCAGTCAACATGGAATATGATAGGCATCATCTTCTCATCTTTGTATGATCATTCCTAAATCCTCAAACCCCCACATGATCCCTCATGCAGTGATGAATGTCTCTTCAGGTAACTCTATGATATTGAATTCATTTTTTCATACAATCTGTCACCATTGATACATGTATTTTGAACTTAAGATAAGTTCAACAATATTCTGAATTACCACTCTCTCTAACTTTGATGTTCTTCATCATCTCCTTATTTATTTTTATCTTCATTTAAAACTATTGTCAACAAATACAATCTTTTACACATAGTGGTATCAAAAATCTCCCCCTTTTTATTTTTTGGTCAATATAGTAATGTCCTCCTAAAATTAATGTGTCAATATCAAAATGAGAATCTTCTCTCTGCCTTTTTTCTTTTATTTATCTCTTAATTTTTAAATTTTCATTTCACGTTCTCAAAACCTTATTGCCAAGAAATAAAAATCACATTGAAATGTGGAATCAATCCATTCTTAAGAAATTTCCTATAAATCATTACACTATAAGACTACTTGAGAAATGTTTGGTATAGAAAAAAAGATGTTTTGAATTATACAATAAGGATTTCTATTATTCTTTGATCATGATACCTCATGAGATGAGAACTCATGTACTTTTCCATCAGGTGTTTTCCACTTTCATTCCAGGACGAAGTAATTGAACGTGATAGGGAATAATCAACCAAAAATTCTTGAAATCACATCAACAAATAGATCAAAAACATTCAAGTTCAACTAGCTGGATTAGTGGACTTGGGGCAGTACAATCCCTCTTATGTCGATGATTAATTCATTTACTACCACATTGTAAAGTGATATTAATTCTGAGTAACCAAGGATGAGATTTTGATAAATTACATACCTTTCCTATAAAATTTTCTTCAAGAGATTTCCAGAGTAATTGAATTTAATACCAACTGATGTTGATACTGATTGAAATAATAATTCTGGCAGCTTCTTCATTTGTCTCCCCCTCAAGGGAAACACATCTCACCATCATCATCAAGGGAGATACATCTTCATTTTAATCATTGAGTATATATTGATGAATTTTCCAAGGATGGAAACATCTTCATCTAAGACATCAAGATTTGAAATCATTCACTACTTCTCATGTTCTCCCCATGAGATCTTGCTTCACCTTTAATTCCATGAACAATCGAAAAAATACAATATAAAAATGATTAATTGAATAATGTGGTTCCTCATTAAATTTTCAATGTGAGAAGAATGGATGCGATGATTCTCTCAACCACGATGATCCATTCTTCATGCTTTCACATCTGAATATAAGTTATGATCTATGTTGATGAGGCATGGCTCTCTTCACATTCTCTTCTACTTCGTGTGGAGAATTGTTCTTCTTAAAATACATCATAAATGATACATTAGTACACCTATTAAAGGTTTCATCTTTGTATAGTATTATTGTTAGACAACCATTTTCAATGTGACCATATTTCATAAATCTATAACACAAAACTTCATTAGAACATGTGTTTCTCTTGGTTTTCAATATCTCATGCACTTTATCTTCATCACATGAATGATTTTCTTTTCCAATACCACCATTGTTGGACTATGAATTTTCATGTTAACTTATTATTTCCAACTATTTTGGCCAGAAGACCAACATGTCATTTGGAACTATTTCGTTAGGTATGGATATTCCACATAGGAGACTCTTAGTGTCATCTCTATTAATTTCTCTTTTGGAAGAATTTCCCTTTAGTTTCATGTATCTAAAAATCAGGGTCTTCTCAGATTCCCTATATGAGATATTCTTAGGGAAATTTGTGTTCACAATATTTTTATATTTCATCTGAATAATTCTATTTCAATATTAATCAGCTTCTTTGGTCTCCTATTCTTATCAACCTTTGATACACTTTGAGTTGTGAACATACCAGCCTTGTTTCCACTACCATTGCACAGATCACAGATGTTGTCTAGAATTCCAAATATGTTTGCAATATACAGATTCTTATGAATCTATGGATGTGGCTTATTCCACTCTAGATTTCTCCCCCTTGTGATGGGATTCATTTGTTCTTTTTCATTTTGATTATTGTACTGATAATCTATTGCACAATGCCCAAACCTGTTGTAACACCTACATTGGCCCACAAATATTGAATTCTCGATATCTTCTAGATAAGGTTGTTGGGTCTTCTTCTTGATTTGGATTACTCTCTATGGTGAACCATCTTCCCACTTTTATTCTTTATTTCCACCCTAGCCATGGTGGTAGTTAACTCCTCACCTTTCTTCATCCATACTTGTTTTGAATTTCACTTCCATCTTGTACTGCTTGTGAAACAATATTTAGAAACATGAGTACATGATGGTTTGGATGCTGCCTTATTCCTCTCAGATTATTTTCTTATATCACTGAAGGATATCATGATCTTCCTATCACATGTTGTAGGTCTTTATATTTTCAGTTCCTCCAGTGAGTATTGAGTAGCAGCTGACACGTATTCTTGTGTTAGATCCTCAACAGATTTCATGATCATCTTGTCACATGTTGAAAGTATTTCATATTTTGAATCATCTAGTAGACAATATGTACTAGTAGAAACTGTTTCCTTAATTTTTAAAGGATTAATATATGTCTTCTCGTGGTCGGTTAAATGAGAATACAATTTTAGACGTTCCATATTGAGGATGATCTTCTGATCATCAATCATGATCACATTCTTTTAATACATATTCTTTAATATTTTAACCACATCTTCATGCATCATAACATTGTTTGGAAAATAATATTCTAGTTATTTGATCATCTTGGATGGTTCTTTCAAATATAAACACTTGACTACATTTATTTCCTTCTGCTCATCCTCAAGTTCATGGATGCTTTCTTCCAGAGTATTATTGAATCCTTTTTCATTTCATAGGATTAAATTTTCTTGGAGAGCTTGTATCATTATGAGAATTTCCCATCAAATACATTTTCCACATTATCATTTTCTCTTCCATGTCTGGTGATCTCATTCTCTATACATTGAAAAATTATACAAACCTCAGCTACTCTTTTTTCAGCAATATAATGCAGATAATATCTTCATTTATCCTGATCACCTGAGAATGAAATAAAAGTATCTTCTTTACCTATGGTATAGACCTGAGCCACCTACTCTTTACATTAAAAGATTGATATTTATTCATTATTGGAAGGGAATGGAGAACTATAAATTCAATCTTCTTTGTACACGACTGACTTCTTCACCTGTCTCTTCTCTTTCCTTTTTCTGTTTGTCATGGTCAAGATGGATGTAGACTTTATCGTTGAGATAACTAAATCTTTATCAAGACTACCCTTCATTACAGACATAGGGAAGAAAACTCAAATCCTCTTCTGAATGGAATTGTTGTTGATTATCTATCTTATATAAATCAACCCATTATTGCAATTCAAGGACCCTAGTCCACACTAAGAGGGGGGTGAATCAGGGTGTCAAAGTTTTATCTACATTACTGGATCTTGTTCCCACATTGGTTGGAACTTGGTTAAATCTATATAATGGATATATATATATAGTAATTAAAATATTCCAAAGTAGAAGGATAGAACCAAATTTTAACATAGTTCACCACTAAGGTCTATTTACAAGGAGAAAATGCTGATAGTATGTTGGTCATACAAAATTCCAAAAATCTTCACTAGATGTGGATTACAAAGGTTCAAGAATAATCACCCTGTCCCAAACAAACTCCCACTACAAAGGTTTAGGGATATCCCCCTATTTCCCTTGGATCACTATCATTGAATAACCCTGGCTCACTGCCTTGGGATAGGTCTCACTCAGTTTATTGACTATAAGGTCTCTTAAATAGATTGGCAGGATAGTATTTATCTCTATTTAGCACAAAATACATCTTGCATCAAAGTCCCGAATTGATACCCTTTTATATTCTGTTTCCTCATTTAGTGAAATTACTCGATTCACTAATACTTATTATTCTTATTTTTTCTAGAATCACAAAATCACTTTATGATGTTTTCATTTCTAAAAAGCGTCCCAGATTCTGTTGAATCTCTATGATCTTCATACTACGTCTATTGTGCATACCAAACCTATTCTATGTACCATGCCTATTCTGTATACCATTCATAATTTGCATAAGTACCCTGCTCTGCGTACCGCACTTTCTCTATATAGGGCACCTGCTCCATGTATCGTGCCTCCTATAGATACCGCACCTGCTCCACGTACTTCGTCTGCTCTGCGTACCACACTTGCTCTGTGTACTGCACCTATGTGTACATCTTCACGTACAACCTCTGCATACCATGTCTTCTCCACATACCACCTTCACACACCTTTATTATGTACCAGACCTATTTACTACCTTCGCGTACTATTTTTTCCTTCAACAGACTTCTTCATCAAATTCTGCAAATTATTTCATCTCCTGCATACCACATTTTCTTACGCAAAATCACTTTCACGAACCAATCCTTTTAATTTTTCGAACAGTTTCATATTTCACATACCACTTCATCCTATGAAGAATCTCACCTGTGTGCCACTTTATGACATATACGAGTACTTCCACAATGATGGTATTTTCCTATCGAATTCTCTCAACCTTAATAATGGTATTATCACTCCTTATATTGGAAAATATCTCCGTAAATTTTTCTAATCCATTTTAATGTGGGAAAAACATCACCACATATTGAACTTCATATGCATACTGTAAGCCTCCACCAGTGTACTAAAAACCTCCTGCGAACTATGAACATTCATTGTGTACTGTGTATCTGACGGTCTACATACTGTATCTCTACCACGAACAACAATCCATTCCAGATACCACAACTTCTTCCACGGTGAACCATCCCCATTCTACGCACCACACACATTCTCCACATACCATCGCTATGAACCATTTTGGAAGCATTCCAAATACCTCATGCATTTACCACGTGCCATTCCGCATACCGCATGACTTTATTGTGTACCATCGCTACAAACTGTTTTCGGTTATGTGAACCACTTTGTGTACCATTTCTTCTACTAGGTACACGTTCATGAACTATTTACCGGACATGGTATGTAGTGCATGGTCCAAGGTATGTTGTTTTATTATGTTACTAATTTACTCTGCAGTTTCAAATCTCGTTCACTACTATATAGAAATCCTTCAATTGCCAAAAAACAAATCATGATTTTGTGGACCATCATTTTTGAAAACATTGGTGAATAAAATTCAGCAAGAACACCCATTCTAATTCAGTATCATCTTTCTTCTTCAATAATCATTTTCTTTCTTCATGAACCTTATCTGTAATGAATCCTTTCACCAATCTTCTATCTTCAACAACATTAGTCATTCCTGTCAACACTGAATATGACTGGCATCATCTTCTCAACATTGTATGATCATTATTAAATCATCAAATATCTAAATGATCCCTCATGAAATAATGTATGTATCTTCATGTAACTCTATGAGATGGTATCATTGTTTCATACAATGTATCACTGTTGATACTTGTATTTTGAACTTAAGATCAGTTCAACAATCTTCTGAATTACCACTCTCCCTAACTTTGATGTTCTTCATCATCTCCTTCTTCATTTTGATCATAATTAAGAAATATTGAAAACAAATAAAACCTTATACATATAGTGGTCCAAACAAGAACTACTTGTATTTGAATTCTTCTCCACATTAGATAAATAGTGATGCTTGTATATTACATCCAGGTCCATCCACCACAAATGTAGAGAATGAACCCTCCCAGTATACTGGTTAGGCCTACCCAAGTAGATTTTATAAACAACTACATGTGTCTTGATTCCTATCCCCACAATATACATCGTGAAACATAGACTGAATCACATGGGCCATGGCTCAAAATACAAGGGATTCCCCTCCCCTACATAAAAACTGCATCGATGTAGGGGACACCAATGGGGGTCCTATTTAGAGGTTCATTTCAAGAAAAGATTAATGACCCACTAATTTTCATTGCCTTAAGAGTTCAACAAGTTATTAATTGGTGTTTAGTGGCATCCCCAAGATGAAAAAGGCTATAAGTAAATGTCGAACTTTCAATGCGTGTGGGGGATGATTTACACATTAATGAATAAAACAAAAAACCCAATAGACCAACATCAAATAGATCTCTATATGATTTCTAAAAAAACCAAGACATTTTGATCATTCTATTTATAACAACCAACCTATGTATGATACAGTCGAAGATAAACCAACATCAATGTAATCAGAAGAAAGAAAACGAATAAACTTCAATACAACAACAAGATTTGATGCTCCACAACCTCTATGCTCCAACATCACCATGTACTCCAATGTATCACAACATGGTGCTAACAATGTGTGATAATTTACCTTTTCCCATGTCCTAGAATCTAGAATTTGGAAAATTACCAATGTGCCAATGCATGGGAGAGTATAAAACAAAGTTGTTTTTCAAATGACTTCCCTAATCACACCACGAGGACATAATGGTTATAAAATTATATAAAATGTTTATATAAAACAATTTATATAAAAAATTTACCAAAATAGTGATAACCAAATATAAACATTTTTGAAAACCAATTAAAAACATGTGAAAAAAGTAAATGAAACCAATTTTCAGAAAGTTATATTCAAGTAAATAACTAATACAAGATTATAAAAAAATTCAGATCATTATTTTTCCGTACTCATTCCATTGTTCACAACACTCCCACACATGCATGATTCATTTGACAGTTCCATACTCGTGAGCAGTCTCTGGTCCAATAACTTAGTTTTCCACGAACACCCACCCCGATACAGGGTCACATACAATGTCCCACAATGGTAATCATTTATTATTCAGGAATCGTTATGCATGAAATCACACCAACACTATGTATTCCAAATATTTCCATTACCAAAATAAACCACATTATTTAAACAGAAATTTTATAGAAAACCAAAGGAAAACAAATTTCAAAGATTACATTTCATTTCAGTAAAACATTCCCTTTTATTGAAAACATAAAATAAAACTCATCTCCCACTATTCCAGAAAAATCTCACTTATTTTAAAAATAGATATTTTTAATTCAAGAACCAAACCACTCATTCAAAATCCCAAATTTTCCAGTTTTCACAAACCATGAGTCAAGAAGGTTTCCAACAATTTTTCCACAACCAAATCACAATATATTCATAAAAATACATTAAATTTGAAATCAGTCCAATCAGTTCTATAAAGAGGTGTCGAGAGTGAAGCCACCTACCTCGAAGGTTTTGATGAAACCCATCAATGGATGAAGAACGCTCACAAAAACCAGGATAATTATTCAATGAAAAGGTCTTCAATACCTTCTCATATGAACAACAAATCCACATCCTAATTTATTTAGAAAAAAATATATAGATACACCCATAATGGGAATAGATCTTACAACCATGTGGAGATGAGAAGTATATCTAATAGAACACTTACTCAGAGAGATGTACCACATACACAATGAAGATCCAAAATCGATCGGATTGACCTGAAAGTTAGATTTCCTCTATAAATAACTTAGGGACTGTCTAGGGTTGAGATCAAGGAGGTGTGGAAAGAATAGACTGAGTAGAACTGAAAAATGTATGGATTTAAGCTAGGAATGGGCTGACTCATGACATGTATCACCATGTCACAATGTGAAGGCCACACTAGATAAGTCTCCTAAAAAATCAATCGCCTTAAGATAAAAAACAATATTTAAACACTACATGACTTGTAACTTAGTTACACAATATGTACCAGATCATTACGTGACCCTCGCTTCATGAGTTGAATCGATCCCCAAGTTAACGGTGTGTAATTTAGGTACAAAACATTCACTTTAGGTACACGACGTGCACTTCAGGCACACAACCTGATACCTTCAGTAAACCCTAGTAAACATATTTCAATGATTTTTAACTAATTTGGGACTTATAAAAGGTGGAAAATATACTCAAACAACGTAAAAGGATGTCACAACCCAGAAACTAAGGGTACAACAATCTCCCAACCATTGGGCTTTCCTTCCTAGGAAACTAGAAAACCCTCACTGCGCTAAAAGTGTTTCGGCCATTTCCCATTCTTTCCTTCTCATGTTCCTATGTTTCTTCCGAAATCTAAGCATGCTTCCATAAAACCTGCACCATACCGATGCTTTTTTCATCCAATACTATCTCTTTCCTATCCACAATCTTCGCCAACATATGTATCAATGAATAATTTGACATTAGGTCTGTGTAATACCATCTGACCACATGGTCAGGGTCAGGCTGATACTTTTTCAACATGGATACATGGAACACATTATGCACCAAAATGAACCATGGTGGTAATTCTAGTTGATATTCCACATGTCCAACCAATTCTAGTACCCCAAAAGGTACTATGTATCAATGATATAACTTGTACCTCTTTAGAAAATGATTATACCCAAACCTCAGAGAAAACCTTAAGAACAAATGATCACCCACAATGAACGAAAACAATATTAGATGATGATCTGCATGTCATTTCTGATGACTCTGATCCATATCCATCCTCTTCCTAATAAACTTGATCTTATTCATTTTTTCTTAGATAAGGCTCATCCCAACTAGTGAATTATCACCCACTTCCACCCAAAACAGTGGAAAATGACAAAGATTCCCAAACAATGCTTCAAAAAGTGTCATGTGTATCATGTCCTGGTAGCTTTTATTGTATGAGAACTCAACCAAGTTATGATTTTCATCCCAGGTGCCCCCAAAATCTATTACAGAATCCCACAACAAGTCTTCCAACATCTATATTATCCTCTCAGACTGGCCGTCTGTTTGAGGATGATACACCGTACTCATAGTCAACTGAGTCCTAAGGGGTTTCTATAAGGATTTCAAGAAACTAAATGTGAATCTTAGATCTCTATCTGACTCAATTAAAACTGGTATTCTATGTCTCTTCACTACTTGGTGGATATAATATTTGGAAGGATCCTCCAATGTATGAGTTTCACAAATAGGGATGAAATGGGCCGACAAGGTTTTTCGATCCACTATCACCCAAATGGAATCATGATTCCATACTATTCTTTGAAGACATAAAAAATATAGATCTCTATATTCTCTCATTTCCACATTGGAATAGGTAAAGACCACAACATACCTGCAGGTCTCTGATACTCAGATTTAACCTGCTAATAAGTTAAGCACCACAAGACGAACTCGACCACCTTTCTTTTAATTCTGCTCCACTAAAACTGTGCCTTCAATGCCATATACATCTTTTTTTTCCTGGATGTACAAAACATATCGAATGGTCATAATCTTGAAGAGGTTGTTCAAAAAAATCCATAGGTACAACCATCTAATCTATGAAACACCAATCTAAACATCCATCATGATTCTATCCCTAAATGGTCTCTCCACCATTGACTTTTTAACTCATAATTAGACATTTTTATCAGATTTTTATTCTACTTTGACCATATTTATGAAATCCGGAACAAGCATAGCATAAATGAAAACTGCAACATCACCTCATTTCTAAAATTCCACATGCATATTTTCTAGGACCGACATCATCTACAATTCATCTAAAGCTTCTTACATGAAATGAGCATATGAATTTCCACTAAATGCATCTTCCACTGAATTCCCTTTTCCTAATGTATACATCATGTCAAAGTTAAACATCTGGAGATACTACATCCATCTATTTTTCCTCATATTCAAATCTTGTTATGTGAAAATACGTTTCAATATTTTATGATCTGTAAACATTGTGAATTTATCACTAAAGAGATAATGTCTCTTTGTTTTCAAATCATGGATGACTGAAAATAACTCCAAATCATGTGTGGGGTAATTCTTCACATGAACCATCAAATGAATTCACCTATAACCAACCACATGGTATCTTTGCAAGAGAAAACAACCCAACCCTAATCCTGAATCATCATAGTACACCAAAAAAACCCTACCCCGATTTCAGTAAAATCATGATAGGTGATGATATAAGAAGAAAATTCAGCTCTTGGAAAGACTGGTAGCATTCCTCTATCCATTGGAATGGAATATTCTTCTTTTTTAGTGTTCTCATTTGAATATATAGTCATGAGAAATAAATTACAAAGCATCAGTAGGAGCCAGATAGACCAATAAAACTTCATATCTTGAAGACATTCTGTGGTGGTTTCCGTGAGATAATCGCTTCTATCTTTTCAAGATCAATAGAAACGCCTTTCTTAGAAATGACATGGAAATTAAAAATTACTTCATGTATCCAAAAATCACACTTTGATAATTTGGTTCAAAAACAGTCATCTCATAGAATTTGTAACACTGTTTCTATGTGTTCCTCATGGTTAGCCCGTGTCTATGAATACTCCAAGATGTAATCTAAAAACACCACAACAAGCCTACCAGCAATGTAATCTCTAATACTACGGGCCTTATAATGGTTCCCCCTCATCCCATGAAAGGGGGTTATCAAAAAAAAAAAGAAGGCCTTTGGGCCATTTAAACATTCATCGGTCTAAAAGGAATATCAAAATATTCATAGTGGCCATATCGTCTTCTAAAAACTATCTTATGAATATCTTCCTTATGAACTCGCGATTGATAATATCCTAGCCACACGTAAATTTTAGAGAAACAATGAACTCCCCTTAATTTATCGAATAGATAATCAATGTGTGGATGTGGGTACCTATTCATTATCATAACTTGGTTAATCATATGATAATCAACACAGAGTCGAAGAGTTCCATCTGCTATAATCAAGAACAAGACCGGTGATACCCATAGACACGTATTTGGCCGAATGAAAACCTTGATTTCCATATCCTCAAATTTCGCATTCAATTCCCCTAACTATATTGGTTCCATCCTATAATAAGGATGATAAATAGAAATGGTCCCCGGAAGGAGATCCATTGTAAACACCATGTCCCTTATAGGTGGTAATACTGAGATGTTATTGGGAAATACATATAGAAATTGTTCCACAATCTATGGAAAACTATTTTCCTAAATCTCTTCCATGGATTGAAAATAAAACTCCTCCAACTTATAGGAGATCATTTCCAACGTTGGTGCCAGCATGCTCTTTTCACCAATCATTGCACCTTGTTCTCCTCGGAATAGATTCTCAATGTCGTCCTATATTATGAAACTAACTATTCTCCTATAAAATTCGATGTGATCCTTGAATGATTTTATCTAATACATACCCAGGATTACATCATAGAAATCCATTTCCAACACCGATAAGTTCCATTTATGCTTAACTACATCAACTATTATAGCACAAACGCCACACATAAAGGATTGACATTCTCTTTCCCCAAAAGGATTTTTCTGTTTTAAAATAGAAGGAATCATTTCCATCATTAAAACTAGAAAATCAATATCACAAGAATCAAAGAAATAATGAAATGCTATAGTATCTAATAGAACTTGCACAGGGGTAGAATTCAAAATAATTATACCTCTCACCATAGATGGTCCAGTCTGTTCATCGACAATCCTCTTATCAGCTCTATAAAATTTCTTCTTCACTACAATATTATCCTTTTTCCATTATTGTAATTACCCTTGTGGATGAGTCACAGTATTTCTAGAATCACCATGGCTAGCTCTAATCTTCCTAAGAGAGTGATTTTGTTGTCCTCGCCCTTTTGTAGCATATGACGCTTCCGACGCCTGAGAAGTGTCTTGAGCACATAAGCATGAAGCACTACGACAATAGTTCTTAAGATGCCCCATCATCATGCAGTTATGGCATGATCTAGGTTGTGTCAAACACTCCCTCTTTATGTGGTAAAGTAAACCACATTGAAAAAAGCCTATGTTTCTTTTAGGATATAGAGGATTCTTCAATGATCCAACCGTCTAATTCTGATTTCCACTTCCACCTTGGAAATATGTGTACCTTTTCCGCTTTCTCCCAAGAGTGGATTTCCCAACACTTCTTGTAGGTATTATCATACCTCCACCCAGAGAACCTAAGATCTCACATTTAGCCACAGTCTCTTTGTTCACCATCTCAGTATAATCTGTAATATAGAGCACTGAAATCTTCAATCTAATCTCATACCTTAGTATCGATTCGAATATGTTTGACATTATAGATGTACTTTTCACAACTTCTGGTAAAAAAAATCAAAAAATTAATGAATTTATCTATATATTTCATTAGAGATATATTATCATGCTTTATGAAAAAGAAGCCCTTCATTTTTTGGATTTTGAACGTATGAGGATAAAATTGTTTATTAATAAATTCCTAAAAATACTCCCAAGTAAGGTATTCATCAAATTTAGTACGCACTGCCAAATACCACTTTTTCATGAATGATCCTCAAGAATATACATATCTATATTAAAATTGTGCTCTGATTTTGTGCTGTTGAAATTGAAGATATGATTCATCAAACTCAGCCACAACTTGTCTTTTTTAGGATCAGCATCACCCCAGATGTTTGGTGGATTATTATTCGTGAACTGGATGGTATAATCCACATGCCTTGGACCATTCTTCTGGTTCCCCATATCCATAGCATGAAATTCTTGGACAATACTACAAACTATGTCTAGGTTCACTAGTGGTTCGAGTGCAACCACATTCCCAACAGCTTCTTCAGGATGGTTTTCGACGATGCCTACAAGGTTCCATTTTCTAAAACAACAACAAACTCCATCAATATCACTCTCTAGAAACTGAAGTCTACGAATATAAAATTCTATCACATAAACTATCATAACATTGTTTTCCAAAAACAACCTTTTTCCAGGTTCAATCATTTTTTAAAAGTTTCAACTTTCTTTTTTAAAATTAAAATGATCTCAAAATTGAATAAGAATTTAATTTTTCAAAATATTTCAATTGAAAATAAATCATAATTTTAAAAAATCAACAGTTTTTCACAACATGAATCATTACCCTAAACTATGTATGCACTCATAGTGGGAATTAATTTCTCTACAATTAATTTCATGATTGTCTCATTAGACAAACCTATGACAATGAGGTTTCGAAATCCTAATAGTGTCTCCAAACACTTACGTACCCAACTCCCTGTTAACATTAATTTCATCATAAAAGGGATATCTACATCCTTTTATGTAGTACATTTTTAGTTCTGATAATCATACTCCTTTAAAAAATTACAACCTAAGGAATATACAGTAATGAATTCCAACTCCATGACCAATAACATTGATGAATACTTGTTAGGTAATGACTGAAAATGCTAATACAATTTTTAATTACCCGGTAATTTTCATTTTCTTGAGAGTACAATGAGTCATTACATAGCCTGAAGTGATATCCCCAAGAAGCCAAAGGCAGGAAATAAATGTTGAAGGGTTTCAATGAAAGTAGGGGACGATTTACCCATTAATGAATAAAACCAAAAATACAACAGACCAAAAACAAAGAGCACACTATATGATTCCTGAGAAAACTATGACATTTTGATCATTCTATTTATAAAAACCAACCTATGTATTCTACTATAGGAGACAAACCCACAGAAAAGTAATCAGTGTAAAGGCAACAAATAAACTACAAGAAAATAACAGGACTCCATTCTCCAAAATATCCATGCTCCAACATCACCAATTTTTCCAAATTATCATGACAAGGTGCTAAAGATGTTTGATAATTTACCTTTTCCCGTGTACAGGAAGGTAGAATATACAAAAGCACCAATGTGCCAAAGAAGGGGTGAGTATAAAACTCAGTAGGTTTTCCCAATGACTTTTATACTCAAACCACTAGGATAGAATTGTTAGCACATTATATAAAATAGTTTCTATAAAAAAATTTATATAAGTAATTTTACCAAAACACTTTACCAAAAAAATATAAACACATTCAAAAAATAATAACAGCCAAGTAAAAATAAGTAAAAGAAACCAATTTTCAGCATGTTATTTTCTAGAAAATAATTAATAAAAGCTTATAAAAAAATTTTGATATTTATTTTTGGAATAATCCTTCCATAATTCACAACAAACCAACAAATGCACGCTTTTTTCAATAGTTCCATACTTATGAGCTGTCTCTTTTCCAATCACTTTGTGTCCCCCTAACACCCTCCCCCAATCTAGAGTCGCGTGCCTTGTACCCCAATGGTTATCGTCCATCATTCATGACCCGTTAAGCATGAAATCACACCAACACTATGTATGCCAAATATTTCCATTACCAAAATAAAACACATCAATTAAAGTAATCTTTTATTGAAAAAAACAACAACCAATTTCAAAGCATCCATTTAATTTCAATAAAACATTATCTTTAATTGAAAACACAAAATCCAATTCTTATTCCAACATTCCAGAAAAAACCCCTTTTTTAAAATCCATATTTTAAAACCAAGTACCAAAGCACTCATTCAAAATCCCCAAATTTCCAGATTTTTCAAACTGTCACTCATGAATATTTTATAAAAGTGTTGAAAAACCAAATCAAAGTAAATTCAAAAAAATAGGTTAAATTTCAAATCATTCAATTAAGTTCTACTAAGAGGAGTCAAGAGTGAATCCACCAACCTCAAATGTTTTAGCGAAACCCAACAACGGAGGAAGAACCCTTACAAAAACCGAGTTGATTCTTCAAAGAAACCTCCTTTGATCCCTTATCCAGTCAACAAAAAATCCAAAAATAAAACTATTTGGCCAACAAAAACCTCAATCTACCAATAATAGGCATAGATATTAGAACCCATAAGAGAGGAGAAGTAGATCTAAAATAACACTTACTTGTAGAGATGTACTGCAGACGGAACGATGATCCACAACCGATCAGATCGACCTGGAAGGAGGGAATATGAAAATTGCCTAAGGAGGGTATAGGGTTGAGAGACTAGAGGTCTGGAAAAAATAGACCGAGTGGAACATCCAAACGCTTGACATTAATTTCGGTGTGGGAACGATCATGACGTGTACGCCATGGTCATGAATTGAAGGCCACGCTAGATAATTATACTAAAAACCCCATCGACTCGGGTTAAAAAACAATATTTGAACACTGCATGATGTGTACCTTAGGTAAATGATGTGTACCATCTCACGAAGTGACCCCCACTTCCTGAATTGAATCCTTCTCCATGTAGAGGACCTATACTTCAGGTACACCACATGTACTTTTGTTACACGACGTGTACTTCAGGTACATGACCTAAAACCTACAATAATACCCTGAAAACTACTTTTAAGGATTCTTAAGAGAAAGGGGATATAGAAAAGGTGGAAAACATACTCAATAAAAGTAACAAGATGTCACAACCCAGAAAAAAGTGGTACTAACAAAATCACCCTATCCTCACATATGAGTTAGATCTATGATGGGAAATGCAATTAGGAGTATATGTGGATTTATTCCTACCATCACAGGATACATAGTGATAGTTGGGTCTCCAATATAGGGTTTGTTTGTTCAATCAATGAATCAATGGTAAGGATTACCCCCTCTACATAATGATAAAACTTGGACAATTAATGACCATTCAGAACTACCCATGACTTGATTAATTCCACAAAGTAATACGTAGGGACACATAACTTTACATACTCATTCCTAGCTACAATATTCCCCCTCTTTTAAGTAGGGTCACTTTGATCCTACTGCATAATTTTAAACATCACAGGGCCCCTAAACTACATATGGATGGATTCTTGTCATCACTGGATATATAGTGATACCCAGATCTCAAATCTCAGGTCTATACACAACAATGGATGAAAATCACCTCTTCCATATGTATGGATAAGACCTTCAGATGGTGTTTTCGGATAACTATGTATGTATTGAATATCATTTTAATGAGATATGTAGCAATGTCAAGATTTCATATCCTGGTTTGACCACTCTAATTTCAATATACTCTTATCCTTCATTTTTTCCAACTTTTCCTAGTGGAATAAACTATTTCCACCCATTGTTTCTTACACCAAGAATAGTTCACGTGGGATTATGAGTTTTGACAGGGGATTTGCCTCATTATAAAGGTGTATCAATCCACATATGGGTTTCCATGGTCCTTTTAGAAAGATCTTAAAATGCACAACTGATGTCCTTTCCACCCAATGTTAATCCATGTGACCAAAGTCAGATTCATGAACTATGTATGCATTGATTCCTACATGAAAAATATACGTAGAGAGACCCATATATTTATACTTTGGTCTAGTCATAATATATCCTCTTATCATCAGTGATCTTATGTCCATACCTAATCAAGGTAAACTACATGGTGAATTTACTCACTGCATGACATTCAACTACATGGTATCTGAAGTACTATGTGTGTCTTGATTCTGATTTTGAAAAGATATGAAATGATGCTAATAAATTATTTTATAGTCTTAGCCATAGGTGAATTTTTTCCCCACCTCCTGTATACAAACAAAGATCTATAAAAGAGATTATAACTTTGAGTCCCTCCATTAGTAATCTATAATGGAATCATAAATATATCCACTACATATGAATCATATCTATTTAGGGAACTTTACACTCAATGTTCAATATTGGTTTGAATATTATTTTCATACCCAGACATAGTTCTTACATTAATCTAACTTTGTGCCCTGGGAAATTTAAAATCTCCACAATCATAGTTTGGTCATCGAAAATGGGGTCGAGTGTCTTGAGGACACCTTTTTTTAAAATGAAAAAATTACTCAATTAGATCTACATAAATTATTTACAGAAAGGGTATGTCATCCAAATTAAAATTCGTCCGTAGGAGTGGCCTCTTCTATCCCCGTAATACCAAATGTATTTTTCCCCTTTCTATTCTGCTAATTCTAGAATCCATGGATTCATAGTGGACAGTTTCATTCCCCCTCTTTTATGTGGCATGTGGGAAATTATATTCCCCATAAACCTCTTGTTAGTCAACATTTCAATGAAAAATGTTCCTAGATTTATGACCCAAAACTACAAGACCACACTCCATACTCATAAAATGATGTTAAATAGAATGAATGATTTCCTAGTATCATGAATCTAATCTAAATGATGTATTAAACTATGTGTGATTTAATTCCTACCACCATAAGATATGTAATCACACCCAAACATCCAATCCTAGATCTAGTTGCATAAAAGTTATTAAAATCCCTTTTCCTACACATGGGACAAACCAACACAGAAAACCATATAAGAAATACATATGGACTGATTGTCTTTGGATAAGACAGGCATTGAAACCCGTGTATTACAACATTGTTCCATGATAAGAAAAAAAATCACTCGTTCTCCTATACATGAGGTTGATCTATATATGATATTATTATATGAGACTCACCCCATCTATGAGATTGTATTCAAAAGAAAATTACCCCTTCCATGTTTGTGGTTAAGACCTACACTTGGATACTTCCTAGAACTATGTATGTCATTATTCTCATTTTTAAGAGATATATAGTTACATGAAATCATTATATCTTGAGCCCGACCATAATAAAATAACATCATCCCTTTGTATGGTTCAGACCTAAATAGGAAGATATTTCTACAAATTATATGGAAATTTTTTCATGAAATTACCCTTCAATGTCCATGAAAATTACTTTCACTAACCAAACATTTCAATCAATAAGGTCCAAATCCCCAAAAACCACCATGGATATTGGAAATGGGGGCCATTTTCCAAGGGTAACCATTTGTTTAATATGAACAATTTTCCCCCGTTGTCTTTGCATAATTCAATCAAAAATAAGTTATGTCCACAAAAATATTATTTATCACTAAGAGACGATGTCCCTAACTCAATATTCACCAATTAATTTTGCATCCCACATCAATCCATGGATTTGTAACACCCAATATTATAGCTTACAAACATTCACCTTAATTCCTACTAATTATGGTACATTGTATGATAAATTACCATGAAAATGTAAATTAATTTATCCATCTATCAATAAAAAGTGACCTTAAATATTAGGCCATGAATTTATTGATAGTAAGACATAAAAATTTACAGTCCATGTTCTAGTTTCATGAAAATGAAACTACACCATGATCCATACCAATTTTACACATGTAAAATTCATGTATTAGTGGATTCTCATTGTTGGATAATATAGATATGTATTCACTAAAAACATATAGAAGTCATTACAATAATGAAAAGAATACCATTGTGGTATTGAAAAATATGAATTTTCTTTAATTAACTGGAATTAGTAATGGAGGATTAGTGTCATATGGAAACTAATGTTTTAATATGCACAATATTACTTTGTTGGCTGTATATTAGTTGCCCGCCAAAATTGTCTGTCATCCAAAGGAAAATTCATCCCAAAGAGAGGCATTTACTACCTCTGTATAAATCAAGATTTTTTTTTAATGTGTTCTTATGGTTTCTCATTACATACTTGTTCCATATCATGTCTTAGAATCTGAAATTTCAAAAACCCTGGTAAAAAAACTACCTCATTAATGGATGAAAAGTATTGGGGAATTCTCAGCCACTAATCCCTATTGGGTCCATCACCTCATAATTCATGGTCAGGGTTGTTCAACCTAAAACATATGTTACATTTGATTGGTGTTAATGACTATAAAATACTGATAAAATGGGATGCAAATATTTATAGGTCAAAACCCCATAAAAGGTATGCCTTAGAAAATGTTGAGTTACATCCAATAAGACACAATCATAGAATACATAACAAATAATTATTTTGATAATAGAAAAAGAATTTTTTTTAGGGTTTTACATGTAACAACATAAACAATGTAAACTATTCTCGCTGAGCCCATTGGCTTAAGAATGAATTATTTCATTTAATGATCATAATATTTTTATAATCCCATATTGTGATTGATATTGTTATATAGTGGAATACCATTAATATGATGTGAGGAATTATATTTCATAACACATTTTAAATTGGGATTAATAAAAATTATAGGATAAGATAAATGATAAACATTAGATGGAAAATAACTTTTCATTTATATAATGTGAATAGAGGAAAATCCACAACCTAGAGTCTCACCATATGAGTATAACATGGGAATTATAATGTCCACTCAACAGATTGAAAAATTTGAAGTAGTGCCTAGTTCGAGTCCTCTATGTCATGATGGACCTCAGACAGGGATGCAGTCTTAGAACCAACACTAGACCACAACTCCTCCACCATATAAATTTCATACATTTCGGGCTATCCTCCTAAAAAATCATTATAATTCCTTGAAAATTTCTTCATTATGGGAACAATCTTTCTTGATCCACTCAGGTTCCTCTCTATGTTTCTCCACCTATTGAAAATGATTATTTTCCATGTTCCTATCTTCTGTAACATCTATATGCCGCCTTGTAGATACCCATAATTCTCAGTAACTTTATTAAGAATTATATTCCTTGATATTGTAATAGGGGCCATGAAATATTTATTTTAAAGGTGAGAGTGTATCGTTCTATTCCTCTCCTAATAAGTAATTACAAATTTTACTCTGTTATGAATTGCGTGACAATCAAACCCCCCATACAAGAGAAATGAGAATATGGATTGTAATTTGGGAAGTTTCGTCAAAAAGTTTTCAAGTGGGGTATGAGAAATCAACATATATAAATCTAATTTGATTTTTCAGTGATAATCACAATGTTTATAAAAATCATCTTAGTTTTCCTCATAATCACTCTTGAATGGAAGAATATATATAGGAATATGTTCCTCTAGGGAGGGTATTGACTCAATATACTCGGCATGCCTTCATCCTACTATAGTTGACCCCCTTACAATATTATCATCTGGGATGATCAAAGCATCACCTACATCCTAAGAAACATGGGGTTATAAATATAGAATAATTGGACTAATGTAGTCAATGTATATTCTTTGAAATATACGATAAGTGGAATAGATAGAAGAATAGAGAACATAACATCACCTTTATGAACATCAACATTCCTTAACCCCATTGTTTCATCATAACCTAGAAGAATTTTTGATTCATCTAATATCTAAATGTTTAATTAGTGTTCTTCTAGAGATACCTATAAGGTTTTCTAGGTCAGTTGTTTCTAAAATAACACTCATGGAAACTGTAATCATAGGAATAATCATCATAGAACTAGGGGAAAATAATTTATTCTGAATTTTCTCATTCTAGATTTAACTTCTATTATATGAATGTTCTCCACATAGGGGCTTGGTTTATATAATCAACAGGAAATTAGACCACTAAAAACCACCTTTTTTGGTGAATAAGTTATTTGATCAGGAAAGGTTGACCCCTTGGGTCTTGAGATATCCCTAGTGGCCTCAATAAGCCTAAGTTCCCTACCTAGTTCTGGAAAAGACATCTGTGGTATCTCCTGTGTCTCTAGAGAAATAAGATCTATGAGCACCTGAGGAATTTCTGTAAGATCAATCACCAAACAAGCTCCAATTTTGGTTAAAAATAATTATTCTTTTCATGATGATGTATAAATAGAAACTATATAAATATATGAAATAGTAACATGTCACCCTCAATGTTAGATGTATTTCCAGATGTGATATCAGATGATGCAATGTGGGCTTCCATAGATAGGAGCCCCTAGAGAGGTTAACAAATGGGGTTGGAGGTGTAAATTCTCAGGCAAGATTAGCATAAACCACCTCTATATGCTCCATTTCCCTAGGAGAGCCCTCTCCGATGACTCCCACATCAGAAGGGGTGTTTTTTCACAGCTTGGGTGCCACGTGGGATATAGTTAGGGGAGGAAATAGGTTCTTAAATCTCCCAAGGCTCATAAAAGACCGAAGGGTAGAGGTTCAAGACATTGTAAGAAGAAGAATAAGATTATTCATAAGCAACTATAATACATCATCATTGGTGTTATCTTTCCCTATCATGATCACCACCACATTCTCTACTTGGCTAGACAAGTAAGGTCTACCCTTTAATGAGTGGGTAGAGGTGTCCATTTCTTCTAAATATATACCCACCTCATAAGGGACTTCTAGAATAGAGATCCATGCACGATCAATGATCAATACCAATTCCATGTGATCAAGGGTCTCTTCCTGGAGTGATTCAAAAATATATTTGGTATATTCCGTTGATCTCAGAGTATCCCATGCTCTCTAATCATATGTTAATGCTACAATGATGGAATCGAATTGTCCTAGGATATCCTTTGTGGGAAGCGGGGTTGGTTCCAACTACCAAAATTACTTTCGGTGCATCTTAGCAATCCTATAAACATATAGGGTTTTGCGCCTGTGAGACTTGGGATGGGAACAAGGAATATCTCAAGTACCATTCAAGATAAAATGTTCAATTTAATCGGCACCCCTAGAAGAATAAATATCACCCACTTCATTTTTATTTAATTCAGATCTTACCATTTCAATCACTCAACGAGAATATTTTTTTCAGTTCATGTAGGAATGGATTGAGTACTCATGATCTCGATGACGGGTTTCCACCCTTCGAGGGTCATCATTATATAAGATAGTGTCATGAAGTGACACATAGCCATATCTAGTAAATATTATTTCCTTATCATGTAGAAATAACTATAGATTATGAGTCAGATAGGAACTATTTATAGAATACAATTATCTCTAGGACATTTGAAAAGAGGATTCTGAAGGGATGGATACATGACCTTGAGATGAAGCACAAATATTATGTTAAGTGAAACCCCATTCATTCACCATCTTATTTTTGGGGGTCAAATGCCACAGACTTTCTTGGATGCTTTTCGAGACAAGAATACCAGACCACTTTTTTTGTTTCTCTCCCTCATGTACTATTTGGTTATGGAAAATAGGATCTGGGTTTAAAGTGGATCTTTAGGATATTATTGGTTCCATAAATCACAAAGGATTCTGTATAGGAAGGGTCCAATCCCACCGAATAAGGAAGTCCAAACTGGAATCATGTGTCCTCATGAGTTAACATCAGTTAGAGTTGATGATGTATAGTTAAATGTTTCTATTGATTTGAACTATTGATGGTCGTAGGATACCTCATTTGGACACAGTTGAATTGACCTCAAAATACTCTGGTTGCATACACCTTTCATATGATCTCCCCATAAATCCTAGAATTCCAGATGCCTTATCTCAAATATATAAGATATCTTCACCTGGGGAGTCCTATATATCCTTCATTTACCAATGTAACTAGTGATGGAATGTACAGATGATACATAAAATGATCATGATAATTAATAAGAACCATTGTTTCCTTATAACTTTTGTCTAATAGAATTGCCTCACTTATGCTTTGGAGGTATGGTCTTGTGGTAGGTTTCAGAAACTTATGAGTGTTGATATATCTATAGCTTCCCATATGGGGTTCTACACAGCCCCAGTTAACATGGATGTGACCCACCAATAGGTTTGGTGGAATCCCCTCCCTTATCCATCCTAATGATTGATAAATATTTTACAGCACCAAGATGGCGAGATTAATACACCTGTTACATGCCAGTTTAAATTCAATGATAAATATCGTAAATCTGACCTCGGTACTAGAATCATGCACATATTGCATCTATACAAATAAAAATAATAGAAGAAAGGTGTCAATTATAAAAAACTAGTTATCATTTGGAATGACCATTTAGTCCCACACTTTGAATAGAACCTCCATATGCATGGGTCAGTAGGCACCAATATCCCCTCAAGTATCAACAGTAGGGATATTCCTTATCATCTATCCCCATGTATCCTTTACACATAGCGTAGAAAATGATTTAATCTAATAATAAAAAGGGACATCATGATTTGGGTGAGGGTCACCATTTAATATGTCATATTCCATGTATATATTTTTCCAAGCTATAGCGGGTCCTCTCCAAGTTTTCTAAAAATGAAGGGGGCTATAGGAACTAATCATTCCAATCACCCATGATGGGAACCGCCATAATAAACCAAAAACAGGAGAGACTGACTCCAACCTCCCCAAGAACTTTTTAAAATCTATTTGTGTTAGTGATCCATCTACTAAGTATACGTGGGATGATATTTTGTGTTTAGTGAGAGTTGGTCTATGAGACCTAGACAACCTCTTATATTCCCAGGTTCTTCAACATGGTCTTAAACTCCTCATTGGTCCCACATACCCAAAAATTTCAACCCTAATCCAAAATTAATGAGCCCACAAGGTGAAGGTCCCATTTCGATGACCACCCCAGTTGCTTGTCTATTGTGGCCTTCTGTAAGATACTATGATAGTATTGTATTTTCTCATCTGGGGTCAGCATGGTTTCCTCCAGTGACTGAGAAGCATTGGTCAATAGAAACATGAATTCATGCATTTTTATTTTCAAATGAATTCTCCCTTCACTATGTTTTTGGATTGGTGGATATAGATATTTTTAATTATTGATATTGCAGGTTTATTTTTTGCAAACTATGGTTTATTTGAAGCACTGGAGTGTAGCCCAAATCCATATATGTGTACCCTATCCAAGACTGGATACCAACATTGACTAGTACTATAAGGTCCCTCTAAAATATTAAGTAGTGGATTGAAAATTATTTTAGAATTAGTGTACACCTAATTGATCATAGTGTTCATCCTTTCATCAGATGCATATAGAGGAGTAGAAGTTGTACCAGAAATAATCTATGAAGTATCCATGATATTATATAAATTTAAATCTATAAGTAATGGTATTGGTATTAATAAAATATGAAAACTTACAAACCCTTAAAAACCATCATTCTGTGAACATTATCCCCACGAACCATCATTCTATGAAGAGACTATTCACAGAGCACCAGCCTATAGAGAACAAACCCGAGAAGTGGTTTTCAGCATCTTGTTATCCAGAAAGGAATTCATTCTAAAAGATTACCCAACTGTGAAGAATCCAGTTATACTGTGGAAGATTCAAAATTAACATTCACAAGAATCGATTTTTAGTCTGTGGAAAGGGGTGTCTGTAAAGTAAGTTCTATGTGGAAGTTGTAGGATATCAGATATTTAATGGAAGGCTCGGTATGATGAGAAATTAGGTAAAGGAAAAATGATTTATGCCCCATATTTATATGCATGGTCCCATATTGGGGTTCCAATTATATAAGACAAAATGAGTAAAAAACATGACCTATATTTACATTATAATACTCTCTTCTTTGTCCGGATCAGAACCCATTCCGATTGGGGGTATTTGTTGGGTCTTGAAATTCTTGTATATAAGAAGAAGATAATATCAATGTCGGAAAACTATATAAATAAAACCCAGAATAAGGTAGATGAAAATTTTCTTAGGGGGGATATATGAAGGAAGGATTGATCCTCTGAATAAAAAATTTCTTCATGGACTGCCACTCTAAATGGAATCCCACCACTTCGCGAAGTACCCTACAAATGAAATAGTTTGTGTGGGGAGGCAGTACCACCTTCTACCGTAGATGAAATAATGTTGTACAGGGTTTGGTAGTAATTCCCGCCCCCTCAAACATCCTTCCCATGAAAACCAAATAGTTCAAGGGATGGGATGGAACTACCTATGACCTCGAATAAAACCAAATCATGTAAGGGGTCGAGTAGTGATTTCTACGCCTGAGAATGACTGTGCTTGTGAAAGAATTCATTCAATGGTCGAGGAATCCTTCTGGTCTCCCACAAAAGAAGCCCCATAACAAACCATGGACAATTATCCATCCTAGTACTCTTTCCCTCTATTCTTCTATAAAATAACCCAGAGGGAAATTGAGGAGGGACGACACAAGCATAAGGAGAAAGTGAATATTGCAGGATAAAACCCCATCAAGAGATAAAGAATGGATATTTCATTTCTAAACATGTAAAAACCTACAAGATATAATTAAGGATGAAGTAAAAGAACTTCTTGATGTCTAAAAACATAAAAAGCCTTTGGTAACACCATCCCATAGGCATAATTGGGCATCCCATTTTCAAATCAACACCCCACATAGAAAAATATTATACATATGGAACCCTACCCCATATATTAAAATATTATATGGGAGGAATTTATCCCCACATAAAAATAAAACATCAGAGGAACCTAGCGCCACATTACAACACACTATGTGGTAGACCCCAGGTCTGCATAGTACCATGACTTGTGGGATGGTACCCTCACCTGTATATTAATAATATATTCAAGGGGAACCCGATTCAATTTAAGAAAAAGATTCATGGAATGGGAAATAATATGATTTTCTATTTTCCAACTCCCATCACTTTGATCTATCATATCATCAGGCCCCATATTGGCATCTCCTCGAACCTGTCGAATGGTATCAAGACAGGGCTTCTTCCAAAGCCACCTGACATGTTTGTTATGATCATTATGCACATTAACATGTCCGATCAAGTCCACATAACTGTCATAAGTGTTGGCCTGCAGATATCCTCCATGAAAATGTTGATACATGTAATGTCTTCGAGTCTATATTATCATGATAAGAATTGTTCTAATTGTGGACGTTATCAAATTCTCCTCCCAGTTCCATGATGAGAGGGTGAGGATCAAGCATTTATTTCCCTTAGACATGGAATATGAACCTCCCCTGGAACCAATTTTAGGGAATCATTCCGGATGTAAGACCGTATCCTTTCATTCAAAAGTTGACACACTCTCTCCTATTACCTCATCCCATGTCATAGTTGGATGGATCATCATATTTAACTATCGTGGATACTCGCATGAAAGAGGATAATGGTACAATCAAAGACCTCCATCTCTCTCTATCCCATTGGGATCAAGCACCTTATCTACCAGAGGATAGAGTGGATCATGCGATCATCCGAGCCACCAGTTCCCCTTTTTTCTCACACCGGTCATGAATCACATGGACGTAGAGGTGAGTGGAGAGAATTTAATCCACTCAGTCCTAAAAACACATGTGAATCAGATGACTTTAAACCTCAACTTCATGGGCCTTCTCCATATATATAATCCCCAACCATATCCAATTGATTTGGAATCCAATATGGTATAATCCCTAATCATGTCCCCTAAAATGGGAATCCTATAAAGGGTAATCCACATCCATCTTAATTATGGGGGCATTTATTCCAATCTAACTATGATACAGGAAACCTCCACTAGTTCCAAACCCAATACCCAAATCCACCATAATGTAATGTGGACCACATTACTGGAAGGTTCATATCGACAAGAGAGACCATTTATCTTATGAGTACGTCATGCTTCCTCAGTGTAAGTCCCACACCAAAATTTGACTATGTTTCTTTCCCCTTAAGATCACTTCATCATGAAGTTAAACTACATGGTTTTGTCCTTGTCATGTGACCATTAAAGTTGATTTCTCCTATTATGTGGTACCACAGTACAAGGGTTAATATTACCATCATGATGATTCATATGAATCGAATATTATTGGTTCAATCATGACATCAAAACAATTTACATCCCCCTAGATGAAAGTAATATCTAGGCTGGCTCACCATGTTTCTTAAACCAGCATCTTCTGAAAAAATGACCAATGATATTGTGATCCCGATACAAAAATCTGGTCATCGATGGAGAACATCGTATACATATAGTTACATTGATTGTGAACCTAAGAGACATAGAGATTATATTGAAACCATGCATATTCATAATTGATTATTACCTCAGGGTAAACTATGTATAAATACATGGGAATAATCAAAGGATTCAAAAGTATATATTAAATCTATATTAGAGTTCTAGAATAGGAAACATTTCCCCCCAAAAGGGTGTTATGGGCCAAAATTACCATCCTCTTGGCCAATGTGAGTTATTAAATGTCATTTTACATGTTACCCAAAGAAAACATGTCTCTGGAATATAGGTCCATGAGTGTTCATGGATGTGATGGTCGTTGGGAGTTTTCAACGCACAAAAAACCTCCATTAGAGACTATCTGAATATGTTGTCCCTGATATCCATGGCCTCACAAAATTAAACCCTGACAGACAATCATCTCATGTAAATTTTTTTCATTAGAAACAAAATGGTGACCCCAATGAGAAATAACATTTTACTACAACATAACCTTCACAATATAATAATAATTGACCTCCAAATTCTCATCGGACCATCTTGTCCCTTGATAATGATCTTAATATGAAATAATGATAATTGGATTATATTTATGAATTCTCATTTTTGATGTTGAAGTTTTTTGATATGATCTTGTCTTTAAAAAATTCCCTTTTCTCTTCAAATTAACAATTTTTTTCATGTTATTTTATGTATAAGTATACTAAATTATCGATGTGAAAAATAAATATATTTATATATTTAAATATGTATATATATTAAATAATTTATTTTTACATGACATAAGTTCGTAGAAAAGGAATGAATTTGGAAATTTCCTCTGCGGCAGTTAATCGACTATTATGGGAAACGTTGTCCAAATTTGAAGAAAAATAAGTATAAATTTTAATACATCTAAAATACAAATTTTACATTATTTTGACATAATTTTCATTATTTAAATAATATTCCTAATTATATAATAGAATATATTTTAAATTTTTAATGTAATTATTAAAATATATATAAGAAGAGGAAAATGAGGTAAGAGTTTGAAAAATGTACACATTCCTTAGTGTGGTAACTCTTGTACGATAATAGACTTCCTTGGTGAATGATGTTTGTTTACTCGAGCACATCCATAAGGTTTATAATGTCATAATATGTATTATTTGTGTATAATATTTTATTTAATGAGATATCGAGGAGTTTTTTTTCTAAGGGGAGGTGGGGTGTTATTCATACTTGAGGAGAGGAGTATTTTTTGGAATGAAATATTGAATAAAATATTATATCAAAGTTAAATCATGAAACAATTTTTTTTTAAAATATAAATCATATATAAATATAATATAATGTTTTTATGACTTTAAATCCCTTTATAATTCTAATTAATTAGTTTATTAAAATATAAAATTAAGAAGAAAAAAATTGTTATTTAAAGGAGGCACTTTTGAATTTTGGTTTTTGAGAATGATTTTTAGGTTTCAAAATTCATTTAGTAAAATTTTAATGAATAATTTATCAATATAAATATACAATGACAGGTCCTAATGTTCTATAAAAATGTCTTTATTATTACATCATGAATGATGTAATTTCAGATACTACAAATAAATGAAAAACTTGTATTTTTATTTTCAACTAAAATTTCAAGTATTTCAGAAAATTACCAAAAATTCACCCCAAGATAGTTCTGATTTTTTGGTTTCAAAAATTCTATTCAATTTATAAAAATAAATTTTTATCATAGATAATTTTATCTTTTATCATAAATATTATTATTTTTATGAATTACATTAAAATACAATATATTAAAAAGGTTCCTAAATCTTCTTTGAGTATTTTAGTCATTATATTTATTTTTCATAATTATAATATTTACATTTAGTTAAATTACACATGTTAAATTTTATTCATATCAATATTTATTAGGTTAAATTATTATTCCAACGGTTAGGTTACTATTCCCATTGGTCTAGTTACTATTTTAAATGTCCATGTTACTTTTCCAATAGTCATGTTACTATTCCAATAACTGCATTACCTTTTATAAATACCTATATATTCAATAATTCATTATTTATGTCCATTCCTATCAAGGTTATACATTTCTATTTTCTATAATGTTAATTTATTTATGAATATTATGTTGCATCTCGATTTTTTTGTTTGTAGTAGAAATGATTCTAGCCGATCAAGGTGATCAATATAATCCCATTGATGTTTTTCTAATTTATATTTTTTGTCTCCATGTAATCGTTTGAATTTTAATGTGATTATTCATTGACCAATATAATGTTTTTTATTAAATCATTAATTTTTTTCTCTCTCTATATATCATTTATGTATATGATAAGAATAAAATATAATGTAAAACACATTTTTATGAAATAATTATCAATTAATTTGTTTGGTTGTTTCATTATTAACCCCCATATAAATTTCATCCCAAAAATTTCAACTCATATTCCCAATAGATAATAGGTTAGCATACATTTATTTCAATTTTCCCTTTGGTTCCCATGTCACATAATCCTAGTTAGAGTTCCTCCATTATTCATTGATATGGTGATTTGTCTTATTGTACATGTCATTTTTAATATAGCCTATGATGTTTAGCTTCTTCTCCTCATAAAATATTTCATTCACCAATCACACCCCCAATGGATTCACTACATGTGAGGGTCTAGGCATGTACTTCCTCAAGATAGATATATGGACCACATCATGATCATGAGAAACATTTGTTGGAATTGAATATTTATATGCCACTCCTCCCATGTGATCAAAGATCTAAAATGTGCCAACGTACCTAGGGATATGATTCCATTTCATGCAAAACTTTATGACTCCCTTCCATAGATATATTTGAAGGAATGATTTTTCTCTAACTTCAAACATTATTTCCCTTCGGTGATTATAATCGTAGATATTATTTTCACTCTGAGAAGATTTTATTTGTTTTTATATTTCACTAACCTTCTATATCATCTCTTGGAAATGATCAGGTCAAAGTAGTTTTCATTCACCAACTTTATCCCAAGATGTTGGATTTTTACATCACTTCCTATGCAGGGAATCTGGTGGAGGCATTTGTATACATGATTAGATGTTTTTCTTGTATGATAACTCCACTAATGGGTGATTTTGATTCCATACTCTACATAATTACATTTAATAAGATCTGATAATTCTCTTGAGTGTAAGAATACAACATTTATATTTCCCATCAGTTTGGCAGTGATAGGGCATGCTGAAAACTAATTGAGTTCTCATGTAATATGGACTACTTCTCCAAAATTTAGATTTGAACCTTGGATCTTGATCAATGAATATTGAATTTCTATCCCCATGTAACATCACTATAACAATTATGTATATGTTTGAATGTTTTTTCTAGTGAGAAATCATCCTGAATGTTAATGATGTGGGTAGCCATAGTGAGTCGATCCACCACAACCCTTTCCGCATTTTATTCTTTGGATTTCTTTGGGATAATAGTTAAAAATCCCATGATTATGTTCATAAAATTTCACATCGGTATAGGAAATGGGTAAATCATTCCTCTAGTCATCATTCCTTCTTATTTAATTATATGACATACTAAGAACCGTCAGATGTACTCTGTAATCTCCCTCTTCATGTTTTCTGACCAAAACTGCTCTACAAAATCCTAGTACATCATTATACTTTATGGAAGGATAAGGAATGAAGAGATTTCTATATTATCAATATACCTTTCATTATATCAGGTGAAAAAGTTATACAAATAATTGATCTAAACTGAATCATGGCATCATCACCGATGTGAAAATCAGGTAGCTTTCATTCCATTAATACATTCAGTTTATTTTGAATCTCCAGACTATCCCTTTATTCTGCCATGAACATCTCATGGATAGATGTTTGGGAAATTATTTGGGAAATGTTTGATATATTTTTTACTTTTATTATTTATAGATATTTCAATTCCATATCTAGAATGAAAAAATATTTCTCAATACATTTCATAGATAGGGTACCTTGTAATTTTATTTTATAAAAATTATCGACACTGTTTTCCTTTACTGAATGGTAGTAATTAATGCAATAATATTCCTTGGATTTCTCATCATTTCTCCTTTAGAACATTTTGATCTCCTTTTGTGTGAATATATACTTTAAACTCTAATGATGCGTATATATGTAACACTTCTTACCATAAAGGTAGTGCCTCCAAATAATTATTTCAAAGATCACAACATCTGACACCATATCATGTGTCTAGTTTCTTTTATAAAGTATCAAAATCTTCTGTGAGTAAAAGGATATCACTTTTTCATTTAGTAAAAGTACACAGCCTAGGACATTTATTGAAGAATCATAGTATATCACAAAAACTTCCCCACTTGTTTGCGGTGTGATTACATGCATAGTTATTATCCTCTTATTTATCTTCTTAATGATTTCCTATCATTCTGATATCTATATATAATTGTCCACTTTTAATGTTAACATAGTTAGCTGGATGGAAAATATGGTGCAATTTATCAAGAAATATCAGTAGAACCCTACTATTCCTAAAAAACTATGGATTTTTATCACACTAGTGTGTTAAGGACATTCTTCAATTTAATTCATCTTTAAAGGGCCTACCTAAATTCTATCACATGTGATCAAATTCCCATAAAATGTGAATCCCTTCAACCAATAATGAGACACTCTAAAGTTAGTGTGCATTTTATTCTTCCATAATGTCTCCAACATAATTTTTTGATTCCCTTCACATTCCACCTTGATCATGGAGTAAATGAGAATATCATTGATAAAAACTACCAAATAATTGATGATGTACTCTCTAAAGACTCTATTGATAAATTCTATGATTATTTCAAGGGGATTAGTAAGTATGAAGTCATGACTATGAACTCATAGTTCCCAAACATTTTATAGAAGGTTTCCTTATGAATATCTTCTTTCTTCACCTTTAGAAGCTGATATCCATAATGAAAATCCTCCTTTTCTAATTACTAATCTCTACATATTTGATTCATCAAATCATAAATACTTGGATTGGGATACTATTTCTTTATGGTGATATGGATGAACTCCCACTAATCAATACATAACTGATTCGATTTATCCATATTCATAGAAAAAGATAATCGGTGCATCCCATGGTGATTCACATGGGCATATGATCCCATTTTCTGAATTGTCTTATTGATTCTTTTTAACTTCCCTATTTCTATTGACTCCATCATATATGGCCATTTATAGATAGGAGTGGCTCTAGGAATGATATCTGGTGAAAATGATGTCTCGTTGTACGGGGGATGTCTAGGTAACTCCTCTGGGAATACATCAGTGTATTTTCTCAAAATGGTAATTTACATCAGGTTAATAATTTCATTTGAATCGACCATTTGGATGAGGTGATATTTTTTATAGGGTATCAAAACCAACACAGTTGATGTATTTTTAATAGGATATTTATGATATTAAAAACATTTTTAGAGGAGCATGGGTTGATTTGTAATATTATAAGAGATTACATTTTCTCAACAATTGATGTGTTATATATATAAAGGGATTCCTTCTATGACCAATATATTGTTTGATCCCACTAAGAGAAATAGTAATATATACTATAAAAAAATCGTCCCATATAAAATATTAAGATAATAGTCTAACTATTAGGTTGAAATATAAAAAAACAATTTGTTTTTAATGATATATATACTTAGAGGTATCATGGATTCAATTAAGTTGGTCTATAAAACTTATATTATATAAATTAATACATATAACAATAATCAAGTTAATCCTATTCAATTCATAAGTGTATAGGAATTGTACCTCATAATAATTCATTTTCACGCTCCTCTTTTTCAGTAGTGATGATATATGTTTTCCCTTACTCCTTAGGATTTTTTGGATGTTGGTGTTGATTACCCCCACATACCCATGGTTTAGTGTACTATCTTTCATAGTTCCCATACTATCTATAGTTGAAGAACTAAACCACTGGTGGTGAATTAGTAGATGCCTTCCTTTCCTTGATTATATTTCCTAGCATCTTCATGTGTCTTCTATATTCATTATATTCTTGTCCTTCTATATATCAATTGTTGCATTTACAATTCCATTTTTGGCAATCCAAATGATGATTCCTCCAACATTTTTAACATTTCAATGGTTGGATCCTCTTTCTTAGTTAATCACTTGACCCACCACTTAGAAAATCCATTATTCTCCTCTTTTCACCATGTTTAAAAAACCATTCTCTAATATCCATTTCTAAATTGAGAAAACATTGAACCACATCTTCATATCTCCAAATGTCACAAATATATTGAACATTTAAAAGGTTTTTTTATAAAATAATGAATCTATATGTTTTTTATATCATATTTTATAACAATTCTCATGGTGTATCATTAAATACTTGGGATGTTTTCCTCATATTCTATGATAGATTCACCCTCCTTTGGCATCAACACTAAGATTTATCTCACCATGTTTTTTAAAATAGTTTGATGGAAGTACTGATAATGAAATATTTTATTGATTTAATCTCACTCAATATCTAACATTTTATCTGTCATTTTGGTGTTATTTATCTGCACTGACAATTTATCGGATTCACTATTTAATGATATATAGAAAAATTTACATTACACATCTCAAAATACTAGAGTTAGAACAGACATTCTTAATGAAATTAACCCACTATTCTATGATTAGTGGATTAGAAGATCCACTAAATGTTAGTGTTTGATGCAGCATAATGGTCATAATAGCATGTTTTTCCTTCATGGGTGATGGTGGAAATTCCAAATGTTTTATGTTATTTTTCATATCCTAATAATGTAGGGTAATCATTTCCATTTAGTTTTGAAGTTCACCTCCCATAGAATTGGGGATATTATTCAGACAATCATTGTATTAAGCCTCAGAAAGTTTTTTGGTCAAGTTTCACTTTGTTCACACCATTGTAAAAAATATAATAGTTTTAAACAAAAAAAATTCAATAAAACATGAATCAATAATTTATTAATTTTTTCAATTAACTCTAATTTCATATTTTACGGGATCACTATTTTTTTCCTTTTCTATGAAAATTCTAATATTATGTTTTAAATTATAAATTTAAATATACTTATGTATTTTTCTAACATTTTATTACCCTAAATTCTATATTAACCATAACTATTATCTACAAAAATCTATAGTGACCCAACTTTTTAATACATTTCTATTACCACATTTTAATGAAAAAAAACATAATATCATTATAATCTAGGATCATATAGTTTAGTGTATTGGGAAAATTTGGCATATACATAACATGAAAAATAATAAAACATAAATATTTCTATAAATCCATATCCTTTATCCATGGAATAGATTGAATTATCCTTAGTAAATGTAATAATCTAATGATATACATCAAAGAATGGGGTGACTTAAAAGTTTATTAAGTGGTGGAATACTGAACTTGAATCCTTAATAGATGGGTGAGAATAATCAATATCCTCATATAATAATAATATGAGCATCATCATTATCAAAAGGTAAACAATTGATAATTTCATGGAATTTTGAAAGGGAAAAAATTATGCATCATGCCATTGTGGTCAAATACCATACATAGTTGTGAAAAATGCTAGAATCAGGTTCACACATAACATATGGGAATAATCCTAACATCATCATTATGAATTAATCTAGAATATATTCATGGATAAACCACATTGTCTTAATAGATAAATTACATTAACCAATTACTTCGAGGGATATATAATTTCATTCCCAAATTTCACATCATAACATTAACATAATCATGCTTATCACATTGAATGTATAAAAATTATAGACATGAAATCCCGCATTGAATGAAATGGGTTTTATACATATTACATAATGAATACATTCATTAATAAACATTAGGGATCCATAATGGGAATATTATATCATAATTTGGAATAAAATATCATTTATATTTTGATAAAATCAACCTATAATGAGTCAAATATTTTTCTTGGATGAGATGTATTTTTTAAAAATATTTTTATATTACTTAAAAATGATGGAAACATGTATATCCTCGAAGAGAAATGTAAGAATAGTGGAATGATATTTATAAAACACTATATAAATATTCATACCAATTATTTTATGAAAGTGAGAAACCCCAAAGAGGAGTTGGTTTTGAGTATCCCCTGACCTTAAATCCAATGTAACTTTATCGCTTTTAAACATCCTGAATAATAAACCTAGATTTATTAAAACATTGATCTAGATGATAATATTTATCATTTTAACAAATATAAATTATTTATAATGAATTTATTATATTTATTAATATTTTTTTTAATGTTTCAGCATTTTGATATCATGTTTTCCTTACATGATTTTTTTTGGTTTTGTTTATTTTTTCCAAATAATATATTCCAACGTATAATAAATTCCCAAATCACAAAGTAAATATATTAAAATTTTAATATATAATAAATAATTTTATTTAAATATCCATAAGTTTTGTGATAATTAAATAAATGTGGGACGTCCCCATTGGTTGTAAACCAATTGTTATCTGGAACATTGTCCAAATGTGATGAAAACAAGTATTAAGAAATAAATACATCCAAAATATAATATTTATAGTAGGTTAAAATCATTAAAATAATTTTAAATTATTATTCATTATACCAATGAATATTTTATTTTCAATTAAATTGTGAAAAAATAAAGAGGAAGAAGAAAATTAGATAAGAGTTTCAAATGCTCACTTTTTCCATAATGTGACTTCTGTTCTATGACACTAGAGTTCCTTGGTGAAAGGAGCATGATTTATCTAGAATTTCCATAAGGTTGGTAATTAATTAAGTGGATTTATTTTGGTATAAATTTTTATTTTTAATGTTTGGTAAGAGTGGTTTTCCAAGGGGAGTGAGAGAGGTTTTTATACTTGATGATATGGGTATTTTTTGAATAAAATATTGAATAAAATATTATATCAAATGAAAAACATGTAACAGTTAATTTTTGAAAATATAAATTATATATAAAAATAGTATAATGGTTTTAAAACATTAATCTCACTTATAATTTTAGTTATTAATATTTTTTAAAAAGGAATGTATACATAAAATTTATTTTAAACAATCAGTTTTGACTTTTTCGTTTCTGAGATGCTCTCATGGATTAGAAATTAATTTTATTACATTTTAAGGAATCACTTCTGAAATTAATTATATCACATCCTAACTTCGTGTTCTTTAAACAATTAGGTTACTATTGCATCATGAATGAGGTCATTTATGATTCATCGGTTATGTGAAAAACTATATATTTACTATTCACTTAAAAATTATAGTATTTTAGAAAGTAACCAAAAAATAACCCTCAGATAATTTCTAGGTTATGATCTCAAAAATTATATTCATTTTATAAAAATATATTTATTACATAGATAATTTTATTTTTTTCATAAAAAAATTCTGATTTCATACAAATTACATTAAAATTTAATTTATTAAAAATATGCCTATATTTTCTATGAGTTTTTAATCATCATAATTACTTTTTAGATTTAAAATGTTTATATTTATTTGAATGAATCAGGATAAATTTTATTTATGTCACAATTTATTATTTTGTGGTTAACATACTATTCCAATAATCATGTAAGTATTCATAATGGTTAGATTATGAATCACAATGGTGATGTTACTATTCCAAAAGTCAAATTCTTCTTCCTAATGTCATATTAATTCCAAAAAATCACTCTACATTACATTATAAATTATTCAAATAAATTCCATTCATGTTTATACATTTCTATATTATATAATTACTATTGGTTTTCTAGTATTTTTTATGTTCTATAGTATTTTTCAAGGAAGATATGATTTCAGTCGATCGAGGTGATCCATCTTATCTCATTGTAGTTTTTATATATTATATTTTACTTTACCCTAGTAATAATTTAAATTTAAATCAGATTATTGATTGACTAATGGGATATTATTCATTAATGAATTAATTTATCATTTATCTATATATGTTTCTATGTTTATAATACTTATATAACATAAAATATCACAAATTTAATTAGGAATTAATTGTCATTTAAAATTTCTGGGTTTTCATAGTTATGTATTCTATCATGAAATTATTCCTTCTATAGTTTCTACAATGAATACATCTATCAATATATCAGGTTAACAACCAAGACATCATGCATGAAATGGGTAGGCATACACCAAATACTCAAACCTTTTATATCATGAAACAAACTAATACATTAAGGGGATATATAATATCGGTCTCTACCCTTCACTTTAATTCTAATTCATTCACCATGTGAATGATATGAATAAAAATTAAATGAATAATAAAAATTTCATATTAATCAATAACAAATAGAATACGAAAAACCTGTTTATTGATTGAAAGTATTTCTGCATTCAATAAGTGGAATAATATTCTATTTGGGAATACTCAAACTAACAACATAGAGAGTAATGTTATAAAATTGTGATAATATGTATCATAGAACTATCAATATATGGGTATGTTGTGAAATTATATACAAACAATGTAATAAAAAAAAATTATTTATAGAAGAGATGTATTCTAAGAGAAATGATGCCTATAATAGTGGATAATTTTAAAAGACACAAAATTAAGGATCATTTATTTTATTGATATTTTCTAAATATATATTTAAATAAGTCCAATGTAGTAGGAAGTGGTATAAATCAATTATTAAAGGCATTATTTTGTATATTTGTAAAATCTCCTAGTTAATATAACAACAGAAGAGAATGATTTATGATAGAAAAGAAGATGGATGACCAGTTTCTTTACAATGGGTAAATAATGGATAAAAGGGGAAAATGAAATTGTGAGAAGACATGAAAAAAAAAATGAATTAAACTAAAATTATTGGGGTCTATATCGAAAGATAATTCAAATTACCTAGATGGATTATCATTCATTGGCAATATACATTTTAAAAATTAGAATTTAGAAGGAAACATTATAGATTGGGTAACATTTTTATGAAAACCTATAAAAAAGGATCTTTAAATTTATCCTAAAATATCATGAATTAAATTTAATTCATGTTATAAAATTATAAATTGACAATATACCAACCTTTTAAATGATATTATGTTCAAATAATAAAAGATGTCTTGAAGGAACTTGAGAATAAATGTTGTCATAGTTATGGTTACATTAGAATCAAGGGAACATAAGACAACTTCCATGAAATATACATAAAAATATAATTATATAAAATATATTCTGTACACATGAATGAAATTAGGATACTGAATAAACCATATAAAATAAATTATGGTGCACAATATCATTCATGTCTCCATGAACTGAAAATACTAACAATGAAATCATACCATAAATCATTATAATTAAAAAATGCACTCTAAAATCCTATAAAAAATTATATATCTTAATCAACTATTTCAAAACCATATTCTTCTATATTACTCTTTATAAATTTAATTTGTAACTAATTATTACAAAAATATTAATCAGTTATAAATTATTTTCATCATCGCACACAAGAAACTCTCATTACTTGTTTCATACTAGTTTTGTAGTGGTGTGGTTGATTCATGTTTATTAAAAATACATTAATCATTACTAGATTATACAACATACTATAATAATTCTATTTAAATGAGTATTCATATCCCATTTTTATTTGGTTAATGGTAATTGTATGGTTTGTGAAAATTGAAATTTGGAAGAACTAGTTTTGGCATGTTTATTCATTGAAAGGGTTTATATTAATAAAAATTACAAATATAAATAAAAAGTTTCTATAAAAATTAAAATATTTTAAAACCTTTCTCTTTCAGGATATTATCATTGTATAATATTCCTAAATAAATCATAATATAAATATTATAACATCATCCACGATTGTGTTAACACCTTCCCAAACACAAGCGCCTTATAATGATTTAATTAGTAATGAAATATTTTGATTTATGAAAATAAAAATTTTACATAATATTAAACAATCCATAAATATAATATATCTTCATTAAATTCATTAATAGAACTATTCATGAATGGGGATGATAATAACCAAAATTCATCATTCATCGAGAAAACAGTCCTCAAGTACTCATGATTAATAATTTTATTTATCAAAAAAATTAAATAGAATTAAATATCATTTAAGAATAATAACTATGACAAAGGAAAAATATTCATTCATAAACTTCATCATTTCTACCTTCCCTAATAGCTTGATGGAGAAACAAACCAAATTGCCTCATGGAGGTGGTACGATCACACGATCGATATTGTTTTCTTAGTTGAGGAAATGGAATTAATAATGGTTACTAAACTAATATAATAATAGTATAGTATATTAAAAATAAATATTAATTTATATCAGGATGTGTAGAAATTTATTTGAATAGAAATATTAATAATAAAATGCTATAGAGTATGAAATACACATGTTGAGATCTTGATATTTCTATTGGAAATATCCTTAGAAATGGAGGCCTTGTGAAAATTAATTTAGACAAGTGGTTTGGGGTCATGGGATGGATTCGTGGAAGATCAATTTTTTTCTGTTTCATGATGAAATTCTATGTAATAGTCATAACGTGAATAGGTGGAGGTGTTCCTGTTCAAGAGTGAAAAGATCGGTTATTTTGGTGTACTTAATTCATTTAAATAATTGAACATTAATATTAAAGTTATAGAGGAACAAAAACTATGAAATAATGTAATTTAGAGTTATATATATAGATCAATCCCCTAAAATTCAATTACACACATATTTTAATCATCTTTCAAGCCATTTATAAATGGAATTTAACACAACACCATTTTGGTATTCAATTTGTTATATATATTTTTCCCAAGTAATTCAGATTTTTATTGAAAATTTATATTACACATATTACCAAATTTTGATGTTTTGAAACAAATGTTAAGATCAATATAATCTGATTCAATTTAAAAATATAAGGAGATTTACTTTTCAATTAAAAAATTTAAAATATTGAGAATCTTTTTTTGGAGAAAATATTTTTCCTTTTAACCATTTGTGTTATTAATATTATTTAATATTGATTACCTATTCAATTATTGTTAATATATTTTTATATGTAATTAAAAATTATTTTAGAGAGATTTTTTATAACAAGTTAAATTATTTAATCATATAAGAATTACACACTGTTCAAAAAAAATTCCTTGAAATTAACAGTTTTAAAACTATTATAGTAATTAAATTTAATCCCTGTAATCATCTTTTTATGACTAAAAAATGGAAATTTTTATTCAATATTCAACTTCTAAAAATAATTTTAATTTTAATTTTTTAAAATAAATTTCAAGGAATAGGAAATTTAAATTTTAAAATAAGAGCATATAACACATACAAATAAATTTTAAAAGATGTATTTTAAAGCATAAATGGCATGTCTATAAAAAAGTTATAAATAGGTACTTTAGAGAATTTAATATGTTTATTATTAACCAAATGAGAGTTTTGTGACTCTAAAATTAATATAAAACATAATTTTAACATTTGAAAAATTAATTAAAATAAAAATACATAAAATGGTCTTTATTTGAGATAATATTTTTATAATTTTATAAATATTAAATATGGATTTTTTAAGTACAATATAGTAGTTTTAAATAAATAATTTAATTTCATTAATAAGATATTACAAATAAAATGATATTATTAACTATTTAGCTACACTAAATAAATATATCAATGTATTATCATTAATAATGATATTTAATTTTTCAACATAAATTTTATAATTCGGTTATGTCTATTTTTACCTGCCTAATCCATGAATAGATTTTAATTAATATATATTGTAATACTATTCATTGTGGTTTGGTATTTCATGAATCACATGGTATTGAGCATATTTGGCCTAAAATGAGTATATAATTTAAATTATTAGGGTGTTACATGCATCATCTAATTTCCTAATGGGAATTGGGTTCTTTTATAGTCTTGGAATATGCCTCACATCCTTCAACTCTAATGTTAATTTATTCCTTGTTGGATTATAATCATTCCCTTGTATCCTGAGAACATTATCAACCACATGATTAAAATTTTAAAAACTTTCATAGTCTAATTCCCTATATTCCAGGTCTCTATCAGACGTAGAATATAATGAATCTTGGATTCAATCACCCATGACACAAAAATACATGAATTATTTAAAAGAAACTCATTCCAAACATCCATTATGATAGTTTCATATATACTACCCAGTGAATATGTTTTATATTTATCCCTATGTACACTAAAAGATTTGTTGAGGTGTTCTTTCATCCGATAATGTTTTCACAAGGGAGAACCATCAGCTGAGCTACTCCTTATCTAACATATTCCTTTCCCTTTTAGTGATTCTTAATTACATAATATAAAATCTTACTTATTGAATATTCTTTATTTGAGTTTACACGTACATGATCAATTAATCTAAATCCACTGAAATCAATGAAAATTTAAACTGAAATTTCTCAAAATGGTATCTAAATCACCACATGGCTCTAAAAGTGATGAAAATATCAACGGTTCTTAAATATTGAGGCCCCTAAGATGGTTTTTAGTGTAGAATCCTTCCAGAATCATCATGTGGAGTAGTATTACAAACAATAACATGTTTTTCATCATTTTCGGATTCTCATACACATCATCAAAGTTCTTCATCAGTTCTGATGTTTTAATTAGTCCAAATTTGTTGATTCACACATTTCATGCAAGTTACATCTGAATCAAACCAAGTGATTTCTTATCATGACTTTATCATTATTCATTTTTTATAATTTTTAGTTTAGATCTAGTCATAAAAAATATCATGATACTTTTAATGTATAAAAACTCTTATCATTAATTTTCTAGATTCTTATTTGTGTTCCATATAACTCCACTATATATTCCATACTTACCTAACATTGAAATCACTTTTCTAGTATGATGCAGACCCTCATTATGATGTCCTCATTTCGAATTTTCTTCACTACATGATCAGTTTGTTCATCGTTGTTGGGTAATCATACATTTATTCTAGTCTTTGTGAGTTCCGATGTTTTATTATGTTATGGATTAATGAATTCCACATTTAAGGAAATTGAAATCTATATAACACCTTGTGATTTCCTTTCATTATTTTCTCAATATCCCCTTTTCATAATTTATGGTTTGGATCGAGTCATTGAATGATTGAGATCATTATATGGTAGTAAATACACTATATTTCCATTCTTGAATCCAATGTTTGGTCTATAAATCTCTTCAAGCCTGACCATTCTCTCATCTAACATCTCCTATACAAGACATATGAACCCACACAACTTATTGAAAACATAAAATGAGTGATCAAGAACTGGTTACCAATTTTTTAATTCAATTTAAATGGAATAATGGGACTATGAAATCAACCTATAAAATACCATCACCAGGGTATGATCATTAGGAATAATTCTTATCTTGAGATTGTATTCCACTTGTTGGGTACATGACCATCTTTTGATTATCACATAGAAAGAAACTCCACTAGAACATCATCTGAGGAATAAAAATATTTGAAATTAACCCCCCCCCCCCCACAACATCCAAAACATGAAAGAAAACACTAAAATAACTACAAATTATTTTAAAACCTATGGAATGGTTATATAAGAAAATTATAACACCACAATGAGAAAAAAATCATAAGAAAAAAAATAATTACTGTGGTTTTGGATTGTGACCTATTCCATGAGGGATTGCATATGTACAATTATCTTGGAATTAAGGGTGGATATAATTCACATTACCCTGATCAAAGAGGTCACACCCTAATTAAATAGATAAACCCAGTTGGATATAATGGTCACCACTATCTTCAAATCTTTCTAGATCCCCAGACACTTCATATGAACAACATATATAGAATTACATAAATCCCAAGGCCTTGTTCATGTTGAATAGATCTAATCAAACACTTGTACCATAATAATGATTTATCTATATGTTATGTTTATAAGATCCTTTAATGCTAAACCACTTGTTTTTTTCTAATATATCCTTAGACTTCCATCCATTTTTGCATCTATTGAATTGAAACTCAATGGATTTTCAATCCAAATCCAATCTCATGACTAATGAAAGTCATCCCAATGTTTATTCTTTGGATTGTCATAATTTAAGCCTTCCAAAAAATAAATCTCACACACTCCCAATATGAGAGTAACATTATTACATAGGAATCACTAAATCATGTATTTTCCCCAACAATAAAATTAATTGTCTATCCATTTAGAGATGGTACATATTGATATATGGGATAGTAGTCTGGGCCTTAAGAAATTGGACAACCAATAATATATCACCTTCATTGATTATTTGTTTCACATGGATTGGAGTTATATCATAAATAATTGAGTGAATAATTTTCATGTGTTTTGTTTATTATATTATGATATAAAATATCAATTCTGTATTTTAATATATTATTCTTATTAATATAATTATAATTAATTCTTGTCCATGCCATTAATCGCATTACTTAATGATAATGGTATTATATATTAAATATCTTGTATCACCACACCTTGGGAAAATGGTGTTATGAGGCACAATAATCAACATCGTCTGGATGTTTCTTGATCTATTCTATTTCTTATAAAAATTCACTCATGTTTTTAGTAAATTTGTTCTTATTGTATTCTATATTATATATAATTCCACTTGTTGTTGGAGTTGTGGTAAGGTCTTAGGGGTTTGAGGGGATCATCATGGGATCAATTCCCATAGCATTCATGCTTGCTATATTTTCTTTCCTTGTGGTGTGTTCTGCGGTGGTGGATGTAATTGACCATATATATTATAAATAATGTTACACTATGAGTCCTTATTGGGAGAATACATACCTTGTATTTTATCCATCACTCACAAATCAATTATTTTCACTTTCCAACTCTGAATTTCAATGTTACTTTCGCAAAATACCTCCTTCCAAAACTAGTATTGATGTCTGATCTCCTCTGTGTCTTTGAATATCAATATTATACTACTGAAACACATCCTTATTGAACCGTGGTTTATGTTTATTCATTCAAAAATATATTTCTTTGTTATTTTCTTGTGAATCATAGATATCATTAGTACTCATTACACATTGGAAAAAATATTGATTCCACTAATGTGGGATTTTTCCAAAACAACCCATCTTCCATAAACTATGCCGCCATGTAATACAATATAGGAATGTCTGGTTGATTTGGTGTTTTGTGAAGAGGTGATGGGATGCTGTTTCAGGTACTTAAGATTTTATAGATATTGTGTTGTTGAAGGACTAATTATTTCAAGGTGAATAAGTGTATTTACACTTTTATTAGTTTTTAGCGGTGGTAGGAGTTGGTTGGTGATATTAATGGGGTATTAAATAAGGTATTTGACTATGTGAATGGGGTATAAATGTATTTGAATTATCATATAGGGAGATTGGGGTTCTGGGAAAGGGCCTTACAGAAATGCTATTTTTCCCGGGGAAGAGTTCCAATATTATTTGTATTTTACTTTTTTTTCTTATCTTTCTTTTATAATTATCTTTCTATTCCTTAGTTTTAGGGATATATTCTCAAAATCACTATGAGTCCACTATTACTCCCTCTATCCGATATAGAAGACAATAATTTGGTCCCTTTATTGAGATTCAAGAGTCCAGATAGAGAGGTATTCATGAGAGTTGAAGTTTTAAATGTTGTGGAGGATAGAAGTTTGAAGGGTAGTGTAACACCCCAAGATTTCATAGTACGTAATCTTATTAATGTAATTCAATATCTTTCACTACACGCAACACTGAGTTCAAGCACACCACAGCTTATTAAACTAATTGTTCAAAAAGTGGTTATGAATAGTATTAACTGAATTTGGAATCTAATATACTCTATATAATTTTAAAATCCATATTTTGTGTTTCATAGACATTATATAAGAACAACTTCATTTCTTTTGGATAAAATAAGTTTTTTTAAAAAAAAAGAAATTCTACCACATTTTAATGGAGAACCCTTTTTAAAAAAAAAATTTTACACTTTTATATATTTAATTTAATGAAAATAAATTATTCATTATAATCAAGACATTAAAATTTAGTTTGGATAAATTTGTGGTACTTTTCTTATAATACATATTTTGATGAATAGTGAAAAATACTATGTTTTAATTGAAAACAAAATTTTTAATCGTAGTAATTTTTAGTAATAAATTATGAATTTGAATTGATTGAATGTATAATTAGATTAAATTTTTATCATTTAATACAATTTAGGTCATTATAATTAATTTCACATTTAAATTTGACATAAAAACGTGTCAATATTTTGATAGTTTTTATTTTTTTTAACCTACTTTTTGGTTTTGACAACGAGAATTAATTTTAAATTAATAAATGAAACTTATATGTTTTGAATTTTCCAAAATATACTTCATTTTTGAATTTTTAATTTTAATATTTTTTAGGGTAAATTTGTATTTTTTTCTGAAAACATTCAATTTTTGATGAATAGTTAAAAACACTAAGTTATTATTTAAAACCGACTATTTATTTAATAATTTACTTATTTTATTTTAATTTATTTTAGATAAAAAATAGAAATATAATACCTATATATGTTAAATTCAAATAATTAGAGTCATTTTATAATATATCTATATGTATATATAGAAATTTTATTGATCATTTTACTGTCTTTTACCCACATTCTAGGAGCATTTACATATTTTCATAAAACATAATTTTACAACATCTATGAGTTGTATATCAGAAATATGAGAAACACGGTCAACATCAATAAGTAAAATGTTGTTCAATAAGATGAAACTAATTTTTTGTGAATAGTAACTTTTGACTTTTATTTACCACAATTTAAAGTAAATAGGTTAATTATGGTGAAAGTGATATAATAATTACCCAAACACATGTCCTAATTCTGTTGGATAAGTTTAATTCAGCCCAAACTTCCTTAGGAATAAAATATGATCCTTTAGTTCAACATGGATTAGATTAGGACAAATATTATTATTTTATTCAAAGAAGAGTTAAAAGTGTTAAATTCATTGTTTATTAACTAAACCATTCTTAATATTGGGTTATCCATAAGATCAATTCGAATATAAATATTCATTCGAAAGATAAAAAGACTTAGTAAATAATGGTATTTTATTTATAATTTATATAAATTAAATAATTTAATTTATTTATGACACAATTATGATGCAGTAATTACCATTTTAACGAAAGATTAATATTATTGATATTATAAATATCCAAATTAATGTTGTTTGAGAATTTTTATGAAATACACTAATTTTCTATGTTAATATTCAATCCTAGGGTTGGTAAAATAAATTTTATTTGAAGTGATAATGTTTTTATGGATTTCAAAAAAAATATCAAATACTAAATAGTGTCAAAATTGACATAATTGAGTTTTAAACCAAATACAATATTATAAATTGATATAATATTCCTAAAAATCTAATGTTTGTCCAAAAGACTTATATGATGTTATATATATTAATTATTAACCACACGGGGTTTTATTGGTTTTTTATAGTATGATTATTAACCATATAGTATAAAAATGAAAAGAGACATGGTAAATGTCAAACTATTTAACTAAGAGTTAAATCTAAAAGATATAGTTAATATGATGACCTAATCCCATTTAAAACATATTTTTTGAGAGGTTTTAGAGCCATCCCTAACTTATCCTCTGAATAATTAATTTTTGGGCAATTATAAACTGAAAATGATTTTATTATAAAATAATATTTCCATATTTTCCTAAAGTTACTCTCACCTCTCTTATAAAATGGCACTTCCCCTTATCTTAATTTCATACCTACAAATCCTTTTGGATCTAGAAAACCCTTCCCAATTATCCTCCAAAACATACACCCTTAATACAATAATCCTTCATTTTGTTATAAATCCATCCTAAGGAGACCTTTTGATCAAATCAAAATGAAGTACCCAAATAATAGGTATATATTTCATCGCCTCTTTCTAGTTCATTTATTCTTACACTTCCTCTTTATTTTTTGTTTTTATTATAAAATAAAATATCCAGTATCTTATAAATACTGTGATGTTATTATAAATATGGTACAACCATATATGTTATTCTATTAATCCTATAAATGACAAAGTCATCATATGTGTGTACTTACGGCTAACCATCTCCATGTTGTGGTGTCATTTGTTATTCAAACACTTCATTATATGGATGGGTATAATAATGAGTATAACTGATATAAATAATAAATATAAAATTTTAATGATTCTGTATAAATGATATACCATCCATTTATATATGATTTGACCATCAATATAATGATTTTGTCGCTCGTGCGTACGTACTGATCACCGTCTCCACTACAAGATGAGAATAATTTACACGTTCACCATTAAATGAAAATTATAAAAATATATATAATTAAAAAATATTTAATATATGAGATAATAATTATATGGGAAATATATATATATATATAGATATATCTTATTCACTTAGTTCCGTTCAATACGGTATGAAAACGGAAATAAAATTTATGCGTACGTACAGCCTACCGTCTCCATAAATGGTGTTTCCCATTTCATATATATGTAAATATATATTATTATATTCTAAATATATATGATATATATATCATGTTTTACATTATAGAAGTATTTATATCATGATCTAAGTGATACAATCAAGAGTAACAAGTTAAATCACGTACGATAAAGAAACCAATTATTACCCTAAATGTTCATTTAACATGGAACATATTTTTAAATGGGTAGTATAAAGTCATAAATTAATCATGTATGATATCATAAATATTAATATGGTTCTTTTATAATTTAATAACATAATGCGGTCTTTATATAGGGTGTTAAACGTACCCTCGACTAAAATAAAGTACAAGGTAAGGGTTAATTTCATAATCTATTTATTATCCGAGGTTGTCTTTACGTAAGTATATACTACTCCATATTTGTTATTCATGTGCATGTTTCATAAAATATTATTAAAATGGATTATTTTAATCTAATTTTTTACTAAAATATAATTTTACTTGTTTTAAATATTTATTCACCCAAATCATTCTCATTAATGTCTAGGTTTTCAAAATGGTTTTTAATTATTTATGGTTGAGGACATGAATGTTTTTAAAATGTAAATTCCATTACATAGATTCAAAGTGATATGGGACAGTTGGATTCAAAAATGTCATTAAATGTATTCCTTCATAAATTGTGTGACTTTTATATGTTTTCATGAGAAAGGGATATTTCTCTAAAAGAGTTTTACAAATAATTTTCATCTATGTCAACATCATTTGATGGAATTTAATATTATTTGATGATGATTTAATATGATTCAAATATTCCATTTTGTATTTAAATTTTTGTGATATATTTGACTGTGCATGTGTTATTTTTACACCATTCATGGTTTACAGATAAATTATTGACATTTCATTTTCTAGTTTTAATATGAATGTTTATGTTATGTTTAAACCTTTTCATATGAGGAATGCATTGGACTTATTATGTGATGGGTGGAGCCCCTTATAGCTTCCTGATGCATTGGTAGGTCTCATAAGAATAACAAGTGTCTTGGAACAAGGCCTTGAAAAAATATTATTTGAAGTTTTGGCACAAGGCCATGAATATTTGGTTATCAAGTCTCGCATTATGTGTTCCGTCACTATGAATGTGGTTATTCATATTGCATGTGATTATTCATCTAGTAGAATATCCATATTACTACGCCAATGAAATTATTTGATTTTAACTTTTCCATATTATTATGATGTTTAAGATTAAAAGGCATTTGTTTTAATCTTATACATTTCAATAAATGTTTATGCATTTTTGTGAAAGTTCCCACTTTATTGTTATCCTTACTGACCGTTTGAGCTCACCCCATTCGTATATGTTATCTTCCTAGGATTCCACAAAGTGTGTGATGATTGTTATGAAGGGTTAAGATAAGAGATTAATGCTGTTATAAAAGGATAATTTATATTGTGATTTATTTTCTAATGTGTAATGTAATGTTCATGTATTTAATCTATTTTCCAAGACTGCTAAACTGATCCGTCATTCAAGACAAAATTTCTTGTAATCATGACAATGTTATGTAATAATGCACCGACTCTAGATAACTGGGGTCAGGGAGTTACAGTTGTTATCAGATTAAGTTTAACAACAACCTTGGAAATATATTTAGATAAACTTTGATTATAAAACATTACCCTAAGATAGACTTTGATGATTAATATATAATAACATCCTATAATTTTTTTCTATAGAGATTCTCTGAGTTTTCCAATATATACATCCATGTCTAGATATGAGAAGGTATATGTTTCTCTGGAACAGATATACCTAGGGGTAAAACCTGAAAATACAGCATTGAGCTAGACACGAATGGGAACTGGTGCATGGAAACGGGCCTTGCTGCACTCTGGGTTACAACACTCCTAGGGGATATTCTTAGAATAAATCACATTTTTATTAAAATCCATTAGGAAGGATTTAGGAATAAATACTACCTCAAAGAAAAAAATTTATTATTATAGATTATATGCATAATATTTTCAATTTACTTTACGTATTTTACCAGTTTGGAATTATGCCTTTCGTTTCATAAACAAACATAGTGTATGCCATTGTTTATAAATGGAACCTAGTAGAAGGAATGAGAATTCCAGCAATACATATGATTGAAAGATTTATAAGGATAAAATCTGTCACAATATTATGCCATCATTTAGAAATTAAATAGTCCCCGACTTATTATCATCATATAAAGAAATAGTATCATGTGTTAATAAGATATGTAAAATAATTCTCTGAGTCCTATGGCATTGAAGAGAAGCCATAGAAGAAAAGGATGGTAGAAAGAAATATGTATAAAGGTAATAAGGGAAAGAAGGATTTTCCCATATGTGATAACTATGGAAAGAATCATCTTGGTAAATTCTTTAATGGAATTTGAGAATTTATATGTTTGTAGAAAAAGGACACCAGGTACGTTATTGCAAGGGTAAGAAAAAGATTTAAAATGTATAATGCTTCATCTACAATGTGTTGGGACACTATGTGATTCAATGTCGAAATCATCAGAGTATTCCACAAATGATGATATTGGATTATAACAATGTTATGATTCTACCGAAGATGAATAGGAATGATTAAGATTTTTTATGTTTCTATTAAAGTATTGTGTCATTTGAGTATTGTATTAATGATGTACATGTTATAAGAATTATAGAGTATATAAGGATTGTACTGCAGTACTATTTTATTATGGACATGGGATTGTGTGGAACCATGAAAAGTGACTCAATAGAAGGTCAAAATTTGTGAAAATATATGGTTGAGAGAAATATTAATCTTAATATTAGTCTGATACTGAGGTAGAGATTTTGCAATATGATATGATTGATTTGGATAAATTATATTGGATATTTTTAACTACCTTGAAACTGATTAATGATTTCTATATAAAATCATTGTTGAAGTTTACAACATTTTTAGATATTATAAGTATATCGAGTATTCTATAAAGAAAAAGGGAGCATGAATATAATAAATGCGGTTATATGATAATTCAAGGTGTTACTGTGTTTTAATTGAATACATGATGAAGGTATTCACATTTTATTACATTGAAAAAAGGATCATCATTGTGTTTACCTTCCATATAAATTCTGGACAGTGAGTTTGGACCAATGTATTTTGGATATGTCTAAATGTTGGAATCAATTAATATTGAAAATGGATAATATTGTTAAGGTTAATTCATTTCTTGAGATTTTTTTTGGATTGTCATAAAAAGGATAACCTGGAGATCAGGTGATAACCCGTTGTGTCCGGCAAGGTCGCGAGACTTGATCCCACAACCGAATGGAGACAAGGGTAGATCACCTACCACTTGCATACATGATTTCCTAGCTTGTATAATTTAGTTTTTTTAAATATTATGATAAATAAATTATAAATTAATTTTTTATGGAACCCTATAAGATTATGATAAATAGATTATTTTTTAATTATTTTATCTTTGTGAGTGAATTTTGAGTTTGTGGTAGGATTTAGTTGAAGGATGAAACTCTACATGTTAAGTATATTTTTTCCTCTTATTCTATGAATAAATTAATTCTTAATCTTTTGGGACGGGATCTTAAATCCCAAAATGTTTTATCCTTTTACCATATGTTTTGTTGAACTAATTATATTTTAAATCATCATAGATTGATGTATCTGAGAAACTCAATTTTATAATTGTTTGTGATTGATGACCTCAATCACTCCCAATAAATATTTATGTTTTTCCTCCAATTATTTGTCCTTGGTTTCCCCCAATGTTCTCGAAATCGGGATCTTAATTTGGTGGTGAATTTTTCATTTCCATTTCCTTCCTATTAAGACCAACTTTTATTTACCCAATTTCCGATGTGGGTTTTCAACAAAAGAATTTTTATATTTTTATCCTTTTATTTTCGAATAAAACATTCAAATTGAGAGGATGGAATTTATTGAAGGAGGGGACAAAGTATCACCTCATGATTTCATAGTACATTATCTCATTAAAGTAATTTAATATCTTGTGCTCCACAAAACAACTAGTTTGAGCGCACTACAAATTACTAATATAATCGTTCAAAAAGCGGTTATGAAAATATTTTTTGATGAATAGTAAGTTTTGAATTTTATTTACCACGGTTAATAGTTAATTTGATAATTAAGGGTAAAAAAGATATTATAATGACCCTAACACATGTTGTAATTATATTGAATAAGTGTAATTGACTAGAAAATCCTTAGGAATAAAATATGATCCTTTATGTCCACGTTGATTTGATTAGGAAATTTATTATTATTTTATTCATTGAAGATTCAAAAGTGTTAAATTCAATGTTTATTAAATAAAACATTTTTAATATTGGGTTATACATAAGATAAATTTGACTGTAAATATTCATTGGAAAGATAAAATATTTATACATAATAGATTTTTATTTATAATTTTTACACATTGAATAATTTATTTTATTTATGACACAATTTTGATGCAGTAATTATCTCATAAGTGAATGAATAATATAATTTATATTATAAATATACAAATAAATGTAATTTTAGCCTTTTGATGAATTCCACTAATTTTCTTGGTTAATATAAAATGATAGGGTTCGTTAAATAAATTTTATTCGATGTGATAATGTATTTACAGCTTTAAAAAAACCAATTACTAAATAGGGTAAAAATTGACATAATTGAGTTTTTAAACCAAATACTATATTATTAATTGTTATAATATTCCTAAAAATATAAGGATCAACCAAAGGACTTAGATAAGGTTATATATATTAATAATTAACCACATGGGGTTTTCTAGGCTTGTTATTGTAAGATTATTAACCATATAATATAAAAATATAAAGATACATGGTAAATGTCAAACTATTTAACTAAGAGTTGCATTTGAATGATAAGGTTAGTATGATGACCTAAACCTATCTTAAACATATTGGCTGAGTGGTTTTTGTCCCATACCCACCTTATATTCTAAATAATTCATTTGGGAGCCATTAGAAACCTAAAATTATTTTATTATAAAATAATATTTCAAGCTTTTCCTTAATTGACCCTCACTCTCTTATAAAAGGGAACAATCCCTTATAATAATTTCCCATCACCAAAGCTTTTTGGCCGAGCCAAACTCAGCCCAAATATCCTCCCAACTTTCCTCCCTTCATTTATAGGCCTTCCATTGGTTAGAAAGCCAACCTATGGATCCCTTTTGATAAATTAAAAAGAATGAACCTGAAGAAGTGGAAAATATTTCATCAACTCTTTCAAGTTCTTTTCTTCTTCCACTACCACTTTATTTGTTGTTTCCATTGTAAAATAATATATCCACAAACATCTTTATACTGTTATGTTATTATAAATATGGCGAAACCACATTTATTATTCTATCCATCATATATATGGAAAAGTCACCATACGTGCGTACGTACGGCATACCATCTCCACGTTGTGGTGTCGTTTGTTATTCAAATACTTCATTATTTGGATTCGTATAATAATGAGTATAACTGATGTAAATAATAAATATAACATGTGAATGAATCTTTATATATGATATACCATTCAATTACATATGATTCCTCCATCAATATAATGATATTGTCGCTCGTGTGTACATAAGGATTCCTGTCTCCATGATGTAGTTTTGTAGTTCCAAGAAACATGTGTTCTATATTTAAGAATAAATATTTCTAGACAGTTTCCATTGGATTTATTCATGGATCCAGAAACTTACAACTCTTCATTATCCAAAGAGGACCTACTTTCCAATGGCAGGCATTCGTTATGATTTGATTTTTTTGATACTTAAAAATGTGCATTGGTCGAGAGGATGGGAGGTCGAACTCATGACATCCTTTTTGGGGGAATTATTTTCTATTCCAAGACTCTCTTTTTAAAATTCAAATATTATCATGAATCTTCATTAATTCACCAAGTATATCATAAGTATCCCTTGTAATTTATAATCACTTATTAACATGTGTAAAATTATAGAATCACCAGTATGCATTAAAGGTTCTTCATTAATGGAAATATCCATATGTACTCGAGGTTTTCCATCAATGGTATCTTCTAATATAATGATTATAGATTATGTTAATCGTCATTGTGATGATACTGATTTTAATCAACTTTGTGGGGAACTTTGAAATTTTATTGTCATCCAGGGAGATGATGGTCTGATTTTCATTAGGGATTGTACCCATAAGATAGGATACCTGTGTATCCTCATGAGAGGAGTCTGTACCCTCATTTTTCAGTGCCACTGAATGGGACCCGTCATACCATTTAAGGTCATGTGATGAGGACCTATAAGTGGATGGTGATTAGTTGAAACGTAGTGTGGGACTTATGTTGAAGCAGCCCAAGTAATTTGGAAAGGATATATATTTCCATGTAGGATCAAACCATATTGATAGTATGGCCCAAAGAGAATAGGTTTTTTTTTTGAATTGTTGGGTTTGATCCTCAAAGAGGCAAACTACATATCCCATATAAATGGGAATCAAATCCTATGTAGTTCAATAAATTTCATAGGAGAGTATGGTCCCGTGAAAGAGATGAGTTTTCACTTACTTCTTGAAAAGAATGTGTTGATGATTTGGGGATTGCATTTTTGGATTATTTTCAATGGAGGATGCCCAAATTGTGGGAATTAGTATTGGATTCTTGAGGAGGATATCCAGTGAGCTCAGGCCCAGAAAGAGATTCATATGTATCATAGTTTGAACATGAATCAGTTTTCTCGTAGTTCTTTCGGTTGTGAAAATATTGTGATCATGAAAAATCTTTAAGCCTACATGAGTCATGCTTAGTGTTAGAAATTTGAGAATGTCAAAGATTAAACAAATGAATTCACACATCCAAAATTTTCCTCCCTTATTGATGGAAGAGGGAAAGTCGACCATGGAAGAGGGCGAGGCGATGATCATTCCCTCTATTCTCTTCACATTGGTCAAGGGTCCAATTGAAGGAAGAATGTGTGAAGGTGATGGGATTATACTAGAATGACTGCCCTATAATTGATCTTGGGAGGGGAGGGATACTTCTCCTATGCTTGTGCAGAACAACAAGTGTGAAGTGTACCTTATCTACCAAAGACCTAATTTTCTGGGTTTCATCTTTGAGAAGGGTGAGGTCAGGACCCAAATCCTCCTCTAAACCAAGAACTCCCCAACAATGTTCATGGGTGAAAGTTCAATGTGACTGTGGATATAAAACCCCACAAACATCCCATTAATCTGAACCCCATTTTGAAACAAATGTGGGAAACCCTTGACTGTATAAATACAACCCAAATAGGAGACACACTGATGTGCCTTTTATAAAGGTTTGACAATTCATGATGTTTTTGTGGGCGCTTCAATTTAGTTCATTTTAGATTAGGGAACCAAGGAAGAAGATACCATGTCATTAATGGATTTTAAAAAGGGTCGTTGAGTTGGTTGTGTAGGTCCCTCATGCATGTATGCTGTCTAGGTACACTACATTGATAAACCGTATAGGTAGACCGTGCTGGTATTCCACGCAGATCTTATTCAGAGGTCTGAATGATGACTGAAGAATGTATTTTAAATAGGAGAACCAAACCTATGAAAAATTAGTAAAAGGTCATTCAATGCATGATTATACCATTTAATTATCTCCTCTCTCGTGGTTTTGAGAACTACCTGAGACAATTTGAGGGATCATGGTAGAGGAGATACACAATGGGAGCTTCAGGGAGTCTTTCAAATTTTATTTGTCTTCAAATGGGGAGCCCAAGGGGTCTATTTATATGAATAGATGAGGCCTGGAATGTCACGACCCGTCCTCGGGGCCCGTGCCGTGACTACCCCAAGCCCGCCTTCCATAGGCCAGGGGCTAGCGACTAGCACCAAAGGGATAAAATCCCGATAACTGGGAAGGCATTGCCTTTATAAAAGAAAACAAGCACCACATAGTACAAGCGGAAGCAAAACACTAAGTACAAAAGAAAAGCTGAAAAGTAAATGGGCCGGAATACAAACCCAAAAGAAACTACAACTACAACTGAACAAGGTACAACAGCTAAAAGACAAACAGCTGGAAGAAGAAAGCAGCTCCTGGGTCATCCTCCTCGGATCCTACCTAAAGGGTAGGTACAGATAGCACAGCTCCTGGTCATCCACCACGGAACCTACCTGAATGGTAGGTACAGATAGCTTCCTCCATGCTCTCGTCCGTCAAACTCCTCTGTGATTCGTCATGTTGTGTAGTCCATCTCTGGGTACCGTCCAGTCCTCGAACAGTCGGCCTCCGTCAGCACTGCCCTTCGTCTGCAACCAACACAATGAGGTGCAGTCATAGCCCATGCTGGGTTGAGTATAACGATACTCAGTAGGGACCCTGAGACCCTCAAGGTCTCACTAAACCAACAAGGATAACCACAAAGAAGATCTCAACAGATAACCTCTACTTAGGTATATGCCGATACATATACCTAAGTTATCATGTAACCCATCTCAATCATGAGGAAACACAAGGATTATGAAATCAACGGATACCCACTACCCAGGTATATGCCCATACATATACCTAAGTTATCAAGTGACCCATTTCATTCATGAGGTAAACACAAAGGTCAAAGATTCAGCTCAAACCAGGATTTTCATTATCGAAACCGTAACTGCTGAAGAGCTCCATCTCTGGAGTGTACTGTGGTCCTGTCACGACTCCGAGGTACTGCTCACTAACCTAAGACTGCTTAGGTACTCCACCTGTCGAGTACCGCGGGCCTGCCACCTCACACAGTAGTGCTTCCCGCCGGGGTCTCCCACCCAACACAGTAGTGCTCCCCCCACATAGCCTACAGAGGTACTCCTCCTGTCGAGTACCGCGGGTCTTCCACCTCACATAGTAGTGCTCCTCCGCTATGGGTCTTCCACCTCACAAAGTAGTGCTCCCCACTGGGCTACGTAAGTCACTCCGAATCGAATCAGACAAGCAGTCGTCAGGTCTCAGCCGGCTACACGGTCTCCGTACTCCATACGCTCGTCTCTGGGAGGGTCCGCTCCACGAGCTACAAGTCGATACACCATGTATCTCAAAGTCCAACAAAGAAGTATCACAAAGGGCCGCCTCGTCATAGGGGTCTCAACGCAATAGACGGTGCGTCAATCGGACGCCCGGTCTGTGAGTTACTAGCCTTTTTGTCCTAGCGGCCTGGTTGGTTTCGTGAGCGAACCATATCAGTCCGTATCTCAACTGTACGCCGAACACTCATAGGGTATACTCAAAGGGACCGTTTCTCAACGTGATCACCAACACCGCTGACGGTTCGTCAAACGGACGTCTGGTCTGAATGATATCAGCTTTTCCGTTCTAGGGGCCCGGTTGGATTTCTGTGCGATCCAACCCAGCCACTATCCATCTGCATCCAAATCTCGGGAAAAGGATGCCAACAGTTCCGTATCGTCAACATGAACTCAACGCAACAGACGGCGCGTCAATCGGACGCCCGGTCTGAGAGTTATTGGCCTTTTCATCTCAGGGGTTCGGTTGGTTTTTAAGGCAAAACCAACCCGACCGTACTGCACCTGCGTCCAAACCTCTTGCAGAGTAAGACAAAAGATCCGTCTCACTAAGAGGAACACAACAAAGCTGACGGCACGTCAATCGGACGTCTGTTGCTCAAGATATGAGCATTTCCGCTCCGAGGGCCCGGTTGGTTTCGTGTACGAACCAACCCGGCCGAACTCAAAGTATTCCGAAACCTTGAGTTCGATATACCGAAACGACCGTCTCGACCCAAGGATCGCATCGCCGCTGACGACGCGTCGTTTGGAGATCCGTAGCCCACGTTATGGGAATTTTAATCCAAACCGCTCGGTAACGGGGGTTTCGGGCCCGGGCCGTCCCGGCCCGAGACCCCCCCCGGATGGCCCGAACCCGGTCGACCCGCCCCGGACCTGGTCGACCCAGCCCGGCCCGGTCCGGCCTGGCCTGGCGAACTGGCCAGGCACGCGGGTTCGGCGCAAGGCAGCGCGCTGGGCGTGCTGCCAGCTCGGCCGAAGGTCGAGCTTGCTGGAAAAACGGGGGGCCGCCTGCCCCCCCATTGTGAAACCGACACCCCCCCACATTATGGGGGGCCAATTTAACTGCCCTGGGGAATTAAATTCCCCTAGTTTCCACCATCCCGGCCGGCTTCTTCTCAACAGGACCGGCAAGGGGCGGTCCTCTTCCATCATCCGACACCGGCGGCCCGGTTGGCCGCTGGTCATCACGTCCCGCCGTGGCCCAGAACCGGCCGCAGCCTTCGTCGTCTGGCACGGTGCGACGGCACCGCGCCCCTTCACCGCGGCCCCGCTCCGGCCGCGGTGCCTTCGGTTTCCTTCGACGCGGCGCGACAGCGTCTCGTTCATGATAATCTTTCCACGACGCGACGCGACGGCGCCGCGCAATATTTGCCTTGTGATTCCCGCGTGGTGCGACGACACCATGCCATCTCGTTCATCCCCAAGAAAATATTTAAGTACAAGGAGGGGGGGTTCGGCCGTGTTTGTGTTGTCCGACCCCCCTCTCGTTAGACGATAACACTTAATCATTTAACCTCAAGGATCGTCATGCTAGAACCAAGAACGTGATTAAATAAATTAAACAACAACAAACCCCTACCTCAGTTTCAAGAACGATGTTCGTCAACGACCCGCGGAAGACGAGCGTCGCGGTGGTCGGCGTCGTGGAAGAAGGACGTCGATGTCGTGAAGCGAGGATTCGAAGCTCTTTGACGGCGATTTCGTCGCGGGAAACCGTCGCGGAAGAGATGACGCGGAAGGAGACGTTGTCGGTGTCGTGGGTATGGCGTCGCGGAAGACGGTTCCTGAGAACGTGGCATTTCTTCGTCGATGTACAAATGTTCTTCGCATTCATCGTCAATGTTTGAAGAAGATGGAGAGAATTCTTCAAAACCTCTCAAGAAGGCTAAGGAGACCAACCAAAATAAAATAAGCTAAGGCTTATTTTATTTACACAATTATCAACTTGAATTTCAACGGTTTGAAATTCAAACAACTCAACTCAATTAATTAACCAAGTTGTCAAGTTAATTAAAGAGGAGTTATAGGGAGTTTAAAAAAAGAAGATGAAGTGTTAGGGTTCGTGTGGGCCACACCACACTTAATCCTCTCAAGGGAGGTTAAGTGGATGTGGGTCCCACCCCTAACTCCCTTTGGGAGAAGTTAACCAACAAGTTAAAAATAAAATGTGTTTCCACATTTTATTTAACTTATTTTAATTTTTCCCAAAACTAACATTCATTCCGCATAAAACGCAACCTCGGAAAAGGTCTCCTTAAGAGAATATCGGCGCTGCGAGTTCATCGGTGTCCTCAGATTTCTATTCCGAGCACCGGATCAAAAGTTAGAAAATCCCGCTCGCTCGTTCACTAAACGTACCCGAGCCAAACTTCGGAAATTTATTACAGGCACACCGGTCCTCGGAATTAGGTGCCGTCAGAAACTGCGTTCTTGTAAAATTCCAAAGAAAATTAAGAAAAAAATTTCCTTGAAATTTCCGGGTCTTTACATTACTCCCACCTCAGGGCTTTACGTCCCCGTAAAGCTTCAACACAAACTAGGGTCACAAAAGCGGTACAGAGCACGCATCTGAGCCTTCCGCTCCCTTGTGCTTACCTGGAGGTTCTATACTGCCAAAGAACGTGCACCCGAGGAATCGATCATCCTCGTAGGATCTGCTCCGGGAGATCCTCGATCCCCACTGGAACCTCCGTGAAAGACACCCCATCGCCATCGTCCAGCACCTCATCGTCGATGGTATGCGAAGGGTCGAGCACGTATCTCCTCAGTTGAGATACGTGGAAGTCGTCATGCACCTGGTGCAACTACGGTGAATGGGTCAAGCGGTAAACCACCCCGCCTACCAAGATGGGGACCTAAGAAGGTCCACTGAACCTTGGAGATAACTTTCCACCTTGGCCACATCTCCGTAAACCTCGTCGAGGTGAGACCCGTATAAGAACGTGGTCGCCATCCTCAAACTCCAGAGTTTTCCAATTCCTGTTAGAACTAGAACTCAAACGACTGCTGCCACGAGGGTAAGGTTGGCTGATTCAAGATTGATCTGTTGCACCCTCCCGTGAAAGAGTTTATCCCATGCAGTCTGGGGTTTCCTTTTCGCCGACCAAGGAAAACCCATCCCGAGGTTTTCCTAAAACCGTCAATTTGAGTATGAACAGTTATTGCCCATTCCATACTCAAACTTACGTCATAAGGCCTCGACGCTGTCACCACGATATTCCAACCGAAACTCTCGCCTCGAGGGTCTGACCACACCGTCGGCGTAAGTGTGATTATCGAGTCTCCTCCCAAGGTATCTCCAGACGTGAGGGTCAAGTCCACGGCTTACCGGAAACTATAGGTCTGGAAAAAGATTTGTGAAAGCAAGAAATGATTCACATCGACGTCTGTTACTACAACAGCTAGTAATGGACACAGACTGTCCCTTGAATCATTTCTAGAGCCATTGGGTCGCACTCCTTGACCGCATGCAGCCGCACTCTTCCTCCGCCCTCCAGCTCCCTGAGCCTGGTAGGAATAACTAAGGTGGGTGGTTGTACAATGTTAGGATGTACACCACCTCATGCTGCTCTCCTAGCTCTGCCTCCACGTCTGCTGCTTCGTAGACTCATCTCTCCTTTAAGCTTCCTCTTCTTTAACACGCCCAAGTCTCTAAGACTGGCACCAGTTTTCTATTTATTACTGCACTATGCAGTCTTCATCCTCTTTTGGATGACCTGGACCTCCTTTAGCCTCACAAGAGCTGCTATGATTTCTTCTTTGCCGATAAGAGAAACCCGGTCTCATCCCCTGGATGAACCACATTCGTTGCCTAATACAGTCAATCCCAACATGAATGATGCATTCATGCCATGGATGATGTCGTAAGGCCTCGACCTAACTACTAAGAGATCCAATTGTAACTCTTGCCTCCAAGGGTGGAGTCACACTGTCGGCATCAGTGTGAGGTCACTGGGTCTCCTCCAGTAGAAATCATGAAAGTGAGGGTCAAGTCAACAGTTTAACTGGGACCACTCAGTATCAACCAAACAAAAGGACAGGAAAGAAAACATCTCAAAGATAAGTGTCTTTTTATTATTGCAGCTCATAGTACAAAGACACGAATACAAAAGAAACATGGAACTAGAAGTACAGAGGACGTATCCACTAGTTCCTCTCCTACCCACCTGCTCTCAGTGGCTCCTCCAACACCCGCTGTTCAACCGTACGAGGAGTCGGAAAGTCACGTGCCAGGTGACCCTTTCTTCCCCATGAGTAACACAACCTGCTTCTGGCACTCCTGGCTCTGACCCCACCTCGGGTGCCCCACACCACCGGTCCTAAAACCCGAGATCGTCCAACTGCTAGTCTGGCCCTCCTGGACCTCTGCATCATCTGTCTACTGCCCACATATGACTCGGCTACTGATCGAAAAACACGCGGCAAAGGCAGAAGCTCCTGTACACGCTCGGGGTGTAGAGCCACTGGCACAAACTCCACCCTGAAGAACGTCTCGAAGTCTTCCCATGCGAAGGTCATCCCGTCGTAAAACTGAAACAAGTGGCTCCACCACCTGCCTGCTTCTGCCTGAAGGAGGATGGTAGCAGTGATCACCATGAAGTATGCTGGCGTCCCCACTAGCCTGAAGACTCTCACCACAGCCTCCAGCCAAACCTCAGCCGCCTGCAGGTCCGTCTCTCCCCGGAACCTAGGTGCCCTCTGGCGCTGGAACTCGTGCAGCGCTCTCAAGCGTCGTGCATTTCCTATTACTGGGGCTGGTTGCATCGGTGGCCCAACATATGGTAGTACCGCTGGTGCCTCCACTGGTGCCTCAACTGCAAGAGGGCCCTGCACCGAAGCCTTGTCGCTTGATAGGCTGTCAGCATGCACATCCCTATGGGCTCTAGTTGGTCGTCCGTGAAAAGGCATCCTAAAAGAAACATCGTGACACGGTCAAACATTTATACCCAGTGATCTGACCTGGTTTGAGCTATTTTAAGGGAAAACCTTTGAAAACACACACGCAATCAGTGTTTTCGTGCACAAAGTCAGAAATCAGTTGTCAGGGTCCTGGTGTATGGATACGTCGGCCGCCCGCACCAACACTGGACTCCCTGAACTGAAAACCACACTCGGTACCCTTAACACTATTGCTTCATAGAAAGAAAGATCAGAGTCTGCGGTAGAACCGACCACATCTGATACCAATTTGTCACGACCCGTCCTCGGGTCCCGTGCCGTGACTACCCCAAGCCCGCCTTCCATAGGCCAGGGGCTGGCGACTAGCACCAAAGGCATAAAATCCTGATAACTGGGAAGGCATTTCCTTTATAAAAGAAAACAAGCACCACAGAGTACAAGAGGAAGAAAAACACTAAGTACAAAAGAAAATATGAAAAGTAAATGGGCCAGAATACAAACCCAACAGAAAGTACAACTACAACTGAACAAGGTACAACAGCTAAAAGAAAAACAGCTGGAAGAAGGAAGCAGCTCCTGGGTCGTCCTCCTCGGATCCTACCTGAAGGGTAGCTACAGATAACGCAGCTCCTGGTCGTCCACCACGGATCCTACCTGGAGGGTAGGTACAGATAGCTTCCTCCACGCTCTCGACTATCAACCTCCTCTGTGAGTCGCCACGTCGTGTAGTCCATCTCTGGGTACCGTCCAGTCCTCGATCACTCGTCCTCCGTCAGCACTGCCCGTCGTCTGCAACCAACACAACGAGGTGCGGGCATAGCCCGTGCATGGGTGATTATAACGATACTCAGTAGGGACCCCGAGACCCTCAAGGTCTCACTAAACCAAAAAGGATAACCAAAAAGAAGATCTCAACAGATAACCTCTACTTAGGTATATGCCCATACATATACCTAAGTTATCAAGTAACCCATATCAATCATGAGGAAACACAAGGATTATGAAATCAACGGATAACCACTACCCAGGTATATGCTTATACATATACCTATGTTATCAAGTGACCCATCTCATTCATGAGGTAAACACAAAGGTCAAAGATTCATCTCAAACCAGGTTTTTCATTATCGAAACCGTAACTGCTGAAGAGCTCCGTCTCTGGAGTGTACAGTGGTCCTGTCACGACTCCGAGGTACTGCTCACTACCCTAAGACTGCTGAGGTACTCCTCCTGTCGAGTACCGCGGGCCTGCCACCTCACACAGTAGTGCTTCCCGCCGGGGTCTGCCACCCAACACAGTAGTGCTCCCCCCTCATAGCCTACAGAGGTACTCCTCCTGTCGAGTTCCGCGGGTCTGGCACCTCACATAGTAGTGCACCTCTGCTATGGGTCTACCACCTCACAAAGTAGTTCTCTCCACTGGGCTACGTAAGTCACTCTGAATTGAATCGGACAAGCAGTCTTCAGGTCTCGGCCGGCTAAACGGTCTCTGTACTCCGTACGCTCGTCTCTGGGAGGGTTCACTCCACGAGCTACAAGTCGATATTCCAAGTATCTCAGAGTCCCATGAAGAAGTATCACAAAGGCCCGCCTCGTCATAGGGGTCTCAACGCAACAGACGATGAGTCAATCGGACGCCCGGTCTGTGAGTTACTATCCTTTTCGTCCCAGGGGCCCGGTTGGTTTTGTGAGCGAACCATATCCGGCCGTATCTCAACTGTACCCCGAACTCTCATAGGGTATACTCAAGGGGACCGTTTCTCAAAGTGATCACCAACGCCGCTGACGGTTCGTCAAACAGACGTCTGGTCTGAAAGATATCATCTTTTCCGTTCCAGGGGCCCGGTAGGATTTCTGTGCGATCCAACCCGGCCACTATCCATCTGCATCCAAATCTCGGGCGGAGGATGCCAAAAGTTTCGTATCGTCAACAGGAACTCAACGCAATAGACGGCGCGTCAATCGGACACCCGGTCTGAGAGTTATTGGCCTTTTCGTCCCAGGGGACCAGTTGGTTTTTAAGGCAAAACCAACCCGACCGTACATCACCTGCATCCAAAACTCGGGCGGAGTAAGCCAAAAGATCCGTCTCACTAAGTGAAACACAACAAAGCTGACAGCTCGTCAATCGGACGTCCGTTACTCAAGATATGAGCGTCTCCGCTCCGAGGTCCTGGTTGGTTTCGTGTAAGAACCAACCCGGCCGAACTCAAAGTATTCCGAAACCTTGAGTGCGATATACCAAAACGACCGTCTCGACCCAAGGATCACATCGCCGCTGACGGCACGTCGTTTGGAGATCCGTAGCCCATGTTATGGGCATTTGAATCCAAACCGCTCGGTAACGGGGGTTTCGGGCCCGGGCCGTCCCGGCCCGAGACCCCCCTGGATTGCCCGAATCGGGTCGACCCGCCCTGGACAGGATCACCCAGCCTGGCGTGGTCCGGCCCGGCGCGGCGCGGCCCGGCGCGGCGCGGCCCGGTCCGGCCTGGCCTGGCGAACTGGCCAGGCGCGCCGGTTCGGCGCAAGGCCCCGCACTGGGCGCGCAGCCAGCTCGGCCGATGGTCGAGCTCGCTGAAAAAACGGGGGGCCGCCTGCCCCCCCATTGTGAACCCCCCCCCCCCCCCGCACATTATGGGGGGACAATTTAACCGCCCGGGGGAATTAAATTCCCCCGGTTTCCGCCATCCCGGCCGGCCCGACCTGGCCGACCGGTTTCTTCTCAACAGGACCGGCAAGGGCCGGTCCTCTTCTGTCATCCGACACCGGCGGCCCGGCTAGCCGCCGGTCATCATGTCCCTCCACGGCCCGGAACCGGCCGCGACCTTCGTCGTCTGGCGCGGTGCGACGACACCGCGCCCCTTCACCGCGGCCCCTCTCCGGCCACGGCGCCTTCGGTTTCCTTCGACGCGGCGCGACGGCGTCGCGTTCATGATAATCTTTCCACGGCACGGCGCGACGGTGCCACGCATTATCTGCCGTGTGATTCCCGCGTGGTGCGACGGCACCACGCCATCTCGTTCATCCGCAAGAAAATATTCAAGTACAAGGAGGGGGGGTTCGACCGTGTTTGTGCGGTCCGGCCCCCCTCTCGTTAGACGATAACACTTAATCATTTAACCTTAAGGATCGTCATGCTAGAACCAAGAACGTGATTAAATAAATTAAACAACAACTAACCCCTACCTCGGTTTCAAGAACGATGTTCGTCAACGACCCGCGGAAGACGAGCGTCGTGGTGGTCGGCGTCGCGGAAAAAGGATGTCGATGTCGTGAAGCGAGGATTCGAAGCTCTTTGACGGAAATTTCGTCTGGGAAACCGTCGCGGAATAGATGACGCGGAAGGAGACGTCGTCAGTGTCGTGGGTATGGCGTCGCGGAAGACGGTTCCCGAGAACGTGTCGTTTCTTCGTCGATGTCCGAATGTTCTTCACGTTCTTCATCAATGTTTGAAGAAGATGGAGAGAATTATTCAAAACCTCTCAAGAAGGCTAAGGAGACCAACCAAAATAAAATAAGCTAAGGCTTATTTTATTTACACAATTATCAACTTGAATTTCATTATTTGAAATTCAAACAACTCAACTCAATTAATTAACCAAGTTGTCAAGTTAATTAAAGAGGAGTTATAGGGAGTTTAAAAAAAGAAGATGAAGTTGTAGGGTTCGTGTGGGCCCCACCACACTTAATCCTCTCAAGGGAGGTTAAGTGGATGTGGGTCCCACCCATAACTCCCTTTGGGAGAAGTTAACCAACAAGATAAAAAAATGTGTTTCCACATTTTATTTAACTTCTTTTAATTTTTCCCAAAACTAACTTTCATTCCGCATAAAACACAACCTCGGAAAAGGTCTCCTTAAGTGAATATCTGCGCTGCGAGTTCATCGGTGTCATCGGATTTCAATTCCGAGCAACATATCAAAATATAGAAAATCACGCTCGCTCGTTCACTGAACGTACTCGAGCAAAACTTCATAAATTTATTCCGGGCACACCGGGCCTCGGAATCAAGTGCCGTCAGAAACTGCGTTCTTGTAAAATTCCAAAAGAAAGTAAGAAAGAATTTTCCTTGAAATTTACAGGTCTTTACATGGAAGATGAAATGTTTCTCACACAGGTACTTCGCACAGCTTCGCTGTGCAGGTGCTTCTACGTATGTGGACAAAAAATCTTCTAGCATGGAGATCTACTTTGTAGGTATGCTATGTAGGTCAGACTCATAGATCAGTCACGTAGACCTGTGAAGCTAATCCATTGTGAAGCTCTTTGGGTGTGCTGTTGATTTTCCTTTGAACTCTTTGAACCTTTCTTTGGGATTTGAAATATCTGGAGTTTGTCTTCATAATTTTATTGGTTACTTTCTTAAGTAGTGTCAATAAAAGAACCCCCTCAGGATTAGATCCAAAACATCCAAAGAGGGTTGAGTTCTGAGGTGAAGAGTTTGCAAAATGAGTATGGATGGATTTCTAAACAGCACAGGTTCTCCGCACTGGTGCTTCACGGAGGTACGATGTGGAGCGGTTGCATGAAGTCCTAATACGTTGGCCTTAAGTTTCCTATAAATAGGTCTCAACCTTCCCAATTTTTTCACATGTGATTTCGTAGAATTTTTTTTGGCTCTCATTGTGTAGCTCGTTCGCTCAGCTTCATCGTGTTGTGCTCTCACGTAATTCCCTTGAAATTTCTTCATGGTAAAATTATATACACGATGAAGCTACTCCAAAGGAATTCACCGATGGAGTTTCTTTAGGATCCTTGGAAAAGGACCTACGTGACAGACCTCATCAAAGGACCTACACGATAGGCCTAATTGAAGGACCAACACGAGAAGTGTCCTTTGCCAATTTTTTTTGATTTCCTATTTAAAATTCTGCCCTGGATGTTTGGGAAATTCCTTTTAAGAAAGAATGACTCATTTGATGACCCTTACTGAAGAAGCTAATGCTCTCCAAAATTATATGATGACTATCATCAGACCAGATTATTATGAAGTTATTGAATGTACGATTCTGGGGTTGTGGAAAGGCTTAATTCCATACCAGCGTGATTATCCACAAAGTCCATACATACCCTTGTACGATCATGAGATTTTTCAATACAACCATGTTCCATTTGTTAAGAAGTTCCTTCTAGAGATTTGGTTTCTTCAATACTCTAATAGTAACTGCAAGAATATTTGTGCAAGGGGTGTCCCGATACAAAAAGGAACAATCCCAATTATTTTCATTCTTCATCAAAGTGGTTGTAATCCTGATACGAAGGATCTAGTTGTAGATCCAAGACCGCACTGTTATGATTACACTTTTTTGGTATCTCAAAAAGATCAATCTAATGGTTGGAAAAAATATTGGGACCTTCATTCTGGAGGAGGTGTAAAACCTGAGTGGATGTGGGCATTCTGGGTATGTCTTACTTGTGGAAAATTCAGAAAACAGTTATCAGATGTTCATATCTACAAAGTTTTCTTGATGGGGAAAAGATATTCCTATATTAAAAAATATTTCATTCATGCATTACTGAACTAATAGAGTCTACAAACGATTTCCTTGAATTTGATGCACGGTGAAGTTGGTATTAGTCTCTAGGATGTTTACAAAATAGTTGGAATTCTCATCCTTTGGGAAATGTATGATAAATTCATCCTACCTACTACAACACTGGGTGATGTTACTATAACACCACTGTTGTCCCATGAATTATTTATGATAGTGAATAATTTACCGAAGGACAAGAAAGATATCCATGCTAGAGTGTGGATGGAAATCTTTTTAGAACCAACAATAGAGGAAGGTCCAACATGTGGATGTCCTAATATTTGTCCTTTTGTAGATAACCGAGGCAGTTCAAGAACATATTGTCCTACACTAGGAAGACTCAATTATAAGAACTATAGATATAAATTGAATCCTAATATAAATGTAAATGCACACTTAGTTGCCTTCCTGGATATGTGGCTAAGCATTTATTTACTTCCAGTTTATGAATTCAGAGGTGTTGTATGATCATGTACATTTATCATTGCAGCTAAATTAATAGAAGGGAACTATATTGGGCTAGAAACCATCGTATTAGCAATAATTTACCATCTCCTAATGTATTTATACAATGGGAAGGCTCCATTTAGAATATAAGGTCCATTCCAAGTATTATGGGGCTGGATTACATCAGATTTTTCTTCATACTCAGTATTGAATTTAGTCAGAGTTCCCAATGGTCAGTTCACTCCATTTTTACAGAAAGTTTCTAGTATTTAGCCTCTAGAATTAAGACCGGACGTGGTGATAAAGGAATTGATTGTCTCAAGACAATTCAACTAATTTTCTTTTAATAACTCGCTAGTTGGAAAATTTATTGATGATGGTAGAGAAAAGAATTATGACCTGAGATCTTATATGATGGCATTTATGGATGGAGTATTATCAACCAAGATTGATTGTGAGATTATCTGTGAGGCTTATGTCCTCAATAGGATTGCTCGTCAGTTCATATGCCTTCAACAATCAAACACTCTTCCACCCACCTATGTTAGGCATGAAAAACACCCAATGGTATAACTAAAATTGTGGAGACTAACATCTTTATAGGTATCCAAATTTTCCATTACAATACCTCCATCAAATTCATCGATCGGATTGGAAGCTGGGTATGCCAAAACATGGGTTTTTTCATATCCTCATGGGGCTCTGACAAAGGGAATATATCAAGTGGTGGCTAAAATAACTGTTTAATGTGGAAATCTTTTTATGAATTCCAAGGCCAGAGAATATAAAAAAGTTTCATAGGTTTCAAGGCCCTCAAAACATCTTCACAGAAGGAATTCCATGAAGACCAAAGCTACAGAAGCAATACCTCCAACGCTAAGGCGATCCAATTTCCGTCCTCAAATAGATATTAATATTCCATATGTTGAAATTTCTGAAGAAAAGAGGCATAAAGAAGTTCCCCAATCATAAGGTGTTTAATATCCTCCACAGTATACTATAACAATATTTAATTATGTCTGAACTTAAACCATTCATCATTGGGAGAGTGTAACCCGTTATCTTAGGGACGCATGGGCATTTTTCCAGCATGGAACTCAAATAACAGATATATGTCACATCAAGGAACCTTTCGATTGAAATCCAAAAAATAACATGGATGAAGTATCGAAGTATATTTAAGAGATGGATGTTTTTATATATGTAACTGATGAAGAAATCCCAACCTTTAAACGATTATCTCAAATGCTTGACTTAAAAGTCCATGAAAGGGTAATTATCGACTCTAAAGAGGAGTTGGATTTTATGTTAATAATGAGAATGTATTTCCATTTTTATTTTTTTATTATCTATACTTTTTCATTTATCATCATTAATCTTGAGAAAATTTTATTTTTGGAGCTTAAATGTAGAAAAGGAAGCTCCGGGCCAATTCTCAAATCAGCTATGTATGGTTTTGTAGGCTCTCCTATTGATGAAAAAAAAGAATCCTCCCAGGTCACAAGAACATTATCTACGGGCAAGAATCATAAATGGGGTAATGGATACAGATTATCCTCAACCATTACCACATGTTTCTCCTTCTAAGATGAGTGTATCAATATCTCCCAAAGCTTTTGATCAAAAAATGAAAGAGATAAATGAGATTGTTCTAAAGTGTTCGTTGAAGGAGTAAGTATTTACAGTGTCCCTAGGGAATATAACTTGTTCAATACACTCTGACAACGACATATTATCTTCTAGTAGGATCTTTTTCTCTCTCCTCTCTCAAGTGAATAAGAGCTGATTCTTCAAGACCAGAAAATGAAGCCCCAGGGTAAACCTAGGTTCATGTTGATGAATCTGCAATTTTAGTTGATAACTCATCAAAAGATTCAATTATACCTAATCTTGGCTCTGCTGAGAGAGAGGAAAGCCATGGTAAGATTAAATGCATTCCCCAATTTCTTTTTTCAAATGATCCTGAAATAATCAACACTAATATTTCTATTACCTTAATAAGAATGGAATGAAGATCCTGGAAAATCTATGACAAATGCTGACATTGACCCAAACCTAGAATGACCTGATGCCGGCATACCAACTGAAGAGCCAATGGAAAAAGATGTCAGCAGAGCCGATTTGGGCCTCAACCAATGTTTTTTTAATACCTTAAAAGTTGAGGATGCTGTAACATTTTAGGATGTATACAGTAAAATGATGGACACCCTTAATCCAAATATTGATATTACATGTTCCATTATGGAGTTTGGGGATTTTCATGAGGAATTTCAAGGGCTTACGCCTCAATTATTGCATTTTCCATTCATACATATTTCTTTAACATGATTCATTACATCAAATTTCACATTATGCATCTTTATATTCAAATTTTTTTGCAAAGGCTCTTCATGAATAGGGTGTACCACATTATCCTTCTCTTGGGGCGGGAGAAATACATATAGAGGATGCTTCATAAAGAGATGTTCCAGAGCCTTCAAATGAAATAACTGGGAAAATTCATGGAGAATCCCCTTCTCAAGAAATAACTTCTCAACACACTAAGGTTGAGAATACAGGGAATGAATCCAATCAAGTAGCCGACTTATTATTGGGTAAATATAATCAGCATATTGAATCATATTTGTTTCCTCCATTTGAAACTAATAATGACCATGATTTATCATTTAGGGTTATCTGTTCCTAGATAATAAAGTGAATCTTCTACTGTCCCATGAGAAGTAGAACAAGGTAGATTTTTAAGAAACATGATTCCTGAGTACATTTTACCTCATGGTAGTGACTCAGATTTAGAATTATAGATGCAATTTTCTGTTGGTATGGAATGTAAGAAGACAAGTCTGTATATCTAGATCATAATTGTCGAAAATCCTTTAGCTGAAATACTGCCCCATTTTTCAAAACGCCTAGAATTTTTCTACGTATTGGGATTTAGTGGCTTTAATTATCAACCAGACTATGATTCCGTGAATGTGACTATTTGCGGATGGGAGCAGAAGCCTAAGTTGCAACATGATTTTGAAGAGTCTAAACGAATCATCAATATTGAGGGATTTCAAGATGCAGTAGTTGTGGTGGAGGAAACTCATAACACGAAATCACTCGAGATTAGCCAACAAATCAAAGAAACCATGATGGAGTTGTTATTTCTTCAACCACAATTGTATGTTGTTCATAACAAGATCGATCAGTTCAATCAGACATTAGTAGAATCCCAATTATAGGGGATAACTACCATTTCAACTAATAAGGATTAACTTTTACAAGCAGATGATGTTGGAGTTTCTCAATTGTCTCAACTTCAACAATCAACTGATAGGGATTATGAATCAGTCCAACAAGTGAAATTTCATGTAGAGAGTTTATTCAAAAACATGATTGAGAGGATCCATTTTATGGATGGCCCTCAATTTTCATATGAATGAAATATTTTTTGTTTTTAATCATATAAATGTTAATTCATGTTTTTTATGATCGCAATATGAAAAATAAATGAGTATAATGATTCTTTATGTTAAACAATCATTATTATAATAATAAGAAAAAATATCTCAAAATATTATTATTAAGCTGAGGGACCTAATGGGCATAATTTGATTATTTCAAGGGTTATATAGATAACCCAAAAATATTTATCTTTTGACCTCTCATTTTTACTGCTCAATATTATCTAAACCACAGAAAAAAATTTCTATTTAGTGATATAGGACTCAACTTTTGTTCAGAGTACGCTTCATGGGTTCTAAATCTAATGAGCACCAATACTTTTATTGTTGGTAGTTTAGAGTCATGCATGTTGGACTATAAAGGGCTAATATTTAGGTTCGAAATATATTTGATCATAAACATTGAATTAAATCCCAAACATAACATTATGGGTAAGAATTTTTTTTATATTATTTAAACAATTTCAAAGGGATTCTTGGACCATGGTTTTTTATGGATACTAAATTTAAAGCCTGTATTAACATAATGTGTGTCTTCTCCAAGAAGAAAGATACCATTATTTGAAAAACCCATTATGTGGTATGTATTATGCAGGGCCAACCGGGGAATATGCTGCCTATCCAAATTGTGTAATCTTATGACTGATAGGTCTGTTATGTAGGAAACTTATTCAAGGAAACCTACGGGCATGTACTGCATAGTCAAGTAAAATAATTCTTTAGGATTTTAACTTTTTTGATATTGATAGATAGGGGAAATAAGATTTGGATTACCCAAGACAGCAATTGGTGGTTTTAACAGTGAAATTAATTTTAAGAATGTAAGAACTATTTTATACTGAAATATGTCATGAATAAGAAAACCATTTATATAATAATTTTTTGTAAGAGAAATGGATAAACCTTTATCAGGAAAGGGTAGATTTCTTATTTTGTATTGTACATTTTTATGTTATGCAGTAAAGATATTGCTACTGTGATGTTTTAAGTCATGTAGTGAGGAAATTGGTACTATGCAGTTTTAAGTCCTGCACTAAGGACATTGTGTGGCCATAGTTTATGGTCTTTAGCTCTGAAAAAAGGTATGAGAAAACTCTGCCATTTTCTTGATAATTTGTTCGGAAACATACTATCATATTCAGGTAAGGAAGGGGAAAATGGAAAATGTGATTTTTGAATTTCTCGAACTAAGGAATGATATGGTAAAATGGATAAAACAATTAGAGGAAGAATTTTCTAAAAAAGAAGTTAACTTTACTTGACAAACCCATTATGGGGGATGTATTATGCAGAGCCAAATAGGGCATATTGTGAATATCCAAATAGTGGCATCTTTTGACTGACAGGCCTGTTATTTTGGAAACTTATGCAAGGATGCCTAAGGGAACGTGGTGCATAGTCAGTCAAAAGAGCTCTCGGAAGTTTGACGTTCTACTGATAATAGTCAAAGAAAGTTTATAGAGATTCAGATTTTCTGAAGAATAGAGTTTGGTTTATAGAGATTGGTACCTGAATATGGAAAGGGTATTTCCAATAATGATACCCAGTGAATCGGAGGAATAAGACATTTACGAAGGTTTGATCCCAACATAAAATATATGGTGTCTGTATTTTTAGGTCATACAACTTGGACAAAAAATGGTAACAATATATAACATGTGGCCTAGTGATTTCAAGGTTATTACATAGGGCATCGAACACATGGTGACTGAAATGTGTATTCCATGGTCTTGAAGACTTTCAGATTGTGAGAAAGATAATGGTACAAGTATACTTGAATGACATTTTTATAATACAGATTCATGAATATTGTCATCAAAGATTAAAGTGGATGAAGATACTATAACCATGTACAAAGATAATATTATTTGAATAACCTGTTATGGGGGATGTATTATGTACAGACAATTTGGGCATATGTTGCATAGACAAATAGTTTAATCTTTTGACTAGTAGGTTTGTTATGTAGGCAACTTATGCAAGGCCTCTAAAGTGCATGAGATGCATAGTCAACAATAAAATCTCTCAGATATTGGAAACCTTGTCACCAGAAAAATTAAGAATCATTATAAAAATATGAAAATATTCAACATTAAGAGTTTGAAATATGGAAGGGGGTTATTCTCTAATGCATATGAGAAATATTTGAACCAATATTGGCCATGAGTTTTATATCCTTTACATAGATCTGACTCATATGTAAAATGGAGACTTTCTTTGTTTTCTTTAAAATTAATATGGTGATGTGAAGTTTCATGTCATGCAGTGAGGACATTTTCACACACATAAGGAATTGAAATGCCTTACCTATACAAACAAAAATTTTACCCAATTCCTAAGCTCACTTGAGATATTCTTGGTTTGAGAAACAAGGAGTAGTAAGGTTATCTTTTATAATACAATGGTGATACAGATGAATAATGGGGTGTTATATTTCCATGTAGTTTAACATCGTGCGGTAAGGAAGAAGGTGAACCGATATGAAAGGAAAAGAAATATTGTAACTTTGTTAAGGGATAACACAAAACTATCACTATATGTATTACTTGGGAAAGGATCAAGTCATACAAAACTCTTAAAACATTTCCTATGCAGATTTCATTCTTGTACAACAAATAAAGGGGTTTTTTATTGCAGATGGTCTCAATATTGGAGGTCCTAGCATCATGATGTATCTCAAAATAGATGAGAATCAATCCATAGGTAGTTATTTAAACAATCATTCCTCATGCTAATCAAGCTTGACATGTGGAATGGGGGATTTTGATACGTTTAGAGAGAACTATAAATATTAAGACATAAAATGGTATAAGGACCAAATAATATATCTTAAGGAAACACTCGGTATAGATCTAATTAAAATATATAAGGAGAAAAGAAAATAAGAAGATTTTTTGATTGTGGCTGGGCCCAAAATGGGATAATTTAGGCGTCTCTACGATTCTCACTGAAAATGAGAATCATGCCGTATATAGTTATTGAAACATTGTCTCTATACAAATCAGAATCCGACATTGGAAAGAGAGGGACTGATTTACTACTAAGGAGTATGGATGATGTCAGTGATAATTTCTTATGGAAGATTCTAACATCTTTTAGAGAAAATGTTAGTTGTACAAATGATTTCATGCAATTTTAAATCATGGGATTGGGATATTGATGCTACACACTTTAACTACATGCAGCACAGATGCATTTTTTTTGTTATTTAGTTTAACGTATTGAAACTAGGATATGGTGGTTGTGCAGTTTTATGTCTTGCAGCAATGATATTGTACTGTGGTGTTGAAAGAAGTGTAGAAAGAACGTTGTACTATTTAGTTTAATGTCTTGCAGTGAGGATGAAGATGTATAATTACACAAAGTATTTCTTCAATAATCTCGGATTGTTTGGAGTTGTAATGAGCCATTTATCCATTTAGATTAAACTATAGGATCCATTTGAATAGACCTTATGTATGGAATACGGTCCTTCCCACTTTGGTTCCAGTTTTTTAGGATTGTTCCCAGTTGTAATACACCAAGATTTTATGAAAAATATTATTTTTAATTTCATTAATGTCTTGTGTTATACGCTACACCAAAAGGATCTTTCACAACCCACATCTCGAACCTGGCTTGAATTACACGCAATCGCGACCTTCCACGATAGCGTGTGTTGTACGCAACACCAAGTTTCGCTAAACAACGATATGCTATAAATATATTATCAAAACTAGCCGTTATGAATAGTAATAACCACTTTTTTAAATTTTGTAAATTTTATTTTTCAAAATGGAATTCATTTTTGGATTCGTAATATCGAAATTAGCTTAGGGTGAAATTTTGGTGATTTTCGGATAACTTTCATATTTTGATGAATAGTGAAAATTACTAAATTTTAATTAAAAACAAATTTTTCAATCGAAATAATTAATAGCGATAAATTATTAATTTTAGTGGTTTTAAAGTATATTTTGAATATATTTTTACAATTCAATACAATGTTTCTCATTGGATGAAATTTCACATTTAAACCAGTTATAAATAAGTGTCAATCTTTTGATAGTTATTATCTCTTAAAAACACGCCTTTTGTTTAGACGATGGGAATTAATATTTAAATTAATGCAACTGATATGTTTTGAATTTGGTAAAATAGAAATAATTTTTGAGTTCATAATATCAAATATAGCTTAGGCCTAATTTTTGGTATTTTTCTGAAAACTTTCAATTTTTGATGAATAGTGAAACCACTAAGTGGTAGGTTAAAAACTGAATTTTTCATAAAACTTAATTTTACCGCTTCTGTGAATGGAATTTTGAAAATCCGACAGACACGGTTAATATCAAGGACTAAAATCTGGTTCAATGAGATGAAAATAATTTTTGGTGAATAGTAACTTTTTACCTTTTTTACCACGGTTAATAGTAAATAGGGTAACTAAGGGTAAATATGATATTACTATTACCCTAACACATGTCCTAATTATATTGGATAAGTGTAATTCGACCAAAAGCAACCTTATGAAAATAATATGACCATTTAGGTCCACTTGGATTCAATTATGACATATAATATTAATTTATTTAATGAATAGTTAAAATAGTTAAAATCAAAGTTTAATAATTAAAAAAAATTTAATATGGGGTTATACATAAGCTAAATTCGACTATAAATATTAATTAGAAAGATAAAAATATTTCCTACATAATGATATTTTATTTATAATTTTTAGACATTAAATAAATTAATTTATTTATGACACAACGATGATGTAGTAATTACCCTTTTAAGGAAATGTTAACATAATTGATGATATAAATGCTCAAATAAATGTAATTTGAGACTTTTTATGAATTCCTATAATTTTATAGGTTACTATGATATATTAGTGTTTATTTAATCAACATTGTTAGAACATATAATTCTGTTATGACTTTCACAAATTTCATATATCAAATAGTCTCAAAATTGACACAAAATAGTTTTTAAATCAAATATTATATTATTAATTGTTATTTTATTCCTAAAAATCTAAGGTTCGGCCAAATGACTTAGATAAGGATATATATATTAATAATAAGCAGCTTGGGGTTCGTTTGGCATGTTATAGTATGTATATTAACCATATAGTGTAAGAAAACAAAAAGTCACGGTAAAAGTTAAATTATTTAACTTAGAGTTAAATCTAAATGATAAGGTTAAAATAGGAACATAAACTTGTCTAAATTCTATTGGATGAGAGTATTTCGACCCATCCCCACCTTAGCCTCTAAATAAATCAATTTGGAGCTATTTAAAACCGAACATGACTTTATAATAAAATAATATTTTTAGTTATTTCAAAGGTGCCCCTCTCCTCCGTTATAAAAGTGAACCTCCTCCCTCTCTTCCTCAAACAACATTGAGCCTTCAAGCTCGTCCAACCCCTGCCAAAATCTCTTCTCCACTTCCCTAGAAACATCCTAGAGGTTCTGGTCTTCCTCAAAGACCAATTTTAGTGCCCTAAGAGGAGGTCTCAAAGAGGCGCTTCAAAGAAGAGGTAATTATCGTTACAAACTCTTTCATCTTTATTTCTTCTTCCACTTCTTCTTATTAGGTTGTTTCATTATGAAGTAATAACATCAGTATCACTCATATACTGATATGTTATTATAAGTATGAAACAACCCTATTTCACCATCTATCCATCCTACGGAAAAAGAAATCACCGCGCGTGCGTACGTACGGAATACCGTCTCCACGCCGTGGTGTAATCTATTTTCCACCACCACCTTACATGGATGGGTATAATGGTGTAAAGAATAACTATACATAGTTATTACAAAATCATATTGATTCTGATATATTGTATAATCCACTCCAATTCAATTCAATATTTATGGAAATGATATCATCGCTCGTGCGTACGTACGGACTACCGTCTCCACGACGCGATGAGATTCATTCTCCATGTTAACCATTTAAGAATGATTATAAAGTATATATAAGAAATAATAATGAAATATATGACATTATAAGGCTACTTTATTTATGTATATATATATATATGTATGTCATCTACTTACTTCCATTCAAGTCAATAAGGAAAGGAAAACAACGTTCATGCGTACGTACGGACTACCGTCTCCATGAACGGTGTTTTTCATTTCATTTATCTATCTATTATATATATATATACTGAATATATATGATATATAAATCATATTTTATATTCTGGAAGTAATTAAATCATGATATAAGTAATAATAATCTCAAGAACAACAAGTCAAAACACCTACGATAAATGAAACAATTTTACCCAAAACGCTTCTTTAACATGAAATTTATAAAAGAACGGGTAATATAAAGTCATAAGTGAACCATATATGATATCATAACAATGAATATTATTCTGGAATAAGTCAATAACATGATTTAAATCATTATACAGGAGGTTCGGACACTTACAAAGCAAGTCGGACCTAAGGTAAGGGAAATATCACAATCTCATTTTTATCCGAGATTGTTTATACTTTTGCATTTACTGGGGTGTATTTTTTCATCCACATCCATGTTCCCTCAATATGTAATATTTTTTCCATCCACTTACAATAGTTTAAATTCAATTTTACCATTTGGCGAGTTTTTAGAAAAGAATATGAAAGGAATCTCTTGTCGTTTTTTTCATACGAGGTACTTTTTGACTTTTCTGACAAAAGTACGAAGAATGTTTTTTTAACTTATATGGCATGAATGGATTTTTAAAACCTTATTTCCAAGAAACATCCTTTAAATGTTTTCAAGTTTATTTTTAATCAACTTATTTTAGTTTAAAATTTTACGACATGTTAAGAAAGGAAAAGTGTTTTTGAAGTAGAAAGGATATTTTCCTCAAGAATGACGTTCAAGTGTTTTATCAAAATTATTTTGCATATAAGACAATAAAGGGTTCTTTTTTTTTATCCCTATTATTACATTGATTTGATTATGTTGTGATAGAATTATTTTTATGAATTCCTTTATTGTATATGAATTGTTTTATGATGTCACGATGTTTAAGAATCCCATTTTTCTTACATGGGTTATTCTATGATGTATGGTTTATGATTTTGTGGCACACATAAGAATGGTATCATTATGATATGGGTGGGACCTATATCTCCCTCAAATGCATTGGGTAATGATTTTATATCTCATGAGATAGACATGGCTGGAATGGTAGGTTATACCGGTTCTGTGAAACAGGACTGAAACGAGGGTTACTCGATTCAGAAAGGGACTTTGTCCACTAAGATAGTCTTGGAAATGAATCTTGACTAACAAGAAATGATTCTCTATGATTATGTGTTAATGCCACAAAGTTTCATGTTTTAGGTTATGATTATTGTGATTACATTTCACTGCCATGATTTATCCCATGTTATGAAATTATGCCCTCTTTTGGAGGTTATGATTTCCAAAATGTTATGTTCTTATGAATATGATGTGATTGATATTTCTTTTGTTTACCCTTACTGAGAATTTGAGCTCACCCTTTTATGTTTTCTTTTCCCCATGATATAAAGAAAGGTTTTAGGTAAAAAAAAGGAAGATATTTATGGGAGATGTTGAAGATCTTTCACCACGATTAGAAGATTATATTCCGAGTTTCCAAAGACACTAAACTATTACGATCCTTGTGTGTGTATTTTTTGTTATGTACTAAGTATTCCGCAAAAGTAATGTAATGTTCATGTACGTCAGGTTCCGGGTCTCTAAAGTTGGTATCAGAGGAAAGGTTTAGTCAACCTTTGGAAACTAGGATGCGAGAACTTTAGTGAGATCCCTAGAGATATTTATAAGGTTTGTCTAGAGATGTCCCTAAGGATAAGTATACGTATAGGATATAGTCCTATAACTACGGTAACGATCTTAGAATTTATCCTAAGAAGTTAGATATTGAAGATACTCCCCCTTTATAATGTTTTTTTCCCTAGAACGATTTTTTCCTCTCACACTATTCTTTTTGGATTTTAGAAAATGGCTGGAAACAAGATGATTCACAATAATGGAGGATATGATGGACAATGGAATGATATTCTTCATGAGCAACCAAATGAAATTGGATTTGGAAGTCCAAACATCATTATTATGCCGAATCAGCAATCTCATAATATGATCAATAAAGTAAAATTTGGTAAGTTTCCTAACTCGGCTAATAAGAGAAAGATGGAGTTTCATGATGATCATAGAGGAAAGAAAGTTCAATTTCCCCAATGTAAATCAGGTGGGAAGAGGAATCAAGGAGAATGTTTCAAAGGAACTGGAAGATGCTTTGGGTGTGGAAAAGAAGGACACAAATCCAGTAAGTGCAAAGGAAAAGGTTCAGTTAACACCAGGGATGAGGATAATGGTATTGCTACGACATCAACAATGGTTAAATGTTTTAAATGGGGAATGTACGGGCATTATGCAAACCAATGCCCTAAGGGAAAGTCTCATGAAGAGAATCAGTATGGTCGTATGGGTAGTATTTATGTTGATGATGATGAAGACACTACAAATGATATGTAAGATGAAAGAATTGTTGAAGCTCAGTCAATGGTTTAAGAAGGTAGTGGAATGATTACATGTTTATCAAGTGTAATGTTGTATAAATAATATCATGGTACTATGGAATAAAGAGACATCTAAGGATTGTTACATTGTTGTCTTTCCTTGAGTTTTGAAAATGTGTGATTAATGCTAATAGTATCCATGAAAGGTTATTCAGATATTTTTGGAATGAAGATGATATGCGCATAATGAAGGGATAAGGAGAAAATTAAATGTTTGATAGTATTAATGAGATCATGACTGATATAAGGAGAAGGTTATATCCTGGTTTGAGTATATAGAATTTTTGGATTTTGGTATGTGGTAAGAGTTAACTTTTGATAGCATTCATGTTTTTTTACTAAGGTTTAATAGGTATTCATTTTTTCAAGAGAATACATGATTAAGGCCTTCAAATGTTTGGAATGTGACCAACAAGACATATCTTATGATATATGGGGATCAATGATGGTATTAAATATCTGGTAATCATTTTCATTATATTATGAGAGTAGACTACAGTATTATGGATAAGCCTAAAGATTAGAATGGATTATGTTGGACATAAGTTATTATTGTTTAAGGATAGAAGATTTTCGATATTATTAATGGGATGTTATAGTAATGTAGTTTTAGAAAAAGGACAACCTGCAGGACGAGCGACAGCCCATCGCGTCAGACAAGGATGTGGGAATCGAACCCACAACCGAAGTGCGACTGGCCTTTATCACCTACCACTGGCCTACATGAAGTCCCTATTTAGTAGAAACTAGTTTTTTTATATTAAGCAGTATGATATATGAGGTATAAGTCCATTTTAGGAACCATATATGATTAATCTCACTATAGAATGACTTATGTATATTTAATAACTATTGCTAACCATTTGTTTAAGACAGATGGAATGACCCGTCATTCTATCACATGATCTGCTAACACTTCACGAATAACAAATTCAACTTCATTTATTTAAGAGATGAAGTGGAAATTGTTCAAGGCACGAACAACAGTGAGATTGTGCCAAAATAAAGTAAGTATTTATTCTAATTCAAATTCTTTAACTTTAGGGAAACGATCATGAAAACCAAAAATGTTGTCCTAGTGCTCTTATATCTGATTAATCCGATGGTACCTTAGATCGTAAAAAATTTATGGATTTGTGATTGTTGGCTTTTCCATAGCCATGTTCTCTACCACTCTCCATCAGAACATGATGGTTAGATTTTTCTTCCATATCCATATTTTCACCTATGTGGAAACCCAGTGATTAGTTTATTTGGGTAACCGTTACGTTTCATACTTTTGTTTTTAAAGATTGGTTTTGGTATTCCTTTTTACGATGTGGGTTTTTATTAAAGAAAATTTCGAGTAGTAAACCATTTATAACCCCGACGAATTTCGACGGCGAAATTCATTTTAAGGGGGGTAGAATGTAACACCCCGAGATTTTATGAAAAATATTATTTTTAATTTCATTAATGTCTTGTGTTATAGGCTACACCAAAAGGATCTTTCACAACCCACATCTCTGACCTGGCTTGAATTACACGCAATCGCGACCTTCCATGATAGCATGTGCTGTACGCAACACCAAGTTTCGCTAAACAACGATATGCTATTAAAATATTATCAAAACTAGCCGTTATGAATAGTAATAACCAATTTTTGAAATTTTGTAAATTTTATTTTTCAAAATGGAATTCATTTTTGGATTCGTAATATCGAAATTATCTTAGGGTAAAATTTTGGTGATTTTCGGATAACTTCCATATTTTGATGAATAGTGAAAATTACTAAATTTTAATTAAAAACAACTTTTTCAATCGAAATAATTAATAGTGATAAATTATTAATTTGAGTGGTTTTAAAGTATATTTATAATATATTTTTACAATTCAATACAATGTTGGTCATTGGATGCAATTTCACATTTAAACCAGTTATAAACAAGTGTCAATCTTTTGATAGTTATTATCTCTTAAAAACACGCCTTTTGTTTAGACGAAGAGAATTAATTTTTAAATTAATGGAAATGATATGTTTTGAATTTCGTAAAATAGAAATCATTTTTGAGTTCATAATATCAAATATAGCTTAGGCCTAATTTTTGGTATTTTTCTGAAAATTTTCAATTTTTGATGAATAGTGAAACCACTATGTGGTAGGTTGAAAACTGAATTTTGCATAAAACATAATTTTACCGCTTCTGTGAATGGAATTTTGAAAATCCGACAGACACGGTTAATATCAAGGACTAAAAAATGGTTCAATGAGATGAAAATAATTTTTGGTGAATAGTAACTTTTTACCTTTTTTACCACGGTTAATAGTAAATAGGGTAACTAAGGGTAAATATGATATTACTATTACCCTAACACATGTCCTAATTCTATTGGATAAGTGTAATTCGACCAAAAACAACCTTATTAATATAATATGACCATTTAGGTCCACATGGATTAGATTATGACATTTAATATTATTTTATTTAATGAATAGTTAAAATAGTTAAAATCAAAGTTTAATAATTAAAACATTTTTAATATGGGGTTATACATAAGATAAATTCGACTATAAATATTCATTAGAAATCTAAAACGATTTCCTACATAATGATATTTTATTTATAATTTTTAGACATTAAATAAATTAATTTATTTATGACACAACGATGATGCAGTAATTACACTTTTAAGGAAATGTTAACATAATTGATGTTATAAATGCTCAAATAAATGTAATTTTAGACTTTTTATGAATTAAACTAATTTTCTAGGTTACTATGATATATTAGTGTTGATTTAATCAACTTTGTTAGAACATATAATTCTGTTATGACTTTCACAAAAATCATATATCAAATAGTGTCAAAATTGACACAAAATAGTTTTTAAATCAAATATTATATTATTAATTGTTATTTTATTCCTAAAAATATATGGTTCGGCCAAATGACTTAGATAAGGATATATATATTAATAATAAACAACTTGGGGTTCTTTTGGCATGTTATAGTAAGTGTATTAACCATATAGTGTAAGAAAACAAAAAGTCACGGTAAAAGTTAAATTATTTAACTTAGAGTTATATCTAAATGATAAGGTTAAAATAGGAATCTAAACTTGTCTAAATTCTATTGGATGAGAGGATTTCGACCCATCCCCACCTTATCCTCGAAATAAATCTATTTGGAGCTATTTAAAACCGAGCTTGACTTTATAATAAAATAATATTATTAGTTATTCCAAAGGTGCCCCTCTCCTCCCTTATAAAAGGGAACCTCCTCCCTCTCTTCCTCACACAACTTTGAGCCTTCAAGCTCGGCCAACCCCTGACCAAATCACTTCTCCACATCCGTAGAAACATCCTAGAGGTTCTGGTCTTCCTCAAAGACCAATTTTAGTGCCCTAAGAGGAGGTCTCAAAGAGGCGCTTCAAAGAAGAGGTAATTACCGTTACCAATTCTTTCATCTTTATTTCTTCTTCCACTTCTTCTTCTTAGGTTGTTTCATTATGAAGTAATAACATCAGTATCACTCATATACTGATATGTTATTATAAGTATGAAACAACCCTATTTCACCATCTATCCATCCTATGGAAAAAGAAATCACCGCGCGTGCGTACGTACGGAATATCGTCTCCACGCCGTGGTGTAATCTATTTTCCACCACCACCTTACATGGATGGGTATAATGGTGTAAAGAATAACTATACATAGTTATTACAACATAATATTTATTCTGATATATTTTATAATCCACTCCAATTCAATTCAATATTTATGGAAATGATATCATCACTCGTGCGTACGTACGGACTACCGTCTCCACGACGTGATGAGATTCATTCTCCATGTTAACCATTTAAGAATGATTATAAAGTATATTTAAGAAATAATAATGAAATATATGACATTATAAAGCTACTGGATTTATGTATATATATATATATATATGTGTATGTCATCTTCTTACTTCCATTCAAGACAATAAGGAAAGGAAAACAGCGTTCATGGGTACGTACGGACTACCGTCTCCATGAACGGTGTTTTTCATTTCATTTATCTATCTATTATATATATATATACTGAATATATATGATATATAAATCATATTTTATATTCTGGATGTACGTTAATCATGATATAAGTAATAATAATGTCAAGAACAACAAGTCAAAACACCTACGATTAATGAAATGATTTTACCCAAAACACTTCTTTAACATTGAATTTACAAAAGAACGGGTAATATAAAGTTATAAGTGAACCATATATGATATCATAACAATGAATATGAATCTGGAATAAGTCAATAACATTATTTAAATCATTATACAGGAGGTTCGTACACTTACTGTAGACGCCGGAAAAGTCCGTTGTTCCCAAACGAAGCTCCGCATGCGGAAAGCGAAGTGATATTTGGAGTCAGAGGCACGTTCCGGAGGGCCCGGAGGACTTGCGCGAAATTTCAGAGGCCCGCGCGCAAAGTTGAGTCTCGGCGCGCAATCCTCCCGGGATGCGCGTAATGCGCTGGGCCGGCGCGCTATTTTGCGCGCCCGTGGCCTGCGCGGCTCCCTTGCGCGCCGGGTCCTGATTCCGCGCACGCGAAGGGAATTCCGCGCCCGAGACCGGATTGCACGCCCGGGGTTGCCTATAAATATAAGGAGACCCCCGACGTTTTGAAGGTTGCCGGAATCCGAAGCGTCGCTCGTTCGCGCAATCCAACCCCTTCCGCGCACAATGCCGATCTTCAGGTAACCTCCTTTCTTTCGCGCAATAGAGCCTTGGGGTTCGCCTTCGCGCGCAATCCCCTTGGCTCCTTTTCTTTGAATAATCCTTAACCCGAAGGCCTTTGCGCGCAAAAGAAGCCTCTTGCGCGCAATTGCCCCCGGGTGCGCGCAATCCAGCCCGATTGCGCGCACCCCCCTCTTCAAAGTGACCGTTTGTTAGAGAATGAGCCGTTGCCCCCGCGCGCTACCCGAAGCCCGGTGCGCGCAATCTGAATCATCCGCGCGCAAAGGGCTGGCCCGATTGCGCGCCAGCCCGCCATTTTGCGCGCCGACCTGCTGTTTTGCGCGCAAAGCTCCTCTTTTGCGCGCAATCCGCCAGGGTCGCCCCCTTGACCCCCTGAGGGTACCCGCCTGCGTGGCGCCCGATGATATTCATCCTGGGTGCCCGAACCGTGCGTTGTCTTCCCGTGCGGCCCTCCAGGCTTGCGCGAAGTGACACGGACCCATCAGCGGCAATCCATCGTCCCGCATGACGTTAAACTGCATTCGTCCAACACGACGTTAAACTGTGCATCGTCCAACACGACGTTAAACTGTATATCGTCCAACACGACGTTAAACTGTACCACGTCCGCGCTGTAAGACGTTAAACTGCCAAGCACCTTCGTCCTCAACACACGACGTTAAACTGTACTTCGTCCGGCAAGACGTTAAACCGTCCGCTTCGTCCTCAACACACGACGTTAAACTGTACTTCGTCTGGCAAGACGCTAAACCGTCCGCATCACCCGATCTCGTGCCTCGCACGCAGGGTCCCCCCCCGGTTTAGGATGTGGCCCCCACCCGCTCGTCTCTGCAGGGATGTCGGGATTGCCCCTCTTTAGGGACGATTTAATGGGAGCGGCTTTTCCCGACGGGGGTAGGGTATTACAAACCCCTAGTTTCTTGTGGGGGGCTGCACATGTGTATCTCCATTGCGCTTCCCCACTGCCGAAGCCAGTAGAGGGTGTGACTGGGATCGAGGTGTCTCCTAATTTCGGTCCAAGTCCCTTCCAACTGAGTTTTGCCGCATCCGGGCTGCCTCAAGTGCGTAAGTCCTGACAGAATGAACTACGTGGACTTTGATCCCTGTCTTCTAAACAGGGTACGTAGGAAGCCTCCCTGAGGTTCAAGCCCACCACCTGGTCGTCCCGGTCGTATTCACGTCGGTTCTTCCATCAGTGGACCCCTCCAGGGTTCACGCTTGCGTCGATTCACCTATGAATCCGCCCCTGTGGGAGACTGCCCGTGTGTATCTCCACTGTGCCTCCCCACAGCCCCTTTTTCCACCTCTCCTTTTATCGTCCAGCATGACGTGAAACTGTGATCCACCCGGTCGTTCCATCCCCCTCTGTGCGAGGTGGTTCGGTTCAATCCTCCGCCCGGCGGCCTCGACCTCTTCGTGAGTCGGCTTGCCGACGTCCAGCATGACGTTAAAATGTATACCCGAACTACGTCGACTTTGATCCGTGATAATGCGCGGTACGTAGGAAGCCCCTATGGGGTCCAAGCTCTTCACTCCATCATCCATCCTGATCCTTACCCGGGCCGCCACATCCCGGTGGGGTCATGCCACTTCACTCCACTCCATATCACTTGGGAAGCCGCCCATGCGCTGGCCCTAGCGTCGGAGGTTCCCCGCAAGGGGTTCTGTCATCTGATCCACTCTTCGTGTTGATCGGTCCGATGTCGTCCCCGCTGGACGTTAAACTCGCGGCGTACCCCGTGTTAAACATGGGAAGCTGAGGAAAACCTCAGGGGACACAGTTCCCCGCACCCAGTGCGGGATGCCTCAGGCCATCATGCCTTAGAGAATCCCTATTAGGGACGGAAGACAGACGTGCAGAGCCGCAGTGTTACGACACGGCCCCAGCACCCAGAGCCACCCGGCCTCCTCACCGCAGGTTGCTGCCCCGACCAGACTCCTTGGAGCATCCGGGCGGAAGCAGCGTAATTAACCGGTGTCCATGACGATATGGCGCCGGGAACGAGATTCACGAGCATGTCTTAAATCTATGAGGGAGACCCGGATTAGGCGACGAGTTCTGAGGAGACGTCCAAGGAAGGAGGAGCCAACATCCCATCATCCCGGTTTCGATCAAGGAGCAGACGCCCCTGAATAAGGGACGGATGCCGCCCGCCTTTGGAAAGCGGGACTGCGGGACCACAAGCCGCGCGCCCATCCTCTCGGGTTGACGGGTGCACGCGTGAACGCGTCCTGGCGGAACAGCGTAACCTGACGCACATCCGCACCGAAACAGAAAAATGGTGAACCCGACGTGAATCTCTTCTCCTCGATACGAAGACCGATGGCTTTCAGAGGTGTTGGAAGACCGGCATGTTGCCCGGCCAAGCATTCAGTCTTACCCGCCAGGGGCTGGGGAAGGGACATCGGGCACTCCGTCTCGCAACGTCGAGGGCCTGGGTTCCCCCCACGGAAGGCGTCGTGGCGCTAATGGTTGGTTGTCGATTCCTTTTTCCTGTCAGTGTTAATGGGTCCTTCCCCCTGCTTTCAGAAATCAGGTCGCCCGATCCAGTGCCCGATCACCGCCTGCCCACTGGCGCAGAGGTAGGGGAAACACCGACGCGGCTACTCCACGTGGTCCCGCCCGTTCCACAGCCGTCCCAGCAGCCGCAATTGCGGGACAACCACGCCCTCTATCCCCCTCGGAGGTCATCCAGAGAAGGGTGATCAACACCCTGGTGCGGAGATATGAGGAAGAGGGAGTCATCCCCACTAGGGACATGGCTCGCCTAGACCTTGAGGAGGCTGCACCTCGCCACCACCGCCGCCCCCGAGGGCCGCGCAGGGAGGCACCGCTGCCTACCTCAACGTCCAACCGCTTCAGGAGCTTATCCCCGGAGCGCTCTGACAGTTCCCTTCCCTATGCGGATGAGGTGGAAGATTCCAGGGATCACCCTATCCGGGATTCGCTCCAGGGATCTACGGTAAGGACTCCCGCCAGGCCACGGCGACACCGCCGCCAGGCCTCTCAAGTCGAAGAGCGGGCTCTCCACCTGCCCGCGCCGCTCATCCCGACTCGCCTGTCCCGACGCCAACGTCGGGCACGAGCGGAAGAGGATGCCCACCTTGGGGCCCTAGCAACAGCGGCCGCATTGGCCCAAGCCACTGTTGGCTCCAGTCGCCAGGCCCCTGCGCATCCTGAGCAGGGGAACTTCTATGCCCGACCTGGATCGAGGCCTCGACCGCCCCAAAGGCAGGTTGGGTCGACTCTCCCGGTTGCTGGTGCAGGCAGTAGCCACCGCGGACCACCTCGCGGTAGCGCTATTCACCAGCGGGATCTACTCCGTGTGGCCGATCCAGGAGGCATGGGTCATCCCACCTTCCGATCCCGGCCCGGAGGCCTGCCCGAAATCATCTCTCCCCGCGTCCCCTTTGATATCTGTCCCGGTGCCCCTCGCACCCTGGTTTCCAGTCCTCTTGGCCCCAGCACCAGTGCGGCCGGAGGACGCCAGGACAGAGATCAGCCCTGCACCGAAGAACCACCCAGGGGCAGGAAGGCAAGGCGTCGACGCCGAGGGAAGAATGTTACGGAGTTCCGGACAGAGATCCGACCGGTTCGCTTCTCTGATTCAGAGGCGGAGTACGATTCGGCGACAGAGCCCTTTCCCCAATCCCGCCAGTCAAGGCCAGGGGTAGGAATGTGGCACGTCAGCCTCGTGCTCCCCGAGAGCGAGATCGATGTGATCCCCGCTTCTCTCCGAAGGTATATCCGGAGTAACGAGGGCCTGGTAGACCCCCAAGGATCAAGCTTACGGTTGGTACTGACCCCTCCGGAAGTGCCTTCCGTCTCGATCGGAGAAGCCGAAGACTTTTTCTGGGGACCGACGGTCGAACCACGATCTGGTGCACCCTCGGCGAGCACCGATGCTACGGCAGGATGTTCGCTCGCCGGCCCGTCCTATCGTGATGTGGTAGCCAGGGCACCGCCACCCTCAGAGGGCGGCCCGGGATATGGAGGCCAATCGGCCTGTTCGCCGTATTCACCGCCGGCCAGCCCATCAGCCCGGCGGCCCGCCTCGGCACCACTGCCGGTTCCCCATCCGTTCCCAGCCATTGAAGAGGACCAAGGAGATCTGGGTCCCGAGTTTGAGTCGTGGAGCTTCTGGACCGTCCTTGCAGAGGGCCACTTCCCTGAGAAGTTTTGGCCAGTCGCAGGACCGGGCTTTGATGCACCCGAATCGCTCACCCCGGATGAGTTCGAATGCTTCCGCCGAACTCTCCGGGAGACTCGCTCCTGTATTCACCGCCTACAAATGCCATACCCCGGGAGTCAAGTGCACCTGGAGGATATTGGTGAGCAGTGCCGTCAAATTGACCTGGCCATGCTCCCCGCGGCTCGGCACCCCGGGTCATTTGAGCACCACGAGGCCCTCCAACGACGATGCGTTGAGTGTTTTCAAGTACTCCGCAAAGTTATCGAGGAAGACACTCCACACGTGTATATCCGTGGATGGGGGCAGTACGCTGCCCTACGCTTCAGTGTGATTCGCCGACAGCCCGATTTGCTGGGTGGCCCTGAGGGTATATCCCCAGGGACAGAAACGGTCAATATGGATGACCTGTCGGGAGAGGGGAACGACTTGGAACTTCTCGACGGGGGCTTCCCCCCCGAAGACAAGCCGTCGTCAGAGCCATCGGTGAGAGTCACTCGTCATCAGAGGAACCTCCTGGGGCTCCCCGCACCCACTGAAGCACTGCCGTTGAGCCGAAACATCAGCAAAGGAAAAGAGCACAGCGAGGCTATAATGCCCGCCGACCCATCTGCCTCCATGCAGAGGGCAGAGGAGGATCCCGAGAAGGCTACGCTACGTCAGAAGCTTGCCGAACAGAAGAAGCTGGTTGACCAGCTCCTCGCCGAGCGCGCTGCAGAATGGCGCCCTGACTACGGTGATCCTAGGCCAGGACAGCAGGGACCGGAACAACCGCTCCTCGACGAGACTCTCCCGGGCAACCGTGATTACGCCGTGTTCGCCGACAGGAGAGAGGCCATTGCCTACAGCAAGAGGGCGCGGTATGTTTCGCCACACCCTCCCGAGCGGCGTGACTACCTGAGAGACCCTGCTCGGATTCCACCCGCTGCCCCAAGGGCCGCTCCGCCCGCCATCCCACGAGCTGCCGAGTTCGACGACCCGGTCGACGACCCGATTGAAGGACCATGCAATGCGCTCGTGGTTAGAGATCCTCGCCAGGACTGGAACCCATGTCCGGACGATCTGATGGCGGCACTCATTTCCCGCTTGGAGGCCTTGGAGACTCGGCAGGTGGCGATCCCACCGGACGGCAAGCCCTACCCAGCATGGGTGGATGACATGCCGGCGCCTCCGGGATTCGGGAATCCCACTTTCGCTCCCTTCAACGGGACTGGAGATCCGCCACAGCATTTAGCCCACTTCAACTCGAGGTGCGGGCCTATGTTGGGGACTCCGACGCAGCAAGAGGCCGCTAAGCTTCGCTGCTTTGTTCAGACACTGGAAGGGCCAGCATTTGTCTGGTACAGCCAGCTCCCCGTCGGGTCGGTAACCAGCTGGGAGGACCTCCGTAGACAGTTCCTCTACCAGTTAAGTTCCACGACCCGGAAGACAAGTATCGCAGACCTCTTCAAGTGCAAGCAGAGGCCTGATGAGCGAGTCGCGGACTTCGTCGCCCGATGGAAGGGTCTCACGTATTCCCTTGACATGCCATTGACTCAGGAGCAGTTGCTGACAATGTGCGTCGGGAACGTCAAGACCGAGCTGGTCCCTTCCCTGATCACTCAAAATTACCCCGGAGGGTTCAGGGACTTCTCAGACAAAGCTCAACATCTTGAGGAAGCCCTGCAACAGGCCAGCCAGGCACACCCGCTGCCTCATATGATTCCTGCAAGGAGAGTTAGCAGGGCTGAGCCCGCTGCTGTCGCCCAGATAGAGGCCCCCAGGCCATTGGAGCTGCTGCAGGCGAGGCCAGCTCCACAGCCTCACAGGAATCCGCCTCCACGGGCTCAGTTCCCGGCCCAGCAGCGGCATCCTCAGAACCGGCCGGCCCCTCCGCGTAATGTACCGCCGCAACCCAGGCGAGATAATCAGGGTCCACCTCCTCGGCCGGCCCCTCCAGCCCCTCGTCAAGACCACGCTCCCAGGGGCCCGCGACACCTGACTTACTCATTCCACGAGGATCAGGTCCCCGGTTATTTCCGGAGCGCCCTAGAGCAGAGGATTGTGTGACTGCCTGAGTGTTGGAGGCCAGAGGAGGCACATCTTACGAATAACCCCCGCTACTTCCCCTACCATCGGGCCCTGGGGCACACCAACCAGCGGTGCTATGTGTTTAAGGATTGGATCCAAGACCAGATTAACAACAATGTAATCATGTTGGGCCCAGCTCCGGCACAAGTGGCGGGCGTGTTCGTGGGATCAGATGACGATAGTGGCAACGAGGACGAATGGCAGCTGGTCTCCGACCACGGATCCCAGAAGTATAAAAACTGGATGGCCCGCAAGACGACCATTCGCGCCCATGGAATCATCCGTGCGCGCTTGAATCAGCCTGATCCCCAAGAATCTGCGGGTGCTGCTTCGGCATCGTCGTCCCAGCCTGCCTCTTCCAAGAGGAGCAAACGGCGGCAGCGCAAGAAGGAAGAGTGCGCCCCGCCAGTTCCGCCACTATCCCGCACTCTCGGCGATTTCATGCCCCCGGAGATGGGGGTCCCTCCTCGGATCCGCCCAGTGATGGATGATTCGTCCGATGACGGTATTGGGTACGCTTCGGTTAACACCGTCGAGCTGGTAAATACATTTTCGGTTCCCGACGTTGAAGAACACCAGGTGGACCTCCATAGTGTCCCCGGTCGTCGCCACCGTCGGAAGAACCGCAGCAGCAGGAGTCGCCGGGGCACAGCCGTTGGTACCTCCAGCCAGGCCGTGCACGCCACTGAGACTAGGCAGCAGGCTCAAAACCGAGCACAACGTGCGCCACCCCCCCATTCGGGGATGACGGATTCGCCTCCGCCGCTGTTTGTGGTGTGGGACCAGGCAGAACCGCCTCAGCCACGTCGCGACCAGCTCCGCCCTGCCACGAGTCCATCCCGGCCTCCTGACCCCAGTGCGGTGAACATTTCCCGGACTGCAACCAGTGAACAGCGAGATGCGCCAAGTACCAGTCGGCCGCCGATCCAACCGGCAAGGCCCGTCATGCCGCCAACCGCAGAGCAACCTCCTGCAACCAGGGGCTCGCGCTTGGCCAAAAAGTATGATGTCCTGAAGCACTTGGCCGACATCCCAGCAAGGCTCTCCATCCTTGAGGCTCTGCGCATGTCATCTGAGATGCGCGAGGCACTCGCTGAAGCCCTGAAAAGCCCCCTCCAGTTTGAGACAGAGGTTGCGGCTGCAGAGGCCTTTCACGCCGAAACGATCAAGGACGCCGAATGTCAGGCAGTTATCTCGTTCTCTGGTAAGGATGAAGACCCTCCTATACAGGGACATATCCGTCCGCTGTATGTCACTGGCCAGTTCAATGGCCTTGAAGTCCGGCGTTGTCTTGTCGACACGGGGTCCGGGATTAACCTGATTCCAACTCGGACGCTCCGGAGATTGGGGTTGTCTAAGGATGACTTGATTCCCTCCGACCTCAGGATACAGGGGTACGACTGCACCGAGCAAACCCCGGTCGGCAAGATACGTTTGAAGACCCAGTTCGGTGACTTGGTTGCCAACACCGAATTCATGGTAGTCTCTCAGGACACTGCGTATAACGCATTGATGGGCAGGCCATGGCTCAACCTTCACGCGGCGGTTCCCTCGTCATACCACCAATGCCTCAAATACTCCCTTAATGGTCGAGTAGGCGTGCTTCAAGGAGATGCCTCTCCTTTTGCCTCATGTGAAGCCCGCTATCTGGACGCGGACTATTACAAGAGCAAGGATAAGCAGATACTGGCAGGTGAGGTTGAGCCTGTCGCTGTTGCAAGTTATCCCTGGGCAAGTCTGGATGACGCTTACGTCCTCCCGATTCACCTGTTGGACGTCACCATGGTCTCGACGGTCCGCGAGTCTCCTGATGAGATGACCGCGACCGCCCGCGCCAGCACCAGTGGCCCAGCAGGATCTGGTAGCCCCAATGCAGTTTCCAACGCAGTCTCTCCCGTGGACGATCCCTCCCCGAGTGGAGAGGACGTGGAAGATGCACCCCCAGCCTTTGAGGAGGGCGTCCCCGCCATGATCGATGAGTTAATACAGGTGAACCTTGGAACCGAGGCCGATCCAAGACCCACATTGGTCAGTGCCGCCATGCCCTCTGAGGAGCGGCAGCAGTACGTGGACTTTCTCAGGCAGCACCGTGATGTGTTCGCTTGGGGCTATGACGAGATGCCGGGGCTAGATCCTCAGGTAGCCGTCCACCGCCTTGGTCTCCCGGCGAACCATCGCGGGTTCAAGCAGCCTCCCAGGAAGATGCACCCGTCCCACGGTGCCATGGTTGAGGCCGAAGTTGACAAGCTTATCAAAGCCAACTTCGTGAGGGAAGTTCAGTACCCCAAATGGCTGGCCAACATTGTGCCGGTCAGGAAGAAGAACGGGCAGATTAGAGTCTACATCGACTTCCGCGATCTCAACCGCCACTGTCCGAAGGATGATTTTCCCCTTCTAGTGACAGAGCGGTTGATTGATGCCACTGCAGGGTTCCAAGCCCTCTCCTTCATGGATGGATACTCCGGATACAACCAAATTCGGATGGCCCCTGAGGATGAGGAGTTCACTGCCTTCAGGGCCCCCCATGGTACCTTTTGCTACCGGGTCATGCCCTTCGGCCTGAAGAATGCAGGTGCCACCTATCAACGAGCGATGCACCGCATATTCAAGCCAATCCTCGGCACACTGGTGGAATGCTACGTCAGAGACTTGGTTGTCAAATCGCGCCAGCATCAGGACCACCTCAAAGATCTTGAGAAAGTGTTCGGCTTCCTCCGGTCTCGCTGCCTGAAGATGAACCCGTTGAAGTGTGCCTTTGGGGTCACCTCCGGAAAGTTCCTTGGATTTGTGGTAAGATACCGGGGTATTGAGATCGACCCAGAGAAAATCAGGGCGATTAGCCAAATGCCTCCCCCAGGTACCATCCGGGAACTGCAAGGGTTCCAAGGCCACTTAGCCTATATACGCCGATTCATCGCGAATCTGGCCGGCAAGTGTAAGCCCTTTTCTCGGCTCATGAAGAAAGGTGCAACCTATGTATGGGATAAAGAGTGTCAGACCGTTTTTGAGGAAATCAAGCAGTACCTGCTTCAACCTCCGGTTCTGATGCCGCCTGTGTCCGGGAAGCCGCTGGTCCTCTATGTGACCGCCCTGGAACGGTCCCTGGGTGCCCTTCTCGCCCAGAAGAACAACGAGGGAACGAAGAATAGCCTCTATTACCTTAGTCGCATGCTCCTCGATGCGGAAGTTAGGTATTCCCCCATCGAGAAGAGCTGCCTGGCGCTCGTATTTGCCGTACAGAAATTACGGCACTACTTGCAGCACCATGAGGTACAGTTGGTTTCTCGGGTAGACCCGTTGAAATATATCCTGAGCCGGCCTATGTTGACTGGCCGTCTAGCACGGTGGGCTGTGATTCTCCAGCAGTTCGACATCAGGTATGTGTCTCAGAAGGCCATCAAAGGGCAAGCATTGGCAGACTTTCTGGCAGCTCACCCGACCTCCGCGGATCAGCCGCTGGATCTAGGCTTTCCTGATGAGACCATTCTCTCGGTTGATCGAGCTGATCCATGCTGGCAGATGCACTTTGACGGTGCCTCCCGGAGCCCCACCGGTAGAAGACTCGATAATCCTAAGCTCAACAGAGTGGGATTGGGGATCGTCTTCATCACCCCGGAGCGAGCCGTGCTGCCATACTCGTTCCTGTTGTCAGAGGGTTGTACCAACAATGAGGCGGAATACCATGCCCTCATCACCGGCCTCGAGTTGGCTCTCGAGATCGACGTGCCCTATCTGTGCGTGAAAGGGGACTCCGAGCTGGTCGTTAAGCAGATCAACGGCGACTATGTTGTCAGGAAGCCGGAACATGTGCCATTGTTGGAGTGCACCCTCCTTCTGATGGCCCGGTTCCCTTCTCGACCAGAAATTGTCCATATTCCCCGGTCGCAGAACGGTCGAGCAGATGCTTTGGCCAGCCTTGCTGCGTCACTTGCGGAGCCTGAACAGGACAACCTGATCTTCCGCGTGACGCGCCGCAGGCTCATCGCTCCTGTTATCCCGGAAGAAGATCGCGACCCGTTGGTAAGTAATCTCACCACGGTTGCCCCTATGCCCGGAGCCCCGAGTACCCCAGATATGACAGTCGGATCAGCCCCTGATTGGAGGACGCCTTTGGTTGAGTACCTCCAACATGACATTCTTCCATCGGATCGGGCCGAGCGCGAGCGAGTTCGACGTCGCGCATCGCAGTTTGTCCTCCAGAGCAGCCCCGGCCTGGAGCAGATCCTCTACAAACGCGGATTTGATGGTGTTCTCCTCCGTTGCCTTCAGGGAGTTGAGATCCCACGAGTCATGCAAGAGGTTCAGGCCGGTTCATGCGGTGCCCACCAGACTGGGCCGAAGCAGTCCCACCAGATTCGGAGGTTGGGATACTTCTGGCCCTCCATGATCCATGACTGCATCGAGTATGCCATGAGGTGCCATGCGTGCCAGGTTCATGCGAACTTTGTGCATCGGCCACCGGAGCCACTCCATACCACTAAGTATTCCTGGCCCTTTGCAGTCTGGGGTCTGGACGTTGTGGGACCTTACCCGTCGGCGACAGCTCGCCAGTGCCGGTTCATTCTGACCGCCACAGACTTCTTCTCCAAATGGGCAGAGGCGATTCCGCTCAGAGAGGTCAAATCATGTTCGATCGCTGACTTCGTGACCTCCAACATCATCTATCGATTTGGAGTGCCTCACGCTATCCTCATGGATAACGGAACCAATTTCCGAGCAGCCGAGTTGAAGAAGTTGTACGCCAAGTATAACATTCGCTCGAACCATACATCTCGCTATCATGCACAGGCGAATGGAAAGATCGAGGCGTTTAACAAAACCCTCTCTAACATTCTGCAAAAGATGGTTCGTCAGAACAAGAAGAGTGGGCCGGACAAGCTCCCCAACGCCCTCTGGGCTTATCAGACGACGACTCGCAATTCCACCCAGATGACCCCTTATTCCATGGTGTATGGAGCTGAGGCCGTCCTGCCCATTGAGATCCAGTTTCCGTCCCTGCGCACTGCGGTCTACGACCAGCAAGCGCCGGACAGAGTTGCTGAAGCCCGTCTAGTCGAGTTGGAAGCACTGGATGAGAATAGACTTCGCGCTTTGCACAACTTGGAGAGGCATCAAAGCAGAATGGCTCGAGCTTTCAATAAGAAGGTTCGCCTCCGCTCCTTCCTACAGGGTGATCTAGTGCTAGCCCTAAGAGCACCGATGATCCCCGGCAGGAAGCCACCCAAGTTGGAGCCCAAGTGGGAGGGACCTTTTGTTGTCCAAAAGGTCTATCCCAATGGCGCGTACTCCCTAGCGACTATGGATGGTGAGCGTGTCACTCCTCCCACCAACGCTAGGTTTCTCAAGTAGTACTTTGCCTGAGTACACTACGTCCGCGCTGCAAGACGTTAAACTGCCAAGCATCATTCGTCCAGGCTACAAGACGTTAAACTGTTCAGCATTCGTCCGCGCTGCAAGACGTTAAACTGCCAAGTGCCTCGTCCTGCATGACGCTAAACTGCACCACGTCCGCGCGGCAAGACGTTAAACTGCCAAGCATCATTCGTCCAGGCTACAAGACGTTAAACTGTTCAGCATTCGTCTGCGCTGCAAGACGTTAAACTGCCAAGTGCCTCGTCCTGCATGACGCTAAACTGCACCACGTCCAAGCTGCACGACGTTAAACTGCCCAGCGTATCGTCCTGCATGACGTTAAACTGCCCCTCAAGAACTACGTGCGGCTTGATTCCCATCCTTATGGGATACGTAGGACCGTCTGGACATTCATGTTTCAGCCCCAGCCCCATCCTTTGGGAGTTTTCATCCCATCTCGGGCCCTTGGCCCAGTTTCCTCCGGGTCTGCGGCGTATGGTGTGAACGCGGGGTTATGCCCTCATTCACGTCGGTTTGCTCGCCATGCTGTACACCCCCCACGTTTGGGGATGCCTTCTGCTCCCCCCTTCCTTTTTCGTCCTGCATGACGTTAAACTGCACTTCAAGAACTACGTGCGGCTTGATTCCCATCCTTATGGGATACGTAGGACCGCCTGGACATTCAGGTTTCAGGCCCAGCCCCATTTCCCGGGAATCTCTATCCCGCGTCGGGCCTCTGGCCCAAGTTCCCCTCCTTTTTGTGCGAGGCGTATCGCGTGAGCGGGGGATTATGTCCTCATTCGCGTTGGTCTACTGGTCGCGCCGTACGCCTCCTCGTGTGTGGGACCACCTCACACCTCTCATCGTCCTGCATGACGTTAAACTGCCTCTCAAGAACTACATATGGCTTGATTCCCATCCTTATGGGATACGTAGGACCGCCTGGACGCTTGTGTTTCAGGTCCAGCCTCGTCTCTTGGTTGATCACGGGGATCTGCCCTCTTTTGGTTGCTCTCAGGGTGAGTCCTCCGACCCTTTCCGGTGATCTGTTAACATGTTTTGGGTACTTCGGTCTATGACTCGTAGTGTCAGATTCAATCTCGACAAGTCCTGTGTTGCTTGTCAGGCCTCGCGCTTCCTCTTGTTCGAGCCTTCACTCAAAGGGATCCTCATTAGCAGTTTAGGTACGATGCCTCAGTGCTCTCCTACCGCTCCGGGTCGATTTACCGGCGGGTCTTGGGCCGCAAATCGATATGAGTCCTGCGATTGAGCGGTCGATGCTCGTTTGCTTGCCCCGTCTTAGGCTGACGCGATCGGATGTTGTGTTGCGAATATGGTCAGCAACGTCCTTGATCGCCATGTCGGCTCTTTCAGGCTCTGAACATTGGTTGCGCAGTCCTCATCACACTCCGCCTTTGTGCGTTGTAGTGGAATCTCGACACTCTCTTCATACTGACCTCCAGTACACCTCTACACGTTAGGCAGACCAACCAGGGTAATGGTGTCGTTCAAGGCTCCCATGATCTGAGCACCAAGGGTATACATGGATGTCCTCCCTAAGGGCCATGCGTAGCTGGGACCCTCGTCCCCATAAGGAGGAAGGAGTCGCCCGAACAATCGCGTTCTGGGCCCAGTATATCTGGAGGCTAGCATCTCTGCCCCTCGGGTGATGGACATACGCAGACCCCTATCCCAAGACTCTTCTCCTGGAATCGTGCATGACCGCAGGGCTGGGTATGTTCCCACCTCCGCCGTGTCCTCCGTACCGCGATAAGCGGATTCCTCCATGGTCCGAACCACACGACCTTAAACTGTGTTGTCTGGTCCTACCACACGACCGTAAACTGTGATCGTCTTGGCCGCCCGACGAGAAACGGCACTGCATCGTGATGTCCTCCTCAGGGGACACTCATGTTGGGCGCTGGTTAATAACCACGCCATTCATCAATGCCTTCCGTGGCTTGATTATTGTGGCGATGCCAGAGATTTCTCAATCACAGGCATGTCGCCGCACAAAGAAAAACCATTCATCTTTAAGGATAAACAAGAAATATCAAATGCCGCTCCTTCTGTGTGCGAGGGTCAGACCCGCACTCTTCCCCGCGCTGGTGCCCGATTGTGTTGTGCCGCGCTTCAAGAACTACGTGTGGCTTGATTCCCATCCTTATGGGATACGTAGGAACGCCCGGATGTTTGAAACTTCGGGTCCAGCCCCCCACCTCTCAAAGATTCCCCCCTTCTCTGGGGAATCCGCCGCCTTCAGGCCACCCTCAAGGCGTGTCCCTCGACCCATTGCAGTGGTCCACTGGTGTCAAGAGTACTCTGGTTTATTGCCAGGAGGGTCAGGTTCAGCTTGGTCAGGTTCTTTCCATTTTCAGGCTTCGTGCTCCCTTTCATTCGGACCCATCGTCTACGCCCTGGGTGGAGCCCCCGTGAACGGTTCGGACACAATGCCTCAGTGCTCTCCCACCGACTCAGGCCGGTACCCCCAATGGCCTCGGGCAGCAAATCGTTATGAATCCTGCGATTGAGCGGTTGATGCTCGTTTGCTGCCTCATTCCACCAACGGTTAGTGCGATATTGATGCTGCTTTTCCGCCACGGTCGGCAGTACTCCCATATCGTTACTCCGGTGCCCCCAGTCCTTGAGTGAATGGCCGCATGATTCACATTTTCCACCTCCCATTCTGACCAGGAAAAATCTCGACACTCTTGACACTATCCCTCAGTGCATCTTCACATACCCAGGGGATAGGACCACGATGTGGCGTACTTTGAGGTCCTCATGGTCCGAGCTCTAAGACCTTAAACTAAGATCTCTCCTCATGGTCCGAGCTCTAAGACCTTAAACTAAGATCTCTCCTTATGGTCCGAGCTCTAAGACCATAAACTAAGATCTCCCCTTATGGTCCGAGCTCTAAGACCTTAAACTAAGATCTCTCCTTATGGTCCGAGCTCTAAGACCTTAAACTAAGATATCTCCTTATGGTCCGAGCTCTAAGACCTTAAACTAAGATCTCTCCTTATGGTCCGAGCTCTAAGACCTTAAACTAAGATCTCTCCTTATGGTCCGAGCTCTAAGACCTTAAACTAAGATCTCTACTTATGGTCCGAGCTCTAAGACCTTAAACTAAGATCTCCCCCTATGGTCCGAGCTCTACGACCCTAAACTAAGATCTCCCCTAAACGGGATTCTACGTCCTGCATGACGTTAAACTGCACTCTCAGAACTACGTGTGGCTTGATCTCCATCTTGATGGAGTACGTAGGAACGCCCGGGCATCTCAACTCGGGTCCAGCCTCAGGGATCGTTAAGTCCCGCCCCTCCTCGTCGCCGGCCGTCTGGCCTGACTTCGGGTAGAGTGGTTCAGTTGTGATATTCCCCCCGATTCAGCTCGGGATGCCCCATTGCAATGGTGGGATGCGACGGTTTCCTCGTCAAAGAGGTGCTGTCTGAGTATTGGGGTGACTCACGGCCAGATTAGTGCATCCGCCTAATACGCTTTCCCCACGGTGGCGCAATTTTGAGAGCGTTGGATTCTGTCCGAACAAATCGTCACTTCGCCCCACGCATCGCATGCCCTGTTGATCTGGATTTCCACCCTTGTGTCTGAAGGAACCCCAAAGCGGTATTCATGATGACATGTGGTCCGCCTCATGCAATATGAATGATGACCTTCGGTCCGTCTATTGCAGTTGTTATGGTCGATCCACTGTCCGCCTACCGTCTTGGGCATTTCCTGGAAGGCCGACCGTTGTGGATGTCTGGATTCGGGACACGCGATTCACCCTTTCTCATTTCCCTATGTTCGGATAAAATCTCAACGCCCCTAGCGTTGTCCCGCTCGTGTGTTGGAACAAGTTGGGGGGATGATACATTGATTAGGCCTGAGGTCTCCTTTCCTAGGAATGACCTCCCTCTTTTCTCCAGAAATCCAGGCCCAATTATGGATGCCTGATGCTTGGTTAACACTCCCGCAAGACAGTGAATTGTGGTTGAGCATGTTAAGCCAAAAGATGCAGATAAATATATTGATTCATACAAATGGATCAAAGTAGCGGAAGCAAATGTTTTGGGAACGGCAAAACAAAGCCCTTAGGGATTAGCATGCTGAATGAGTCTTTCTAATGCCGCTACCCTTTGGCTGGTGGCCTCCAGAGCTGCTTCTCGCTCTCTGCGTGCCCTCTCTTCGTCGGCGGTCGCAGCACGCAGTTCGTCGATTCTGGCCTGTGCACGCTCCCGCTCGACCTGAATTGTGACCATCTGTTGGCCCGCCTCCGTCAGCTGTACCTGGGCGTCAACCAGCTGGGCTGCTAGTTGCTCCACAAGCTCGGTACACGTTGCGACGAAGGCCTCCTTCTCTGCCGCCTGCCCTTCGAGGCGCCGGACTTCCTGCTCCGCCGCGAGGAGCGCCCGCGTGCTCTCCGACATGTCCCGACTTTGTGTGACGTCGGCACGCCGGCAGCTCTCGCGCATCTTTTCGGCCATGAAATCACGGACCGTCAGATGGAGGCGTTGAGCATCAGCTCCCCCGGCACACAGGAAGCGTAGCCAGGTTTGAAGTGATCCCATGCGCCCCAGCCACTCCGAAGGGTCTCGCTTGAGGAAGCGCTGGATGCACTTCCACCCCCTACGGCGCGTTATCCGGCTCTCCTCGACCGCCTCCGCGTCCGAGTCGTCCATCTCCTCGGGGTCGGCAGGCCGATAGGCAGGGAAGGCAGCCAGCAGGTCTGTTGCAGGGTCCGCCCCTGGGAGGTCCTCATGAGGGATAGGTTCCCCAACATCTGGGCGACCTTCTTCTCTCTCCCCAGCGGCGCTGACACCCTCGTCAGCCCCCGTCCTCTCTCCGATGTCAGCACCGCCGGTGTCCGCAGCCCCCTGATCAGCAGTTGGTGGGGCCGGCTCGGTGTGGGAAGTCTGTTCCGGAGCAGGCGGCATGTCCACCACTGGTCCACTCGTAGATGGCCCGGGTTCGGCAACCCGACGAGCCTCCAGTGTTGAGATCACTACGCGGAGCATGCCATGGTTAGTCACGGATCGTCAATGGCAAGCACCAGCAGTAAAGCAAGGAGAAGCAAGGAGACTTACGGGAGTTCAGAGCGTCATCTTCCGCTATCCCGGCCGCCGCAGGAACAGTTACAGCAGGGGGCCCTTCCGCGCTTGTCAATTCGATAATGGGTGCCTGGCCCCCGCCTTGTCCTACTGGCGCCCCTCCTACTCCCGCTGAGGACGCCTGACCAACATCCGTGCGCTCCTGAGAAAGATGGAGAAATGGGTTAGAAGCTGCATAAGAGAATGGATGAAGCAGATTGAGTAGGGATAGAAGCGGACCTCGAGGAGCTCAGTGACATCAACATTGTCAGATCCGGCCACCTCGCCACTCTCCCGCGGACTCCCCTGATGGGATCTTCCCTCGGAGCCTTCATCCTCCCCCATCTCCTCCTCTTCCTCGGAGTCGTTGCTACTGTCGTCTTCTTCTGGCGGCATCTGTTCTGGAGCGGGCTCTAGACCGAGCATCACCTTCACCAGAAGGGATGGCTCCGCACGCTGACCACGTTGGCGCGCGTAATCGTCCATGGCCGTCAGATACGCATACTGCCGGTTGAAGTCCACCCTGTCGGCAATATGGAGGCGCCCGACCTCTGGCAGATGGATTCCTTCTCTGAGAATCTTTAACCAGATGGCGTCGGTCCCCAGTGACTGCCGCAGGGTAATCCAGGCCGACCACAGCGCCGAGAAGACTGCATCGTGGGAGGGTTCGAGCAGACGTCTCACCTGCTTCCCGGGCCGCTCTTCGACCACTGCGCGTGCCCCCTCTCTGGGAGCCGAGGTCGTAGCGGCAGCTCGCGATGTGCCCGCCGCCGAAGTCCCTGCCCGCGCCGGCTCCGCTGCTTGGCGCGCCTCCGTTCTCCCCCGTGTGGCGGCGCCTCGCCTCCTTCCTTGACGCCCGGTCTCCGCACGAGTAACCTCGAGCCGCCGAATTGGCTTCCGTAGAAGCCCCTCGGGGTACGCGATGGCCCAGTGTTCGGCGTACTCGGTTGCCAAGCCTGCGTCAACCCCGGTAGGAGGGAGAGTGATGACGTCGCCAGAGCCAAAAGCGGCAAACATCAGCCACATCTAGCGAAGGACGCAAGGGTTCGTCTCCTCCCGGACAGCAGCGAATACCCTCTTCGGCATCCGTTGAAGGCACCCGAACTGCCTGGCGAACCGGGTTGGCACGTAAGGCTCGCAGATCACCTTCCCGTCGATCCGAGCCACGAGCACCCCGCCCCGCATGTTCAGGAAGTATTCATGCTGCTCTAGCGGACCCTGCCCATTGTCGATCATCTGGCCGACGGGAGTGGGGAACAGACTGAAGTTGAAATTGGCATGATTGCCAATCCGAATCCTCACGCCCTCCTCACTTATGGTCATCGGAGCGACCCCCGCGATGTTCAGCAGGCAGGGTCGCAGGCCGTTGCCCGGAGGAATGATGGCGTTCGGAAACGTGTACCCACCGAGGTGAGCAGCCACCCAGCCGTGGAAGAACTGAAAGGGCCCACAGATCCTTCGTGGCGACCCCCCTCGTGAGATGCGTCCCAGGATGGCATACAGCCTCGCCAGCACTGGGACCCCGAGGTTGTATCTTTTGTTGGCGGCCATAGCCCCCGCCACCGCCAGTGTCGCCGGGCGAACGCCCATTCTCGCGTCCCGCACTGGCAGGAGCCACCCACTCAGAAAGGCGGCCAGGAACCCCGCGTACCGGACATTTGGGTCCCGGGCCTCGATGACGCGGTACCCCCATGAGCGGTAGTCGCCCGTCTCCAGGACCCGCCAGTACGACCCGTTCCGGCTCCTCTGAGCTGCGGTCGGGCACCGCTTCCCCCTGCCTGGCATCATGACCGCGGGGTCATGCTCCAAGAACTGGCCGAACCACTCCTTGTAGGCTATGTCCTTCTGGAAGTCCTTGACCCCGAGCCGCTCTGTAGCCAGGTCCAGCAGATGCCACGTCAGGATGGGAGTCCGTGACCTGTCACCCCAGGTGTTCCTCGGAGGCAGGAACTCATCATACTGGTAGCCCTCCAGCGGGATACCTCCGATGCAGTGGATGTCCCAGAGACCGATGCCGACCTCCCCATGGTGAAGATGGAAGGTGTTGGTATCCGAGGACCAGCGGGTGAACAGCTCCGGCCCGAGCTCGGAATGCTGGTAGAAGTGGAACTGCGACGTCCACACCGCCTCAAACAGGCCGATGTACCGCAGCTCCTCTGCGAAGTGATCGCAAGTGTGGCGTACCCAGAACGCCCAGGCCCACTCGCTGGTGAAATTGCCCCCAGATCACAAGTCCCAGTCCTTCAGCCAACCCTTGGTGTCGTCCGTGACACTCTGGCGATATGTGCTCGAGTAGAGGGCTGGAGAATTCTCCGCAGTAGGCTCACCCCCGTCAATGGTTTGCGTCCTCGGGTTCTGGACATAGACGTCCAAGTGCCTGGTCTCCCTGGCAGGATGCCCATTGTTGGTGATGTTATAGCGGGGAAGCTCGTCCTCCCGAGTTACCCAGGTCCGTGGCGCATCAACCTCGAACCCTGGCACCGGAACCTCATCTAGGATGCCGAAGTTCCAGAGCGGCAGGTTGTCCGACAGTGGATATGTCTTCTGGGCCGGCGTCAGCAAGTTGAACAGGGATTGATTGTTGGAAACAATCTCCTTGGCTCCGTAAACCTCCTCGTTCGCCGCCATCTCTGCTCTACAAGTGGCGGCATCCCCCTCATTTCCTTGATGCGCAGCCATCTCAGAAGTTTCGGGAGTCGTGCGGGTTAAGGGATGAAGCGTGCGGGATCGGACGAGGCTGGTAGAGAAGTTTGAAGGTTGGCGCGCAATCCAAGTGGACGGCGCGCAATCGGGAAGAATGTCGCGCAAAGTTCCGTGTTTTCGCGCAAAGTCAGGCGAAATCCGGATGGTTTTGCGCGCCGATCGGGCGAATTTCGCGACCGGAAAGGGCAATTTCGCGCACGAGAGCGTTGAAGATTATCGCGCGGAAGGCCTGTGTACGGAACGCGGAACCCTGGACCCCTATTTATAGACGAGGCCGAGATTCCGCGCCGCGTGGAACGCTCGATTGCGCGACCGCGGCTGCGAATTGCGCGCCCGACGCCCCTTTTTGCGCGCCTAAGTCCCGCGCAGCCCAGGACTTCGGCATTCCGGCGTCTCCCTCGGAACCCGATCGTTGCGGCCTCTCGCCGATCAGATTCCGAGGGGGGGCTTTTGTAGACGCCGGAAAAGTCCGTTGTTCCCAAACGAAGCTCCGGATACGGAAAGCGAAGTGATATTTGGAGTCAGAGGCACGTTCCGGAGGGCCCGGAGGACTTGCGCGAAATTTCAGAGGCCCGCGCGCAAAGTTGAGTCTCGGCGCGCAATCCTCTCGGGATGCGCGCAATGCGCTGGGCCGGCGCGCTATTTTGCGCGCCCGTGGCCTGCGCGGCTCCCTTGCGCGCCGAGTCCTGATTCCGCGCCCGCGAAGGGAATTCCGCGCCCGAGACCGGATTCCGCGCCCGGGGTCGCCTATAAATATAAGGCGACCCCCGACGTTTTGAAGGTTGCCGGAATCCGAAGCGTCGCTCGTTCGCGCAATCCAACCCCTTCCGCGCGCAATGCTGATCTTCAGGTAACCTCCTTTCTTTCGCGCAATAGAGCCTTGGGGTTCGCCTTCGCGCGCAATCCCCTTGGCTCCTTTCCTTTGAATAATCCTTAACCTGAAGGCCTTTGCGTGCAAAAGAAGCCTCTTGCGCGCAATTGCCCCCGGGTGCGCGCAATCCAGCCCGATTGCGCGCACCCCCCTCTTCAAAGTGGCCGTTCGTTAGAGAATGAGCCGTTGCCCCCCGCGCGCTACCTGAAGCCCTGTGCGCGCAATCTGAATCATCCGCGCGCAAAGGGCTGGCCCGATTGCGCGCCAGCCCGCCATTTTGCGCGCCGACCTGCTGTTTTGCGCGCAAAGCTCCTCTTTTGCACGCAATCCGCCAGGGTCGCCCCCCTTGACCCCCTGAGGGTACCCACCTGTGTGGTGCCCGATGATCTTCATCCTGGGTGCCCGCACCGTGCGTTGTCTTCCCGTGCGGCCCTCCAGGCTTGCGCGAAGTGACACGGACCCATCAGCGGCAATCCATCGTCTCGCATAACGTTAAACTGCATTCGTCCAACACGACGTTAAACTGTGCATCGTCCAACACGACGTTAAACTATATATCATCCAACACGACGTTAAACTGTACCACGTCCGCGCTGTAAGACCTTAAACTGCCAAGCACCTTCGTCCTCAACACACGACGTTAAACTGTACTTCGTCCGGCAAGACGTTAAACCGTCCGCTTCAACCTCAACACACGACGTTAAACTGTACTTCGTCTGGCAAGACGCTAAACCGTCCGCATCACCCGATCCCGTGCCTCCACGCAGGGTCCCCCCCGGTTTAGGATGTGGCCCCCACCCGCTCGTCTCTGCAGGGATGTCGGGATTGCCCCTCTTTAGGGACGATTTAATGGGAGCGGCTTTTCCCGACGGGGGTAGGGTATTACAAACCCCTAGTTTCTTGTGGGGGGCTGCACATGTGTATCTCCATTGCGCTTCCCCACTGCCGAAGCCAGTAGAGGGTGTGACTGGGATCGAGGTGTCTCCTACTTTCGGTCCAAGTCCCTTCCAACTGAGTTTTGCCGCATCCGGGCTGCCTCAAGTGCGTAAGTCCTGACAGAATGAACTACGTGGACTTTGATCCATGTCTTCTAAACAGGGTACGTAGGAAGCCTCCCTGAGGTTCAAGCCCACCACCTGGTCGTCCCGGTCATATTCACTTCGGTTCGTCCATCAGTGGACCCCTCCAGGGTTCACGCTTGCGTCGATTCACCTATGAATCCGCCCCTGTGGGAGACTGCCCGTGTGTATCTCCACTGTGCCTCCCCACAGCCCCTTTTTCCACCTCTCCTTTTATCGTCCAGCATGACGTGAAACTGTGATCCACCCGGCCGTTCCATCCCCCTCTGTGCGAGGTGGTTCGGTTCAATCCTCCGCCCGGCGGCCTTGACCTCTTCGTGAGTCGGCTTGCCGACGTCCAGCATGACGTTAAACTGTATACCCGAACTACGTCGAGTTTGATCCGTGCTAACGCGCGGTACGTAGGAAGCCCCTACGGGGTCCAAGCTCTTCACTCCATCATCCATCCTGATCCCTACCCGGGCCGCCACATCCCGGTGGGGTCATGCCACTTCACTCCACTCCATATCACTTGGGAAGCCGCCCATGCGCTGGCCCCAGTGTCGGAGGTTCCCCGCAAGGGGTTCTGTCATCTGATCCACTCTTCGTGTTGATCGGTCCGATGTCGTCCCCGCTGGACGTTAAACTCGCGGCGTACCCCGTGTTAAACATGGGAAGCTGAGGAAAACCTCAGGGGACACAGTTCCCCGCACCCAGTGCGGGATGCCTCAGGCCATCATGCCTTCGAGAAGCCCTATTAGGGACGGAAGACAGACGTGCAGAGCCGCAGTGTTACGACACGCCCCCAGCACCCAGAGCCACCCGGCCTCCTCACCGCAGGTTGCTGCCCCGACCAGACTCCTTGGAGCGTCCGGGCGGAAGCAGCGTAATTAACCGGTGTCCATGAAGATATGGCGATGGGAACGAGATTCACGAGCATGTCTTAAATCTATGAGGGAGACCCGGATTAGGTGACGAGTTCCGAGGAGACGTCCAAGGAAGGAGGAGCCGACATCCCATCATCCCGGTTTCGATCAAGGAGCAGACGCCCCTGAATAAGGGATGGATGCCGCCCGCCTTTGGAAAGCGGGACTGCGGGACCACAAGCCGCGCGCCCATCCCCTCGGGTTGACGGGTGCACGCGCGAACGCGTCCTGGCGGAACAGCGTAACCTGACGCACATCCGCACTGAAACACTTACAAAGCAAGTCGGACCTAAGGTAAGGGAAATATCACAATCTCATTTTTATCCGAGACTGTTTATACTTTGGCATTTACTGGGGTGTATTTTATCATCCACATCTATGTTCCCTCAATATGTAATATTGTTTCCATCCACTTACAATAGTTTAAATCCAATTTTACCCTTTGGTGAGTTTATAGAAAAGAATATGAAAGGAATCTTTTGTCGTTTTTTTCGTACGAGGTACTTTTTGACTTTTCCGACAAAAGTACGAAAAATGTTTTTTTAACTTATACGGCATGAATGGATTTTTAAAACATTATTTCCAAGAAAATTTCTTTACAAGTTTTCAAGTTTATTTTTAATCAACTTCTTTTAGTTTAAAATTTTATGACATGTTAAGAAAGGAAATGTGTTTTTGAAGTAGAAAGGATATTTTCCCCAAGAATGAAGTTCAAGTGTTTTATAAAAATTATTTTGCATCTAAGATAATAAAGGGTTCTTTTTTTATCCCTATTATTACATTGATTTGATTATGTTGTTATGGAATTATTTTTATGAATTCGTTTATTGTATATGAATTGTTTTATGATGTCACGATGTTTAAGAATCCCATTTTTATTACATGGGTTATTCTATGATGTATGGTTTATGATTTTGTGGCACACATAAGAATGGTATCATTATGAGATGGGTGGGACCTATATCTCCTTCCAATGCATTGGGTAAAGATTTTATATCTCACAAGATAGACATGGCTGGAATGGTAGGTTATACCGGTCCAGTGAAACAGGACTGAAACGAGGGTTACTCGATTCAGAAAGGGACTTTGTCCACTAAGATAGTGTTGGCAATGAGTCTTGACTAACAAGAAATGATTCTCTATGATTACGTGTGAATGCCACAAAGTTTCATGTTTTAAGTTATGATTATTGTGATTACATTTCACTGCCATGATTTATCCCATGTTATGAAATTATTCTCTCTTTTGGAGGTTAAGATTTCCAAAATGTTATGTTCTTATGAATATGATGTGATTGATATTTCTTTTGTTTACCATTACTGAGCATTTGAGCTCACCCTTTTATGTTTTCTTTTCGTCAGGATATAAAGAAAGGTTTTAGGTAAAAAAAGGAAGATCTTTATGAGAGATGTTTAAGATCTTTCACCACAATTAGAAGATTATATTCCGAGTTTCCAAAGACACTAAACTATTACGATCCTTGTGTGTGTATTTTTTGTTATGTACTAACTATTCCGCAAAAGTAATGTAATGTTCATGTACGTCAGGCTCCGGGTCTCTACACCAGTTATCACGGGAGTCCTAAGGACCAATACCAGTTCTCCTTGTATGAATGAATGATGGAAAAACTTCACAATAAAATCTCACACTATTATATTTTGAAAGAATTCTAAACGACGCAAAGAATGTAATCTTCTTTCATCTAATCTTTCTAACTCATAGAACCATTTTTTAGATCATTCATCTATAGAAAAAAGATCAAATATTGCAACTCTAAGTGAAGGAAATTGCGTTTCAATTGGAAAAACTGCTTCGGTTCCATATACCAATGAATAAGGAGTTTCTTGGGTAGCAGTACAGGTAGTTTTCCGATTAGCCCATAAAGCATTAAAAATTTATCAGGCCATTACTTCATTTATTTATCCACCAGATTTTGGACTATATTTGATAGGTTTTTGTTGAAAGCCTCTACTTATCCATTGGAAGCTACATGATAGTGAGACAAGTGGTTGGACTTGATATTATTTTCATAATATAACTATTTTACTTCAACAGAACACAAATTCGTTCCATTATCCATCAAAATATTATTAGGGACACAGAATCTGGTGATGATATTAGTTATGAAAAAACTAACTTTGAATTTGGACCTGAATTCCATGAGAGGTATTGCTTCAGCCCATTTTGACATGAAGTCAGTAGGAGTGAGAATATACTTGAACTACTTAGCCATGGATAGAAGATAAGTTCCTAATACATCCTTTCCCCATGTGGAAAATGGCCAAGAGTATTTAGCTGTATGTAGCAACTCTACGGGTTGATGAGTGAAGTTGGCATGTACTTGGTAGGGATGTCATTTTTTAGTGAAATATGTATAATCATACATCATTGAAGACCAACAGTATCCAAGATTTCAAATCAAATCAAAGAGTCTATTCCCATATTGGTGGGAACCACATGCTCCTTAATGTACTTCTTTCGTAAAAGAAATAGTCTCTTCTACATCAATACATCTGAGGAAAATTACCTCAAAGCCTTGATACTAAAGGTTATTTTGGTGGTCTAGACTATCATAAAGAGTAAATAGGATGCTCGTTGATAGATCTTCCCTTTCTTATCCCAACATGGTGGATGTACCCCATTTTGAAATTATTCCATGATAGATGTTCTCCATCCCATTGTATGACTATATGGTTCAGAAATAGGGAAAATTTAATTATTTTCCACCATTCTAGTTTGAAAAAAAGGTGGGACCATACGATGATGGGTTATGCTGATACTTGTTTCATCAAGATTTGGATATTCCAAGGCTGTAACTGCATTAGCAAGTGCATTTTCTTGGGCATTTTGTGACTACGGTACAAAGGAAAATGTTGGATCTGAAGGAAATTCAGCTATTAACTCTCTAACGTAATCGCTCAAAGGGATTAAATCTTATTTTCTAATATAATATTCCCCATTTATTTTTTCAATTACCAATTTTAATCAACTTTTAGCTTTAAATTATCCATTTTCACTTGAAGGGAAAATTCCAAACCTGCGATGAGAGCTTGATATTCTGATTTATTGATGGTAACACCTTCCGATAATAGGGAAGAATAAGTCAATACTTCCATTTTTGAAGAAATAAAGAAAACTCCTAATCCAACTTTATTGAGTTTAGGGTTTTCCCGTCTCTTCCCCGTTAGACTTCTGGATGCACCATCAAAATACATTTCCCATGTTTTGGAATTATCTTAAATAGAGATGACCTCTTCATCAGGAATTTTAGTATTAAAAGATGTATCATCCATAGACGGATGCTCAGCAAGGATATCAACCAGAGCTTGGCCTTTTATTTCCCTCTCATACCAAAAATGGATATAAAACTATTGAAAAATAACCTCCCCCCATGATTTATGCCCTGTAAGCATAGGACGATTGATGATAAATTTGAGCGGGTTATTACGAGATACCAATTGGACCTCATGATGTGGCAGATAGTTTCTCAATTTCAAAACTGCAATTATTAATGCCAAGAAACACTTTTCAATATTAGAATATCATGTTTCTACATCATGTATAGTGCGACTGAGATAACAATGTTTGTTTTCATTCCCAACATCATTTCTTTGTGCTTGGAAGGCACCTAGTGATCACTCTAAATATGTCAGATAGAGAATAAGTTGTCTTCTATCAATAGGTAGCGTCAATATAGGTGGACTCAAGAGATATATGTTGAGGTTATCAAATACTTATTGGCAATCTTCAGTCAATTGGTTGGTAACTCCCTTCATTAATCTGTTGAAGGTAAAACACTTGCCTTCCAAATTGGTGATAAAGTGATGAATATAGGGCAAGTGTACTTCGAGTCCAATTAATTGTTTCAAACTTTTAGGAGGTGACATACCAACGATTGATTTTTTTTATTAGGATCAAATTCAATACCATGATGGCGTACAATAAATCCAAGGAATTTTTTTGACGTTACTGTGAAAGCACATTTCAAGGGGTTTATCTTCAAACTGTGTTGCAGATGTTTATTTAATATTGTTTCCAAATAAGCCAGGTGATTGGAACATTTTATGGATTTGACTAAAAAAGCATCCACATAATATTCAACAAATTTCCCTAAGAATGGTTTGAAGATATGGTGCATGGCATATTGGTATATTACACTTGGATTCTTTAATCCAAAGGGCATTACCCAATATCAAAACACACCTTAGGGGGATCTAAGGGCTGTATATTCTTCATCCTTTAGTGCCATAAAGATATTATTATACTCAAATATCCATCCACGAAGGAAATAACATCATAGCCAATTGTTTCATCAATTAAAACCTCTGTAATCAAAACTTGAAAATCATCTTTAGGACAATACCTGTTAAGATCTCTAAAATTAATGTAGACCATAATTTTCCAATTTTTCTTTTTCACTATGACAATATTGGCCAACCATTTGGGATATTGAACTTCCCTAACAATGTAGCTTTTATAAGATTATAAACTTCAGTTTCTATTTTAGAGGTAGGAGTTGGGTGTGTTCTCCTTGCTGCTTTCTTAAATCCACGATGTTCCTCTGGAAATCCCAAATGATGGGTTGATATATCAAAAATAAGACCTAGAATATATATATATTTCCAAGAAAATATATCTCAATATTTCTTTAGAATGGATGTATAAACATCTTGTTCTTTAGAGGTCATGGCTGCACTAATTAGAGTGGGGAATGGATATTATTCTGTACCTATATTTATTTCTCTGAGTTCATCCACAGTGGTAGAGACACCTTCATCAAATGCTGGAAGAGCATCCCTGAAGTCTTCTTCTTTTTATTCATTATGTATTACTTCTTCTGTTTCCACTTTCATTTTAGATGTCGAGGATAAACATACAGTGTTATGAGAGAAATTAGTATTTGAACATCCTGATGAAAAGGACACAATATCTGACCCTACTGATGACGAAGGGTCTTCTTTTTGTAATAAAGAGGGATTGATGGATTAAGAATAAATATATTTTTCTCCCTCTAGAATTACCACTACTTATTATATTCTAGTTAATGAAGTAGAGGCTTGTTGTAGTTAAACAGATGAGATGAAAACATCTCCATCCAGTCTTTCATCATTACATGGTGGGTCAATAATTTATCCAATGTTTTCAGGCTCTGTTTCCAGAATTGACATTATGGGAACTACTGGACAAGTCTTCAGATTTGGTTTTACACTTTCAATTTGATTGATGGGTAACACATAATCTCTACTCAAATGTATGAATTGATTTGATGGGACCTTTTCTAGTCCATTTGGAGCAATAACTATAGTAATCTCCTTTTTCATGGTCATTGTTCCTTTTTGTGATAAAACTCTGCCTCAATGAATTGAGATTCACATGTTTTAAATAGATCCTTATCACCATACAATGAACAGATTTGAAAATTTAAACAATATTTCAGACATTGGTGGTATGATGAAGGTATGGATGCATGTTGATGAAACCAAGGCCTTCCATGAAGAATATTTAAGGCTTTGTCCTAACGAACAACCATGAAATCTAAATTAGACACCAGATCTCTTAAATAAGTTCTGATCGTAATCTCAGTCAGAGGTTCTTGTTCATTATTTTCATATCCTTGCAACATTAAATTTGAGGGATATATGTCAAATTCAGTCAGGCCCAATCAACGTTGTTTATAAATGAGAATGAGGATGACCCTCGAGCCATAATCAATGAAGGATCATCAGAGATCTATGTCATTGACCTTGCCAGGAAAATACAATGGTATGATATACCAATAAACCACATGGTATTCATCTTTATCTATAAAAGGTGTGACTTCATGACATTCTGTAGGATCATTCTCTATATGGTAAACCTTAGCAGCCACAAAATCAATTTCAAACTCATGAGTATTTGACAATGTCACAATGATTGATGCTCAAAGATATTTTAATATTCTCAAATCATCCAAAATTGAATACATGGCTGGTATATGGGTCAATTGTTTCAAAACATCATACTTTTGGTTCAACGGTCTTTATTTCACAGCATGGAGATATGGTTTTGTAGGTGTTTTCGACATTGATGCTTCTGTTGTAGATGTACTTTGTATCAGAGTTGAAGTTTGAAATACTATTGGATTTGGTAAATTATACTGACTAGGTCCATTCATTTGATGAGAAGAAGATGGCGTGGCTTCTAATTGGTCCTCCAAAATAATTATGCTAGAAATGAACTTTTCATTCATGCAAGAAACTTCTTGTTCTTATTGAGTCCATTGAAGGGCTCTCCCATGTGTTTCTGCCACATATATGGTTCGTGTAGGGGTAGAAGTAAAATGTTGGTTTCTAAAATTCCCACATCTTCCCCTGTATCCTCGACCTTGTCCCCTTCCTCTTGTTTACCAATTAGGTACAAGTAATTTTGGCTCACTACAATCAGAACCACCATTAACATAAAGATATGTTAAATGGATAACATTAACAGAATCGAAGACCAATTATTAATCTAACGAATGTAGTTGGGTTTTGGCTTAGTGGTAAGCACCCCGTAATACTACATGAAAAATGGGGGTTCAAAACCCATTGGGCGTAGGTTACTGTAGCAGTACTGTAGTGGGTACCGTTGCAGCAGCGGTACTGTTGATCGGCAGGAACTGTAGCGGCAGTAGGGCACTATAGCAGCGGCGGTACTGTAGCAGCCAGGTTACTATTCACAGAATAGGAATTTCGCAAAAAAAATTGGCCTACAGGCTATGTATTGGGCTACAAGCCCACTGGGCCTTCGGGCTATGTAATGGGTCTCCCTCTACCCAGTTAAAAGAGGTCTTTTCTTTGCTTTATTAATAAAAAATGAGGCTTCAGCCCCAACCTTTAAAAAAAATAATCTAACAAAAATTCTCGCTGACATGTTAATTCTGGTTGTACCATTTGGCATGGTGGTGCCTGTTCTTTTGAAAAAAATGGCATAAAATCTTCCAGGGCCAAGGAAAACTTTGTCCTTATCAAGATCTCATCTATTTATGACATCTCTTTCTCCTTATGATCAGTTTTATACATTAAGTAATGGCCTTTTTATGATGATGGTTTTGTCATGGAAGGAGTGGTATAATACAAAACTGGTTGTTTTAACTATGTTTGTAAAATAGCATGAGTCCAGTTGATCATTTTCTTGATCATCCAATCATTATTTTTTTGCACATTTTTTCTTTTAACAACTTTCTATTCTCCCTCTTCATCTGGATTGGAAGCAGTAACACATGCTACATGAGCAGATGAACTTCTCAATTTCACTTGTCCAGAGTCTACCATATTTTGTAGATGGTATTTGAAAACAAATCACTCTTGAATTTGGTGTCCTAATATCTGATTAAATGGAAAATAATTCATATGATCTTCATCTCTCTATTTATTTGGATTCGTCGCCCTTGGAAACTGAACCAAATTGTTTTCTACGGCTAATATGAAGTAACTAGGAACATGTACATTTTTGAAATAATATAAATTATTCTTCAATGACTCAAATTTTCTCCCAGTTGGCCTCTTTGATCATCTTGATGAGGTAGTCATTTCTGTTGACGCTCAGGAAGGAGATCCCTTCGGTATGATGAAGTTTTTGAAGTAGAAGCTGGTATCAGTGCCTGCGTGAGTGTGACTATAGAAGATTCTGCGTTTCCTATCCTCCTCCCGAGAGATGATGGAATTACATGAGTTTTAGCCTTAGTTTCTATAATTCTATATAATGTGGGATTGACGTAATGTCTCAAAACCCTCCTATGTATATCATATGTATTAATGGCCTGCATAATTCATCTCGCATATTAGCCATATAGATTGTTAGCAACACTTCTTGAGGGAGAGCTAAACTTAAAGAATATGTTAATCCTTTTCCATCATGCAATTAAATCTTAAACTCGTTCATTCTCCATTTTTTTACAATTAGTATGATAAAAAACTATCGTCTTTGGTAGTGTTGAGCTAAATTGAAGAAGGAATTTTAGATGGAGATCTTCCCATCTAGTACTTGATCGAGATTGCAAACATGTATACATGAAAAAAGATGGTCCTTGTAATTACTTCACAAAACACCTAAGCTTAACTTATTCTCGTTGTTGAGAATTTTCCATCATAAGATTACAACGAGAAACAAAATGTGTTAAGTGTTGTTCTGGATCTCCTGAACCATTAAAAATTGGGAATGTTGTATTCACAAAATTTGGTGGGGGAGGAATCGCATCCAGCCCTTCATGGTATGCTCTCTTTTCTAGCAAAACAGGTGCACGTCGTTCCTCTATATCTACCAACCAAGTCATTAATTCCTCAATTTTGTTCTTAAGAATTTGGGTAATATATGGATGAGCTAGATTTTGGGCAGGTATATCAATTGGAGATTGAGCTGGTGCAATGACAGGTAAGACCACTAATGGTGGTGCTAATATTTTCCTTGGATAACCCATGAGAACATGTCTATCAAGATGTATATTTTTCTTCCATGATTGTGTACCCAATAGAGGGAATTCATTATCCACATCTGTAATTTCTACAAATCCCCTTGGTTGTGGAGCTCATACAAGATTTCCAAGTTGAAGACATTCCTGAGAAGTATGTCTAGCTGAAATGTTGTTTCGAAGTAACTCTGTATTGAGTCTTTTCAACTCCCTCATTTCCACTTATTACAGTGAAAATATCTCTTCAAGTGAAAGATATTGACATTCTCTAGTGGAAAAGCAAGATTCAATCTGACATTTTCCTTTCCCCTAGTTATATTCTTCTTAAAGAGGTGAGAGATTGTTATTTGAAGGCATTCCAAAATTATGTGTAAGCCTATGATTTTGGTTACCCACACCTTCTTGATTTTCCTTAGTGTGTACTGTATTATAGATAAGAACTTAATCTTCTGATTTCCCTAAACTAGACTTATTTTTTGAGGGATCTTCTTCAACGGTGTTAATAACATTCACTGACACATAATGCATTGATGGAATTCTGTTAGTTTTTCAGTTAGATCGTCCCCCTTTGTGTTTTTCACGAGATGTTGTTTTCCTATATGAATAATTCCATATAACTATTTGTTGGAAAGTAACATGAAGGGAATAATTGGATGGTTTATTTGTTCACTTTTTTGTGGCTTCTTCCCTAATCGAGAGAAAAATAACTTTCATTAAGGAGGGGATTGCAGATGTGATAAAGCCCCCAGTCATGTAGGCTGAGGCTGATCCTGTTCTTATTATTGAAATATTTGAGCATTGTTTTATGAATTTGAAGGTTGAATTAAATGATCCCCCATCCTATCACGCTAGGGTGATTCTTGAACTATTATGGATGAAATTCATGCAACTGCTCTTCTGATGTTTTAGATTTTGGTTCGGACATTAGCTGGGTGTATTATCCGACAATCACATAAGTCACCTGTTTCAGCAGATCTTTGTGCTATTTTAGACATTTTCATCATATGAAACATGAAATCCACTTAACGGGATACTTTTTCCAGATTCTCAGATTCTAGATGTAAAAGTAACTCAACATATTCTTTTCATTGGGCTGGATTCTGATGAGAACTGGTTGAGGCCTATTCATGAGCGTACATTTGATTACATACAATACCTAATGATTGTGGCCGACCATGGGAAATAACAATGCATGATTCCACTATTGGAGGACTTTGTTTACATTGGAGTGTAGTGAAATGCCATTCTCTATATGCACCCTATCCTACTATGAGAACACTAGATGGGGAATTAGAAATTAATTGGCGTAGTCTCTATACAGCATTGAGACACACATGTAGAAGGTTTCTCTGTAGTTTTTCAAACTTTGGATGTTGGGAAACTGAGAGAGATTCCACGTCAATTTGGCACTGCAAACCTTCTATAATCTTTACATGATTTCAATATTCATCATATGGTAATAAATTGGTTTTCAAATAACAAAGAGTTTTCCATAGGTTGTGACAAATATGATGAATGAAATCTGATGTCATCAATTCTGGAATGTTATACTGAGAATTTTCCAAATGCCAGAACATTACTGGTATTTCAATTTAAGATAATTGTTTCCACATGTTTAGCACGTCTTATTCATCTTTCACTAGAGGTTTCTCCACTTGATCTTTCCAGAGTGGATGTTCTAAATTAAAAGATAAATGACCTAAAGGTGGTTCGGTGAATGACCATTCCCATAAGACATATTTTGGTTGAGAAAGAGTTTCACCTATATATGACAAGGAATCAGACATAACTAGCCTTTAGTTTTCATGTCCCTCAAGATAGGAGGGCTTTCTAATTGCTACATTGTCAACTATGGAATAGTCTTGAAAATGTGGTTTACTACTACAGAGAGGGATTTTTCAATGAATTCCATCATGGGGAGAATCACTATGATGGATTACAGAAAGGGATAATTCTTCTTTCTCCTTGGAATTATAGCCACACGGAAGGTTGTCATGGATCTCATCTGGAGATAGGCAATCTGGATTGACCAAAGTTTCATGAAGCAGGCCTTCATGATGAAGTGTGCGATGAGAATCTTCAGAATTACAACTACCACTCCCAAAATTTTGAAATGAGATTATATGATCTTGAGCAGTAATAGATAAATGTATGAGGGCTTCAAGAACTCCAATATTATGAAGAGAAAACATAGCGACATAGCTCTTGATTTTCCAACAAAACCAGGTGATACTTCACATTGGATGTTCTCTTATACATAGTTGGGGCACATAATGGGAAAAGTGGTTATCATATATAGGTATATGTTCCACCCATGGATTAGTTATCAGAACAGACCGAATACCTCCAATTGGAAAGGGTGTATGTTCACGATTTTGTTGTCCGTATGATATGGGGGAGTATGACCCATGACCCTCCTAGACTATAATAGAGGTATGTATATGCTCTGAGATGGCATTTCGATGTGTTATCTCTTATATGGGGATTGATTTATGTGTCTGTTCCCCTGATATCGTTGAAGTCGTTGTTAAGATATCCTGGACTGCTTCCAGAATATGTGTAGGGATTTTCATCTATCCATTCACCATTGATAAGATATGTTTGGTTACATCAGCAGTCGGAACGGGAATATACATCCATTCAGTATCGGGAGTCGGTGTATGTTCCTGCTCCTGTCCTCCTTTCCCTATCAATGGGCATTGACAGTACTCATGTATGGGGGCTGAGAGTTGGGTTTGTCCCAAATTTATTATCGAGCATTCTGAATGAATTCTTCTAGTGCTACCAAAAAATACTGTAGGTAGGATTGATGAAAATTTGAAGGTATATGTGACTTCTGGTTATTTCCCATCAAGTATGGTTGATGTACTTCCTTCAATAATAAAAAATGAGGCTGCTGACGAAATTGGTGATTGTAAACAAGTTTATGTTCCTGTTTACCAATTTCCACCACATTAGATTCTTGGCCCTCTTTAAATGCTGCCAGACAAGCCTAATGACTGGATGATAACATGTAAATAGGTTTATGTTCCTATTCACAATCCTCCAGTGAGTTTATATAGTGGGATTTCTGGGTTTCTATTAGACAAGCCTATTGAGCAGAAAAATTAGGACATACGAGTGTATGTGCTCAGTCATTGTTTTCCGTCAATTTTAATTTATTGGATTCCCCAAATGAACCAGATGTGAGAACCTACTCAATGATTACCAAACATTATTTCTAGACGTTATTCATGCATGCTTGTGTCTGAAATAATTGGGCCAAAATTCTATAGGAAACACCCCAATCATGTTGGGGTTACACAACCGCATGATTCTGGCAGCGATTGCTAGTGGGAGTACTCAGAAAGGACTCCTGCATTCTTGAATTGAGTCCTTGAGTGTCCTCGTGATCCACCACCCTATAGTATGGGAGGGATTTATTTTTGTGTTATGAGGATAAATACCTTAAATGATTGAATATGGTGGACAAAACTGTTTTTTTCTTGATCATTGGTCATCATTGGCCAGATGATCAAGGATTGTTGTTGACCTGGAGGGCCTGCCGAGCAGCCTCCAAAGTCGGGATTGTACCATGCTAGTGATCTTCTTTCACCAAAACATTAGATACCCATCATTTAAGAGGCTGGGTTTGTGATAAAATCCTTCCCATTGATGGCGATCCAGCTTGAGTTTTGGTAGAGAAGTTCACAGAAGTTGTCTTCGAGAATTCCATTCATTGGATTGAAGAGAGTTATATGGAAGACTAAAAACAAAAACAAGCTCTGTTAAAGAGATATCATTTCAGATGTACTGTGTGATTAATTCCTTTGTATGGACTTACTTTATCAATGTATAGGGTCCTAACATATGGTTAACATTATTAACTTCGTTAAGGATTCACACCGGGTTCACCATTTTTTATTCATTCCTTTAAATGTGTGTTCCAAATTTAAGAATCACTATTTCAAGGTGGTTTCTAATGGATTTATTCATGGAACCAGAAACTTATAATAGTTCTTTATCCAAAGAGGACCTGCTTACCAAAGCCAATCATTCATTAATGTTTGACCATTTTGATACATAAAAATGTTCGTTGGTCGAGAGGTCATACTCATTACACATTTTTAGGGGGAATTATTGTATATTCCCAGAGACTCTTTGTAAAATTAAAATATTTTCATGTATCTTTATTAATTCAGCATGTATATAATAAGTATCCATAGGAATTTATAACAACTTATATACATGTGTACAATTTAAAATCATAAGTATGCATTCAAGGATCATCATTAATTGAAATATCCATATGTATTCAAGGTTTTACAACAATGGTAGCCTCTAATATATAGCTTACAGATTATTTTAATCATCGTTGTGATGATATTGATTTTTAATCCACTTAGTGGGGCACTCTAGAATTTTATTATCATTAGGGAGACAATGTTTTAATTTTTTATTGGGATCATTCACATAACATAGGCTACCAAAATATCCTCGAGAAAGGAATCAGAACCCTCATAGATTGGTGCCACTGAAGGGGACAAATAATACCTTTTAAGGTAATTTGATATGTAATTCTAAGCAGAAGGTTCTTAGTTTAAACATAGTTTGAGAATTATGTTGAGGTAGCCCAAGGAATTTTAAAAGGATATGGATTTCCATGCAGGATCAGACCCTATTGGGAATACAGACCAATGAGAACATGGTTGATTTGAAGTGTTGGGTTTGAACCTCAATGAGACTACTTATGTATCACATATAAATGTGAATGAAAGCCTATGTAGTTTGAAAAATTTCATAAGAGAGTATGGTCTAATAAAAGAAATGAGTTTGGGAATACTTCCTGAAAATGTTGCCTTCACTATTTGAAGATTGAATTTGGGGATTGATTCCTAAGGAGGATGACCAAATTGGGGTAATTTGGGTTGGATTCTTGAGGAGGTTATCCAGTGAGCTTGGGCCTTGAAAGAGCTTCCTACGTATCATGTTTTGAATAATAATCAGAGTTATCGTAGATCTTTCGGTTGTGAAAATGTTGTGATCATGACAAATATCTAAGCCCATGTGAGTCATGATTAGTGGGAGAAACTAGATAATGTCAAAGATTCAACAAATTCATTCACACATCAAAATTTTTCCTCCTCCATTGATGGAAGAGGGCTCATCGATTGTAGAAGAGGGTGAGGCGGTGAGCTTTCCCTCTATTCTCTTCACATTGGTCAGGGGACCAATGGAAGGAAGAAGGGGTGAAGGTGAGGTGATTATACCAAAATGACTGCCCTAAAATTGATCATTGAAGGGGAGGGAGACTTCTCCTATGAATGTTTGTAATTGAAAGTGTGGAGTGTACCTTCTCTAATATAGACCCGAGGTTCTAGGTCACCACTTTGAGAAGTGCGAGGTCAGGACCCAAACCCTCCTCCAAACCAGGAACTTCCCAACACACTTCCTGGGAGAATGTTCCATGTGACTATGGATATAAAAACCAAAAACATCCCATTAATCCTAACCCAATTATGAAACAAATGTGGGAAACCTATGAAAATTGAAATACAGATCCAAATAAGAGACAAGTTGATGTGCCTTTTCCAATGGTTTGACAAGTTAGGAGGTTTTGGTGGAGGCTTCAATTTATTCCCTTTTAGATAAAGGAACCAAGAAATAATGTACAATTCCATGAATGGATTATAAAAAGGATACATGATTTGGTCGCGTAGGTCCCTCGTGAAAGTATGACACCTATGTACCCCGGGTTGATATACCACACAGGTAGACCACACAACTATGCCGCGCAGATCTGACATGTAGGTATGAATGATGACTGATGAATTTATTTTACATGGGAGGACCAAACCTAAGTAAAATTTGTTAAAGTAATTTCAAATAATGCTTATCCCATTTAATAATGTCTTCTCTAGTGGTTTAAGGAGATACTTGAGACAATTTGAGGGATCTTATTGGAAGAGCTGCACAATGGGAACTTCAGAGAGTCTTTCAATTTTTCTTCATCTTCAAATGGGGATCCCAAGGGATCCATTTATAGGAACATAAGTTGGTTTTTAGATGAAATGATGCTCGCTCAGGTACTTCATGCAGCTCTGCCACATAGGAGCTTCCGCGTAGGTGCACAAAACCTCTTCTGGCACCGAGATCTGCCGCAAAGGTCGTCCTCACAGATCCATCCTGTAGGCCTGTGAAGCTACTACATCATGAATCACTTTGGGAATATTGTTGATCTTCCTTTTTACTCTATGAACTATGCTTTGGGATTTGAAATATCTGGAGTTCATCTTCATAATCATTTTGGTTACTTTCTCAATTAGTGTCAGCAGACGCGATGAGATTCATTTCCACGTTTACCATTCAAAAATGATTACAAAAATATATATCATTAATAATTATGTAATATATGACATAATAATTATACTTTATATATATATTTTTTATGTACATAAATATAACTTATTCACATAGTTCTGTTCAATATGATATGAAAACAGAAACAACGTTTATGTGTATGTACGAACTATGGTCTTCATAAACGGTGTTTTCCATTTCATCTATATGTCTATTATAAATTTTTATATTCTAAATATATATGATATAATTTTTTTTTTATATTTTGTATATATTTAAATATTGATCTACGTGATACAATCAAGTGTAACAAGTTAAAGAAAGTATGAAAAAGAAATAGATTATTACCAAAAATGTTAATTTAACCCAAAAATTATTATTAAATGGGAAGAATAAAGTTATAAAGGAATCATTTATGATATCATAAATATTAATATGGTTCTAGTATAATTTAATAACTTACTACGGAATTTATACATGAGGTTAAACATACCCTAGACTAACGAAAATTAAGAGGTAAGGGTTTATTTCACAATCACTTTATTATCTGTGGTTGTTTTTATGTAAGTATCTACTGGGAGATATTTATTACATATGTCCATGTTTCATAAAATTGTTTTCAAATGGAATATTTTAATGGTTTTTTTTACAAAAACATTATTTTAAATGTTTTAAAATTTTATTATTCAAAATAATTCTCATAAATGTCAATGTTTTAAAAATGGTTTATAAGGATTTATTTATATGGACATGATTGTTTTTAAAATGTTAATTCCCTTAAAAAGTTTCAAATTTGTATGAGACACATTGATTCAAAAATTTCGTTAAATGCCATCCTTTCTAAATTGTGTGACTCGTAAATGTTTTCATGAAAAAGGGATATTTCTCTCCAATATTTTTACAAATAATTTTCATCTATGTCAATATCTTTTGATGGATTTTAATCTAGATTGAAGTTGATTTATTATGATACAAATATTCCATATTGCATTAAAAATTTTGTGATATATTTGACTGTGGATGTATTATTTTAATACCACCCATAGTTTATGGATAAATATTGATATTTTGTACTCTAGTTTTAATATTTATGTTAATATTATGTATATAACCTTTCATATGAGGAATGAATTGGACTTAGTAAGTGATGGGTGGATCCATCTATTCCTCCTCTATGCATTGGTAGGTCTCATGAGAAAAACTAATTTCTTGGCACAAAGAATTGACATAATCTTATTTGTAGTTTGGGAACAAGGCCTTTACTATATGGTTATGAAGTCTGAAATATGCATTTCATCATTATGAAAGTGGCTATTGATATTGCATGTGATTATTCTACTAGTAGAATATCCATGTGAATAATTAAATGGAATTATTTGATTTAATATTTTCCATATTACGATGAATTTTATGTTTAAATGGATTTTGTTTTAGTCTTATACATTGCCTTAATTATATATGCTTATTTTTGAAAGTCTCCACTATATTGTAATCTTTACTGAGTGATTAATCTCACCCCTTTCTTATGTTTTATTTTCCAAGGATTCCAAGAATTGTATTATTATTGATAAGAAGTGTTATGCTAGGGGATTAATGGTGTTCTTAAAGGATTATTTATATTGTGTTTTATTTTTCTAATGTGTCATGTAATGTTAATATATGTAATATATTTTCTAAGACATGTAAACTGATCAGTCTTTAGGGACATCATTTCTTGTAATCATGATAATGTTATGTAATAATGCACCGACTCTGGGTAACTAGGGTCGGGGAGTTACATATAAATATTTTGGGGTCGATCCAGGAGGATGTGAGGTAGTTCTATGATGATACCCATTTATTATAGGCACATATATGGGAACCCTTTTTTAATTGTCATGAAATAGAGGAGGATATCTCACTTATTAATCATGAAAAAGAGGTGAAAATATTACAAGACAATGTTTTTGTAGTTGTAGATGAATGCTAGTTATGTGAGCTATTGATGTAAAAGAAAATAAAATTTTGCATGCCGGTTGATTTTTTAGAACAACCTCATACTGGATTTTTCAATTCGGGGTTTTCTATTCCATAGAAGTGTGAGTTGGAAATATGGTACGATGGTAAAGTATAGGTTTATAAAACATTACCACGGCGGATAAGTAACTTAGTGAATGATATTATACATACATTGGTTTAGGAACCTCTTTTTATGAGTATTATCCTTTTCATGAGAGTATCTATGAAATTTTAATATGTTTTCACCTCTTGTTCATTACGATATGTATGATTTTGTTCTCAGTTATACGTTTGGAGACTATCCGGACAAAATGGGAATTTTATTATAATTTCTCAACTTGACACAACACATTATATAGGTGATAGAAACCTCAGTGAGGTTATAAGTCCATGATATAGAACTGCAGTTGTGATTAATCAATTTAATTATATTAATCACATTAAATAGACATGTAGTGGCGTCATAAAACAGTAACACCGCATGGTTTTATTAAAAAATTCAGAAAAGATAGATCGTTTGATGGCTTTCATTGCACGATACACCATGTTATATATTCCTTATATACAATACTATTTTAATATCTCTCTTTCTATAAAAAATATATTAGATTATAGTACATGAAATTCTATGTTTGTATTGAGGTTCTCACAATGTTGATTTCGTTCGATAGATTGTGTAACAAGAAAGACCAGGTTTTTCCAAACTATAGTATATTATAATTTTGAAAATAATATTATTGTTATCAGATAGCCATTAGAATGTCCGATATAGGTAAGATTATCTAAATTATGAAAATACGGTTTAAACATTTTTTCAAATTAATTTTATTTAAATAAATTAATTATAAATGAAAATAGAAATCAATTTACAATAAAGGATGTGTTTTTATTAAAGAACTATTTTATTACAATAAAAGAATTTTATCTTAATAAATTAAATTAATCACTATTAGTGAGATAAATTAATGTAATATATATAATATAAATTAATCCAAATGTTTTGAAATTTATCCAATATGTTTTATAGACATAAAAAAAATAAAAAAAATACAATTTTAACAATAAAAGATTAATTTTTTAAAAATAATTTTGTAGCTATTTAATGGAATAATTGTTGTAAATTTAATTTGAAATTTTAATAATTATTATTTTAATAAATAGAAATTATTTTTGAAATATTTATATAAAAATTTACTATGAGTGATTTTTTAAGGGAAGTTTCATTTTTAGATGAATAGTGAAAGTGCTAAATTTTAATTCAAAACAACTTTTTGATCTGATTTATTAATATAGGTAATCTTTAATTGAAATTGGTTTTAATTTATTATTGTATCCATTATAAAATTTTAATTCAATTCATGTAATTTAAATAAATTTCTTATTGTTATTGTATAAAAAGACATTTCGATCTTTTAAAATTTATACTTTAGAAACCTGCCTTCTTATTACCTATGTGAGACAAATTTTAAATTAACATTTCGCACTTATGTTATTATAATTTTTAAAATGGATAAAATATTAGAAATATTAGAAATATATAATTTCTTATAATTTAAAATTTGTTTTTAAATGAATAGATATGTGAAAGTTATTAATTTTAATTAAATCGTATAAGGTAAAAACATGTTTAACTAATGGTTAAACGTTATATTATGGGGATAAATAACCAGAATAGATATCCAAAATATATTTTATAGACATATATAAAAAATATCATATCATTTTATATTTCATAAACTATTATATGAGAAATATTATTTATCGAAGACCTCTGAATAGTGTGTACCTTTTTGTATTTACAAGAATGCCACTCCTCCGCCAATATGAAAGGGCACTCAGCCCCTCAATTATTCATTCCTCCCAAGACATATCGATCATAAAACCTATTCCCAAATAAGATCTGAAACCCCTTCATGTCATGTTAGATTCTTCCATTTGGTAATAAATTCAACCAAGGAATCCCTTTTGTAGAAACGAAAAGGAGTTACCCAAAGAATATGTAACATCCATCCACAAGAACTTTTGTTTTATTTATTTCACTACTCATTAAATTATTAATATTTCATAATTATAGGAAAATTAAGTATAATATATATAATGTTATGTTGTTATTCTATGTTTATGACCTACACTCACACAAACAACCATCAAATGTGATATGCAATCATTGTTTGTGTGTACGGAGGACTGCCGCCTCACGAAAAAATGTCGTTTGCTCGTCCGTTAACACCTCTAAAGGTTGGTAATAATTATGTAATAACTATTTTATATGATATATATGTTATATTTATTTGGTATTTAATTTTATATAATTATTATATATCACATAACTTTATTCATTTCGATTTTTTATAAATATGATAACTTCATTTGTAGACATGCGGACAACAACCTCCTCAAAGTGACATGATTCATTCACTAATTATATGGAATGTATTAATGGAGGGTTTAATAAAAATATTTAATATATATGAAATAATAAAAATACTATAGAGAGAATATATATATATATATTCATTAAAAATATGACAAGAAAAATGAAACACTGTTCATGCGTATCTATGACCTATTGTCTCCATGAATGGTGTATTTAATTTCATATTTATATGTTTTAAATAAATATAATATTGTTATCAATTTTCACATTCTTGATATATGAAAATATTGATATATGTAATATGATAAACAATAGCATGTCAAAAGTTAAATGAAAGCAAGGCAGTTATTACCCAATACGAAAATATTATCATGAAATTGTAAATAAATGTGTAATATAAATTCATAATAAAATCATATATGGTATGATATATAATAATTTTTTGTATTTCAATATTTAATATAAACATAAATTTACAATATAAGATTTTTTAACATGTATGAATAAAGTCAAGTCCTAAGGTAAGAGAATTTCATCTCACTTTTTTATATTTGTGAGATACATTACATATACACCACTCCATTATTTTTTGGGGTGAATATACAGAAATATGAAAATTTATTTCAAGAATATACATTATTTAATTAGGCTAAATGGTTTAATTTATGTAATTGTTTCATGGATAACACTATTTAAAAGTTACTCAAGTAGTAATGGAATTTCATCTAACTTTTCATATTTGTGAGATAATTTCAATATTACCATCTCCTTTAATTTATATGGTTTATATACATCCCTATGACATGTTCTATAATTAATTAATTTTTTTATTTATATTAAATATTTCAATTTATTTTATTATTTCATGGGGACCATGATTCAAATGTTCCTTAAGTAGTAAGGGGATTTCTAGTAACTCTTTTTTTTATACCAGACTTATGTCATATTCACCACTAATTTCATTTGTGTGGTGTATGTACTTCTCTTGGATGTATTATATGATATTTTTTCATATATTTTTGGGCATTTACATATCCACATAATGATATAAATTTCATGGGTTTTATGGTAAAATAATTAGGAAATCTGTAAGTTAATTATGTCCAAATTACCTTATATAGGACACGTGATATGATATGCATGAATATTCCATTACAATGTGTATATAATACCATTTTACATTTTATATCCAGAATATTATTATTTTCATGTTATTTTAATCTTCATGTAATTTCATTATCTCATGGGTATTTTGATTAATAAATATATAAGTGGTATGGTTTTACTGAAACTATATCATTGTTAACGTGATTATTTACGATTAAGATTCCATTTGTGCAATATTATTATCAATATCTTAATAAATCTCATAAATGTTCTTCTAATATAGTTAATCATGATATATACATGTAATAATACAATTTTTTCCATTATATGGTACTTAATATAATCAGAAATGGTTTTTTGATGATCTGATCTTATTTCCCCCAACGGTCGGGAATCAGTTTTATTTAAAACCTTGTTTGTTTAAAAAAAATACATGTTTTAAAATTGTAATTTTATAAACATTTTCACAGAAAAATGATATAAAAAATGTTTTAACGTTTTTAAATCATCCTTTATATGTTTTAAATGATTTTTTTAATGATAATATTTTTCGTAATGTATTATTCTCTAAAGAGAAATTTTCAAAGAGAAAATGATATTTTACCCAATAAGAGTTATTAATATATATTTCTTAATAATTATCCATCTATGATGGAATATTTTTTACAAATTATTATTTATGGGTATATGACCCATCGATACCACTTATATTCCTTATTTGAATGTTCTATGTTTAAGGTCCTTCATGTCATGACGATCTCAGATCTATGATTTTGTATTGATGTTCCAAGAAACAGGTGTGAAACGATCGATTGATCAATATATTTCGAGTCGTGGGCCAAATAAGGAATGTGAACAACGAACAATGAGATGAAGGAGAAAAAAAGAAGAATAAATATTTTGAATGATCATCGATTGATGTTTGTGTTGATCATGATTCATTGAAATTATAATTTAAATTAAATACTCAACAAACAAGTGATAATCAAACGTAAAAAAACTCTCAAAAAAATCTGATCCGGCATATAGATCGAACCACCTAACAATATATTTGTGGATTGATTCATGATCATCATAGAAGTCAAGAATGGGGAAGAATAAAGTCAAAACAAACAGCCTACCTAAATTTGGAACGCTCACTATTGAAGAATGATGTTTTTATGTGATCATTGTAATGATTCTTCAAATCTCAGGTGTGTCGATTATCAAACCATGGTCTTGTAATCATTCACCTGCAATAATTATCCAAGGGTATATTTAAGGGTTCCCTATAATCTCCATAGTTATGTGTATATCCTTGGAATTTTCCAAAAAAAATATTTAAATATTGTCAAATTACTATGTTAAAATTTGAGAAATATAATTGTTTTATTTGAAAATATTATTCATTTACAAGCTCGTGATGACTTTTTTATAAATGACCCGCTCTTACTAATTTTATGTTACACCTAAGGTAAAAGCCACATTCTGAACTCATCATTTACATTTTATTTTTTATCTAAGAACCTATTTATATATTATTCATGTTTTTACGAAAATTTTTCATGTGTGGTCTTTAATATATTTCAAATAATTGAAATATTTTTTTTGGGAACACCAGGCACTATAATAGTATGTCCTTGAAGGGGTTATTATTTAAAATAATCCATATAATTTCTGAAAATAATATATAGAAACTCCAAGAAAATATGTTCTCCCCACCTTGGGGTTTTCATCCCCATAAAAAGCCAAAATAAAGGCTACTAAAAAATTTGTGAGTACGAATCACAAATCTAAGCCTCCTTCTCCCATGTACACTCTATGAGATTCTCATAATTCCACTAGGAACTCACTAAAGGAATAAAATGCCCAAAAGGGTCCTTTCATTCCAATCCTATATCTCCAATAGGTACTCAGTAAAGTTCACTCAATCATCAAAGTCCATCTCACCCCATTCTATAACATGCGATGAGTCATGCACGTACTTCCCCAACTGCAACACATGGAAGATGTCATGTACACGATCTAACTTCGGAGGTAGAGATAAGTTGTACACCACCTTGCTAACTGTATAAATTATCTATAGTGGAATGATGAACATCAAAGATAGCTTTACACCCCTACCAAATATTCATAATCCTTGTTGAACTGAAACCCATAGAAACACGTTGTATCCTTCCCCGATGTTCAAATTCCATTGTTTCCAATCAGCATAAGTCTTATTATGGATTTGTACAACCTTCATCATATTTTGGATGATCTACAACTTCTCAATTCTAACATTCACCCACTATAGGCCCATGATTACTGAATCTCTTGGTTCATTCTAAAAAGTGGTGACCGTCATATTTTTCCATACAAAGGCTTTGATGGTTCTATACAGATGGTGGAATGATAGTTGTTCTTGTTTGAAAACTCCTCTTGTGGTATGTTGTCCTCTCAAATATGGCCAACTTCCAATATGGAATCTCCCAAAATATACTCAAGAACCTTAATTCCCCACTCAATCTGGTCTTCAGTATGGGGGATAAAAATTTCAATCAAGTATAACTGGGTCCCAATCACCTCATATAATCCATTCCATAATTGGGATTTATTAAAATCAACATGATTAGAAAAAATCATCAATTGGACTCTATGGAGTCGCAATATCTTCTATTCATAGAGGCATCCCACACTCTCTACTGAACTCTTATCTTGTATAGCTAGGAAGAGGGTTGACATAATGAGTTTCTTTATGGTCACCTTGATGAAATCGTGTCTTCTGGATGTACGTGGTAAGACCATCATGATTTCCATAGATATACCATCCCACATTCGTTTTGGAACCCCACAGGGGTGATCCAATCCCAATATAACTTAGTGATCATCCTTCACTTACTAAAAATTTAGTCATCGAGAGACAAAATCTACAACTCCTTTCTTCACCCCATGCTATGAAAAATGTTGTTGGAGGACCTTGTACTTATTTTATCACTTGGATATACCACCAAAATAGACATACAAAACTCTATAATATTCTCTTTATGAAAAATCATTGGTACAATTGTGTTCCCTCTGAAAACAGAGACTTTCCCCACACCTTTATAATTCCCACAAAAAACATCTCCAATGGATATTTGATTACAAAGGGTCTCAGTGTTGGTATCTCAATGTTGTGCCTCATTGACAGGCTACAAGAGTGGGGGGGGGGATAACAACCATTGACTAGAGCTAAGATTCTCTATCAACATCAAAAAATGATAATTTTAATGATTCAAACTACTCCAATTCCTTGTTCAGCAACTGCAATCAGGATCTCCTAGTGAGGAAATCCTCTACCAAATTCCTTGTTATTGGTGTGCAGAAAATTATGAAATCATAATCATAGAAGAACATTAGACATCGTCTTTGTCTCATGTTGAGAAAATTCGGAGAGAATATATAGTTGATACTTTTTTATTGGAGTATATGATAAACAGATCACCCATCAGGAAATGTCACCACATCTTGGAATATAAGACTACCGCTACAAGTTCATGATCGTGGGACATGAAGTTATTCTCATGCGGTCTCAAATGATGTGAAACATTGGTAATCACCATATTCTGATGCATCAAAACACAACCAAGCCCAATTATTAATGAATCATAGAAAAGTATGTAAACGAAACCCTCATTTGGAAATTTCAAGATGGGAGCTCTCGAAAACCTCTACCAAAAATAGTGAAAAACCAATAGCCACTTCTCTATCCATAAAAAATATTTTCCCTTTCAAGTCAAAGAAATAATGGGTGATGATACTCTGGAGAAGCAAAGTATGAATCTCTATTAATATCCTACCAACCCAATGAAGCATTGAGCCTCTATCATGATATTAGATTACTCCAAATCTAATATTGAATTTACCAATTTTGGGTCCATGACCACTCCATCTGCTAAGATAATTTTTCCTAGAAAGTGGAATCCATAATATGGAACTAGAAATTCCATAGATTTCCATAAATCTCGTGATCTCTGATTATGTCCATAAATTTCCTCAACTGTCTCAGGTGATCCTCCATGGGCATTGATTTCACAAGAATGTCATTGATGATGACTACCATGAACTATCTTATGTAAGGGCAAATTATCTGGTTCATGAGTTCCATGAACACTTCTGGGGATTTTATCACACCCAAGGGAATCACCAATTCCTCAGAATGACCATAGTGACATCTAAATATTTTCTTTAGTATATTATTGTCTCATACTCACAACTATTGATAACCTGAATAGAGGTCAACCTTCGAGAGCCATCATTCCCCTATTAACAAATAAAAGAGGTCATTGATCCTTGGTAGTTGATAATTTTTCTTCACAGTAACCTGGTTCAAGTGCTAGTAGTCCACACAAAAAATCGTTATCCCATTTACCATCATGGAAAATGATATGGGGGTTGTCTGGGGTGAAATGTTGGTTTTATCAAATCTATTCCTTTAAAATCAATCGAAAAAACACTCATCTCTCAATGCTCTGTGAATTCCATCCAATATGATGTCACATATATGACTATTGGTCCTGGGTGTAGATCAATGAAAAATTATGTCTCTCAGTGGGGAGGTAATCTTGGAACATCATTGGGGAGGAAAACATCGTACTCCACCAACACTATACGAATTTTGTAACTCATAAAATCCATTCTACCAGGGGTATGACTAGCCATCTGATTAGTAATCACCTGCACCCTCATATGCATGAGTCCATACTATGCTTCTTGGGTTTCCTTTTCACCGAAAAAAGAGAACCTGGTTTCGTCACTATGAATAAACAACATAATTTTCCTAAAATATTATATCTGTGATTGAACATTATATAACCAATTCATAGAAAGAATTACATCATAAGGACATGATGATACTACCAAGATATTACAATAGAAACTATCACCTCCAAGATTCAAGTTCCACTATAAGAAGAAGTGCATGATCACTAAGTCATCTCTTGTAGGAGTCACTATGTGTGAGGTTAGTGCCAAATGTTCAACTAGAATCAATAAGTACCATACAAGGTATATAGAAATAATGGGATTACTATAACTTATGTCTTTTAGTAAATGAAGATATGGTTGAAAAGACACTAATCATACCTAGAATAATTTCTATAGCCTCTAGGTCATAATCATTGACTTCAAATAGCTATCCCTACACCTATCCTCATTCTCTCTAATCCTTGCATTGAGAACATAGGGGTGGTGGTGGTATCAAGTGAAAATGTTGACTCCCTCTTGTCACCCTCCCAGATTATCTTCCACATCCTTCATCATGCGAACCTGCATGATCCTACTATTGAAAATCCCAAAGCTTTCTCATTATGTGCACCTGAAATGATAGTAATGTTGGTTCCACATGTACACTATATGGATTGTACGGTAGGTGCACTACCTCAATGTAAACTCTTGGGAACTGATCCCTGTATTGATTTCTCATCGATGAGTGGATCATCCTCATGATCATGCTACTAAACACTTGCTGGAATACATCATAGAGGCATCAAAAAACCAACATAATGCACCATGCTAAATCATTATATATATTGAGATGACTTAAGAAGGATGTAGAAACCAGAACTCATTAAATATACGATATATGAACCATTATTTTCCCTATAACCAGTGTACTGATGTATTGAGTAAAAAAAGGAATTTATAGTCTTGGTGAATGTATACATTGGCCTATGCACCAACACTATAGTCCTTGGCTAGAATTCCAATCTTAAAACACTTAATAGAAATTTTCCCAACCCAATCTCATTGAATTTCAGTCCTAAATTAGATCCAACCACTCTGATACCACCCTGTCACAACCCTTCCCAATGGGGCTGAGGCCGAAACTCCCCAAACACACATCCAATAGGCCAGGGGCTGGAGAATAGTGTCGAGTTGGCATATCACTGATGTGGGTGGCATTATAAAATGTACCTGGACATACACACGCACATCTCCAAGCGCATTCAGTGTTGAAATGTAAAACATCCTAAACCATACATGCATAAATATTACTCCCATAACTAGACTATGATAGGATTTAAACAAAAGGAAACATGTCCAAATAAAATCCCACCACAATGAGTCTTAAAACACAAGTCTAAACTAAAATTATGTACTAGGACATATTTCAGAAAGCCACAGGTACACTCCTCGGTCTATCTGGTGTCACTATATACTTTTTGGTCCATGTCCTCCTATGAAACTACAAAGATGTTCGATCATATACTAATGTCACGACACGTGTGAGAAAATCTCTTGTATTGGTGAGTATAAAAATACTCTGTCTGACACCCAAAAACCACAATGCATAAAAATGATTCATCTCAAATGATGTATATTTGTATATAAAATGTACCAGGTATAACTAAATATACTCCACAAAAGAAAACAATCTATAGTTAATTCATAACCATTGTATACCATCCTAGGATACCATCCTTGAAGATTCCCCAAATCACACATCTCGGAGAACACACTCCTAATTCTATAGCACAGGTAATGTCAATCTGATAGGTACTTCTCATCAGGTCTTGTCATGAGGAAGATACATTATGATTGTCCGAAGAGAATATGATACATACATGAGGATCAATACAAGGAATATAGAATGAAACCAATACCTCAATATTGATTAACCTACTAAGTATTGGACTATTTCCCACACTGTGTTGGTCAAGATGATAGCAAGAACTCCACTGAGGGTATAAAGATGAATAAAGGATATCACTTTTGGCCTAGTAGAGGGATTCCCACGACTCTATCATGGATGCCATGCTGAAGGGATCATAGTCCTATGATTAGGAAATGATTCCATTAAATCCTTCTTAGAAGGATAATGGGAGAACCCCTAATGAAAATCTTCCATGATAGAGAGGATAAGTGATCCAAGCCACATATAAAAGTGTATGTGGTGTGTAGTAGGGGTCACACACCATTTCACGTGACCTCGGGTCCCGCCTAGGAAATGACCAATGTCATCAAGCCGTCTCTGTGTAGTACTACAATATTTTTAGGCTACTCAGGTAATCTACCCATGTTTCAGTAGATGGATCATCCCCATGTATATTTTCATGTGTACCAGTACTTGGATTTGCCTATGTACCTTGTCCAGGTCGTGTCTGGGTGGTGGAGTACATGGTGGGATGATTTCCGATGTAGTCCACACCGTGTCCATCGGAAATTAACTTTCTTCATCTTAAAACCTTTGCATGTTCATGTCAATCCCATATCTATGATTATGGATTGTTGCACTCAGAAATTAGTGTGTATCATTCAACTGATCAGTATTTTTCATGTCATGGGTCAAATGAAGAATGCCCATGAAGAATGCAAAAATGGGGGGAAAATAACAAGTATAGATAAGTGGAACAATATTTTGTCATTGTTCATATCGATCTCGATTAAATGTAGTTGGAAATAAAGTCAAATAATAAACAAATCAAAAAATAATCTCCTGTCAAAACAATAAAAATAAACCAATCAAACATATCAATCGAACCACAGATCAATTATTTCTCGATGGATTCATTTTTTTATATAGTTGAAGAACAAGGAAGAATAAAATACAAACACATTACCTACCTCAAATTGGATCGATATCTATTGAATAATTGGGTTTTTCTATGATCTCTTGTGAGATAATTCAAATCAAACATGTGTAGATTTCTAATCTATGATCTCATCATCATTTTCTTGAGAAAATTCTCCAATGGTCTCCCTAGTTTTTCTCCAACATCTCCAGGATTATGTGGCTAACCCTAGAATTTTCACATAACAAACTTTTTAAAGATTATTATATCTCTCCATCAATATATATAAAATAAAACAATTTATTTAATTATTTTATTAATTTACACTCGGTGACAACTTTTCTACAAATATCCAATGGTGACTAATGTTATGTATTTACTTTGGTAACCCTCATGTTCTTAACTCAACATTTCCCTTTTATTTTTTATCCATTCACTCATTTTAAATTTATTAAACACTCTTAGGAAAACTACATCCGAGTGTTATGTAATATATTTAATATATTACAATAATTTATTTTGGGAACAATGAGACTTAGAATCACACGCCGTCTTAGCACATGGTCTCAATAATTAATCCTTATAACATCAAAAAATATTACATAGGAAATATGAAACCTTGAATTATTCTATGATTATGAAACCTATATCTTTTCATAGGTTATGATATTAATTTTATGATACCCATTTCACTTTAGGGGTTATGATATGATGAATGTGTATGATCTTCTGGAATACATATGTATTATTTTCGTATGTGACAGGTGGGACCTATATCTCTATCAAATTAATTTGGTAAAGATTTATATCTCAAGAGATAATGATAAGAAAATATTGAAAGGCTAGATCCACTATGGGAAGATGGTGTAACCTGATCCACTTTAAGGAAATGACTATGAATAGGGATGGTGGTATGTCCTTCCCATTAGGTGTATTCTATAAAAGTTCCCTAATATGTTTTGGAAGTGTGTATTAACTTCTAAGGAATGATTTTACATGATTATGTGTATAGAAAAAAATAAATGTCTGATTAATATTTTATGTTTTCATGGATTATACTCTTGTTTACCTTCTGATTCTTTTCTTATAACCAAAATATTTTTATTCCATGACTCTTGATTATGATCTTTGATATATGGTGTATGATCTTATAATGATATGATCATGTTATCATACCCTTATGTTCATGTTATTGTTACATATCTCCCTCATTTACCATTACAGGGTATTTGGACTCACCCCTTTCTTATGTTTCCTTTACCCATGTAACGAAATAATGTTTTCATGTTGGATTGTATAAGGGGGTGATCATTAAGGGAGAATTTGAGGATATTTCACTATAATATAAGATTATGATTCCTTGATTCTAAATATACTATACTATTATGGTACTTGGGTGTTTATTTTTTTAATGTAATGAATGTGAATCCAGAATGATGTAATATCCGAGAATGTTAAGCATGGGTTGTTATAGTTTCTATCAAAATAATATTCTATTGAAACATTGGAAACAGAGATCAGAATACATTAGTGAGACCCATATGGATATTTTGAAGGTTATGTTAGGGGTTTTCATTAAGGAAAAGTCTAAGGATGAGTTAATGTATTGTAAAATAACATGACTATTTTGTAAAAGAATGATTGAGTTGTTTCATATAAATACATCCCTGTATTGATACATTAAGTGGATGTGGATTTGAAACATATTTACATTGGTTAAAAAACCCCAAAATAATAATAAGATATACTATATCAGGAAGTAGTACTTGATAATGGGCCTTACTACACACTCGATTTGATACTCCCACGGGGTATCCTTTGTAAATTCAAAGTCACTTTATGAAAAATCATGACAGATTTAAATAGAAGATGAATTTCAATAACCTTGGACGAAACTAAGGTGTCATAGATTAAAAAATTGTGCTTCATGATTTAGACAAATTCTAAACGATTATTCATGATTATGATTTTTTCTACTATGATAATTGTTGCTAAAAATATGATATATGGTCATATCCAATGGATGTAACATGAAGGAATTGGGTTAACATTTAATGTTTTAGATGTGGGAAGTGTAAGATTTATGAAAATCGATATCCAGTGTGGAAATCTCATCTATATAAAATGGAAGGACGCACGACTATTGGTTATACTGATGATGATAAAGAGATCGCTGATGAAATGTAAATAGTATGAGATGTTCTAATAATATTTTATTAATTAAACATAAGAATCATGATTAAATTGATGTTGAGGAACTTCAGAAATGATACATATTTCATATTCTAGTAAATGAGTTTTATGGAATAAGATATTAAATACTACGTAATGGTTTAATAATAATGTTAGATGATTGATGTGTATACATATAAGAATTCAATAATTACAATATATTAATCTTGAATTATATGTTTTCCAAAAAGTATTTCAAAAAAATATATTCAATGTTCCTGATGTCAATGAAATGTGATTGAATGGAAATGAGATATTATTTTAATGGAATGTAACAGTTAATGTGTTCTTGATGATGGAAAAATTATGATTAGATTGGATAAAGAGATGATTGATATGGATAAAGTAAATTTGATAGTATAAATTACCATGGAACTGACTATTGAATTTCTTATATTTTAGCATGGATATTGGTTATAAATTTGTTTTGGATTTAAGTAATATATCCTATAATATTTTGAAAAATCAATAATTCATGTTTTCAATAATGTTTTATGGAAATTCAAGTTATTTACATGTTTTAATGGAATACATGATAATGGTTTTCAAATGTTTTATATGTGAAAATAATGATCTACATTATGATATATAGGGGATAAATGTTAAGAGAATTTAGAGAAAATTAATGACCTTATTTCTAATGTTTTGTATTATTATCTTTTAGAAGTGTTAAAAGGTTAAGCATTTGTGGAATGGTTTAAGTTAAACATAAGAAATAGTTTTTGAGATATTGTTATTCTATCACCATATGTGGATTTATGCATATGGGATAACATATGATAACCATATTTTTTGGGATATTAACCAATTATACATGGAATTGCATAACATTATATATATGGATATCATGATCAGTTAGTTATTCGGGCTTAAAAAATTCACATTCATTTATTGGAATATTTAATGAAGTGGAAATTGATTAAGGCACAAGAAAATGGTGAGATTGTGCAGAAAGAAAGTAAGTATATATTTTTTTAAATGTTCTTCATCTTTAGGAAAAGGATCTTGAAAAAATTGTTACCCTAGTTCTTTAAATATCACTAAATTAATGGTATTTTAGAACATCACAAATTGGTTATTTTAGGGACCTAATCATTAAATTGATCACAAAATATATTTCGATCAGTGATATTTACCACTCCCTATAAATATTTATGTTTTTATTTCATCTAAAATAAACTCTTCCAAACTATTTTATACAATGTGGAAACATACTTATTAGTGACTTTTGATTACTGTTATTATCCCAAAATTATTTTTTAATGGATGATTTAGTATTAATTTTTATGATGTGGGTTTCTATGAATGGAAATTTCATGTTTTAAACCACGATGATGTAAATGAACTTTAAGGGAAAAATTCAGTTCATTGAGGGTAGAATGTAACAACCTATGTTTTTTTGAATTAAATTTTTTTAGATAAATTAAAATTCATTGATAGTTTACATTGCACAATACACCAACTTATTATTTATTTATAAATAACACAAAGTAAATCTTTCACTATACATAACACATTAAATATTTTTCAGTACATGAAAAATATGGTTTCCATCTATTACACAAAATTTTGAGTTTCACTGATTTCTTTCATTACAAATAAGTTCGAGTTTTATAGAACTACAATAATCTATTATTATTAAAATATTAGTGTATTTATAACCTAGACATTATAATTATAGATAAGAATATGATTAAAAAAATTATGAAACTATTATTTAAACAAGTTTATAAAATAATTTATTTGGTCATCAATTAATTAGATATGAAAAATAAAATTTAATATAATGGATTTGTTTTTATGAAAGAACTTTTTTCCTAGAAAAATGTTTTATCTAAATTGATTAAATTTTCATTATTAGTGGGTTATAATGATTACATTTATATAATATAAATAAAACAAAGTGTTTTCCAATTCATACAATAATATTGAAAGGGATAAAATAAGAAAAATATCCTATATTTTTCTAAAAGACATCTTTTCAACCCTTTAATTGAAGAATTGTTTTGAAAATAATTTTTAAAAAATTTATTATTTATATTTGACAAAATAAACATAATTTTAAAAATAATAATATCAAAATATACTTTTGGTTTCATTTTTTTATTTCTTTGAGAAGTTCTATTTTTTGATTAATAGTGAAAACAAATGAATTTTAATTAATGACATATTTTTAAATAATTTATTTATATAGTTGATTTTTTTAATTGGTTTTAAATTATAATTAGTTTAATTATTTAAAAAAAATAAAATAAAATTAATTTGAGTCAATTTCACCTTGAAATTGGAAGTAAAAAAATTACAAACTTTTGACCCTTTTACTTAAAGAACTCATGTTCTCATGAAGTCAGTGGGATTAATTCTAAATTAATTTATGCCAATCATATGATTGGAATTCGGAAAAATATATTCCATATCTTGAATTAGATTAAATTATAATTTCTACTAATTTAATCTTAGTTTTTTTCCAAACAAATTAGTGAATGTAAATAAAATTAATTACAAAGATTTGGGTAAAAACGAGATTACATGTGGCTAAACATTATCTTATGGGGCCAAATAACCTAGAAAAATGAACCAAATCCAATGACTATACATATTTTGACCATATCCTCCCTTTTTTGAACAATTACCATTATCTAAGGCACATTATTTAGAGAATACTTCTTATTAGTGTTTACTTTTTTTGTATTTACAAGAATGACCCTCCTACACCAATATAAAGGGGACTCACCCCCCTCAATTATTCACACCTCTAAAGAATTTTGACTCATAGAAACCTTGAAAAAATAATCTCTAAACATACCTAAACTACTCCTAGAAGCATAAATTTGAGTGTAAATCATCCCAATTATGTAATTTGGTGTAATCCAAAAGGGTTTACCTAAATAAGAGGTAACATCCTTCAATAAGAAGATTATTTTTATTTCATTCACCACCTGTTTGATTACTATTATGTCTAGCTTATATTAAAACCTCAATATCTTTAATATACTAATATATTTTATTTCTATTGGTAATAACTAAACTCACACAAACATCCATTAAAAGTGAAACATAATCATTTTTCATGTGTATTGAGGTCTACGACCTCATGTGCTGATATCATTCATTCATCCATTAACACCTATCAATGTTAGGAATAGTTTTAGAGATAACGTTTTAATATGAAATATATTATATTCAATATGTATTTATTATTATTTAATTATTATTTAACATATTCCTTCCAGATTTCCATTTTGTGGGAATACGATAACTATGTTTAGAGACATGTGGACTACCTCCACCTCAGAGCGATGTGATTCATTCACAATTGACATGGAATGTATTGTGGATCAGTTTAATAAAAATACCTGATATATAAGAAATATATATATATATATATATATGTATATATGTATATATATTTATATAACCAATTTAGTTATTATTTCTTAAAAAATATGACTATAAAATTGAAACAACAATCATACATACAAATTTCCAACTGTCCCCAGGAACGGTGTATTTCATTTAAAATTTTCAACTTTTATAGATTTTTATAAACAAACATATACTAAATATATATGAAATTTATATAATCTATTATATTATTTAAATATTTAAATCTTGAGCTATGTAAGAGGATTGAGAATAACATTTCCAAACATATATTAAATCACGAATTTCTTCTTTTGTGTGGTGTATATAAATACCTATGAAATAATATATAATGAATTTTATTTATTTACTGGAATTAATAGTTTCAATTTATGTTATTTTTTCCTATATCACATGAGTAAAAATTTACTGAATTAGAAAGTTAATTTTATCTGACTTTTTATATTCATGCGATACATACCATATTCACCACCATTTTCTTTTATGTGTTTTATATACATATATAGGACATTTTATGTCATTAATTTCCATTATTTAATAATATTTAATGTTTAATTTGTCTTTCTTTCTTAGGGATCGCGATTCAAATGTTACACTGGTAGTAAAGGGATTTCTAGGAACACTTTTATTTTTGAGAGATTTATAACATATTCAACACTCATTTCATTTTTTTGTATGTAGAGACCCTGGATATATTATAAGATATTTATACTCTAATTTATGGGTATTTAAATATACATTTTATGATCCCTCATTCATTGGGTTTATGGTCCAAATGTTTCCTAAATAATAAGGAAATTTTGTCTCCAATTACCTTCTATGACAAACAAGATATGTAATGAACCAATATTCTTTTATGAGATCTATATACTTATATTTGAATTTTGGTATCATTACATTAATTATTTTAATGATATTATAATTTTAATTTATTTTAATTTTCTCTTGGGTATTATTATTCAATGTTACCAAATTGGTAAGAGATTATTTATGAAATATCATCTTTGTTGGGTTTGTTTAAGATTATTCTTCCATTAATTATATCTTATTAACTATATCTAAATAACATTGATGAATTTTATTATCAACTAGTTATTCATGATATCATCATGTAATGGTACCATTTTACTAATATTTCGTATTTAATATTATTAATTATGTTATTTAATGAAAATACAACCATATTTCTCCCTTTATTTGGGATTCAATTTTATTCGAAAACATTTTTTATAATTAAAAAGAGTTCTCAAATAATGTCTTAAAATTATTTAAAAAAACAAATTTTTTGAATTTTATGGTTTTAAATTATTCATTTATATTTTTCAAAGCAACTTCCAATGAAAAAAGTTGTATGTTTTAAAAAATATATTTCATATTGAAAAGGATATTTTCCACAATAAGTGTTTTTAAAATATCAGTCAATGTTATTTACAATATGAGATGAAAAACATTGTTATATTCTATTCATTACAAGTTATATTACATAAGGATTACATTCTTATTCAATATTTTAATTTTTTGGGATTAAGATTAAATGTTTTTTATGAAACCCTATTCTCATACACAAGTTATACCCTAAACAATGATTATGAACCCCAATTATTTTCATGGGAAATTCTTTGATTATACAGCATGTGTCTTTTCCACATGTTTTGATATTTTTTATGATACCCATTTAATTTAATCCATTATGATTTGATGATTCATTGTATTATTTGGGAGCACATATGTATGATTTTATTATGTGTCGGGTGGGACAAATATCTCCCTCTCATGCATTGGATAAAGATTCATATATCCTGAGACAATGATGTGAACAAGTTGACAAGATTTATCTACTATGGGAAGAGTGTATAAAATGATCCACTATTAGGAAAGGAAAATGACTAGGGATGGTGGTGTGTCCCACAAAATTCGTGTACTCCCTATGAAGTTTCCTAGTAATATTTGGAAATGATCCTTGACTTATATCATGTGATTTTACATCCTTAGATGTTTTCCAAAAATACTATGTCTTATTCCTATGTTATGAATTCATGGATTATTTTTTCGATTACCGTGCTATTCTTTTCTTATGAACTACCAATATTAATTCCATGAATCTATATTATGATCATTAGTATCCAATTTTTGATCTGTTATGGACATGACCATGTTCTCATACACTTATAATCATGTTATTCTTACATATCTCCCTTGTTTACCATTATTGGTAATTTGATCTATCACCTTTATTTGATTTCCAATCCCTAAGTAATGACGAATTGTTTGAAGTATAATTATGGTATCTAAGGATATTTAAGTGATATATTGAAGATCATTCACCAAGATAGAAGGTTAGGATTCCATGTATCCAATGACATAGAACTATTATGGTCCATGAGAATGTATTTATTTAATTTGTTGAATATTAATCTAAATTGATGTCAGATCCTAGTATCATAGGAATGGGTTTCTATAAATAAACCCACCCTCTTCTCAAAAAACTAAATAAGTTGTCAATATAAGGAAAGATGAGCCTGTGAAATAGAAAAATTTAATAGGTTTTTACAATATAAATGATGAAAGAGGGGGATAAAGAAAGAAATACAATTTTAGTAATTTAAGTGATGTAGTTTTTATCAAAATCCTCTAATTTTATAACCCATAAGTATATATAATGGGGGTTTCCTCAATATCCCCAAAAGTCATTTCATAATTCTCCCAATGTTCTTTTACGATAACAGGATCTAGGTGAATAATTCACTAATGTGGATAGTTGAAAATAAATACTGAATGAACCTAGTTATGAAACTATTTAACTTCTTATTTTTATAAATGATATTTTTATTCTTTTTTAGTTTTGTTTGGATGGATTTATAGCTTTTAAAGAGGTAAATAAATAATGGTCTTCGATTTTTAAAGATGGGAATAAAATTATGGGACTCTATTTTTATGACCCGAAACAATATGAAACAATGTAAAACAATGGATTTCCAACTCCAACTAAGTTTTAAATTTCCTATATGATTTATTATCAAGTAAAAATTGATGGGGGAAAGACACGCCTCACATCATTCTGCACGTGTTCTTCAACTGGTTTCCATATCCAGGCTAGGGTGATTCCCCTTAAAATATTCAGTCATGAAATAGATAAAGAGAACACTATTACATTAAGGGATGTGTTTAGATATATGTTTTATAAAAAAATAGGATATTATGGTATGTGTAAACGATTTAAAGTAATGTAATTTAGAACCAACAAGATAGGAATATTTGGAATGGTATTGAGTAGGATAATTTGTAACTATTAGTTTGATGTTATATTCCATGAACTATATAGTATTCAAAATGAACTAGTATTTATGATGGATGATTCAATGGAAAAATATTTTAATTTTAAAAATAAATACACTTTCCTTTCATTTGGTATTATTGGTACTATATTATTTTTTTCTATGTTTTATCTTCCCCTTAATTTTCAACTCATTTTCCTATGGGATTGGTTAGTTCGTTGGAATAATTTCAAAAGATCAGGGACAATAATAACTATGAACAAGATTCATATATTTAAGATATTACATTATAATTTGACACAATTTGGGATGAAATAAACTACTATTTTTTTGTTGGTTGTGGTTGACAATGAAGTCTTTTGAGTGTCTCAATGATCCTGTCACACATTTTGAAGAAGTAACATTATAGAATAAGTGTAGTTTCATTGATTACATTTACTAATGAAAACTAAATGGTTTCATCTATCCACGTGAGGTGGGAGGTGAATAATATTGGGACTATAATCTGACCATTGTATTTTCCCTTCATACCCACGACTACACTGATATAAGATTCGCGATCAAGTTCATGTAAAATTATTGAAACTAAATACCTGGGTGTAATATATCGAGGTTACTACACCTTGAATACATTTTCTATTTTAATGATGTATTAATTGATATGAACATAGGGTTTTTGGTTATTTGCGAATATGTTTTGGGATGTTTGGTTAGGTTGCTTTGTTTTTTAGTGAATGTGATGGTGTAAAAGTAATTACTTCTATGCGAAAAAGTTTCTTAATAGTTTTTTATATTGTTAGACATATTAGAATTTAGTTGGGTAAATATTTTTTTTATTTAATAAGTAGGTTACATATAGGTATGGTGTTAGGATGCTTCAAAATTTTATGCAGGGTAGATAATGAATTTAGTCAAAGGCCTCCAGAAATTTTGTTTCTAAAGGAAAATTCTTCTTACCTTCTTGTTCTTATTAAATTTCTATTATCATTTCATTATAATACTTCTCATTATAATTCATTAACAACTTAACTATAGTATATCATTAGTAAGTAATTGTTATTATTTCTCTCGAACATGAAATCATATCATACCTATAATGGTCCATGCCTTCTTGACTCGTTACATTACTGGTTTCGGGGTTTGATATTTTTAGTGGATACTGGAGGAGGGTTTTGTAGAGTTTGAAGCTGGGATACTTCTACAAGGGGTTTTTTCATTAAGTGAAAATTAATTCATAGTGAAAATATATATTCATATATTGGATTTTAATGATTTAGGACTTGAAATCTTGGAAGGGAGTTTTTTCATAATATTGTCATGACATGAAAAATTTATTCACGACATGATTAAAACCAATAATGAGGACCCAATAATTATTTGGGATAATCATAGAGTTCTAGAATCTATGAATTTAACTATAACACCAAAAAAAATTGAATTTTTTTTCCATTAAATTTAATATCATTGATAGCTTGACATCACGTATCATCATGTATTAACAGAATGAAACATACTATTAAAATTTTATTATTTAATATGTTAGTCATCACCTACCCATTGAAATGGTGGGTATAAATTGTATTAACTAAATTATGAGTAGATATATTAGAAACATGTATATAAATATAATTATTTACAAACCATCAAATTAGAAATGAAAAAAGAATAGTCTAAAAATAAAGTAAATATTTTTATAAAAATATATATTTTCTACTAACAAATGCATTTCACCTAAAATAATTAAACAAATAAATAATTCAGAATTATTGTAGTGAAATTTATATATTATATAATCAATAAAATTTTTATCATTCATCTTATGTGTTTTTCATATTTTAGATAAGAGTAAATCATTTCATCGTATAGAAAACGTTTTTTTTTTCAAAAAAACAATTTTTTTTCATTTTGAGAACATATTTAAAAAATATTTTTCCCAATATTAAAAAGTAATTTTTAAAAATTAACACCATTTTTTAAATCATTAGATAAAAATTATCTTGTAGTTTAATTTGGTATTTTTCTAAAATGATTTTTTTTCAATGAATAGTAAAAAATGAATGTTTTAAAAATATTAATTCTCATTCAAAATAATTTATATGGTTAATTTTTTACCATGACATTGAAAGTATTATTTGTTTAATTTTGTATCTGTTAATAAAATATATGTAATTATAATCAATTTTATATTTAATTTCAATATAATTCTTCTAAAACATTTGTACATTTTTACTTTTGAAAACAACTTTCTCGTGATGCCTACACGTTTTAATTTTTATTACATATTTCCTCTTTTTTAAGTTTAATTTGGAAAAATTTATTCCATATTATTAATAATTATAATTTATATTACATAATAATATCAACTTAATATTTCGTCAACAAGAATAGTAAAAAAGAATATTAATTACATTTGTTATGGTTAAAATTGGTTTATAGGAGGTTAAAATAAAAATATTATCTGTAAAATGACAGAAATTTTTTTCCATAACTCATTTTATGGAAGCATGTCTACCTTATCACCAATAAGGGTCAATAATGACCTACTTTGGATGCTTGTTTCTGGAGAAAAATGGGTATCACTTTATCTTTTTCAAAATATCAGTTTTGTCCTCTCCACAAATTATAAAAGATAACCCACTCTGACCCCCTATTCACACATCCAAAACCATTTTTTAGACAATAAAAATACAAATTTATTAGTTAAATCCCTAACCATATAAAATATTCCTTGGTGATATCTCAAATCCAATCTAGTAAGTATTTTTGTTTAACCTGAGGCGGTTGTATGAACAATATGTAATGTTTTAAACTATGCATTTTGTTTTACTTATTCTTATAACTCTATAAAATTTCATTCGTTATGATGAGATAATAAATAAAATATACCCAACATACTGTGATTTTACAAGGTTAATTTCAAAACTTTTATAAATATACTCTTCTATAAAAAGAGAATTGAAACTGTCGATCGTGTGTACGACATGATTCCTCCTCACAATAAAATATATTTTTTCATCACCACATCTCATAGATAGATTAAATGAGGGTTTAATTGTTTATATATTATAATTGTGATATTTTAATTCCTATTTATGTATAATACCACATATACATTATAAACACCCTAATCATTCGAAGACAATAACATCACTTGTATGAATGACATACTACCATCTTGGGAACCGATGTGATGTGTTTTTAATTTATGTTTTACAGAGATGTTAATAAGGATATATTAAAGGAATATATATTATATTTTTGGAATAATTATATATTTTTAGTTATTATAACACATATAACTTCCTACTTACCATTATGTCAGGGATATGATATTGTCATTCATTTATATGACGAACTACCACCTCACGAACCGATGAGATTCTTTTTTCACTAACACCTTGAATGGAAGATAATTAGGGATAATTTAAAAAATATATGTGATATATATTAAAATAAATTATTCTATAATGTTATCATATTATTTAAATTTCATTTTATAACCTTAATGAAAATAGAAACAATGTTAATGTGTTTGTAGAACCTATCTCTATTTTGAATGAAGTATTTCAATTTCTATCTATAACATTAATAGATTTTATAAATACATATATAATTAATAAATATTATATTTATATCACGATTAAAATTATGGAGATTATATAACCATTACCAATCTATGAGGACTATAATATCAAATAAAAATTTATAGAAAAACAAAGTAGTCATTGCATGAAACCTGATTTTAAAATGTACTTTTTAATAAACTGAAAATAATGTCAAAAGTGAATCATATATACTCTTATATATATAATTATGGTTCACTAATTTATTTATAATTAACTTATATTTATTATAAAGGATGTTCTAATGTGTATGAAGGTATTTGAGACTTATGGTAAGGGATATTTGTCTCACATTTTACTTTTGTGACACACAAGCCACATTCACAACCTATTACTATTATGTAGTGTATATTATGTTAATGAATATATTTTATGACAATTATACATGAATTATTTTTGATTTACATATCCATTTTATTATATCTATTTCTACACATTTGTGATTCAATAGATACCAATGTGTTAAGGTATTTTTTCTCAAATTTTTGTCTTTGGGACATAAGAAATGTTGTTCACCTATCTTCTTCTATAAGGTTTATATTATACCCCTTTGACATATTATATTATAAATATCCTTATTTTCATGATATTAATATTTTCATTTTGTTTTATTCTTTAATATATTATTAAAAGTAAAATTAGTTCAGTTATATATATATATTTTTTAATTAATGTTAGGTTATTGGAATCAATTTTATTTTTAGGTTTCATATATATACTTTATAAACATTTGAAAATTTTCTCTTTGAAAAAATTACTTGTCTTTGTGCATGTATGTTTAATTATAAATTAGGTTAGGCCCATATATCTATCTATATAGTGTCTATAATGCACCTTTGACATGTTGAATCATTTTTTCATGCATAACCACCATACACATGACACAACTCATTCAAAATTCAATACAAAAACCATCAAATTTCAAAAAACAAATTCAGAAATCCACAAAAATCAAGACATCTTGTATCATCAATATCCTTCTTTTCAGGATATTCATATTTTCATTTGATTTTATTATTTAATATAGTCTCAAATGTAAAATTAGTTCAATTATATATTTATATATATATATATATGAATCGAATTTATTTTATTGGAATAAATTTCATTGTTAATGCACATATAAATACTTTTTAAATATTTGAAAATTTTCTCTTTAGAAAAATTGTTTGTCACCATATCAGCAGGTTTAATTATAAATTATATTTTTTCAAATTTTGTAAATATAATTTCTAAAAATGGTTCCATATTTATAATCATCATAATTTATATTACATAAAATGGTAATGTTATTTTTTGGAAAAAATAAATATAACAGAAATAAAAAATTAATTGTCATGGTTATGGTAAAAATTGTTTTACTAAGGGTTAAACTAAAATGATAACGTCTAAATAACATATAAACATGTACAAAACCCATTTTATGGACATATTTAAACCTTATCACCTCTAAGGTTCTGTAATGGATTTTTTGGATATAGGAATGAATGAAACTATGGGTATAATTTTATCTTCCCAAAACATCCATTTTGACCCCACAATTATAAAATGACACACCCTCTCCTCCCTTGTTCACACATCAAAAAACAATTTTTTCTAAAAATACCTACCCAAATATATTCCCTAAATCCATATAAAGATCAAATATTATTTTTTGCTAATATAAATCCAATATTTGAGGGATTTAGTTTAAACATAAAGAGGTTGTCCGAAGAAGAGGTAATTTTTTAAAGTATGTGTTTTTTACTTCTTTTTCTAACTCAGTAAAGCATTATTCAATTATTAGAATATTAAAAATATTATTATATTACATATAATAAAATTTTATATTATTAATTTAGTAGTTTATATCCATCTCCTCTTCCCTTAAATGGTAAATGAAATCATTGATTGTCTTTATAATAGACAACCACCATGCGAAATGCCGTTATTCGAATTCAATCACCATCTCTCACAACCAGATATTAAAATTTATTTTATATATATAAATAATATTTATCAAATTATTATACCTATATAAATATTATACAACATATAACTTCTTACTTATTTACTCATTGATAAATAATAACATCAATAGTGTATAAAGTGATCTACCACCTCACTAAATGATGTTTTGTTTTCTTCATTTCGTTTTTTATTGGATGGTAATAAGAAAAGATTCAAATTATATATAATATATTTTTAAAATAATTATACTCATATAATTATGAAATAATATATACCTTTTTACTTCCATTCCATGGGGATACGATAACGTTGTTCGTGTGTACAACCCAGTACCGCCTCACACAGCGATCTGATTCGTAATTCACTAACTCATTGTATGGGAGGTAAATAGGGTATATTTTTATAATAAACTTGGTATATATGAAATGAAAATTACTATTTAAAGGTATTTTATTATTTAAATTTGTCATTTCATCAATCGAGAATATATAATCATCGTTCATTTGTATGTATGACACATCATCTCCATTAATATTGTATTTCATTTTATATCCATAAATTTTATAAATATCTATAATTAAATATATATTAATTATATATGAAATTTATATAATGATATAAATTATTTATATGAATAATCCATGAACAAATTAAAATTACTTAAAATAAATAAATCAATGCATATAAAAATCAATGATGTTATTGCCCAAAACATGATTTTAACATAGAATTGTTAATAAATAAATAATAAAATTTCATAAGAAAATTAGAAATGGTATGATATATATATAAGTATTTTTATATAATATTTTTATAAAAAATTATATTTATTATCAAGAACTTTTTAATTTGTTTTATGGAAGTCAAAACTTAATGTAAGGGATTTTCATCTCACTTTTTACATATATAAGACACCTGCCACATTAACTACCTATTTATTTTATGTGGTGTATATAATGACGAAGAATATATTTTATTATTATTGTAATTAAAATTATTAATATTTACAGGTCCAATTTAGGATCTTTCATTCATGGGGTTTCTGGTTCAATGTTACCAATGTGGTAGGGGATATTTGTCTTAAACTGCCTTCTTTGGAACATATGTTTTTTTCGGAACCTATGATGTGTATATACTACCCCATTGTCATATTGTATCATGAATATAATTATTTACATGATATTGATTGTTTCATTACATTTTATTCTCTAATGGTACCTATGATTCAAAATATACCAATGTGGTAATGGTTTGATGTTAAAATATCATTATTTATCAGGATTTTTTATAATTATAAATTACATAATGAAATAATATGGTATATACCTTAATAATAACTTGAATGTTCTTATACATATAATATTTATTAAGAATATAATTTTTCCTTTATTTTTTATATCTTCAGGTACCCATGATTCAAAAGTAATGATTTTAATGAAAACCCAAATTATTTCTCTCTTTATTCCAAAATAGTTTTTTCGTTCATATCCATATTTTATTTAAAAAAATACAAAAATGTTTATCATTTCTTTGGTATTGTTTAATTAATTTTTACCCTTGTTTTACTTTAGAATGTATTATTTTAAATTGAATCTTCCTGTAATTTTCAAAAAAAAGTATCGTTTGGTTTTTACCAAAATATGAAAGAAAAGTTTTTATATATATGTAATTTAATACCATCACGACCACTATATATTTTTAATACTCCTTTATACTTTTCAAAGCATATTTAAGAAGAATATTATTTAAAAAATATTTTAATAATTGTTAGTTTAATTTTTTTAAAGAAATGTTATTTTCCTCAAGAAATGATTTAAATTATGTTCATGGAATCATTTAAAAGTATTCAAGGTTATTTTCAAAAAAATGTATTTCCTCAATATATTAAGCATTTCTTGGTTTAAAGAGGTGAATTTAAATGTAATATTATTTTCCTCATGAAATGTTCCAAGTTATCATCCAAAATAATTTTCTATCTTAGATGACATTCTTTGAAATATCTTATGCTTTACTATTGATGTTATAAAAGGATAAAATTATTATTATTTACATTAATGGTTTATGTTTGTGAAGATAATATGTTTAAGAGACCTGTTTATTTTCCACAATTAATGCTATGATGAATTTTTTTTGAAACCCATTTCTTTTAATGGGTTCTTGTATGGTGAATTTTTTATGATCTTATGGAACACATATATATTATTTTCATTATGTGAAAGGTTATACATATAACTCCTTATATTGAATTGGGTGATGAATAATGTTAAATGAGATAAATGGGTAGATGAAAGATTATGTAAATCCTAAAAGGGGGTAGAAATATTGTTATCCCAATCCCAAAAATGGTACACAAGAGGTTATCTCTATCTGTAAGTAGGTACCAAGGAGGTTATCCAAATCCATAAATTTTTTAAATGTATTGTTTGGTATCCTTGGAACAATATTTTCTATTCTTATTTTTTTTCCCAAACTCATTATATTTTTCCAATTTTATGCTCAGATGGATCATGTTATTCGATATAATAATTATTCATGTCTTATGAATATCCAATACAATTTCTATTAATATAAATTTTTATCTCGTGTATATACGGTATGGTTTTCAAATGTAATTATTATATTTTAATACCTTTATTCTCACATTATTTTATGTATTTCCTTTATTAATCCTTACTAGGAATCTGAACACACCATTTCATATGTTTCTTTTACTCCTCTCTTGTTGATAGTTGTTACATGTGATATGTCTAGGATGGGTACTTTTTACGAGGAACTATGTGAGAAGATGATGTAGAACTCTTATAAACGAGTTGTTTATATTTCCATGTTTCCAAATGCACTATACCTTTATGAACGTCAAGAATTGTTTTATGTAAAATAATGAATATTCATCTAAAAATATGTAATATATATATATATGAAAATCCCAAATCATTATATTCACTGCCTAAATCAGTATGCATCACAATATATCATGATGTGAATTAGTGATTCACACCATGAATGTGCTATGGTATATCCTATTTTGAAATTTTTGAAACCCACTGAATTAACTAATTCCACTCTCAGTACTCTTATGTTTTGGGAAAAGATTAAGTGATTTTAGAGGATCAATAATGTCCTTTACACTAACATTGATATTTTGATTTATAAGATTCAAATTTAGAAATCTTAAGTGAGTAAATCCTAGTTCTCATACAGTTTATCCTACACTTCCATCGACAAGTTATCGTCATTGATGATGTTTTAATTTGATATTTTTTGGGATGTGACTTTGATGTTCATTTTCTGTGACACATGTTAATCATTGGTTTCCTTGTGTGGTTGTGGTAATGTAGTTATTTTCCTAGTTCACTTTTGTGTGTACTGATTCAAAAATATTTTTTGAGGAAGGGGATCCTCATTCCCTACCACATAATTAGTGTAAGTGGGGATTTCATTATTTCTTCTTCCTTTGGTTGGATATTATTGGTCATCATAAGAGTAGAATTAGTTGTATGAAAATTAAATCATATGGAAATGGAGTATTATCCTTTTTACTAGTTTTGATGATATTTCCAATGTGATTATACATTCTTTTTGTGTTTGATGGAAACCACAGTTGCTGGGTTTCATTCTTCTGTTGTGGTTGTGATAACTATGAATCCTTTTTTATGATGATTGTTTGACCTCACCCTGAATTAAGTTTCTAACTAATTATATATGTTTAATGAATTTATTTATCATGGAAATATGAAATTTTGAGATAATTCTATTTCTTATTCCCTTATTACTGTTGTGTGAATCATTGTTTTATGAGGAAATAGGCATAAGTGATTCCCAAAATTCCTAATTTATAAATTAATTTGGATTCCATCACTGTAATTGATGATGCTGGAATGTTTATTTACATGGGATGAAGGGATTTTGGTTCCTTCTTTAATGGATTACTTTTGGTGTTCTTCTATAGTCATGTTCTCTAATATATATTTGCATCAGTGTCATGATACTCATTCCCAACACCATGTCAAGGTGGAAACTAGTTAATTACATTTGGTTTTATCTCAATTGGACATCCACCATAATTTATTGTAGATAATAATGTTAAGAATTTCTAGGAATATCTAGGAGGTGGGTAGGTTGAGATTCTATAATTTATTCCCATTTTGATGATGGTGTAAGCCCTCATATGAGGCATCATAAGAGTGGAATTAATGGAATTCTATGTTTTCTCTTAGGTATTTAATGAGAGTGGTTTAATGCATCTAAATATTTTTTACACTAGGAATCCAATATTCTTAGTATGGGTATATATTTTAGATTTAGTAAGAGGTCTAATTTATTGTAGGGATCAATTGGTCACATGTTTAATGTATTCATAGGACATGTTTGTTATAGATTTAAGGTCTTTTGGGGATAGGTGGGTCACGAGTTTAGTATCTTGGGAATAGATGTTTCACCAGTTTAATGTATTATCAGGACAAGGGGATCCTAGTTTTAATGTATTATTAGGATATATGGGTCATAGGTCTAATATCTTATTGGTATATGTGGGTCAAAAGATTTATGACTTGTGTGGATAGGTACGTATAATGGGGCCTGGAATTTTTGTGGTAAGATGGTAAATGTGGCTCTATTTGGGAAGATGATAACACATTTGGTTGAGAGGTTGGTTTTCTTCACAATTGGAATGTGTTCACACTTATAGTTTTTAAGTGTTTTCTTAGGGTGGAGATGATCACATGTAACACCACAATATTTTATAGTAAGTTATTTTCGTTAATTCAGTAGCATTCTCTACACGCAGCATTGAGTTCGAGCGCACCACAACTTACCAAACTAGCCTTTTAAAAGATGTTTAGAATAGTATTAACTGAATATTGAATTTTAATTACTCCATATAATTTTAAGAATCCATATTATGTGTTTCATAGAAATAATATAAGAACAAAATCATTTTTATCAGATAAAAGATGTATTTTAAAAAAAATGAAATTTTACCACCTTTTAATTGAAAACCCTTTTTAAAACCAATATTTGAGACTTTTATATATTCAATTTAATGAAATTATATTTTTATTTAGAATCAGGATATGAAAATTTATTTTGGATAAATTTTTGGTACTTTTCAAATTACTTTTATATTTTGATGAATACTCAAAAATATTAAACTTTAATTAAAAACAACTTTTTTAATAAAAATACTTTATAGTGGTAAATTACATATTTCAATGGTTTGGAAGTATAATTAGATTATATTTTTATCATTTAAAACAATGTAGGTGATTATGAGTAATTTCACATTAAAATTTGACATAAAAACGTGTCAATCTTTTGATAGTTTTTTCTTTTTATAAACTCGCTTTTTGGTTTTGAAAATGGGAATTAATTTTAAATTAATAAATACAACCTGTATGTTTTTGAATTTGGTAAAATAGAATTACTTTTTTAATTTGGAATAACAAAATTGTCTTAGGATAATTTTTTGGTATTTTTATGAAAACATTCAATTTTTGATGAATAGCAAAAAACAATGCATTATAGTTTTAAATCGACTTCTTATTTAAATAATTATTTATTTTATTTCAATTTATTTTACATAAAAATAGATATATAACACCTATATAAGTTCAATATTATTCATTGGAGTCATTTTATAATAAAATTAGATGTATAAAATTTTATGTAACTTTTTACCGTCTTTTACCTATCTCCTGGGAGCATTTGTAAATTTACATAAAAAATAATTTCCCCACTTCTATGAGTTGAATTTCAAAAATCCCCGATACATGGTTGATATCAGTAATTAAAATGTGGTTTAATATGATGAAAATAATTTTTTGGTGATCAATAACTTTTTTACTTGTATTTACCACGTTTATAAGTAAATAGGGTATTTAAGGGTAAAATGATATTATTATTAAACTAACACATGTCCTAATTCTATTGGATAAGTGAAATTCGACCAGAAACAACCTTATAAATGAAATATGATCCTTTAGGTTAACCTGGATTAGATTAGGACATTTATTATTATTTAATTCAATGAAAAGTTAATAGTGTTAAATTAAACATTTAATAAATAAACCATTTTTAATTAAATGTTAAACAGAAAATAAATTCGACTATAAATATTAATTAGAAATATAAACATATTTCATACATAATGGTAATTTATTTATATTTTTTAGATATTAAATAATTTAATTTATTTTTGACACAATGATGATGCAGTGATTACCTATTTAATTAAATATTAAAGTAATTGATATTATAAATATCCAAATAAATGTAATTTTAAACTATTTATGCATTAAACTAATATTAAAGTTTAATATGACATGTTAGGCTATGTTAGATGAATTTTTTTGAAATAATAATTCTGTTATGAATTTAACAAAAGAAAATACCGAATAGTGTCAAAATTGACATAAAAGTGTTTTTAAAACAAAAATTATTTTTTAACTGATATTATAATTTTAAAAATATAAGGTTTTTCCAAAAGACTTATAATATGATAGGTGTATCATTATTGAAAAACTTGGGGTTCTTTTGTAAATATATAGTATGTTTATTAACCATATAATATAAAAATACAAAGAGACATGTTATATGTCAAACTATTTGACTAAGAGTTAAATAAAAAAGATAAGGTTAATATAGTGACCCAAACTTGTCTAAAAACTATTAGTTGAGTGGTTTTCGACCAATACCCACCTTATACTTTAAATAATTAATTTTTGAGAAATTAGAAACTGGAAATGATTTTATTATAAAATAATATTTCTAATTTTTTTAAGGTGCCCCTCACCCTTCTTATAAAAGGAACTCCCTCTTCACTCTAATTCACACCTTGAAATCCATTAGGCTCTGCAAACCCTGCCGAAATATTCTCAAAACTATCCTCCATTAATCCTATAGACAATGAATTATTCAGAAAGCAAACCTACAGAGCCCTTTTTATTACTCTATCCATCCTTTGAATGTAATGTCACCATACGTGCGTATATACGGCTTACTGTCTCCAGATCGTGGTGTAGTTGTTATTAAATACATTATTATTTGAATGTTTATAATAATGATGTATAATTTGTTAAAATAATAAATTAAACATGTTAATGATACTGTATATATTATTTAATATCCAATTATATATGATTTAAATACCAAAAGAATGATATTTTCGCTCCTGCGTAAGTACAGATACAATCTCCATGAACGTGTTGAGATTAATTCCCCTTCGTATCTATTAAAGAATAATTTTAATTTTATGATTAAAAATAATGTTTAAAGACTTAATATCATTCTAATTATTAATAAGATACATCTCATCCATAACAATCACGGCTTACGTAACCAAGCATATAAAGGAGAACGAATCGGTTAACACCTGAAACGACAATAATACATTAATATCAATATTAGAAAATCATATATTATAACATTTTAATGTATATGGTTATTTTATAATTTCATAACAATGATTTCACCATTAATATGGAGATAAATGTACCCTCGACTAAGGAATAGTATAAGGTAAGGGGTTTCTTATCTCACTTTTTAATTCTGTGAGATTTCCATTGATCACAACTTATTTATTGGTTGTGGTGTATTGTGTACTGCCATTTGATATATATTATCATGATTCTCTTTTTATTCATGGTATTCTAGGATTAATTTTGTGGTTATTAAATTTTGGTCAAACGACTCGATTCATTACAACGAAATAAGTGTTTTTCATCTAACTTTTTATTCCCATGAGATTTTTGCTATATTGGCCCCTATTTCCTATTGTGTGGCATATATACATCACATGATTGTTTTCATGGTGTAATATACTTTAATTTATGAGTATTTAAATTTTCATTGTGTGATCCTTCTTTCATGGGTTTTATTTTTCATAAGTTACCAAATTGGTAAGGGAATTTCAAATATCAATTTCCACTCAGTGGGCTTTACGAATAATTCATTTATTATTTTACTCCAAGATTATGTGTGGAATAACTATTTTTTATTTAGGTGGTAATTTCCACTAACCTTTGTGTTCATATACTTTTAATACACATAATCACTCCATTAATAATTTCTCAAATCATTTATATAAACTTGATCTTAGCTCAATTTCCATTCATTGAGATAAACATCCAAGTCATTGGTGATGTTTTTACAAGAATATGTGTGAGTGTCCTCTGATTGATTTACACTGAATATCAAATCATATTGAGTGTATTTATATTTTTCACAAATAACTATGTCATTTATTTATCCTTTACCTAATGATTCTGCCTTTATAAGGGATTTCATGTCAATTTACATTCCTTTGAGACTTCTTTGTTTTTATGCTCCAATTCACTTTTATATGGTGTATATACATTCCTTTGAAATATAATATAATTAAATAATTTTTATCATGTTATTGTAATGTTTTGATTACTCAATTATTTTTATTCAAGAATATCTCATTTGGATAGTAACAGTAACTAAAATATCATTTCAAATGTTTTAAAAATTTATTCTTCTAAATCTTTAACATTAATGTCAATGTTTTCAAAATGGCATTGTGGTTTTATTTATATGGACTTTAATTTTTTAAAATTAAAATTCCTTTAAAATGTTTCAACGTGAAATGGGACACATTGATTTAAAATCAATTTTTAAATAGCTTCTTGTCAAATAGTGCGACTTTAAATGTTTTCAATAAAAGGTGGATATTTATCTTAAATAGTTTTGATGATTATTTTCTTCTTTGTAAATATCCTTCATTATTCTCGATTGAGGTTAATCTGTTACAATAAAATCATTTATATTGTATTGAATGAGTTATGTTTGAATTTGGATGTGCTTTTTTTATACCATTAATGGTTTTTGGATAAAGTATTGACATTTTGAATGCTAGTTTTAATACGAATGTTTATGATATGTTTCAATCATTTCATATGAGGAATGAATTGGACTTAGTAAGTGACTGGTGGATCCCACTATAGCTCCTCGATTCATTGATAGTTGTAATGGGAAAAACTAGTGTCTTGGCATAAGGCCTTGACAAAATATTATTTGTAGTCTTGGCACAAGGCCTTGATGATGTGGTTATAATGTTTGGAATTATGCATTCCATCATTATGAAAGTGGCTATTGGTATTTAATTTGATTATTTGACTAGTATAATATCCATGTGAATATGTAAATGGAATTATTTCATTTTATCTTTGCTATATTATGCTGAAGTTCATGTTCAAAAGGCTTTTGATTCAGTATTATACATTGCCTCAAATGTTTATGATTATTTATGGATGTTTCCGCTTTATTGTTATCCTTACTGAGCATCCGAGCTCACCCCTTTCTATGTTTTATTTTTCCTGGGAAGCGATGAAGTATATTATGACTGACCTACAGGGATTGTCTATGAGATCTCAGGGTTGTCTATAGAAACAATGTTGTTGTAGTTTTCCATTTTATGATGTAATGTAAACCTTATGAATGTATCTAGTACTTACAAGGATACTACAGTAATTGGTCTTTTGAGATTTGATCTTTTGGGATCATTTTACTGATATATAATAATGCAAAGACTCTGGGATTCTAGGGTTAGGGGGTTACATCACACATTGACATTTCATTTGTATACCCAAGAGAAATATGATTTAACATGTAGGTTGATACCTCCCTAGGGAAAGACATAAAGATGTTATAGAGATATAGGTATATTAGGGTTAAAACTCATTAAGGTAATAGAGATGTTTGATGATTTATGGATTATACCATAGAGAGGTATCCTATGTTTGATGAGATTGAAACTCATGGGGACATCCGACATGTATTTTTGTGAAATTGGGATCAAAATCCATGTAGTTTGATGACATAGTTTTGTGGTCATGTGATAAGACCAATCCTTGAAATTTAACATCATTTGATAAGGAAAATCACACCATGGAAGGATTCACATCAATATATAGTGTTTTTATTATATATAGGACTACCCTGGGGTTTGTGAATTTCATCCCAGGTGTGGGGTTTTCATTTAAGTAAGGTGGTGAGGGATGATTGTGTAGGGATTGCACAAGCGATATTCTTGTGAAAGGTGTTTTATTCTATGATGGCTGACTATGGTGTGGTTATTAAACATAATATGTACAATGGTTTTGGAGTAACATCACTGGTGGAGGATGATGTTATCACTTATGATGATTGTAGACGGAGAATCATGTGTTTATCACTCAAGGTAAGACTATACTTCAATGTCATGTGGTGATGATATTTTCATGTAGTTTAACATCATATGACTAGGATGCGGCATTGGGTACCATTCTCCCACAAACGATATCTATGTATTAGAAATTTTTAAAAAACTATGTCTTTCTATATGGAGAAGTGGGTGATTTCCTAATATGATCCAGTTTCTTGAAATTATTTGTCTATAACACAAATACCTCTATGTAGTGTGTGTAATAAAAACTATCATGGAGGATTCTAAATCCTGTATCCTGATGTTAGGGTTCCAATTATTTGGATAAATAGGTGTTGGGGTGCCTTTACATCGGAAAAAGACGGAATACAATCATCCCGGTCATGCTTTAATCAAAGAGGTTGGATGTGAGGTTTGATGATATCAATTACCCATACAATCTATTATTGAACATCCCATGTTTGAAATTGGTATGAAGTAACCTTGAAATAATATTTTATTTTGTTATGAAGGATTAATTAAGGCACCATGGAGAGGCATGGTGGATGGTTTTTTCAATGGTCAGTGGATCAGGATGTTCAATTGTGTTGTGAAGGTAAATTGTATCATGTATATATTATCTTCATAAGATATTTCTTCCTCACAATAGGGTCATATATAGGTCCCAATGTGGATGGTTTTGTTTTGGGTAATTTTATCATTAAACCCAAAGAGCTACTAAATAATTTCATCATTTATGACGGATTTGGGGCATTGTGAAAGGTAACACTTCTATTGTAAAAAATACTCAATAACCCATGGGAGTGTAGTTCACAAGGGATAGATACCTAAGAAAGAAATTTCAACATTGGATGATGAAAGTTTTTTGTTCAATGAGTTCCTAGAATTATATATAATTCAAACGGTAGTGTCCAAAAAAATATAGATTTGGGGAGGTATTTATAGGATCAAGGGTGCTGGGAGAAATTGGTTTTGAAAAAGATAGAGGCTTTCATGTATGATAATGACCAATACGGTGGAAGTATTGTTTCACGAATCCGACATAGAATAGATGAATGCTCTGAAATCAAACCTCTATGGGGGTGGGGACTTCCTTGAAGGGTTTTTATTCTATTTGGAGGTTACCACCACAAAAATCCATATTATTCAATGACTTATGAGAATTATAGGTTTTTTTATGATCGTATCCTTTGAAAATCACGTACCTTAGATGGATTTTGGGCATACTTTCTCCCAAAAATTCATTGTATCCACCATGTATTCCTTGAATTCTTCCATGAAATGTTTTTTTTGAGCATCATCAAATCCCCCTCCTAGAATGGGAGCCAATATGGGTTAATAGGATCTAATTTTAATGGGAAACCACTAATAATTAATAAGATATGGACCCTAGCCATGAATCCCAATTTGGACCTATAGATATAAATATTGGTGGGTCCACTGGGGGAACATATTATTTTTATGAATGATAGAACACTGATATTATTTTGTTAAACTCTTGAACTTCATGAGCATTCTGTGACATGAAAAATTAATTGTTAGGAAACTTTGTCCCCTACACAAACAATACACATCCAAATAGTTTTTTAGGAACCTAAGAACATTATTTTACATGAAGTTCATGAATAAATGTTGGAAAACATAAGCCTAAGAACATTTTAATTATCAGAGGAAATATCTAGGCAAGCTTCTATGGTGTTGGTCAACCAATGGATGTATATAGATTAAAACATTATTATTAAAGAGAGGTTTAGAACAGATTTTGAATATGATTCCCTGATTCAAATAATAATCAGTGTGAAAAAAGAGTATGCATTGTGAAAGGGTGTTTAATTATATGGTCTTTATAAATGGATTATGTGTTCATACCTTGTGTGGATTTTGATGAGCCTTCCTAATTGTTCTGTAAAAGTTTTGGGTAGTACCAATGGAATAAAGGTCTCATGGGTCGTACTATAAAAGACCATGAATCACTAATTTCTCCTAACCTATAGAAATATGTGAAAATAAATCAATGTGGATACTCTATATTATGATACTCCCCATATTCAATTTAATACCATTCTCAAAGTGGGTTTAACAATCCATCTATAGGGATGGACTGAAGAAGGTGACATTCACCGAGGCAACAAATTTCCGGAACAATGGGCCTGGGAATATTGGGTATATTTGTCCTATCGTGATTTTGATGTGGATTTTAAGAGGGTGGGACTATGTGTGTCACGATGGACTTTTCATTTTCAAATTTACTCCACCTTAACATTTTTCTAGAGTAACTGTATAGGTGTTCATTAGGGAACAACACAATTCACCTACATCAAAGGGAGGTTGGAATCATTTTATGAACCTCTACCACATCACGAGGATCCCCATATAAGGAGAGAGATATATTATTATATTATTCTAACAAAGGACATATATAAATACTTGGAGTAGATGTTGGTTATCGTAAGGGATTGACTATTCTTGGTATAGGGAGAGGGAGTATAAAATATTGTTAAAGCATATCTCCTACAAAAATTGGTTCAAATATTTCCAAAATTATCTGGTGTAATAGCTACTATGTATTCCATTATAGTGTCCAAATTCAATCAACAAGTCATGGGTCACTCATATTGGATGATCCTAGAGGTGAGATAGTGGAATATGTGGTTATACAATGAGAATCCTGAGGCATTTGTTGTCTTTCTAGCAAGATTCATTTCCACACTGATCGGAAATTGGATGATCCAATTTCATGATGCTCACATGGGGGTATGTAAAGGCACCATCATCATGTCAAAAATGATAGATATGTGGCTATATATCTATTTTTAAGTGCCTATACTAGGAAAGTCATAAAAGATGTTGCACCACATTTGTCAGGAGAAGACTCCCTTCCATGTGTGTCATCCTTATCATATCCTGTATGGTTAGGATAACACATACATGTTTGGGTATGAATACTCACATCCAATCTCCCATCACATGATGAATTTTTATCAATAAATCCTCCATATTAATGAGATTCATACCCTCTGGAGAGATTCAATCAACGTGCTAGTGAGGATTGTGCTAGTAGACCGCTTCATGTAACACTCATTCGTCCTTATAGTGGGGATTGATAGGGATGAGGTCTTTGGGATAGAATAAATAATGGTTATACCTCATCGATTTTAGAGGTTGGGTACTAGTGGACCAAGTTGATTTCAAGGAAATCTACAAACCATGAAACCTACACCGAATCACATGGTTGTTAGAGTTCCTCCAACAGCTCACTCTAATGGTGTATACAATTGTACATAGTGAGTTCTACATCTTAATTAATTAAAATATATGGAGAATGTTAGTTCACGAATCTGATAGGGGAGAAATGTGTTTAGACCTCTAAAATCCACTTACAGTCTAATTCATTAATATAATCTCCTCTAATAGGAAACGTATCCGGGAGAATATAGTGAGGATAATAGTGACTGATTAAGATGAGGTAGAATAGTCACCAAAACAATAATTTCTTGAGAGTGTGGAATGTAGGAATCTCAGAGTGGGGAGGGCTCAACCAGCGGGTGAATCAGTGGCTACAACATTTGAAATCCCTCCTCCTATACAAGATGAAGAATCATGTAAGTGAGTAGAAATAGGCCTGACAATCCAATTAATGTTACCTTGAGAAGATGGAATACCTTCCCCAGTGATTCGATAGGAATATGTGCATCCTCCAATGAAGCGATTGTGGCATAAAAACATTCCAAATGACACAATCATTCCTAATGCCTAAATTTTTTGGGATGTGTTCCATTAGTATAACCCTCTCCAAGGCATGTGGTTGTATTTTCAGGGTGGGAGTGCCCATATTTATGGATTGTGACAACCCAACTGATAGATCTAATATTTTAATTGTTTTTAGAAATGTATCTGTGATTTAATCCCATACAATTAATAATTTCGAGAACATTTTCATCATTTTAGTATATTTGGTGAATTTCAAGCTAAAATGTTAAAGTTGATTATCTATCTACATTAAATAAATTTATTGATTCTATATGGTGAGCATTTATTTTACAATTTTGATCCAATTTGTAACACCCCGAGCTTCCATGATACGCTTCTCATTCAATAATGCAATAGCTTGCATTGTACGCAACTTCGAGTTCTAACACACTGCAACTAATCAAAGTAGCCATTATGAATAGTAATACCCACTTTTTAAAATTATAGAAATGTTATATTTCAAAATGGACTTCATTTTTGTATTCGTAATATCGAAATTATCCTAAGTTAAATTTTTTGTAATTTTCTGAGAACTTCCATTTTTTTATGAATAGTGAAAAATACTTAAAAACAAATTTTTTAATCAAAATAATTTATAGTGATAAATTATACTAATGAGTTGTTTTAAATTATAATTATAATATATTTTTAACATTATATCAAATGGTTTTTATTATAATTAATTTCACTTTGAAATTAGACATAAACAATTGCCAATCTTTTGATATATATTGTTTCTTAAAAACACTCTATTTGTTGTGACAGCGAGAATTAATTATAAAATTAATTAATGCAACTTATATGTTTGGAATTTTGTAAAATAGAAATCATTTTTTAATTCTGAATATCAATTATAGCTTAGGGTGAAATTTTGGCATTGTTCTGAAAAACTTCAATTGTTTATGAATAGTGAAACCACTAAGTGGTAGTTAAAAAACTTATTTTTCGTTTAAATGAAACATTACCACTTTTGTGATTTGATTTTCAAAAATCCAACATACATGGTTGTCATTAGGAATTAAAATTTGGTTCAATGGGATTAAAATAATTTTTTGGTGAATAGTAACTTTTAAGTTTAATTAATCGCGATTAAAGGTAATTAGTGAAATTTAAGGTAAAAATAGTATTATAAAAATATGGAATGACCTTTACACTTTTCCAAACACTATTGGATGTGTCATGGACGACCACGACAATCCATGGGTCAACTTGGGGACCCCATGGAGCCACTTTGGTAGGGAAATGACATAAATAACTTTTTATTTAATGTTAAAATAAAAAGGTCACAAACAAGAGTTGTTTTACTAAAACAATTTTTAAATGGGGTTATAAAAATAATATTTTTACTATAAATATTCATTAGAAATATAAAAATATTTCTTACACCATGATAATTTTTTTATAATTTTTAGACATTAGATAAATTAAATTATTTTTGACACCATGACGATGCAGCGATTACCTCATTAATTTACGATTTAAATAAAATGAAACATTAATGTAAAATCAGAGGCTTACACTTGTCAAAAACCTATTGGATGATTAGATTTAGAACCTTTATCACCTTATCCACGAATTATATAAGTGTGGGACATTTTGAATCTGAAAATCATTGTATAATAATGTAACATTTCCTTACTTTCCAAGAGTGCCCCTCCTCTCCTCTTATAAAAGGCCCCCACCACTACCACCTTACTCACACATTCAAAGCCTTTTGGCACGGACAACCTCTTCCCAAATACTCTCCCAACTTCCCCCCTTTACTCCTAGAAGCCCCACTTTGGGCAGAATTCTTCCCAATGAAGCCTCTGGATCAAATCAAAAAGAGTTACCCGATTTTTAGGTAATGTCTTCTCTAATGTTGTTTTGGTTTATTTAGCTTCTCCAACCCCTTAAACTCTTTTCATTCCTTTCTTATGTAACAACACCAGTATCTAAAATATACTAGGATGTTTTTTGATAAGTATTTTTTTTACAAATACACACACCTTCATCTAATGGTTAAAGAACATACTGTTTCTGTGGGTGGCGAAATACTACCTCACGAAATGATGATTGTTCAATATTCTTTTAACACCTCTAACAGTGGCCATTTTGATGACACTATTTTCATATATGACATATATATTATGTTTATTTTTTCATTATGCTTCTTTATTTCTCATTTATGTCATACCTTTATGATTTCTATTATGTGTAAACACGATAATTTCATTTTAGGAAGTGCGGACTACCGCCTCCTTAAAGTGATTTGAATCGTTAATTCCATATGTGGGATGTATAAAGGATTGAGTAAATGGTATTATACACTATATTAACCTGGAATTATATTATACATTTATATCATTATTATTTCATTCCACTAAATATGAAATAGAAATGAAAGTAGCGTTCATGCGTAAGTATGGCTTACCGTCTTCATGAACGGTGCATTTCATTTCTTACCTCTAAATGTTACGTAATATTATAAATAAATGTATATACTGGATATATATGGTATATATGATATCTACATCATGAATATAAATCTGGATATAATTGATATTTCACCACATGAACAACTTGTAAATATATGAAGTTTATTTTTGACTCAAGTACCAAAGATCGACAAAACGACCGTTATAAACATAAATAATTAAATAATTTTCATAACATGGTAATAAGTGATATAAAAGGAATAAAAAACTTTAAAAAGGTTCTTATGAAATTATAAATTAACTCTAATTTATTATTCAGGAGGTTAAAGAATGGTTGAGTCAATACAAGATGCAAGGTAAGGGAACTTCTTAACCCAATTTCTATTCTTTGGGTTAATCTCCTAATTTCAAATTATGTCATGATATTATTAAGTCATATATTTTATTTTTACTTTATTCATGTGTACTTATATTGAATACACATAATAGATTTAATTTATTTAAAAAAAGATCTTTGTAAGGGTCTTCGTTTCAATCTCCTTTCATTGAGGCATATTTTGTTTTTTACACACCTTTCTTTTATACGGTGTATAAACCCCTTTGACATTGACTTTTATTCAAAAATGAATTTTTTTTACAAAGCGTTTTACTAAACGACAAATGGAATGTTTTTGTTTTACGTATGCGACGACAATGACTTCCCCGCCACCGTGACCATTATTTGTGTTTCGGCTTCCTCTACAAGCCATAATGTTTTTTAATGAAAAATAAATACAAAGTTTTAACCTTCTTTTATTTTGGTATTGAAAATGGTTTTGAAAGTGTTTTTATTATATCAATGTGTTGTATTGATATCTTGTGATTTAAATGTGGAAATTTTATGTTCCCTTTATGCATATTTTCTATGATATGATTATGTTATGGTTTATGATATGTTTAAACCTATTCATATGAGAAATGCATTGGACTTAATAAGTGATGGGTGGAGCCCGCTACAGATTCTCGATGCATCAGTAGGTCTCATGAGACAAATTAGTGTCTTGGCACGAGGCCTTGACAAAATATTATTTGTAGTCTTGGCACGAGGCCTTGGCTATGTGGTTATGATAGTCTGGCATTATGCATTCCATCATTATGAAAGTGGTTATTGATATTTCATGTGATTATTCGACTAGTAGAATATCCATGTGAGTAAGTAAATGGCATTATTTCATTTTACATCTACCATATTATGCTAATGTTCAAGTTTAAAATTCTTTTGTTTTAGTTATACATTGCCTTAAATGTTAATGTTCATTTATGAAAGATTCTGCTATATTGTTATCCTTATCGAGCATCTGAGCTCACCCATTTCAATGTTTTAATTTTTCCAGGATGTGACGAAGTATATTATGAATGATCTGTAGGGATAATATAAGGGGATATAAAGATAAGATGTTGTAGTTTTGTTTTACTTTATGATTTACTGTATGACTTGTGAATGTATCTAGTGTTTCAAAGGCTACTAAACTAATCGGTCTTTCGAGACATGATCTTTTGTGATAATGACAATGTTATGAAGTAATGCACCGACTCTGGGAAGATGGGGTCGGGGCGTTACAGTTAGTATTAGAGGCAGTTTAGTACTAACCTTGGAATCCAGATTTAGATAAACTCTGATTAGATCACATATCCAAAAAATAGACTTTGAGAATTAGTATAGAAGAACTTCCTAGAATTTTGTTGTTGTAGAGACTTTGTGAGTTTTCTGAGCATTACATCCATGTCTGGATACGAGCAGGAAGAGGCGGATCTGGCACAGATGTACCTAGGGGTAAAACCTGAAAACACCGCTTTGAGCTAGACTTGAATGGGAACTGGTGCACGACAATGAGCCTTGTTGTACTCTTGGTTACAACACTCCTGGGGGATATGCTTAGGATAATTCTCATTTTCATTACAAACCATTATGAAGGGCTTATTAGTATATACATCCTCAACGAATTTTTTTATTATTATTAAGGATTATATCCATAAATATTCCAATTAGTGTTATGTGTTTTACAAGTATGGAATTATGTATTTTGATTCATAAACTAATCTAGTTTATGCCATTGTTTAGAAATAGTGCCTAGTGGAAGGAACGAAAACTGTATCAATGCACGCACTCCATGTAGGGATTTCCCTCCTGCTCAAGATAATTATTGTGGATCTGGATATACAACTGGTGATGATCAACTTATTACCATACTGGGAAAACTCACTCAGGTTATGAATAATAACCTTCCTCGTATGGAGCACCCTTATCCGCAACATGGAGGATAAATGTTAAACCGCTTCATGAGGCAACAACCACCAACATTTAATGGGGGTAAAAATCCATTATTATCTGATAAATGGATAAACGCCTTAGAGAAAATACTCCACGCCTTGGGGAGTAGTGAAAGGGAGAAGGTTATCATGGCAGTTTACCGCCTCACTGGAGATGCTGATCAATGGTGGTCATTGATTCAAAATACAAAGGAAGATAAAGAAGTATCAAGTATAGAATGGAGAGATTTCAAAGATCTTTTCTTAGAAAAATACTTTCCACATGACCATTGAGCAGATATGGAAAGGAAATTTCTAAGTTTGAGGAAGAAGGAGGATGATAATGTCGCAAAGTATGAGCCTAACTTTAAAAGGTTAGTGAGGCATGCTGCAGATTATATACGTAACCCAGGAAGTAAGATTGATTGTTTCTTTTATGGGTTAAAACCATTTCTTCGTCGAGCATTAGTCTCACAAACCTTCTCATCATACAAAGATATTGTCTCGTGTGCTATCAAGACAGAAAAGGAATTCTCTATGTCTTATGAAAACAAAGTAAAGTAAGCGAAGAAGAGAACGGTGGAAGAAGAAATGGATAAAGGGAAAAAGAGAAAGAAGTATTTTCCATTATGCGATAATTTTGGGAAGAATCACCTCAGTGCTTTCCTAAAAGGAATGGGAGTTTGTTATAAATGTGGAGAAAAAGGTCACCAGGCTCGTGATTGTAGGGGAAAGAAAGAGGCTATCAATGTTGAATGATACAATTGTAGAGAAATGGGGAATTATGCAAATGAATGTCCTAAGCATCAGGGAAACTTACCTCAGAAAAGGCCAAGGGATCAAGGCCAATCTTATGTTGTGACTACAGTTGAAGTGGAATAATTAATGTATTGGTGCTTTTGGACTCATGTATTATATTCTGGTTATTAGAATATTGTGATATATATATATAAGGATTGTACTGCAGTACATGTTGATTTCATTAAGGTTTTAATATGATGAAGGTAATCATATTTTTGAATGTGACAATAAGAGAAACATTACTTTGTTTAGGGAATCTAATGTTACAATTGATTTTGGAATTTAAGGACCCTTTAGAGAAAAACTGGACGGAGGTATTTTGGATAACTATAAATGTTGGAATGGATTAAGTTGATATTTGGATAATATTGTTTAAGGTTAAAATATTTCTGAAGATTATTTTTGGAATATTATAATACTATATTTTTAGAAAAAAGGCAACCTGTAGGGTGGGGCATAACCCGTCTCGTCGGACAAAGTTGCAGGAATCGAACCCACAACCATATTGCGACAGGCCTTTATGACCTACCACTAGCCTACAAGAAGTCCCTGGTTATTAAAAAAAGTTTTCCTAATCTAAATGGTATGTTTTAATATTTGGAACCTTATAAAATAATGATAAATAGAATATTTTTGAGTTCTATTACCTTTTTGAGTGAAAGATGGGTTTGGGTAAAAATTTATTCAACAATGAAAGTCTACATGACCAGTATGTATATTCCCTTATATTCTTAGTAAATCTCCTAAATAAATTCCTCAACATTATAAAAGGTAACTTAAAACAAAAACGTTGCCGGGTAACTTTTCCAAATCGGGATTCAATGACCATTTAACCAATCACAAGTTTGTGATTTTCTTATGGTAAAATTTCTCATAATCCAGTTTTATACAACTCTCCATCAAACCTTGATGGTTTGATTTTCATCCATATCCATATTTTCATAGAATCCTAGTATGGGCTATCTCAGGTGACCTTTGTACTTATCTTTCTTTCTTTTAAAGTTGAATTTTTATTAACCTTTTTTCCGATATGGGCTTTCCACAAAGGTATTTTATATTTTCAACCTTTTATTTTCAAAGAAAAATTTCAAATTGCGAGGACACAATTTATTGAAGGAGGGGAGAATGTAACACCCCGAGCATCCATGATACGCTTCTCATTTAATAATGCAATAGCTTGCATTGTACGCAATTTCGAGTTTTAACACACTTCAACTAATCAAAGTAGCCGTTATGAATAGTAATTCCCACTTTTTAAAAATATAGAAATTTTATATTTCAAAATGGACTTCATTTTTGTATTCGTAATATCGAAATTATCCTAAGTTAAATTTTTGGTAATTTTTTGAGAACTTCCATTTTTTTATGAATAGGGCAAAATAATAAAAAACAACTTTTTTAATCAAAAAAATTTATAGTGATAAATTATACTACAAAGTGGTTTTAAATTATAATTATAATATCTTTTTAACATTTTATCAAATGGTGTTCATTATAATTAATTTCACTTTGAAATTAGACATAAACAAATGTAAATCTTTTGATATATATTGTTTCTTAAAAACACGCTATTTGTTGTGACAATGGGAATTAATTATATAATTAATTAATCCAACTTATATGTTTGGAATTTTGTAAAATAGACATCATTTTTGAATTCAGAATATCAATTATAGCTTAGGGTGAAATTTTTGCATTGTTCTGAAAAACTTCAATTTTTGTTAAATGGTGAAAACACTAAGTGGTAGTTAAAAGACTAATTTTTCGTTTAAATGAATCATTACCAATTCTGTGATTTGATTTTAAAAAATCTGACATAAATGGTTGTCATTAGGAAGTAAAATGTTTTTCAATGGGATTAAAATAATTTTTTTGGTGAATAGTAAGTTTTAAGTTTAATTAATCGTGATTAAAGGTAATTAGTTAAATTTAAGGTAAAAATAGTATTATAATAATATGGAATGACCGTTAAACTTGTCCAAACACTATTTGATGTGTCATGGCCGACCAAGACAATCCATGGGTCAACTTGGGGACCCCATGGAGCCACTTTGGTAGGAAAAGAACATAAATAACTTTTTATTTAATGTTAAAATAAAAAGGTCACAAACAAGAGTTGTTTTACTAAAACAATTTTTAAATGGGGTTATACAAGTCATATTTTTTATTATAAATATTCATTAGAAATATAAAAAGATTTCATACATCATGATATTTTTTTATAATTTTTAGACATTAGATAAATTAAATTATTTATGACACCATGATGATGCAGCGATTACCTAATTAATTAACGCTATAAATAAAATGAAAGGATAATGTAAACTCTGAGGCTTGAACTTGTCAAAAACCTATTGTATGAGGAGATTTAGAACCCTTATCACCTTAGCCTAGAATTATATAAGTGTGGGACCTTTGTAATCCAAAAGGCATTGTATAATAATGTAACATTTCCTTACTTTCCAAGAGTACCCCTCCTCTCCTGTTATAAAATGCCCCCACCACTACTGCCTTACTCACACATTCAAAGCCTTTTGGCTCGGCCAAAATCTGCCCAAATACTCTACCAACTTCCTTCCCATTCTCCTAGAAGCCTCATATTGTGCATAATTCTTCCCAAGGAAGCCTTTGGCTCAAATCAAAAAGAGTTACCCGATTTTTAGGTAATGTCTTGTCTAATGTTGTTTTGTTTTATTTAACTTCTCCAACCCCTTAAACTATTTTTATTCCTTTCTTTTGTAACAGCACCAGTATCTACAATATACTATGATGTTGTTATGTTAAGTATTTTGTTTACACATACACACACCTTCGTCTAATGGTTAAAGGACATACTGTTTCTGTTGGTGGCGAAATACTGCCTCACGAAACGATAATTGTTCAATATTCTTTTAACACCTCTAATGGTGGCCATTTTGATGACACTATTTTCAGATATGACATATATATTATGTTTATGTTTTCATTATGCTTCTGTATTTCTCATTTATGTCATAAATTTATGATTTCCATTATGTTTAAACACGATAATTTCATTTTAGGAAGTGCGGACTACCGCCCCCTGAAAGTGATTTGAATCGTTAATGCCATATATGAGATGTATAAAGGATGGTGTAAATGTTATTATAAAATATATTATATTTTAATTATATTATACATTTATATCATTATGATTTAATTCCATTAAATACGAAATAGAAATGAAATTAGTGTTCATGCGTACATACAGCTTACTGTCTCCATGAACGGTGCATTTCATTTTTTGCCACTAAATGTTACGTAATATTATAAATAAATATATATACTGGATATATATGATATATATGATATCTAAATCATGAATATAATTCTAGATATAATTGATATTTCACCACATGAACAACTTGTAAATATAAGAAGATTATTTTTGACTCAAGTACCAAAGATCGATAAAATGACCATTATTATCATAAATAATTACATAATTTTAATAACATGGTAATAAGTGATATAAAAGGAATAAATAACCTGAAAAAGGTTTTTATGCAATTATAAATTAACTCCATTTTATTATTTAGGAGGTTAATGAACGGTAGAGTCAAGACAGGACGCAAGGTAAGGGAACTTCTTAAACCAATTTCTATTCTTTGGGTTAATCTCCTACTTTCAAATTATTTCATGATATTATTAAGTCATATATTGTATTTTTACTTTATATATGTGTACATATATTGAATACACATAATATATATACTTTATTTAAAAAAATGATCTTTGTAAGGGTCTTCATCTCAATCTCCTTTCATTGAGGCATATTTTGTTTTATACACAACTTTCTTTTATACGGTGTATAAACCGCTTTCACATTGAATTTTATTAAAAAATGAATTTTTTTTACAAAGCGTTTTACTAAATGACAAAAGGAATGTTTTTGTTTTACGTATGTGGCAACAAGGACTTCCCCACCGCCGTGACCATTATTTGTGTTTCAGCTTCCTCTACAAGCCATAACGTTTTTTAATGAAAAATAAATACAATATTTTAACTTTCATTTATTTTGGTATTGAAAATGGTTTTGAAAGTGTTTTTATTATATCAATGTGTTTTATTGATATCTTGTGATTGAAATGTGGAAATGTTATATTTCCTTTATCCATGTTTTATGTGATTCGATTATGTTATGGTTTATGATATATTTAAACCTATTCATATGAGGAATGCATTGGACATAATAAGTGACGGGTGGATCCCGCTACAGCTCCTCGATGCATCGGTAGGTCTCATGAGACAAACTAGTTTCTTGGCACGAGGCGTTGACAAAATATTATTTGTAGTATTGGCACGAGGCCCTGGCTACGTTGTTATGATAGTCTGGCATTATGCATTCCATCATTATGAAAGTGGTTATTTATATTTCATATGATTATTCGACTAGTAGAATATCCATGTGAGTAAGTAAATGGAATTATTTCGTTTTACATTTTTCATATTATGCTAATGTTCATGTTTAAAAGGATTTTTTTTAGTTATACATTTCCTTAAATGTTAATGTTCATTTATGAAAGCTTCTGCTATATTGTTATCCTTACCGAGAATCCGAGATCACCCCTTTCAATGTCTTAATTTTTCCAGGATGTGAAGAAGTATATTATGAATGATCTACAGGGATAATATAAGGGGATATGAAGAGAAGATATTTTAGTTTTGTTTTACTTTATGATTTAATGTAATACTTGTGAATATATCTATTGTTTCCAAGGATACTAAACTAATAGGTCTTTCAAGACTTGATCTTTTGTGATCATGCCAATGTTACGAAGTAATGCACCGACTCTGGGTAGCTGGGGTCGGGGCGTTACACAATTGATTTTATTTTTTTGTTTGCTTCCTTTTTTTTGCAGGATTCACTTTTTTATCCTAGACCGAAATCCAATTTGAAATACACTATCATGAAAGAATAAATCAATTGGAAACAATTTTTTTCCAGTAGAATGGACCCCACCTATGTAATTGAGGTATATCTGATTCTAGATAAATAAAAATGAGTTGATTCTAGTTGTATTTAAAACAAACTATGATATGAATTTGAAGGATAAATCTCATGGAGAAGTGTTTTCATTAAGAAAACCAATTAATGTGCCAATGTAGATGGAGTTGAAGGGTCTTCCTGAAATAAAACATTTTTCTTCAGTGATTCGAGAATAATTTATTGAAAACTTGTCCAAAAATAAATGATATGGATTGATAATGAAAAAGTGATAAGAAAAAAACAATTATGAATAGACATTTCTGAGATGTGTCCATTTACTATGTGAAATAATCACAAAAATTCTATGGAATGAATCTATATAGAATTTTTTCCACCTTTCATCATTATAATTATGTGTGTCCACTTCCATGAAATGTTATTAAAGATGTTGAAAGAGGGACTGTACTAGAGGAGTTTAACATTGAATAGTTTTGGACTCACTCTTTTCACTTTTATTTGTTTCATAATTCTCTATTCATTCACATTCATCTTTATTACCCTTCACATGGAGGGGTATAGCTCTTGAGTGATTGGGGAAGGGGGAGTTATCCTGTTGTAATGTATTATTCTTGTGCATTAATTTTGAAATCACTTTTTCTATTTAATTATTTAGTTTTTCATTAAGTCCCAATTCTCCAAAGTCATCCATATTTAATAATTGTTTGGTCATTAGTTTCTTATATCTTTGGTTGAATATCATTGAACTCATTCGATCTACTGCATTTTGTCTCGATCGACCATATTGAGTTGGGTGGTGAGTGTCTAGTGATCATTGGTGTGTCTGTGGGATAAGTGGATAATTTATTAATTTATAAAGAAAATAAATTACAGAGTGGAGATTTCCATAGTTTTTTGGCAATGTTTTATGAATTGTCATGCCACATGAGTGGTTCTCGTTACTTACTTCAAACATGGGTGATTACTAAGTTGGTCGAGGAATATTTCATTTATCATTCATTAGTAATAGAGGGGAAATAGATTTTATTACCATGATGAAATTGGAAAAGGTGATCCTAATCGAACCCTATCACTCTCTTAATCAATTTTGGATATTTTTTAATTTATCATTTCTTTTAAAAATTAATCCAAATAAAAAAAGACTCTACTTATTTATATAATTCAATGTGGAAAATGTTATTGTTGAGAACAGATCTTTATATACATCCTTGGTTAATCACTCTTCTACATTTTTATCTTAGGAAATAATTGTTTTTGTCATACCCCACAATAGGCATGTGTCCCCAATGTAGGATTACTAGATCCCATAGCTTATTTGATGCATTATACTACAGATATGAAAGAACTAATACATTCATGTGGCATAATTCTCCCTCTCAGTGCCCGAGTGAATGTGTTATTAGTAATGAAATTCCAACCAGATCTCTCAATGTGTTAACATTTTTTTGTTATTTACAGGAAAGAGAGGGGTAGAGAAATATTCCAAGGGAAGTGGATACAATATAGGCTCCCCAATGATAGTAGTATTTTATGATTATTATATATGTTTTTTCATCTTAGATTATATAACTAATTACTAATCTATCAAATATTACTGCATACTAACATTATAACTTGTGAAGGAATTAAAAAGCACCGAGTAAGTGATTATTTATGAATAACCTAAAATGGATGATGAGGATGTCCCTATCCTAAAGGATGTGGGAATCATTTGTCCCCGCGATGGTACTTTCATAGTTATACAATCATCAATTATTTAGTAGGCACCTTCAACTGAGGTGGAAACAACTAAGTGTCAAGTGATGTAAGTTTACTTGAAATAATCTCCATCATCCACTTGGTTTTATGATTTGTTTTAAGAGTATTATGTTGACTCATCTACCTTTTTAACAGATTCATTGATTCTAGCCACGTAGAATATTCTTATAGATAATACCTTAGTCACATTGGAAATTCCAGTGATAAAAGGGATCATGGTGAACATCATTGAGTTCTCGATTAGACTCTTCACATTCTGTCAGTCTTATCTTCTGGTATCCCCTTTTTTATCCATATATTTGACTTTATTTACACCTATGTTTTCTCTTGAAAAAATAGTTTATCATTTCACAATTCCTTAGTCACTAGTGGTGGAACCCAAAGTCGTACCCTCAGACGGGATGGATAAGGAAGATTATATGGATATTCTATCCCTAGAGACATTGCAGGATGATGGGTGATTGATCATGTTATAGATTTTCCACAGTAGATAATGGTGAAAGAATAATTTTTAGAGTCATTACAAGATAATATTGTAGTCCATCCTGCTCTGGTGGCAGCACGATAGGCCATTGAGGATAATCCTACTTTAGAGTCCTGACACTAGATCTTGGAGGGTTTTTCTAAAGGATATTTAATAAACATAAGAATATTCTCTCTAGATCTATAGTTTAGTCCACCTAAGTCGATGCTTGAGTCTTACCCTACTATTTAAGTCCTGATGCCATTCCTTGAATATGAGCCTTCGCTAGTTGAAGAGTTCATGTACATCATCTCAAATGTAGTTGTGGAGAACCAGGTCATCAGACGTAGGGATTGGATGGATGTGTATAATTTCATTACCCACAATAAGGGGACATTCCTTATAATAATAATCAAGATGTTTTTAATTTAATTCATGATTTAGGTGGACATATAAATGGAATGTAAAATATGTTTCCCATACATGAATCCGGAGAAGAACCGTGTTCTATTTCCAAGGATTGAGATTCCATGACCGCAATACATTCAATTATATATAAACATAAAAATTCATGTTAAGTGTATTTCATGATGATCAGGGACATTTTATGAAAATCGGGTGTCGTCGATGATTTATCCATGATAGAAAAAACAACCCATTCATTATAATGAAGTTTATAAAACATTAAATATCCATATTTCATAGAGGGACGAATGATGTAAGGGATGATAGAAGAATGTGTTATGATTTCATAAAATTATTTCACACAAATTTTAATAACTTACTGTGGGGAAAGATGTTGAAATATAGAGTCTTTGATATTTATTCACATATAGATTTATTTATTATTGATTTTAAGGAACAAATTTAATGAGAAGAATGTAAAGATGAATATTATGGATTTAGTGGATGAAAAAGAATCCCATGATATAAGGGATTTGAAATATTTATAATTATGGTTATTTAGATCATGAATTCCTATGGGATAGTGAATACATAAATTTAGAACAGTGATAATTTATGAAACTATCTCTTAAAGTGGAAATTGTTTATACAAATACTTTATGCTATAAGATATGAAATATTTCATTTATCGAAAATAAAAACACGTATAATTATTTTTTGGTATAGTAGAATAATAGAGAGCCCCAAATATTTCTATACATATACATTATTAAATTTTGAGAAGAATATGTGATCTAGTATAGTTTGATACGAACTAAAGAAGAAATATGGAATAAGAGAGAAGAGAATAATGTTATTTACATATCTCTATGAACATGAAGAAGGACAAGAAGAATATGATCTATCTGAGTAAGATGTAATTTTTACAAGTGGAATGAGGATCCAATGTAAAACCTCAAATTTTTATTGTATATTTTTTATAAAAAAATTATTTATTCGAAATATTGGGATACACTAAAATCTATGTCAAAATGATATATAATATATTAAACAATAATAAAATATCCATTAATTTGTTATTATAAATATTAATAACCACATTTTCGTAATATGTATAATGGTTTTAGATTAATTAAGTACTTATGTAGTAAATTTGTAATAGTCATTACATTTTTTCAAAATTCAATTTTCCTCAATATGGTTTTCAGGAGAAAATAATATAATTAATATATCAATATTTTGAAAATTTAATAAAAAAATGATCTTATTTGGAATAAGCAAGTCAAAATTATCATATGGTTACTTTTTTAGAATTTTGTGAGAATATTATTATTTTGATGAATATGGAAAAATAAAGATTTCATTGAAAAGAATAATTTCATTTAAAGCATAGAGAAATTTAAATTTTTAATTTTATTTAAATGTCAAATTAATTAGTTTATTTTATTAATAGTCCATTTATAGTCATTGTAATTAATTTTATGTGAATTTTGGTTTAAAACATTTATACGTAATGAAACAAAATTTTTTCATGGAAACCATTTTCTACGCTTTTTGTGAGCTTATTTGGAAATTAATTTCTAACACATTTAGAAATTTAGTTTTATAAAATTAATTCCATATTAAGAATAATTATGATTTAATTTCTTAATAACTCCACATTCATTTTTGGTCATAATGAATTGTAAAATAAGTAAAAAAATTGTCACTGTAGTACTGGGGGGTTTAACCAAAAGACAAAGGTATGCCTTCCAATTAAACATTTTTCAATCCTATTATGAACATATATTTCGATTTCATCGTATAAATCCTTCAAATATTTTTCCAATTTGAATAATTTATTTTTACAAATAATTTATTATAATGTATTCCTTTATGAAATTTCATATTTTTTACTCCTCGATTATAAAAGGACCCCCCTTTTTTCTCTTATTTATATCAATATGAGCATTATAACTCGAAAAAAACCTATATAACACTTTTCCCAACATCCCCTTTCAAGAATTATATGTTCATTTTTTCTCAAAATTGAAAAAACATTTATTCATACGTAAGACATATCGTCTCCATAAAAGGTGTAATTAATTTTTCTAACTCTACATTTTATTGATAAATATAAATAATTATATTGTGAATATATATATTTTTAAACCATGATTAAAATTATAGATATTACTGAACCATGATCAAAATACAATTATCAAAATACTAAACCAAAACAATCAGTATGAATGAAACAGTTACCACATGAAAATGGTGATTTTAATAAGAAATTTTTAATTAGTGGGTGTGGGAGTGTTTTAAGAGGATGATTTATGATATTATTAGTATATAAATGTATTTAATGAGATAATATAAGTTAAATTTATCATAAAGTATATTATATGTAATTGTAACATGAGGTAAGGGATTTATGTTAAAATCTTATTTTTTATCAATATTATTTTTTATTATGTTTCCAATGATGAAATTTCATGATATACCTCTCCAGAGTCCTGTCAATTTTCATCTACACTAGTTATTTCTATAAAACAAATTTTTTTATTTTATTTTACTCTCTTTTAAAACAAAAGGGTTTGGAAGAATGTTTTTAATGTAAATAAACTTTATTTTTCTATTCTAAAAAATAAAATTTCCATAATGTCCGTGATTTCACTAAAATGATTTAAAAAAGGTCACTATTATTTTATGATTGTTTAAAGTCATTTTTACCCATGTTTTTATTTTTTGAAAATTAAAATAACTCCTATGGTTATTTCCTAAATGATGTACATTTTAATTTAAATTGAAAATATTAAATGAAACATTGTTTAAAAATATATGACATCAAAGGAACTACTTCCTCTCACCATGACCACCCTATGATTTGAAGCATCCTTTATATGTTTCTATGGTTATTTTTTAGGAAATTATTTTCTTTATAATATGGAAAATTTATATTCTATTGATTTTATTTGAAATTGAAAAGGATATTATTAAAAATAAATATTTCATATACCATTTAATGGTATTTTTATCTAAGATGACAGACTTTCATGTTACTAATGATTTATTATGATTATGACCTATTGATATTATCAAATTTCATTATTTGGATGTATTATGATGATAATGGTTTAACGATGATTCTATTAAACCTTTTTTCTTACCTTTGGTTAATTAATTTTAGATAAAACCTTTGTAACACTCGTTTATTTTCCACAGATTATTCTATGATGCTATGATAGAGTTATTATAAAACATGTTTCCTTTTAACATGTTATGTAATGTTTAATGATTTATGATCTTGTGGAACACTTATATAAGATTTTTATTATATTATTTGTGGGATCATAATTATATAACCCTATAATGAATTAGATAAATATGGATATTTCATGAGATAATAAGGACATCAATGGGGAGTTAGCCCAGTTAATTAAGGGACTCTATCTACTATGAGTGTCTTGGGAGTGATCCCTAACTAATACAATGGTTTGAGGAGCGAAGACAATCCCCTATGATTGTCTTCATTGTGATCATTGACAAGTGAGGAAATTAATTTTAATAAAATCTTTATATCAGAAACTTATATCTTATGTTTATGTTATACTCTTATTACACATGTTTATTTATTTATTTATTATTAATTTGTTATGAACTATAAATTTTGATTCCATGAATCAATGTTACAATCTATGATAATTTTGGTCTGGTTTTAAAATTATATGGTCATTTTATCACACCCATACACTCATATTATGGTTAACTAATTACTAATGTATCTATTATTTAATTTAATAATCATCTAATCCCACCCTTTCATAAGTTTCCATTCCAAAATATATGATGGTGTATGTTATGTATTAAATAACTTATAAGGGTTACAATTATGAACAATTTGATGGGAGAGTATGGAATTCACTTAAGAACTAGTTGTTTTTTGCATCCATGTTTCCAGTAATACTAAACTTATATGATTCTTGAATGGATATTAATGTTATTTATTGAATATTAATATAATTTCATATGATATTTATGTATGAAATGTACATGTTTTTGTAGTTGATATCTGAGAAATATATAGTTTAATTTGGAATGTATGATGACTTTTTTTAGCAATAATACTTAGGATAATACTAAGAATAAAATAATTTAAAAACTAATGATAAATAATGTAGTGTGGGTTTCCACGAGAAATATCCATATCTTGACACTATAAGTGGACATGGTTTTTGAATATCTTCATCTTAGGGTAATAACCCTGAAAGTGTTGGAATATTATATATAGGTCATCATTATGGTTTATTGTAAATGTGTCATTACTGTTCACCTAGTTTGAAACTCCAACTGTATATGATTAAGATAATACACATATTCTTTATGAACCATCATAAATTATTTTAGTAGATTTTTATAATGGATGATCTTGGTTAGACCTAAGGTGTCATATATTGAAAATAAAATGTGTGTTTTAGATATCCTATAAATAATTTTTCATGATTATGTGGTTTCCCACTATGATTATTGTTTCTCATGATATACTTTTTGGTTTTAATAAATTGATAGAACCTGAAGGAACCAAGTTAATAATAAATGATATGGAAAATGAAATGATTTTCACCCATAGAAACCAAATTTTTTATTATATTGAATATAAAATAACCTTATTATCCTTATGAAAATTTCTAATTATATCATTAATGTTGATATTCTAAACAAAAAATGTGGGAACAATATTCATTTGAGTCCTTCATGAGGATACATCGACCTTATTTTAGTGGGTATGTTTATCCCCTAGTTACTAAGAAATGAACCAACACCATTAAGAAGATATTATCCTTTCTACATTGTTAAAAATAGTAATATTTTGTTTTAAATATTTATAATTTGGACGGAAAACTAGTATGATGGATAACTCTTATAAAAAACATAGGGAAAAGATATGTAGTTTATTCTACAGAGTGGGTTGAATTTAGTATAATGTTTTTTAAATTCTTTCCACATATTATTTATATGAAAATTAATAAGGAATTAATTGATATAAAATATTAGGATAATTAATTATTTAATCACAAAGAAGAAAAATTTACAATAATTGTGTGGTACAGTTATGGTATTATCATCATACATAAAAGTAAGGTTGATAAATTTTTTAGTGTTATAAAACAATGTCTTTGAAGGGAAGTAGCTATAAGGGACATCAGTAGATATGAAAAAATTGTTTGAAATTATATTGAGGTGGAAATGGATATTGGAGTTACCCATAAATATCATGGTTTTGAAAAGAAATAAAATATAAAATCAGAGGAAACACTAAAAACCATTGAGAGAATAAGATGAAAAGGCCTTTATGCTAGATATGTGGAAAGAAATAGTGTAAATTTTATTCAGGGGAATGGGAAAACATTTTACTGTGAAAAGGAAGGTAATCATGAAATATAATTCTAAAGTGATTGGAATAATTATTATAATGATGTGAATAGATAGTGTGATTCAAAAAATGTAACACCCAATCTCTAGAATTTCATGTGAAATGATTGTGGGAATTATGATATCCATTTTTTAAATATGAAGGTAAATGATAATGAATGATGTCATAAACCTCTTATGCCTATGTAAAAAGGAAAATATCATCTACTAGCTATTTCTAATTTTGATAATGAAGTGGGGAATGGTACACTTACCATCCACTCCAACACTGATAATTCCTTATTCATTTATGAATCTATCCATGATTTTATATATAAATAATTTTTTTATTGTATCAAAATTCCACCGTAAAAATACGATATATAATTTTAAATGAAAAACATAATGGTATGATGAATACATATTAAATCTATGATTCTTATCGAATTAACGTTTGTTGGAGTGTTCTTATTTCAAATATTTTTATTCTATCTCTATTTGAATTTGATGTCATATATGGCATGGATTGTATTTATTTACATAAATCCAACATTGATTTATATGGAAGGGATTTCATGTTTGATATTAATAATAAAACTATGATCATCAATCAATGGAACAATAAATATCAAATTTTGATGGAAACTGAATACATTGTATGGATATTAATTCTTATTAAAAAGGAGTCTTTATCTCAGAGGGTTAGGGATTAAGTCAACATAAAAAATAATCCTATTGTGCACATTTTTATAAATCTATATTAAATATTTTTCTAGTCTTCTACTAAATTAATTTGTTGAGTTTTCATTAAAAATCATAGCTAGTGTTTCGCATATTCAAAAAACACTATATAGAATGGTCCCAATTGAGTTGCATGAATAAAAGAAGATACTCTTAGATAATATTGACAGTAAGTTCATTTGTCTAAGTGCATCACTATGGGGTGCACCTGTTCTTTTTTAATAAGACATCTATTATTTTTAGAAACATAAAACCATAACAGTCGATAATATGTATACTTTACGTCAAATTGGTGACTTGTTTTATCAACTTCATGAATCTCAATACTTTTCGATGATTGATCTTCATTCAGGATATCAACAATTTATTATCATGGGGGAGGATATATCAAAGACAAAAATAATTACAAGGTAAAGAAATTGTGAATTTATAGTGATTCTATTTAGTCCTACTAATTCTCATGATGTATGAAAAATTTAGCTTCTGTGAATTTTGGCTATAGAATGATTCATGGATGGTTCATTAATCTCACGAGAGGGTATATTGGTGGATCCATAAATGATAGCAGTTATTAAAATTTGACCAAACCATAATTACTGAATAAGATCCATAGTTTTCACTGTTAAAAAGGATATTATTGATTATTTTTGGAGAATTTATAATGAATATATAATATACTAACCATTTTATCTCATATGGGATCAAAATTTCTTTTAATATAGGAATGTGATGATATTTTCAAGGAACTAATGATATGGTATGTTAGTACACATGTGATTTATCTAACCTGCATTGAGTTATGTTTTGTGATATATATGATTCCTCAAAGAAGGTAATAGTATTCATAAACATATAAACTGATATTGTGATATCTTACCCCTCACGAGAATGGGTGGTAAATGAGATGAATTACCTCACTCATGATTTATATTTTGCTATAGTGATTTTTTCTTCAAAGATATTGAGGCATTATCATTATGGAGAATAGTGTGAGAAATATAATCATAATAAAATTTAAAATTATATATTCACAAATAAATCTTTTAATATTCACCATTGAGTAAGGATTATGTACGTCAATACATTCCCACCAAGGGAAATCCAGAAAGGAGATGAATGCTTTCAGTTAGATGGATCATGATAGCTTATCTATGATGAGTATCACAAAATATCGAATATTTATAAATATTTAAATGTTCTATCTAAAAATATTGATTTAAGGGGGGAAATAATATCTTCCAAAAATTAATTTTTATCAATATATCCATATGAGGACTAAATAGGAACATACAAAGTATATTTTTCTAAAAATTAATGTAAGAAATGTTCATGATTTGAACCATGATTGTGATGAAATGATGATGGTGAAGAACAGTTTTTGTGTCCCATCAGTACCAGATGTGAATAATTATCTATTGGATGAAGCTCGTAGTTCATCATTAACTATTCATCATTAAATTTTGAAGATTTCTATAGGTTTTAATTAGAATTTATGTTGGGAAAAGAAGAAAAGTGATGTTGTAGAGTGCTTATCAAAGTGATTAGTATATCAAAAAGATAAAGTTGAGATAAATAAGTCCAATGTGATGTTACAACCATAACCCATACTAGAATGGACCTTGTAAAAAACCATCGTGGATATTTTCATTAGACTCCTCAAAATTTCATAGGACGATAACGTTTTTTGTGGTTTAGTCAATCACATGAAAATGTCAACACACTTCATTGCAATTAGAGAATATTTCCCTCTTGATATAATTTCAATTATATAAATTAAGAAAGTTATATGGTTTCATGGAGTACCAAATTATATCATATCTAATTGGGATCAATGTTTTAACTTTATATTATATGAATTACTTAACAAACAATAGTTGCAATGTTGAGTATTAGTACTTTTTATCATATTTAGATAGCTGGTCATTCTAAGATATCCATTCAAACCATAGAGATTCATTCATTCATATTTGTTTTATGGATTTCCAAGGATTATGTGGTCATATCCTTCCTCTATTAATTTTTTATTATAACGATATCATTCACTCAAGAATTTATATGGATCCTTATGATGCTATAGATGGAATGAATTCTATAACTCTAATGTTTTAGGATGATGATAGAGAAATAATGCAACTGGGAGTTCAGAAATCTATGGACATTATAAAAAAATTCTAATCTATTCAACATCACATTAAGGATTCTCAATTTTGATTGAATTTTTTTTATTGAAAATCATTTATGAATTCTAGAAATTGAATTTTTTGAGATGGTATTCCTGGAAATTTATCCATGTAATAATGTTATGATATTCATAATGAATGGAAATTTTATCGCCATATATATTGTCTCATTAAATATACTTGATTTGGTAGGGATGATATATTATCTCTCAGTTCTTCACCCAGAAATGTATCAAGTTCACAATATGTTCCCTATATCTCTCATAAGGAAGTACATACCTGATCATTAAAATATACTAAACATAGAGGTTAATCCACTAGAGATTGATCTTTCCAATGAATAAAAACATGTATAAATATTTTATTATAGAGATAATTCTCTACATAACAATACTAATCACATGGTTAAAAGTTATATGAAGGAATTATAAATTTAAAAATATTAAATGTCAACTCGAGGATTTGTGAAACAGAGATATAATCCTTTTTATATACCAATGTGATGGAATTTTGAGATCAAAATTCATTTCAAGGGGGTATAATATAATACAAAATGATTTTGGGAAATATATTTTAAAATAAATATATTTTCATTGATTGCTTTTGATACTTTCATCCCCGATTCTAAATGAAAAAAAAGTAAAGTATAAAATTATAACCTGACATTAAATTTTATATATAAATAAGAATAGCCTCATTTAAATCTTATCAAAAACTATTTTTAATAAATAAAATATAAAATTAAAATATTTTTAATAGCCATTAAATGTTTTAAAAACACATTTTACCTAAAGAATACATCTTTAGAGAAGAAAAAAAAACCTTATCATGCCACATTTCAAATATGTATTTGAAAAATGAAATTCATTTTTTATTTTTACAAGTCATCATTTTCTTAGGGTTGATTTTTTATAATTTTATAAAAATATTAACTTTTAGATGAATAGTGAAAAGTACTATTTTTTTTGAAAAATATAAATTATTTTAATGAATATACAATATTATTTTTTAAATAATTTATTATAATAGTAAAGTTAGTAAATTTATATTAATATTAATCCAATTATGGTAATTGGAATTAAGTTTATTGAAATTTTGGAAAAAAAAAACAGGCCGAATAAATCATTTTTTTCTGAAAACTATTTTTGTCTTGTTTTTTGAGTTTAATATTTTAGTGATTCATGAAACAAATTTTTATTGAATTTTATAATATGGATTATATATTTTCTTTCATAATTTATAATTTTGGTAATGAGACCACTTTTATTTTTGTTCATATTTAATAGTGAAAACAATAAAAATTTTGCTCCATGGTCAAGGTTAAAACAGGTATACCGGAGGTTAAAAAAATATGGTAATGTTTACTAACTAAAAAATGTCTAAATCCTATCATATAACCATATTTTGACCTAATACTCTCACACCTTAAAATATATACCCATTTGGATGCATTATCACTAAGAATGTCATTATTATATTATATTCTTTGATGAAATTCCAAGTGTATCAGATCCCCACATATAAAAGGAAAACCATATTCTATCTTAATTAAAGAACATTGAGCCATCTAGATAAACTAAAAATAACCCAAATCTTTTTAAAACATCCATATTACATAATTGGTTCATTTTTTCTTCTTAAAATACAATTACAAGGGTTGATAATAAAGGATCTAATGGAGGCCAGTAAAAGGATAGGTAATCATCTTACCCAACCTATATCAATTTATCTCTTCTTATACCTCCTATAAATATATGATATTCATCATGAAATAATAACATGATTATCACAAATATACATTAATTTTATTTTGATTATGAAACTTATTTACCTATTTTTTATATTTTTCAATGTGTTTGTATGTGTTTTTTTAGTTTAATATAAATTTATTTTAAATAAGATGGACGCTTGATTTCATTAATTGTTGTGATATTATGGTAGGATAAAAATTGGAAGAATATAGAGGAATTAAATAAATTTTGGTAAGAAGATAACACTTCACACTATGGTTCAAATCAGTATGGTGTAAAACAAGATAAATGAGGCCAAAAAGACCGAATTTGATTAATAGAAGCTGAGAAATGAAAAATCAGTTCATTATCCCATAAATCATGATTTAAATTATTGTAGGGATCATTTAAGTAATTATTTGGAGGATGGAACTAGAGAATATACATTGTATTATAGACAATGTATTTATTTTTGGAACCCATTGTTCCTACCATAACATTTTAGGGTAAGGCTAAAAATTTATCTTTTCAAATCCTTATCAATTTATCCCATGAATATGACTCTCTCCACATAAATCTCATAAATGGGATCATAAAAGAGATTCAATTTTAGGTATATTTAGGGGTATTTATTTACTAATTACTTTATAACCATATATATGAAAAATTTCATTATAAATTGGCCTTACTATGAATGGGAAATTGATTAGAGGTGCATATATTCAACCCTCAAGAGGCTGCTTCTAGGGTTCCGACCCATATTTGAATCTTTATAAATAGGTTTTCTATTTGATTTAATATTTTCAAAAATTTATTTTATTATTTAATTTTATTTATTTTAATTCCAATCCATATTTTTCATTCATTCCCTTTTCTGATTATTTTCAATCTATTCTCTTCTCTATGGGATATGGTTTATTCAAAATTTGTGATCACCCAATGATGATTCATTCAACCCACATGGGAGAGAGGAATGAATTAAAATGGGTGTGTATAAATAAATTCTAATTTTCCCTATCTTTTTAAATAATTTTATTCAATAGAATTATGTTTTTCCCAGGAATTTTTTTATTCCACATTGATTCAAGGAAATAATCCCATTAATTATGAACAAAACCAATCATGTCTGATATAATTAATCAATGACAATTGAATTAGATCATTCATAGGATTTATTTTATTTTAATACTAATTATATATTGATTAATCATATCATAAAGAGTTGATATACTAGGGTAGTATTGGTATGGTTGACAGAATTTATAAAAATAATGAAAATATAGTTTTTATAACAATATAATCTATTTATTATTCATTGTGAGGTGGAATAAAATTATTTATTAATTAAACCCATATAAATTGGTTAATTGTTTCTTCACATATAATTTAATTTCTTATAAATATATTCTAGTCAATTATGTGTCTATAAATATTTGAATAATTCAATTAAAATTGTGTTGACCCACCATTTGGTCAAATTCCATCAATGTGTTCTCCACTCTCTATGAGATCAACCTCATACTTAAAATATTCTACAAATTTGTAGTTAGTATAGTTCTGGATAATATTAATGTTTAGTTTGGTTCTATAATAGGATTTAATTATATGTATATAATAAATTTTGGTTCTATTTCTAGGGATATATAGAGCATTGAAAATTACTGGAGACTAATTTCTTAGGTCCAAGGATTTTCATATCCCATTTTTGTTTAATAATTTTATTTTATCTATTGTAATAATTTATTATTATTATTTATGTGTATAATTTTTTTTTGTTTTAAGGGATGTAATACACTTAATTTTAGTCCCATTACATTCCAACATCAGGATATATTGAATATCACAAGTATCCAACCACATTGGTAATACTGAACTAAGATTGGTGGTTACAATATTAAAATAGATGGAATTATTTTTATTCTTATAGATAGGATGAATAAAAACATCAATAGTATATATAAACCAACTTCTAGTGCAAATATGGATATTCATACTGTCAAGATTACAATGGCATATCCAAGGATGAGTCATACTATTATAATATTAAAGATTTTTGACAAACTAATCATAAGAAATAAGATGATAGAATTACGAGACTACTAAAAAACAACATTATAGTATTTGATAAATAGATAGATGATCATGAGGCCCATCATATCAAACATGGAGAAATAATGACCCACCATTCTAAAATTATTTCAAATTTGAATTCCATTTTTATTGATTTACCTTTAGTAAATATTGCAGGGATAAAATGGGTTGGATAAAAAGAAGAAGGTCCATATGTGTTGGAAGTTAAAGCTATTAAAGGGAAAATAACAAAATGAGTTTGAGGATATCATAGAAGAATGCTTCGGTGTTCTAAGATCTATCAATGTAATGAACCATGGTTTTATGATGATAAATAAGAACCTCAGTAAAATGAATTTAAATATGTATCAACCATAGAATCAAAGGAAGGATAAAATTTAAATGAAGAGGAAAATAAGAAAGAATGATTTGACCACATAGGAATTATATAGACTGTATAAGAATGGTTGTCCCTCACAATTAAATCAAGAATAAAAAAAGGTGTCTCTAAATCAAGAACACTCTTAAATAAAGGAGGAAAGGATGAGAGAATAAGTGGTGGAGTATAATATCTCTAAAATATAGTCAGATTTCAATTTCCTACTATTTTCATTAAATTTTAACTCAATATGTAAACTATTATAGGTATGAGTGAATAAGAAAAAGTGGAGGCGGAATAAAAGAACTAAATCATATTCACAACATATTTATAAGTGAAAAATTCTAGGATTACTAGATCTATATTATGTTATCATTATCTAATGAAGTTAAATTTTCTAGCTACAGACCTTAATGAGTTATATTAGAAGGAAAACCAATTTTTAAAATATAATTCTAGGAAATATTTTTCATTATTTAAAAATTAAATAAATAACACACCCTATTGAAGATATCATTATCTATCTTTATCCAGATATTTTAAATAATAAAACGGTTGAAAAATTACTATTTATTTTAACTTTTTAGTAACATGGAAGTATGATGTAGGAACCAAATTTTTTGTTCAATATAGGCCCTAATCACATAGTGTGTTTAATTTATATCATTTTTTCATATTTTAAATTCTGAACCTAGTTCATACAAATCAAAATCAACTCTTTCAAAAGAATCATTGGAAGGTGAGTATTGTTTTACATGTTTACCTTTTTTACATCCCTGTTTTTTCATTCAACATGATTTTGGAAAAAAAATATAGTTGTTGAGTGAAAATAATAAATTATAATCAACCAAAAATGGTTGAATTTGTTCTTGTAATTTTCATTCTAAGTGGACTCAACACATATGGGAGGTATTTTGACACATTGAAAAAATATAAATGTCAAACACATTAATGAAAAATATATAATTTTAAATTTTAAATTTCATATTCTTACTTTAATTTTGTGTTTCTAGAAAATGATTATGGATATAATTTATTTTATTAATGTTGGTTATAAATACTTTATTTAATTAAATAATTATTGATAATTAGACAATGAAATTATTTCCCATTTTGATGTTCCCATTCTCAATAGGATTATAAAACAAAAATTTCATATTTATTTTTATATTTTAATTGAGTGAAACATGGGTCATGTGAATCTTCTATAACATTCATTAATATCTTTACTATTTTATGATGGAAAATTAAATTTTAGAAGCATTATTGGGCTATTTTTTAATTATACATGTATCCTTAAGTCCTACCTCTAAAATTATACATCATATCCCATAGATGTAATGGATGGACTTGATGGAATTAGTCTACATTACAGTCCATTATTTATATTTAATATATAGATATTAATATTTTTCATGATATTAAATAGAATAATGGTGGGGGAGATTTTATTCATGGTGGTTATCAGATGTTATATCTTCATAGGAGACTATATGGTGGTTCATGTGGAATTTTAGGTTGAGGTTTGTGATTACACATTCATTATATTTTGATGATCATCTATCTTATTATTAAAAAGTGGTGTGAATTGGGATAATTAAAAATAACCATTATAACAATGATGATTTTTTTAATATTTGGTTAGGTGTTGGATATCATGTTTATTTCTAAATGAATTTTGAAAAAAATAAATAAATAAATAAAATGGGTTGTTTCTTGGATAGGTAAAAAATAACCATTAATAAAATGATTACCTCAATATCATATGTGGTTAGGTGGTGGATTTGATACTAAACATGTGGAAATAAATTGAATAAAAATAAACAATTAGAGGAATAAAGAATGATCCATAAGAGTTTCAATTTTCAATATTATTACATCATTCATGATACTTTACATATGGTTTTGCAGAGTGTGTAATATGAACATATTTTTTGGTGAGGAGTAATTAAATAATATTGTATTTTGATTATTATGTATTCTCATTTAGATTCTATCATCTTTCTTATACTTAATGTTTTTTCATACATCAATTCCTACCAACCCTAATCCTCAGAGTCATTTGATCCTAGTTACTCAAACTCGAGATTAATTATGTTATTTTTTTCTATGTTGTGGAGAAATTAAATTCATTACAAGCCTATAGTTAGGAACATTATCCTATGGTCTGATCATAAATCTATTAAATTATTACCATGAGTGATGAGATGAAAAATTCATTGTGAGGTAAATCCTAAATGGAATGGGTATTGATAAAAGGATGAAATCTATAAGTGAAACATGGAAATGTCTTCAACTAGGCATAATAAATGAATCATGATTATTGAATTTAATTTGTATTACTAGGTATTTATAAACATTAGTTATAAATTATTTTTATGATCATCATAATTTGACAAATACATTCTATAATATTGGACCCTTTGTGTTTTGATGTTTTGATTTTTCTCAATGATGAGAAAATGTTTGAGAGTGGGGGCATTTGATATATTTTTTTTGTATCTATATTTTCATGTTATTTTATATGAATGTCAGTTGAATAATAATTTATTTTATATTTTATTCAAAATGTATTTCATTCTTTTGTTATCTTATAGAAAAATAATACATTTGGAATAATATAGAGGAAATCATTACATTTCGAAAAAATTCAGGAACATCACATTGTGATTCAAAGAGTCATTGTGAGGAAAAAAAGAAATGATGTTCTGAAGACTAAAATTGATCAATGGATGTTGATAACAATAAATTCACACCATGAACCTAAAATTCACATTGTGAAATATTATAGGCATCATTAAACTACTTGTGAATGAGCCTGTAAGTGGATAATCTATATAGAATTATCTGGACTTAGTGATTCACAGTATGAAACAATGTTTTCAACAATGAATTTTTGAGCTATAGATAAAAACCATCTTTTGATGTACTCATCAATTTACCATATTAATATGTATTACCCTAAAAAATATCATCTGTAGACACTTATGAGATGTGTCGTTTGGGTATTATCTCATGGATTTAATGTATATTAGCCCTGTTAACCCTATAAATAACCAATTATATTATAAATTTTGGTCATATACAATGTAAAAGGGATCATAACCATAGGTATTCTACCACTGGGAAGATTCTACAAGGGTTCCAACATAGATTTCATTATTTCTAGACAGGGTTTTCATTTTATTTATTATTTTCTATAAATCATTTTATAATTTATTTATATTTATTTTAATTTCAATCGTTATTCTTTAATCATTCACTTTTCTCATTTTTTATATCTATTGTCTTTTCTATGAGATTTGGTCTACTCATCATTTTTGATCACCCTATGATGACTATCTAAACCCATGAGGTATATAACAATAAGTTAAAAATCTTTTATGAAAAAAATTGATTTTATTTCATTAATGATAATATTTTATTCTAAAGAATCATTTTTTTCATGAATATTTAATTTATTAATCATTTATTTATTGAAAAAATACTTTCAATTGTGAATTAAACCCAGCAAGACAAAGATAATTAATTCCCAACAACTGAATTTGATTATTCTTTTTTATTTGGGGATCTGATCTTAATGGTATTTAGATATTTTGATTTTTCCGAAAATGAGGATTTGAGATGCTTGGGTAGTATTGGTAGGGTTGACCCAATTTCTACCAATTATAAAATTAATCGTTATGAAATTATTTAAGCTGATTCATTTTAAATGTGAATTGAAATAAATTTATTTAGTAAAGGTACCACTGCAAATTGGATCCTTATCTTTTTATTATTTAATATTGTTTTGTTATAAATCATTTTTGTTTAATTTATATAATTTTAATAGGTATATAAGTCAATTTAAATTGGGGTGGCCAAAATATTTGTCAAAAGTGGTCATTGGGTTCCACACTCACTATTAGAAAGAACACATACTACCATTATTCTCTTCCTTTACAACTAGTGTAATTTGGGATGATATAAATTTATAATTTGGTTGTAATAGATCATTTATGGAATTATTATTTATTTATCAGGAACAAGTAATATTCATCTCTATTCCATTAAATGGGATGTAAAATATCACTCGGGTTTACGTGTTGACTATCGCCACCACAAAAAAGATACAATTCATTTTCCATCACTATATTTCATGGATAATTATTAGGATAGTTCTAATTATTATTTATTTTATATATGAAATTTATATTCTTTTGTAATTATAATATTCATATTGTCCATAGTACCTTCCAATCTAATGTGAAAGGATAGCATCCCTCATTCGTATTTATGGAATACTACTTCCATGAATCGATGTGATTTTTTTATGTTCCACATTTCGTGGAAAGTTGTATTGAAAGAAATAATGAATGTGTATAATATATATGATATTATAATAATTAATGAAAGTGATGAAATATTTATTTTTCCTTTATTCCCTCCATCAAAAGTGAAAACATCGTTCACATGTACATACGATTTACCATCTCCATGATTGATTTAAATAATTTTTCTAAATATACATTTTATGGATAAATATAATCATATAAAGAATTAATATATATGATAATTAAATCATGAATAATATTATACGTATGAGGGAACCATAATCATTGTACATGAACTGGAACTACTGAGCAATAATTCTCTTGAAAAATAAAGCAGTTAACACACAAAAATAACAATTATAAAATTGATTTATTCAAAAATTGGAATTGAAATGTTTTAAGGGTATTATATATGATATAATAATTAATTAAATGATTAACCTATAATATTATATTAATTTTAAATTTTTTATACATGAGCGTAGATTTATTTCGAATCAAGTGGAACTTGAGGTAAGGTATTTATGTAACAATCTCATTGTTTATCATGATTACATATTATTTTCTGATGGTGAGGAAATTCAAATATCTATATATAAAGAATTTAATAAATTTCCTTATACTATAATTATATCTAGATAATATTTGTATTACATTCATCTTCCACCCATATAGACTCATGATATCAAAATAAATTTTTTATATAAATCAAAATGGTTTCTCCCTTCTCTCAAAAATTATTTTTCCCCTGTGCATATTTTTACTAAAATGCTTCCATGAATTTTTTGATTTTATTATATGATTTTAAAGTAGTTTTTACCCATATTTAACATTTTAAAAAATGTTTTAATATAATATTCTTTCCATTTTCAGAACCATGTACTTTTGAATTTTTACTAAAAATGAAGAAGGAGTCATTAAATTAACATAAACAACATGAATATAACTTCTAATCATCAGGACCATTGAATGAATTAAAGATTCATTAAAATATTTCCAAGGTTATTTCCCAAAACAATCCGTAATATTTGGAATGTTATTATATATTTAAAAATTGATTTAAAATTTAAATGGTAATTTTAATCCTGAAATATTATAGATATCTTTTAAGTGTATTATTATATAAGATGATTTCCTTTGACCTTAATTAGGATATTTTATGGTTCTGATACAGTGATATCATCCAAATTGATTTTTTTATGGATTATAATGATAATGATTGAAGGTTTATTTTATGAAACATGTTTCATTCCAACTGGTTAATTAAGTTATTATGAAACCATTAAAAACATGGTTTCTTTTCCATGGGTTATATTGTTATACCTATGATGAAAATTTATGGAACCCCATTTAAATTTAATGGGTTATATTATGATTAATGATTTATAATCTTCTAGAACACATAGGTATTATTTTCATTACATGGATAGTTGGTCTAGAATTATATATAACTCAAGTGCATTGGTTAAAGATGGATATCTCATGAGACAATAATAATAGAAATGGGGAGTGAACTCAGTTCAGTAAAGGTATTTTTCCACTATAATAGTCATGGGAGTAACCCTTGGCTCAAATGATGATTTGGGGAGTTAACCATATCTAGTATGATAGACTTGGTCATAATCCTTGACTACATAAGAAATGTTTTTCGATTATTATGTGAATGCACAATCTTGTGTCTTATACTAATGTTATTATCAGATGGATCATGTTTTTTAATTACATTTTAGTTCATGTATAATGAACTAAAAATTTTCATCCAAGACTAAATTTTTTGATCCATGATATGTAGTTTATGGTTTTCAAATTATATGATTATTTTTTCATACTCTTACGTTCATGCTATTTTTAAGTAATCATTTATATCTCACTTGTTTACCCATACTGAGAATCAAAAAATACCCATGTTATGTTAATTTTCACCTAGTTATTATGAATTGTATTATCTATTATATAAATAAGAAGGGTTCTGGTTATTATTAACTTAGTGGGAGATGATATAGATCAATTATGAACCATTTCATTACGTATCAAAGCTTCCAAAGATATTAGAACAATATAATTCTGGTATGTGGCATAATATTGTGTATTGAATATTTATATTATATGATTTTATATTTTTGAATGAAAATTATTTGTCTATATATATTTGATGTATAGTATTTATAGAGAAGTAATGGTCTAAATATTAGTATAGTAGAAGACAAATAGGAGAATAAGTCATGAAATTGTGTAAGAAAAGGCTCATTTTGTCTTTCTTCCTTGAAGATGAAGAAGGATGTCCAAACTATTGTTCTTACAAGGGAAAAATAAGTTTTTTTTATGATTCAATATAAGTGACAAAAAGAATATAATAGATGAACAAGAACAAAGAAACATTGAAACATTCATCAATAGTCACATTGTAGGAGTATTTTCATAGTGTTGCGAAGAACCTAAAAAATTTGAAGACTGTATACAAATTTTTTGTAATAAAATATAAATGAGATATAGTTTGATGTGATCATAATCATTCCATGTATGATTGATATTTTTATATCCCCTACAAATGTGTAGGGAACCATACTTGGGTGAAAGATTGGTTTTGAGTCAAATTGTTATAATCGGGTATCTCATTATAGTGGATAATTTGTGATCTGTTTATCACTGCACATAACAAGGAGAAGCTACTCTTATTGAATAATTATCCTTTTAAACATATTTATTTTTGTTTTTTAATGGTTTTCATTTACATTCAAATGTTAGTGTAGAAGTTAATATGAGAACCAATATCAGAACGAGTCTAAGTGGTAATGGGTAAAAAATTATTGATTGGATTAAAAAGTCTCAAAAACATATTCACCCACCATTATTAAGAATATCCTAAAGTGGTCATATCACGTGGTATATGATTTAGGTTCACCTATATTGGATTCTCTACTTTGATTTTATTCTCCATTGTAGATATTTGTTACCTTCTAAAATTGTCAATAGAATGTAGTTTTGGTGAATATTCATCAATGCCAATTTATAATTCAATTTCTATAAAAACCATTTTGAAAATGAGATAGAAATATTGAAGATATATAAGGAATATTTTTCACTTAAACTAAGAGAAAGAAAGATGGTCTTTATATCAATGTCCTGGTATGAACAAAGACATAAATTCTTGGAATGTGAAGAAAATGCTGTTGAAATCACCACTATATAGATTGGAGTCATTCCAACCTAAATTTGATCAAATTTAAGTCCAAAATAAGAATACCCTAGAATAAGAGGTGTTTATGATCTATCATTAAAATCTCACGATATATCAATTGGTATATAAAAATGTATTCTACATTGCATTCCAATAGAAAGTGACTCTCTTGTTTGTGGAATCATTGAATGTATGCAGAAATAAATCCCAAAATTTGAAGAAGAAATTCAAAAAAAGTAAAATTATTTACAATTAATGGTTCAAGAATTTATATGGTAATCCAACAAGGTTAGATACCTTGACATTGACAAGGTGGAACTATAAACATTTTCATGAAAATATGAAAATAAATGGATTAAATAAGTACAATATAAAGAAGGTGTTATGAAGGATCTTTAAATATAGATCCACTTACATGATTGAATGTCAAAAAAAATTAGAACAATATATTTTCAACTAGTAAAAATTTCCAAGAAGAATAAGATAACAAAATATGTAATAAAACCAATTTAATATTCATGATGAAGTAGTTATCATGATAAAGATTGATTTTGAAGAGAAGATGATAATTACTGAATATCATAAGAAAACCCTCAATATGAAATGTCTAGAATTTTAATATAAACTAGAAAATATAGAGAAGGTGAATATTGACTAATTACAAAATAAATAGAATTTTTTTTAATTCCACTGATTCATCAATGGAGGATTGTATTGATAAATGACATCTAACATGGAAAAAAATTAATAACTTTATTTGATGATCTATATCCTGAAATTGTGATCAAATGGTGTACTATCCATACGTTCTAATAATGTTTTATCCACATATGGATTCATAACTAGTGGAGGTTTAAAAACTGATTATATATAAGTATGAATTTATAATGGGAATAATAATCCTACCAGCATGTCCACAAAAGATAGATGAACATGTGAAATAGTTGGTTCTCTATGTAAATCCCATCAAGGATGGATAAGATGAAAAAAATTATTTTTGTTTATCTGGACATTATGGAAATCATTTATTATATTCTTGTATATTATGTTTTTGGGACAATTCTGGTGTTGTAAGAGATTATGGAACTATACACATGTTTTTATGTATAATAAATTCATCTTTAAAGCATAATGGAATATCATGTTGAGGAACAAGAAGAGGTATTCCCAGAAAAATATTAATTTTTCTACGTAAAATGGATTTGATTCACTTAATGATTTATGTGTTGTTGGATGAGGCTATTCTCAACAAAATGGTGAATGTTTATCTAATCAGTTATCAAAATTGGAAAAGAAAATAATTCTACATAAGTTGATGAGAAAATAAGAATTTTCCTTTGGATGAGAAAACAATTATGATAATATTAAAAATACAAATAATCCCACAATAATATCCAAGAATATATCTATGATATCATTGTACAATGAGTAGAATGCATGGTAGAATAAAAAAGTTCAATAAGGATTGTAGGAGTGTCACATTTAAAATCTATAATGTGAATAAAAATAATAATAGGATTCTGTGTATATACTCTAATAATTTTTCCAATAACCCCAATGATATATTAAATATTAGGCCAACAGATATGGAGAAGGAATGTATAATTGTTGAATCACATGGAAAATCTAGTATTAAAGGATAAGAATAAATTTTTTATCAGGAATTAAAATTTCATGAGCGGTAATTAAAAAAATGAAGAATCTTGTCTTATATAAGTTATGTGTGATAGGTGAATCATGGTTAGACAGAATCCTATATTTTTTAATTCCATAATTTTAGCATAAGAATATTTCTTAAAGAAAATGAAATTTACACCATGTGATACAACTGTCTTAAAGGCTCTTGATATGAGAAAATTCACAAAAAAAAAGAAATTGAATAAGTAATAAGTAATACGTTATATAATACATCAACATAAATAAAATCTAATGAGTAGATGTTATAAGTAGAATAATATAGATAATAGAGAAACATTGTTATGAAAATCCTCTCAACCTTTTTGTTCACATTAATCAGCATGAAGTTATACATTATTCCATATCACTAGTGTATTTTTTTGTGATTTAAATTAATTTAATTGAAGGTGAACCACAAGCATCGAGGGATAACAAGAGTAGGAATTATGGTTTAAAATTCTTATCATCCAAGATGAATAATCCACCATCTTTGAATGATTTCACCATTTGTATTAAAAAAATAACTACTAAAGGATCATATTTAACGAAACTAATGTTTCATATATCATATTCTAGATAACAGTGATGAATAGTATATCATCCTAGTGTGATCTTATATTTATTAAGAAGAAAAATAATCAAATAAGATCACCCTCAATGAAGATGTGGAATTTTTAAAATGTGGAAAACCACATGATTAAGATATATCTGGGTGTTGAATAATCATAAAACATCCTGTGATTCATCAAATGAATAGATCTTCCATAATTGAGACCATTTAAAATGTACCATTATTTGTATACTATTGAAGAATGTGGAAGAATATTCCCGAATTAGTTGTATAATTTTTTTATTATCTAAGAAAGTGCTTGATGAGAATTTCATTGATATGATATATTTTAATAACTGTCTCATTTAAGATAATTTAAATTGAATTCATTATTTAAGGAATAAAATTTTAATTAATCAATGAAATTAGAATAGTTAAAATAATATGAAGTATCAATGTTGTTAATCCTGCTATATGTACTCGAATTATTTTAAATCATGTGTCAAAGTGATTGTAGGAGTTTAAGGTATATATTTATGAGAAAATGTATTTCAATTACAGTTGGGAGTCCTTTGATGTCAAGATTGTATGTTCTCATTTTATTTGGTATCATTTTCAATAGGAATATGTGAAATATATTATTAATGAAAACCCTTTGTCTTCTACACCGAGAATGTATCATATAGAAATAGTGTTATGTGATTTATTGAGAATTTATTATGGAACGATTGATACCCTTTTACAAACTAATTTTTATTTCATGTCAGAAAGGGAGAGAGAAAATAAAATGAATATTTGAGAACAAAAAGGGAGAGTAAGTACATCAGAAAAAATTATTTCTAACCAATAGAAATGTGGATATTTTAGAGCCCACATTGTGTGATTTTTAATTCTTTGTGATTAAATAATTATGATGAAGTCATGCCAATATATTGATGAAGAAGAAGAACATGGTGTCAATGATGATTTTCATAATCCATATATGGCTTGTTATTAAATTAAGATCATGTTAAATGTACCTCAACAAGACTCTATTAGAGTTTTTCTGTCAAATATTATATGAAAAAAATAGTTCCTTACATAAAAGTATTATTTAAGGGAATTTTTTTTAATATTTTATGATTTCCATCCATAAGTATTGGATGACGACAAAAATGTGTTCTGTGGATATTGAAATGGAATGAAATTTATGTAATGAAATTTATATATCATTATTGATAAAGGTGATTGGATGATTCATCCAATTAATAAATGAATATTGGTATGGTGGGTTGAAGAGATACCATCTATCGGTGCAAGGTGATGTGTACTCTTACTTTTAAAATATGATTATAATAGATTTCATTATTCTACAACAATGATATTGAATGATGTTTTGAAATTTTTAATAATGAATAATCATGAAGAATTTAAAATTCTAAAGTATAGTAACATAGTGAATAAGTACAATATCATTTAGGTGAATCTTTTTGGCATATTGGTTCATGTAGCTGGGTGATTCTTGCTGGTGATTCATGTTGTTGAGTGATTCATAAAAGATATTCCTTTTATAGAGTTGATTCAATGTGTTAAAATATATTATTCATGTGATTTGTTCACATTGTTAAATCATTAATGAATAATAACATCGATACATGACTAAAACACATATGTAAATAGCCACATAAGTGAATGGGTCATAGATGATGATGATCTAAAAAAAATTTAATATTCCTGTTGTGTAATGATAAAGACAAAATAGTTATAAAGGAAATAATGAATACCAAATATTCCAAGTAAGATAAAATTATTCCCCAAAATAATCATGAGGCCTAATGTTAATTCCGGATATTGGAAGAGATGTGGAAGGAATGTATGAGTTGTTTTTTATACATGAATTAAGAGATGAACCAAGTTAATTTTTTCATATTAGTGATTCCATAACCATGTTAGTTAAATGAATTTATTTAAAGAACAAGTAATATGAATAATTTTTTGAGGTAAATGTGGAATTTGATGGAAAATTTTGTGTCTCTAATGATTAAATAACCATAATCGAAAAAACATCACATTCAACATTTAGATTTGAATAAAATATGAAATATTTGAGTTTTATGAAGTGAATAATATATGATGTTATGAAAGAAGAATGATTCAAAATTTTACCACGTTAAATCATACACATGATAATTACTTTCAATGAAAAAATAAGTCATATTTTGAAGACCAAAACAATTTTTCATATCCTGGAATAGTTATTAGATAGTTTATGAAGTTGTTTTTATGAGGGAAAAGTGAGGCATAATATTTTAGACTTGGGGGATAATAATTATGGTTTAGATCGATTGGATATTAAATACTGATAATATTGGAAATATAAATAATGTATTCATATAAGAGAGTGAATATAGAAATTTATTTGGGTGAGAAAAGAATAAACTCACTTTGTAAGTAGTTATTGTTTTATAAAAATGGTTATTCAAATGGAAAAAATATTTTCATGTTCTAATATAGAAAATTAGGAAAAATTTACTAGTATCGAAGAGTAATAGGCATCTAAAGCTCACCAATATATACATCCAAAAGAGTTGAATAAGGAAAAAGATATTTATTTCATTATATTATGAATTGAATAAAAATGTTGGAAGCAAATAGTGTAGAAAAGTGTTTTCTACATATATTCGTGCATATGAAGAAGAAAAAGAATAAGATAAAGTATATGAGTACGTCATAGAGTTAAAAAGTGTAGAAAGACTATGTGAAATATATTTTATATATAGAAATATGGTTCTTAAAATTTGTGCAACAGAAGATGAATATGAGAAGAATAGTTTTTTCACATGTGAAAGAAAACAACATTTCTTCTGGGTACTATGAAGAAGAAGAAGGTTGTTTGTGCTATTAAAACATTAGGAGGAAAAATGATTGAATGTTTTATAGATGAAAGAAATAATGTACAAATGAACATGAAGAATATAAACACAGGACAGGGGATGAGTTTCTAATTTCATTCATTTTATTTAATTAATGATATAATCAATAGTTATTTATAAAATTTTATTTAAATAAAAAATAATTAATATCAGAATATCCAGGTATTATCTTTTCCAAACATGAAATATTTTTTAAAAATTATCATTAATCAATAAAATCACCCTTTGTTTATATTATCATATTTTAAAATGGGTTTTTTTAAAACTAAAAAAAAATTATTTTCCTTTTTTTATTTTCAAAAGGTTGTTTAGGAACATTAAATAACCTTGAAATATTATATATCAATCAAAATCTTGATACAAAACTTTAATTCAGACTATAAAGTAGAATTAGAAAATGGTCTCATGATTTTAATGGACCAATGTTCTCATTAATTAACTTCTATTGGAAATAAAATCCAATACCCCTCTACCCACATCATAAATATCTATTTAAACTAAAATTATCACATAAATTCACTCTGTTGACACTCTACAAAGTACTAGTGAATTTTCAATGTCAAAGGTATTTTTTTTATTTTTTATCATTATATTATATATTTATTGTTTATCATATTTTCAACTAAAAAATTTATTAAATTATTTAGTTTTGTGTGAATCTATAACTAAATGTATTGTGATATTTCTATTTAATAAATTAATGATTATGTATTTTTTAATTGAAATTAATTTATTAGAAATGTTTAGCTCTGGGGTTGTAGTATTAAAAGTGAAGAAAGTTACAGAAGTCTAAAATATTAAATTTTACACTTATCACGAATTAAGAGAGGTAAGAGATCGTTTGGAAGGTTGGTTGACTAATTGTAACCTTCATAAGTGACCCCTTTGTTTGTAATCCCATATTTAATGTAATTATCTTCCCTGTGTGTATAATTGATTAATTAGTGTATGTGGGATATTCATTCCAAGAAATTAATCAACATTTTCATTTTCTTCTTAGATAGTCGAACATGCCTGCTTATTATCGATCTCAAAAGAGTGGAGAAATCACACTCAAATTAATGTGAGATCCATCCTCTTTTTCTAGCAGGAACAATGTCTATGATAAATCCCATCATCTCTACTTCTAGTGAATTGGATTGATTTCAAGAACCGTACAGACATTCAAGCACATCACCATTGTAGTCTCTAAAGACGACACCAAAACCCGATGGTCTTGGAATACCTCTAGAGGATCCTTATGTATTGAATTTAATCCAACCACCAAATGGGGATGTCTAGGAGACTTCCAAAGTTCCATGGGGTGTTGAAAAAATACCTAGGGTTCGAAGTTGTCTTAGAACCCGGAGATCATTCACCGTGTTGCTGAATTTTTATGCATGTAGTGTGTTGGCAGTCTGTATTGCAACACAAATGGACTTTGTGGGCATATCAGCGTTGTAGCACATCTTGTGGTGAAGGATGTCATTCCATATACTCCAAATGAAGTTTAATAGTTCATCACATGTTTTCCAAAGTATGATCAAGATCTAACTTGAATTAAGAACATTATGTATTTTTTCATATAAGAGTAATTATAATCAGTTCGGTGTAGCTACATGTAAAACATTTGTAGCAGATTCTGCCATATATCTGTGGCCTTGTTGTAGCTCAGGAAGAGGTGGTTGACATCCTAACTATTCTTATTACATAGTATCCACTTGTTGCATAGAGAGATTCCCACTTTTTGGAGATTGAGATCCACTTAATGTTTGTTTATTAGAGGCATCCAGATTTGGTTTACCTAGAGGGAGGCATCTATTTCTTATTTTAGTTACTTATCCATTTCATTTCTCCATTGATATAGTGCATGTAAAAGATCTTAGAATCTAGATTACCATTCATGGAGCCTTACCATTTGAGAATATACTTTTTATTAATGAAGTAATATTTTTCCACGAGTGAGACAATGTCATCTAGAACTACTTCCTTATCTTCCAATTGGACCTTAATCCTTATGTTGTGATTGAAACCACTGCCTCGCCATTAACCCTTTCAATAAGTGGTACACATGTCCAGTTATCATACCAAATCCTTAGAGATGAATTATCACATACAATCCATTAATAATTGGTGATGATCTTTTGAATGACCATCTTGATGCTAGGCTATATCGAGGACTCAAGATAACATTGTATTCGAGAGAATAATATGCCATGAAATCAAATCTAGAGAAATCCAAAGTTAGAAGAATTATTATAGATGAGATTCCATGTGAAATTGGCCTATAAGGATTTGTTCAAGAATTCAATATTCTTTATCCCTAGTCCTCCATGTTTGTATGGAAGACAAAACCTTTTACACAAAGCAGTTATCATTCCATTTTCTAGGATAATTCAATTTACATTATTAAAATGAATAGTTTTAATTAATGTTGTTATTATGATGAATATTTAAATTTTTTTAATTTTCTAATACTTTATTGAAATGTAATTTTTTAATTCACATTGATATTTTTATAAATAATCTATTTAATGAATTTTTATTAATAGTTGACATAAAGTATTTATTAATCATTTAATTTAATTTTTAATGATATATTAATCAACAAAATGTAGTTTTTTAATTTAAACTAATATTTTTATAAACATCCTCTTTAGTTAATTTTTTAATAATGTTTGACATATAAATTTTATTATTAATTTAAATAGTTTTCATATAAATAGTAGGATTCATGTTTAATTATTTAAATATAGCTGTAAGAAATATTATAACTGTATGTTTTTATAATTGGTTTGCTGCATTTACAGTTCGAATTATTTTTTTTATAATTATAGTTTTCATTATTGATATTATATTATGAGAATTATTATTATTATTATAAAATTTCTATTTATATCATGAATTTTTGTATATTTTTTAATTTTTTTCTATATGTTTATTTTTTTGGTTGAAATCTTGGTTATGAGTTTAGAAGACATTATGGGGTTGTAATATGTATACAAATTCATGATGTGTTAAGAAAATTATACAATATTAATATGTTATGTAGATAATCATGACATCTACTTATATTCATTTTATTTGGGAAGTGGTTAATATAGACTAGAGTGTTGGTAATGTAGACAACATGCTCAAGACACTAATTTTAATGAATTTACAACATTTGAAGATGTCTGGGAAAAAATTGATAATCACCAGTATCTAAGAGATGACCAGGTCATATGATCAATTTGTTATAGAAGATTAATATTAATGGATAGTATGTGGCATGTCTTGTATCCCATTATCAATGATTAGGACAAGAAATAAGTAGAGATAATGTTCATGTAACAATGAAAAATTAAAACTATAGGGGTACATGGTAGTTTATCTATTTGTGAGTAATATAATATAACCTTTCATTTATGAAACAATGAGGTTCCAATTGATGTTGGTCCGTTATAGTCTTTTTTGATAACCACATTTCCTCAAACTATTACACTTTCAATATGAATTTCATGTATTATAATAAATCCACTACTCATTGAATATAAGATAGAAGATGATTATATTGAAATTAAATATCAAAATAATGTGAATGAAGGTGAGGATATTTAAGATGATGATGATGGAGAAGGAAAATTTGAAACATCAAACACTTCATCAAACTCTAGGTTGAATCATCCTGTATTATTGGTGTCATGGTCTTATAAAGGAATGTAATTCCTTATAAAATTTGGATGGGTTTTCATCATCCCCACTATATAATTTCAAATAATTATTAGTGCTAACCAACAATATCACAATCATGTTTTATATATTTCTTGGGAATTATAATGTTAATAAGTGATGAAAAATGTACTCAAATAACATCAAATTAATTCACATTATAGTATTTTTTAAAATATTCAAATATAGATAAATACAATATTCAATTACATATATAGGAAATATTATCAGATTAGTGTTTGAGGAATATTCAATAATAATTTTTTATGTTGGAGGATTTATATAGTTAATTATCTATACACATGGGTTAATACATGTCTAACACATGAACAGAAATTGTTGGATGGAAAAATATTTCCAATGGTTAATGATGAAATTCTAATAACATTCCATGATTTTTGGTATCACATGTTTAAAAGAGAGTACATTGGATATTCAATTACAAAATAGATTAGAGTAAAGTGTGGATGGAATAATATAAAATGATGTTGAATTTTAATGGGGATTTACAAAACTCATTTCATGTGCTTCCATAAAAAATTAAGTTGTTATATCACAACACTCGAGTCATTTTCCAGTCTTATCAAAGGAAATTATATAGATATGGAATCATTAAGGCATAACCTATTAATTTCTTTTAGAAAATATATCATGAAATACATTATTTGGTACAAAAATTCCAAAATCATTCCATTAATCTCATGTGAATCCAATTAAGTATAAAAAAAATTAAAAGGTTCCTCATTGTGATAGCATGATCCAATTGATATCTACAATTGTACAATTCATCATGGATCAATGTCACAAAATTATATGCCTTTTAGAATATCTACCTGTGTACTAAAAATATATATCCTTCATCCTTCGATTCTTAGTTAAAAAAATGGAATATTGAAAACATTACAATAGTCAGATGACCGCTAAAAAGTCATGAAATTAAACCATAAAATTGAATCAATTATTAATTGATATTTCTCATTCTTTAATTCAGAGGGAAGGGTGGAAATTATAGAGAGACTCTCAAATTTTAATAAATTCTAGGGATACAATTTAGGGATAAAAAATGAGCTTAAATATCATGGGGTTAGATTCGATAATTTCATTTATTATTTTAAATGACATAACCCACTTAAAGTGGCCAAAAATGACATAGATAACCTTTTAAAAGTTTCATTACTCCCAACCATATTTGACCACTCACTATGAAAATTAATATATTTCATGTGATGAACCATGATACATTAACGTAACCCAATCATCTCATCGTTAATTAATTAACCATGAATGGTGATATTTTCATTTGAAAAATAAAACTCAATCATATTATATTTTATAATTAAATAAACATGAAAATACCTGGACAAATAAGTTCAATTCACATTATTCAAAACAAGGTTATATAATTTAAGTCATTTACATGTGATTGGTATCATCGATGCTATTGTAGTTTGTCTTGTTTGTTTTTAATTTATGTAATAATTATATTAAATTAAGTGAATATTAATTAATTATCTTATCAATTACTATTCGTTATCTATCATGAATTTAATGTGATAATTTTCTAGAGTATCTTGAACATCAAAAAAGGTCATAACTGTTTCCCTCTATAATGAAAACCTTGAGATGTTGTGACTTTATTCCTAAATATAAGTCATCTATCATGATATCATTCTACTATGTGAAACATATTATATTGACTGGAATGTATGAGTACTAAAAAGAGGATAAGACCTCATCTCATGGTGTTTTCACTTAGTGATCTCCAAGATAAAATGAATATGAGGATAAAACAGACAATATGAATTCCAAATGTTTACATTTCATTAATATTCATATCTATAAGCATGTGTAATTATACCTAGAATTAAATATTATTATTAATACCTATCATTACTTTTTCAGTTATATGTATTTTCGTAAACCATGAAAACATAGGTCGTTGTGAAGTTGGTTATGTTGGGTGCGTCGTGAATGATGTTCCATTAATTAATAAGCCAATGAAGGAATTTTACATTCCATTTATAGAAGTTGATATCTCGACCCATTCATTAGTGTGGAACCGTTGAACTAATATCCATGGACATGGTGTACTGAAAAGGTCATTCTAGGTATTCGACGAAAGAATTATTAGTCACATATGTTAATGACATGGGAGTTCAACCTACTTGATAGGATATTGAGATAATGGGATTAAATTGCATCGTATGTGTACGTATGTGGTTGTGGATGTTATGATAATCGCTTCTTTCTCTTTGTGTGTCTTGACACATTCATTGATAATAATCATAGACTTTTGTTCATATCCCCTAATTCAAATAATGAAGAATCCTAAATGGTCATGAACTATATGTTTCCTCTAATTTCAGATTAATATTATTTATATTTACTGGTTGGAATAATTATTCTTATCATGTCCAAGATGTAATAGTTTCTGAGAATTTGTTTTATCTAATTTATTAAATAAATATTTTATCATCTTGTAATTATTTACTTATGCATTTATATAATATTAATCTATAGTTTTTTATTAAAAAGTAAATAAATAAAATTTTCATTGTTATATAAATATTTTATTTTTTATATGAATATTAAAGTAAATATTTATTTACCAAACTATGAATAAAATAGTTTTTTAAATTTTTCATATGATATATATTTATTTATATAATTATTTGGGAATTAAATAAATATCTATGGGGATAAGAGGATTAAGTTGTGGTTTAATGATGAGAAATAATTGTAGAGACCATAAATAATAATTATCATCACTTGATTTATCACGCACAATGATGTTAAAATAATAATAATTTCCCTATACGTAATATGGTATTAAAAGGGTTTGATATATAACTCTGGATCAATATGAAATTAAATAATATTTAATCATAACCATAATTCAATAAATAGATGTGTATGTCTATTTTGAATGTGTTATTCATTGTGCATAATGAATTAGAAACTTAGAGATATATCTCGAGAATAAATAATTCTCTAGAGTTTCTTATCTCAAGGGAGATTATCCTCACTCCATCATCCTCTCATGAATGATAGAGAAAAAAAGATTATTTAAGATAAAAGAATCATTATAATGATCTAGGAAAACACAATAAAGTCGATTTATCCATCAAGATAGAACCCGAGGTTCTATCAGTGTTTTTAGAGATCAAAATTTGAATGTGTGAATCATCACTAGATGGATTTTAATCTTGAATACTATAAATGAAAATGGAAATAATATAAAAAATATTCATATAATAAACACATTAATCAAAGAATTATCTCATATCTGAGCTATTAATTGTTTTTTCTTATTTAAATTAATTACGAATTTAACATAAAGATCCAATTAGTCTCATTGTCAAAGAAAAGGTTTATCAGAATATATCTATTTGGTCATGGATTCCACATCGTGTACATAATTAGATGATCACTGGACAAGATAATTTTTTAGATAGGAAAAACCATTATAAGATCATCCACTATGTCCAGAACCTTCAAGATGTATCAAATTGGAAATTTTCAAATTTATAATTGATTATTGAGTAATGGTCATTTAATCATTTAATGTTAGTTATAATTTCAATTTAATTCACTCTTATTATTTGAACATCAGGGTCTCATATTCCTTGTATTCCTTTACTAATCATCCAACCTATATCTGTTAATAATAAATTAAAAATATATTTAAAGAACACATCCAGAGTTTTTAAAAGTTTCACCAGACAACATAAGAGCGGAAAACAGGTAGCCCGTATGTACAAGTCTTATACCCAAGAAAACTACACAAGGACGACCGCATGGATACTAGATCATATTGTAGTTATTACCCATTATATGTAATAATTTCGCACTACTTATTGTCCAGGTTAGACTGACACACAACATCTTCAGATACACTCCATGTAACACGGGTATACATCAAGCAGTCCAAGAGTTTTCACTATAAAAAACTAATGGTTAACGACATGTCATGTATTTAAAAAATAATGTTCATGATTTATAGGTTGTAAAAAATTGAATTACTATATTTTGTAGATTCTGAAAATGTATTGTCCTATAGAAAGAATCTAGGTAGACATATGTGCAAATATATAGGCATGTGTGTTGGAAATGGTTAGTGTTAGTTAGACAACATGTATTCTGGTACACTCCTTATAAATTGGACATGTTTACAAATATATAAAATTATTAAGTATTCCATTAAATTTCATCGTTATGTTTTCATGTTTCATTTATTTTATGTACACACCATATGTTAGGTTTTATAATATAATTAATTTATAAATAATTTCATGTTATCCTCTAATCTAAAATTGGTATATATTTGTTATATTCTATCAATTCAATCCTAATTAATGTTATATAGACTATGTAATTTACATGTGTTCATGTGTCATTTATCGATAGTAAACACCATTTAATTATGTTAGATACTATGTAAACACTATGAAATGTGATTACAATATATACAACATGGGCCATGCTGAGTAGTTCAAATGTGTAGATTCCATGATTCCTTATAGTATAGTCCATATACTAATATTATTTGATTAAAACTAATTATTTATTTTAAATCATGGAATATGGGAATCGCCAGGATGGTTCAGATGGATAAAAATTTAAAATTGGGATAGTTAGATAAATTTTATCATATATTATCTTAACGAAGAAAGAATTAGAATGATTACTATATAATTATTATAAATATGATTTCAATACATGTGTATGACGGATCTTGTGAATAGACTATACCTTTCAATGTAATTATTTATCAAATTTTATTTCATGTGTTTTAAAATTAGATATTATTAAATTAAATTTTATGGTATTCTTTTCATCCCACCCTCCATCCTTATTTAGGACCTACATCCCCAAGATGTTTTATGTAACAAATTATTTAATGAATCTTTTAGTTCCCATAACCATTGTGAGTTATAAATAATATTTAATTTAAGGAGCTTCCATAGATCATTGATAAAATTCCAAGTGAAACCAAGGTGGTGGAAGTTCATGTAAAATCAAAGATGAAAGGATCCTACGAAATACATATAAGGATATGTGGAATGATGCAACTAGTACACAGATCAACATAAGTAGTTTTTCCCCAATGACCATTGGTTTATTTATTAACCTTCCAATAAATAAACCATTGTTTTAGATCAATATCTACTCATTTTATTATTAATTTCATTTTTAATTTTTATGATTTATTTTAAGGATGTCAGACCATGATCACATAAATAAATGGATTGACATGAAAATATGGATTGTGAATAAATGGATTATGCATAAATTTTTTATCAGAATATTGGTAATCACTTTAGAAAAATCCAATTAATAAAATCTAGACATGTAATGTGTTAAAATAAGGAAATTCATGCATAATTAACAAAAATATCCCTTAACTAAAAATATTATTTCATATTTCTCCTTCCATCATATAAATTATGAAGCAACAATAGATAATTTGTAAATTAATCCTCTGTTGGGGGAATATTCAATTATCAGGAATTTTTAACAATGATAATAGGTCATAAAAAAATTATTGGGTTTAATGGATTCCGTCAATCCAATAAATATTTTCAGACCAGTGTTGAGGAAATCTAATTCTAGATTTTAGGATTACGGAGTCCACTTAATAGATCATGAAACAAGTAGTTTAATGTTACAAATATCACCTAAATATAAAATATCTTATAGTTTTCATAACCCCTATCTAGATTATAATAATGGAAATAAGTATTATCCATAATAAAATGTCCTTGTAATAAGATATTCCAAATCCAATGGTGTAGGATATTGGGATATAATAGTATAGTGGGAGACTAATAAATTTAATTTGTTACATTTCTCAAGTAATTAAATAATGTTCTAATAATCTTCTAATTTATTTATAAAATAAATAATAATTAAACCTCCATGTTTTCTCTACAATATATTTTAGATAATCAAATACTTACACTAGTAGTAACTTCTATTTTCCTGAATCTTTATGGGATAGGGAAGAATTGCTTTTTTGGTTATAGGCCCAAGTGACTGATTCATTATCATCAGGAACATTTCAACTCAGGCATACATCATATTTGAAATATCATGGATTCATTTTCTATATCAATTTTTATTTACATAGTTCATTTTAATTCTTACAATTTTTTAGAATAAGAAATCCTAATTAATAAATTTTATCCTATTAATAATATTATAATAAAAGTTATAAAGGAAATATTTATACTAAAATATTCTAATATCATGATTATATTATGATATACTTAAATATAATAAAAATTGAAAATATATATATAACCATTATAATGGTTTTAAAAAATAATGTAATTTATCAATGTGTATCCCCCAAGATTTTCAAATCCAGTGTGAAAACATTTCCCTTTACCTTACACCTGGTACACGTCTAGTTAATACCAAATGAGCCCTTTAAGTGTTGGTAACCCTAAGTAAGTATTCCCTAGATGCATATCCCCACATGGTATCTATAAAAATATCTCATTTCATTTAAACCCCATACATTATACTTTACAAAAATTCTAGTGTTTTTATATATGTAGAGTTATCCCTAGGGGTTTTACAAGTGCTTTCTATACCTAATTTCCATAATGACTAAACCTTACCTTTGATACCAACATTGGTACCCCACGTTTTTAAAAAATAAATTTTTAACATAATCTTGTATCAAAATATTACATTAATAACATTGAACAGACTTTTTAGTTTTAGTTTTTTTGTGACTAGGTAGCTAATACCTAAATTTTATAAGGAAAACATATACATAATCTTTATTTAATGGTCTTGAGAGACTCCATTATTATTTAATCTAAGGTCACCTCAAATTAATAGATTTACTAGGGATATAAATCAATTGATAATCCAGAACAAAAATCCACGTAAGTGATAGAAATATTAAATTGAATATAAGTGATTAAAATTGATAACATTTTTTTTTCATAAAATGAGATTCTAATAGTGAAATGGGGTAACCACATAAAACATGATAAATTAATATGAATCTAAAAATGGTTTAATACCAATGGTACATAAAACATATTAAAAAGTATATTCATCAACGTATCATTAAAAATTTCATCTCAAGGGATTTATTCACTAACCAATTCATTAGAGAACTCTCAGGGTACACCCTTCATATGTATAAATTAATGTGTTCTACATAGATAATATATGATAAAATAATTTTTTATAATTTTTTTCTACAAGAAGGGAATGTGAGTTTCATAAATTGAAGTCCCAAATAAATAATTCATTGTTATATCTAGATGAATACCCTTTATTGAATATATATTTGTGTAGTCACAAAAATATGTCGTATAAAATCAACAAAGAATTATGGCAGCATAAAGGGTGTACATAATATTTCATGTAATTGTTTGATGTGAAAGAAATTAATTTATAATTATTTTGGTAATGTGGGATAAATATTAACATATGAAAACATAACAAATTTAAAATAAAAAAGGCTTATATAAAAGGAAAAACTTTAATTTGAAATAGGTAGGGGGTACCCCATACCGTGTGAGGTAGATTCTTAATGCTTTACGATAGTTCTCTAAAACCATAGTAACTCCCTAAAATTATATATAGGGGGAAAATGAGGTGAGATTCATGATCACTGGATTAGAACATAATTTAACGAGATATAGTGGCGAGGATTTATACAAAAAAGATTAAAATAGTTTATTAAATTGTAAATATTGACCTTGGAATTCTCAGTTGGGGATAATGGAAAACCATTAGCTTACCCATGATTTTAGATGATGGTTTTTGAAATTTGAGGACGTATTTTTAAATTTTATACATTATATAAGAATAATAAATTTTTTTAAATTACATTGAGCATGAGAATGAAATATTTCAACATAATATTGTTTTAAAAATATTAGTTATAATTTTAGATGATAAAAATTTATTTATTGGTTTAGAGAATATTTTTAATTCATAAAAGACATAAAATTGATAAAATAGATATTTTTTTAAAAAAATTCACATATTTAAATTATTACGTATTTATGTCTTCATAAAACACAATGAAATACATAAATGTGTTTTTACTATTCACAAAAAAAAATTATATAACAAAATTCCTAAATTTTCACTATAACCTAATATTGACATGATTATTTGAAATATAATGTTTATTTTATCAAAATAAATTTATAAATATGAAAATTTAAATTTTTCAGTTAAATAATCTTATGAATTGAGAAATTAATGTTTTTATTCCTATATATATTATTTTATTAGAGGATTATTAGTGTCTTATGTGTTACATGGTTGTTATATACTTCGATTAATTTCATTCATTATAACTACTTTGTCTACATTCATTACTTCCAATATCTGGTTATTTAATTCTATAGGCAATGATTTGTTATTTCTATTGTATCTCATACTCTAATATTAGGTAATAATCTTCTATGGACATATCTTGGACTCAATGCTATTATGTAACCTCTACCACATGGGGAGGTGCGCATGAGGCATTTTCGCCTACTGGTTCATCAATTGTTCCAAGCGTGGGTATGGAAGAATCATGACAAAGTGGTATCACATAAATTCCATTCTTATATCTTTAATATTTGGGACATGGTATATAGGAGTACTATGAATGTGTTAGACCCTGTGAATGATATTGGGATGGTTTATCGAGAAAACCTATTCTTCTTGGAAGTCCAGGTTTCCAGTGATATAGTATTTTTATTCTGACATGTTATGTAAGATATTATAATGTATTTAACATTTAATAACAAAAATGTGGTGTAGATTTTATGACTTATCTTGGATTTATATCTGTTATCCCATTTACAAGAGGCTGGTGATTGATTTTGTCTCCAAGCTAGAAGAGGGAAGTGGCATTTTTTATTACATCTTATTTATCACTTAGGGTTGACATGTTATAGTCCATCTAGGGAGTGATTTTAATATATATGATAGATGAAAGTTTTTTAAAGTATCAAAAATAATTTAAATGGTGTTTTCCTATAATTTATATTCGTTGAATTCTACTGAATTGGGGAATCATGTACATATATTTCATTATTTGAGGTAGGTCATGTTGATTGATTTTGAAATGTATCGAAATGAGGCTTATGACTATGTCCTCAGGAACAGGAGGATTAGTGGCCCTCTTAGGTCAATAGGGAAAATAGTTTCTAATGTGTATAACCCCTCATAGGTTTTTTTATATGAATCGATTAATTAAAGTCCCTGTAACAACCAATATGGCGTATTCCCACATAAATTTGAATGAAATTATTCTTCACTGAACTGTGTGAGTACGGTATGACATCGATCGTTGAGACAATGTTTGTGCATGTACATTTTACACGTGTGGGATTATGATGAATTATTAGTCCCATATAGAAGAACCTTTTTAGGTGTATACATTTTAGGAGTAGTTACTGGAATATATTTAACAACCTACATGGAGTTTTCCCATCTAGCTTCATATGATATTTTACTTCACCATCATTCATTTGTAGTTATCTATCTAGATCATTGAGTGTTGTGTAGATAGGTAACTAAATTATTTTTGTGAACTAGAAACTCAAGGGGTATTAAAATACATAGAGTCTTATTGAGGACTAGTTCATTATCCGTACAATATTTATATTTTGACCCTTTAGGGAGTAGTCCTTTATGGGAATTTGTAGAGAGGATCAGGCCCAGGTAGGTCGGTTATTGGAATGTGAATCCATTAGAATCCATCCCATATTTCAGTAAATAATTTGTATTTTATTTAATGGGTTTCCAATTACAACATAAAAGATGTTTTCCTCTATATATTTGAATTGAAAACATGTATAATTGAAACTCTTTTTTTTATTTTTACCCTTATAAGTCGATGATATATTTTCCTACATTAGAGATAGTCCCTTTGATTTTTTTTGTCACGTGATAGTTTGGATAGGAATGTGGGAAACACCCTATAAGATATGACTTTGGTGAGATGTTTTACTATTATGATAAGTTTTAGGACCTAGATACCCTGTTATGGGTCTTGACTAGTAGGGATCAGTGGAAGACCATGTGGCCCTTAGTTGTGACCTGCATCCTTGTGATTCATATAATGATTAATCAGTCTTCTAAAGAATCACCTAGGGTCGTAGGGTATCAAGACAAGATTCAATGGGAAAGAATTATTGAGTGTATGTCCCTCCAAAAAATTGGTGTTGTGGTTAGTAACATGGAAAAATTAGTGTGGATGGACATGAATGGAATGAAATTGGGTGATGGTTAGTAATGAAATAAATTAAGGTGCTTGTGAGGTGACCAGTTTTGAAGAGGGGTATCTAGGTAACTCTTGAAATTTCGAGACAAATGTGTCTTGTATCTCATTCATCATTCCATTGAATCATGACACTCATTGGGGGTTTGAGTTAGGTGGGTAGGTACAGTATAACTTTTTAGTAGGGTTAGCTTGGTTTTTATTATTAGTGTGTGGTAACTCTTTAAAATTAATCTCTGGTGAGCGGCCGAGTGTGGGATGAGTATTTATTGTTTCAAATGTGATTCTTGCTGGTGTGAGTACCAAAATATTGAGGTAAATAAGAGACACTCCATTGTGATAAGGTTTATATTGAATGTTAATTAGGTACCATGATATGGCCAAATTGAGTGTGGTGTTTGTCTTATCAGTTGAGACACAAATAATTATATGTGTGCCATTTCTTTGTATTTAAAAGTGGGTTCCTAGTGACATTTACATTAGTTATTATGACTAAGATAGTTTCTATCCATTTTTTCTGTTATGTCTAAATTGTACGTGGACTAGGATGAGGTGATAGAGAACTCGTTTCTATAGTGAAATGACATGGATACCACTATGGTGTGTATTGGGATATCATGTGAGGTCGATACTAGTCATTGGGAGGTCATTAGGCATTCAGATGCAGTTGGATGAATAGAATCATGTATTACATTATTCCTCATTTAATTTCTCAAAAAATATGTAACATAAACTTGGTGGAGTCTAATTTTAGGCATCAGACTAGGGTTAGCTTGTGATAATCCAAGGGTATTGGATCCAGAATGCATCATTGATCCTGTTATGGCACCATAAAAATATAACAAAGATAGTTCATTGAATAAATTTCATGAGATGTCACTTATAGGTTTCAATTATCATATTTAGAATTATATTTTTGTGCATTAGGATAATGGGATTGAAATTAGTTTTTTGTGATTCATTGGTAACTGATATTGATCATTTTCAAGAACTATTGGCCAAAGGTGATTTGAC